>JAOPSE010000036.1:24028330-25242679 GCA_029449295.1 Zea luxurians | reverse complement strand
AGATGGGTCGACGCGAGGCGGAACGCGAAGGGGGGAAAAGGAGGCAGCCGGAGGGAGGCAGGAGTGAGTGAGTGGATCCCGCGGCCTTCGTGTTAGCCCCGCGCCTGAGTCGGGTGCGCTTGCAGTAGGGGGATACAAGCGTCCACGCGGGAGTGGGAGCGAGCGGCCTTGCGCGAGCGTCGTCCCGTCCTTCCCCGCGCGGGCCAACCTTCTGTAAGAGGGCCCTGGTCCTCCCTTTTATAGGCGTAAGGAGAGGATCCAGGTGTACAATGGGGGGTGTAGCAGAGTGCTACGTGTCTAGCGGAGGAGAGCTAGCGCCCTAAGTACATGCCGTCGTGGCAGCCGGAGAGGTTTTGGCACCCGGTTCGTGTGATGTCGTGGCCGTCGGAGGAGCGCTAAAGCCTAGCGGAAGGACAGCTGTTGGGGCTGTCGAGTCCTTGCTGACGTCCTCTTGCTTCCGTAAGGGGGCCGAGAGCCGTCGTCGTCACAGAGCGTGCAGGACGCCATCATTGCTTATCTGGCAGAGCGAGCCAGATGGGACGCCGGTCTTGTTTCCCGTAGCCTGAGTCAGCTCAGGGTAGGGTAATGATGGCGCCCCCCTGTCGACGTGGTCGGTCCGCGCCCTAGGTTGGGCGATGTGGAGGCTCCTCCGAGGTCGAGGTCGAGTCTGTCTTCCGTGGCCGTGGTTGAGTCCGAGCCCCTGGGTCGGGCGAGGCGGAGGCCGTCGGCTGAGGCCAGGGCTGAGTCCGAGCCCTGGGGTCGGGCAAAGCGGAGTCCGTCGTCCCCTGGGGCTGAGCCCAAGTCCGAGCCCTGGGGTCGGGCGAGGCGGAGTTTGTCGTCTTCCGGGGTTGAGCCCGAGTCCGAGCCCTGGGTCGGGCGGAGCGGAGTTCGCCGTCTTCCGGGGCTGAGCCCGAGTCCGAGCCCTGGATCGGGCAGAGCGGAGTTCGCCGTCTTCCGGGGCTGAGCCGGAGTCCGAGCCCTGGGGTCGGGTGGAGCGGAGTTCGCTGTCTTCCGGGGCTGAGCCCGAGTCCGAGCCCTGGGGTCGGGCTGAGCGGAGTTCGCCGTCTTCCGGGGCTGAGCCCGACTCCGAACCCTGGGGTCGGGCGGAGCGGAGTTCACCGTCTTCCAGGGCTGAGCCCGAGTCCGAGCCCTGGGGTCGAGCGAGGCGGAGTTTCCTATGACGCCCGAGGCCGGCCTTGGCTGTTGTCAGCCTCACTCTGTCGGGTGGCTCAGCAGTCGGAGCGGTGCAGGCGATGCTGTCCTCTTGTCAGACCGGTCAGTAGAGCGGCAAAGTGACTGCGGTCACTTCGGCTCTGTCGACTGGTGGGCGTGCGTCAGGATAAAGGTGTCAGGCCACCTTTGCATTAAATGCCCCTGCGATTTGGTCGGTCGGCGTGGCGATGTGGCCAAGGTTGCTTCTCGGTGAAGACTGGGCCTCGGGTGAGCCGGTATTGTGCCCGTTGCTGGAGGGGGGTCCTCGGGCGAGACGTAGGTTCTCCGGGGTCGACTTCCCTTGCCCGAGGCTAGGCTCGGGCGAGGCACGATCATGTCCCTTGAATGGACCGATCTTTGACTTAATCACACCCAGGGGCGGATCCAAGGGGTGGGCAAGGTGGGCCATGGCCCCACCTCAATTTTTCTTAACCCCTTATACCTAGGTTTAGGTACACACCAAAATAAACAAATTTTTGTATAGTTAGCGTGGACAAATCTAATGAAAACTAGGTTTTGATCTATTTTTCTCTCGATGCTTCACTACTCAGTCCACTTTTCACCTGAGCCATTTGATTCTCTTTTTTGATAGGACGCCATTTGATTCTCTTCCCTAGCGCAAGCCCACTCGTGGCTCGCTCGCTTCTTCGGTCATCGATTGACCAGTAAGTCGGTGACCTAACACGGCCGCTGCTGCGCACTTTGCCTTCTCATCACTCATCAGCTCGTCGACTCGTCGGGATCCTACACACAACATTGATATTTTGCCTCCTAGTATGCACCAGCACATGGGCAAGCTGTTGGTGGGACCATGGCATCACCTGTCCCTCGCTAACTCATTAGAGTCCCACCGCGCCATTGCAACACGACAATGGGTGTCGCTTGCCGTCACCATCATCTATCGCTACCTTGTCTCCTGCACTTGCTCCTCCTACTTGTCGTCGTCTCACCAACGCTATCTCACGACAAATTCGATGACTCGCCAGAACGACGCGCTGATGCGGCTGCTCCGCCCTAGTGCCTTGTCCTCAGTCAGTCCACCTATTTTCTCCTTCTAGCTCTCCTTTCGGGAGCCAAAAAGGTTTTTTGGTATTCATATCCTTTTGGGAACACTAGATTATCATTTAATATTCATGTTATTATCATTAATCTACATTTATGGTCTAGTCTGGTGTTGCGCTATCGGCCCCACCTAGAATTTTGTTCTGCGTCCGCCACTGATCGCACCCATCAGGCCTTTGCAGCTTTGTGCTGATGGGGGTTACCAGCTGAGATTTAGGGGTCTTGAGGGTACCCCTAATTATGGTCCCCGACAACTACGTACACAAAATTAATATGAATCTAACATACTTGAATAGATTAAAACAAAATATTTGACGTACAAGATATTACATTTTTAACAAATTAGTAGGGCTGCATAGAAATAGGTGACATGACTAATTAGTTAGATCGGGGTCACATAAAGAATTATAGAGTAAATAGACGTAATATATGAGATCTAAGTATGACCATCTTTTACCTTTCTTTTTCCTTTCATTGAACTAAACAAGAAGCACAAAAATAGAGGGAAAGGGACTATGGGCCATAGTTTAACCAGCCAAGAGGGCTACTCACACTAGAGTCTGGTGCGATGGGGCGTACGCCAGCGGTGGTAGCTTCTCTCCTCATGGCGTTGATGTTTCGGCGATACGGCCACCCGGCGACTCACCGAACGTACGTGGAGGTCATGGGGCTTCGACCTCCTATTTATATTTGGTACCAAGGGCCAGAGGATGTTTATTTGCCGCCCTCTCTCTACGGTTTGTTACAACGAACCATGCGAGATCCTAGGAGTACCACTCAAGTTCTGTCGGCGATTGATTTGGTTGCGGCATATGCGACCCTAGGTGAACACACGAGGGACTGGCTCAAAGCGTACACAGGAGCGAGGACTATTGCCTAGGGCCATGGTGCAGCGGCCGACTTCCAGTTTCCCACGCGATGCTGATCGGGAGTTTGGGACCGAGGTACTTCTGTCAACGGGGTCCCTGGTGGTAGCGACACAGTCCAATATCGCGTATGCGAGGCAGCCACGGAGATATGGCTGGTAAGCGGGTCCAAGCGCTGGTAATAAACGATAAAATAAAATAAAAAGTGCTGGCTGCTACCATGACGTCAGCACAATATCGTCGCTGGCAACATCTAGGAGAAGTAATGACCAACAAGGTGGGTCACGCAGGAGAAGTAATCCGACTAGCAGGTTCGTTTCTTTTTTATTTCTGTTTTTCTTTTTATTTTCCTTTCTTTTCTATTTTTAAATTCAAATCCTTATCCCAAATTTAAATCTCCGTTTAAGTTTTCAATTCAAGCTGATATGTACAACATAAAACTCCAGCATGAAAATGTAAAGGTTTTATGATATATGTATATAAAGAGTGCTTTAATTATATAGTTTATAAAGGGAATAATTCAAAAGTGTTTCTACTATTTATTGTTCTAAGTTTTAGGTTTTGGATCTATGTTTTGAATACCAAACTCTTGCTATTATTATTTATTTACTTTAGAGACATATACTTTATAAGGAATGAAATCATTATTATAAGTCATTTTATCTCAAATCTTTTGGAGAGACTTTGGGATAAGGAAACAACGAAGAAATCTATAAATAGGGCAATCAATCAGCGCTCTTGTGGCACACCGGACAGTGAACTATAACTGTCTGGTGTGCACCGGACTGTCCGGCGAGGCACCAGGCAGTCTGAGCAGAGAGCCCGCAACTAGGGTCCCATGGGGCTGTAGCACCGGACTATCAGGTATGCAATGGACAGTCTGGGCAACAATCGGATCCAACAGTCAACTCCTACAGACCTCAACGGTCGACTAACGTGGTCAGGGCACCGGACATGTTCGGTGTGTACAGGACATATTCTGTGCGCCCGACGATAGAGCAGTCAGCTTTCTTTCCAAGGCTAGAATTGTGGGGGAGGTTATAAATACCCCACCAACAGACCATTTGAAGGTGTGAGAGCCCAAGCAACATACCAACACATGTTATAGACATTTTCAAGTGCTCAAACATCCAAGAGCTTAATAGAATCACTTGATGATTAGCATAGGTGCTTTGCGAAGTGCTTAGGGTAGTTAGACTACTTATGCGCTTGCTCTAGGAGAATCCTAGTTATTTGAGTGAGTTTAGAAAAACAACACAACCCCTCATCTCTTGAGCGAGCTGTTGTAAATGTGCGGAGTGGAGCGAGAGTCTTGCGAGACTGTGAAAACCGAGTTTGTGTCACGCCCACCACCGTGTACTAGAGGGAACGAGTCACACCACTACAAGAAACTGATAAATGTTCGTGGGTAAAAGTAAGAATGTGGGTACCCATGTTCTTACTTGAGTTAAGTTCATGGGTTATGTTAAGAACGTGGGTACCCACGTTCTTAAGTTAAGTTCGTGGGCCCTGGATAAAACCGTCGAACTTAACGAGTTAGGAACGTGGGCACCCACGTTCTTAAGTTAAGTTCGTCGGGCTTGTGGACACCGTCGAACTTAATCCTGAAAACCTAAATCCAAATCCCATGCGCGCGCGGCTCTCTCCCTGACCCTGTCTCATCCCCGCCCACACGCGCTCCTCTCAAACCAGCGCCATGTCGCGCCGCCTTCACGCCACCGCCGGCAGCCCGCGCCGCCACCGCGACCGGGCCGCGCCGCCGCTGCACCACCGCGACCGTGTCATGATGGTGTGCATCCGACAGGCGACTATCGACGACCTGCTGGCGATGCAGGTGTGCAACTTGATGTGCCTGCCGGAGAACTACTAGATGAAGTACTACCTCTACCACATGTTGTCTTGGCCGCAGCTCCTCTTCGTCGTCGAGGATTATGGCGACCGCATCGTTGGCTATGTGCTCGCCAAGATGGAGGAGGACCCCTCCGAGCCCTGCCACGGCCACATCACCTCCCTCGCGGTGCTCCGCTCCCACCGCAAGCTCGGGCTCGCCACCAAGCTCATGTCTGCTGCGCAGGCAGCCATGGACCATGTCTTTGGCGCCGAGTACGTCTCCCTCCACGTCCGCCGATCCAACCGCACCACCTTCAACCTCTACACCTCCACTCTCGGGTACCAGATCCACGACATCGAGGCCAAGTACTACGTCGATGGAGAGGACGTGTTTGACATGCGCAAGCCTCTCCGGCAGCCGCAAGCCTTCGCTGGATAAGAAGGCTTACACTTGACGGATGGTAAGCTTTACCTTGCAAGCTCTGGATGTTGCATTATCTACTAATATATTCCTGATCACGGTGGAGTTTTTTGTTGTTCTCAAACTGTGATTTTGGTTGACCGATCAAATCAGTAGTTTCGTTGTAGAATGTGTAGTATATGTAGGGACATTTGCTTTTTTGGTCGCTTATCCTTGCAGCTCGCTAAAATACACCCGCATTTGTCGCACTCCGTGTATGTAAATGTGCCTCTCCTCACCTTTGGTTTCTTGAGAATGTTCACTCTCAAGGTAGCCCAGTCATGGAGGCACATAGGAATTGTTGGTGAGTTTAACGTGGAAGCTTACTGCTTCTTGCCGTGGTATTGCTTCTAAAATCTCTCACTAAATCAGCCAGCTCTTCTGCTTGTCCTTATTTTGTTTAATATTCCTTGATTGTTATGATAAGTTGAGAAGGCTGACACTTGACGGATGGTAAGCTTTTCCTCACAAGCTCTCAACGAATATATTCGTTGTAATTAGGCTATGATTTTGGTTGATGAATCAATTCAATAGTTCAGTGTAGAATGCGTATTTTGTTGTAGAATGTGTAGTGCCTGTAAATGTGCCTCTCCTCAACTTTGGTTTCTTTAGAATTTTACTCTCAAGGCAGCCAGTCCTGGAGGCACACATCAATTGTTGGTGATTTTGACGTGGAAGCTTACTGTTTCTTGTTGTGGTATTGCTTCTAAAATCTCTCACTAAATCCGCCAGAACTGTGGTCACATGTTCTCAGCTTGTTTAATGTTTGCAGCATCTTTCCATTCCTTCCATTGTATTGGCAAATGTATTTTGTTTATTATATTGATTTGAAATTATTTTACTAAGCAATGATGAATCGCCCTTTGAATTAGATGTAGATCACTCCATGTCCCTGCGTTTCAGGGAGAACCTACTTAGGGTCCTACATTGGAATGATATATATGGGCTTTAACTGAGCTTTCTGAACATTACTTTGAGCAATGCATGTGTTTTTTTCCGGTGGCTATTGTTGAATGAAAATGTAAATATTTATTTGTTGGCAGAACATAGATGGATCAATGTGCTTAGAAATTTCTTGCTTTCGATGATGATTTGCCTAATTGTGAGGTGTAGACAACTCCAAGTTCCTGCTTGCCAGGGAGAACCTACTTGGAGTCCTACATTCAAATGAGTTCTATGGGCACTTTCTGAGGTTTAAATGTTTGCCTATGTTATGTTCAGCTCGATCTTATCTTTCACTGTTATATTTGGAAGCTTATGAATCAAATGCGTCCAATTTTTACCTTCACAGTAACCTATGATGAATTGTCCAACATGTGAGGTGTAGGTAACTGCAGCCCTGTTTAGTCAGTTTAGGGTTCTTTAGGTGCATGTTGTTCGTCATGTAATGATTGTTCTTTGGTTTGATGTTTATACCTTTTCTTCTGCCTAGAGATTTACCATCAAAATAAATTACTTTGTGTTACTGCCAGTGATGATTAGTCTGCAAAATGGATGTCCTGTGGACTCAAGTCCTTGTTTCAGGAAGAACCTACTTGAGGAAACATGGTACATAATATGACATCATTTGATAACACTGAGGCATTACAGAAGAACCCTATGTTCGTTCAGTTTTTGCTTCGTGCTCTTTTCTTTTATTCTGAAAGTTGAACTTGATCATAAAGCTTGGTTGAGGCATATCAGAATCCAGGCCTCATCTTTCAGTGATGGTTCTGTCTGCAATATGGACTATGTATCCAAATACAAGTCCCCGCTTCAAGGAAAACCTCCTTGGAGAACATCATCTAATATGATATGAATTCAGATAGACAGATACAGATATATCGATGCATTATTGTATCATTTTTTCTAGTTCCACCGCGAGCCGCACAGATTGAAATTGCAAAATACTACCAACTTTGATGATGTCCTGAGTGCAGCTTCAATTACTAAGAGGTCTTGAACGAGTTTCTTCATTCTCCTAAATGATGCGATGATCTCAATAGGAACTATTATCAAAAACAACCATTAGAAGAACGCTCACACAAATCCAGTGGCAACAAATTGGCCTTCTTTTTTTGGGACTACTCCACTGCTGCTTATTTCTTGTGATGCCAACACTTTAGGCTAGGATAGATGTTTATCATGCTTTCCTATATCTTGGTGTACATGTCATTTTGTGATCTTCTTGGAAGCCACATTTTGTGTTTATCATGCTTTCCTATATCTTCATGTACATGTGATTTAATGCCAGCATTTTGTGATCTTCTTGGAAGCCACATTTTGTGTTTATCATGCTTTCCTATATCTTTGTGTACATGTGATTTAATGCCAGTTGTATATTTATGAGAATTTTGGTTTATTTTGTAGGATTCCAGCTCTCATCAAGTGGCTCCTCCCCCTCACGATGACTTTGGGGACAGATGTCTCAATTCTAGTGGTGGAGCTACGAACAACAATCCGATATCCTGATCGAGAGCGATGGAGCTAATGTTTAAACTTGTGTGTTTGAACTTGTGAACTAAAAATGTGAACTATGGATGTGAACTTATGTGAATTTGTGAACTTATGTATATGGACTTATGTGAATTTGTGAACTTATGTATTTGGACTTGTGTGAATTTTTGATATGAACATATATCCATGTGTTTGAAATATGTATTATATGTGATATTCTGTGTTGCATGTGATTTTATGTTTGTCTAATTTTTCATTTCTGTAATTTTTATTTTTTCTGAAAAGGGATAAGAACGTGGGTACCCACGTTCTTAATGTTAAGAACATGGGTACCGTCGAACATAATGTGCAGCCCACGTAGACCCACGCAGGCCAGATAAGTTCGACGGCCACGTGGCCCCGTCGAACTTAACAATAAGAACGTCGGTACCGTCGAACTTATGAGAACAAATTCGATGGCCCCCATCGAACTTAATAACGCACATTCTTAATGTTAAGTTCGATGGTACCCATGTTCTTATTGTTAAGTTCGATGGTACCCACATTTTTAATGTTAAGTTCGTCGGGGCCGTCGAACTTACTTCTCTAAGTTCGTCCAAAAATCACCATCGACTATATTTGTCGGTAAACCCACGTTCTTACGTAAGTTCGTCGGCTTATTACATTAAGTTCGACAGTTTTTCACCCATGTTCTTTAACCAGTTTCCAGTAGTGCACGACGTTTTAACCGGAAGCTCGATAGTGGAGACGGGAGGAGCCTCCGAGAGGAGCCGAAAGCGGAGCACCACTTGTGCTTGGAGAAGGTCCATGGCTCTGTACGGAGTTACTCGACCGTGGTGCTTGGCCCTCGCGTGGGCTATCCTTTGCGTAGGGGCACCAACGAGGATTAGTCAGGACCATGCATGGTTTCGGATACCTCGGTAAAAATATCAGCGTCATCCATGAGAGTTTGCATCCCTATCTTGCTCTTTACCTTCCACATTTATATTAAGTATTTAAGTTTCTATCTTGCCTCTCTAGTTAGATTATTTAGATTGGAACTTAGGCTTTGCGGTAGAGATAGCAACACTTAGAAAAAATCTAGTTTGCACATTCGAGATTATTTATTTTCATAGGTTTTGATCTAGGGATTTATTTGTGGCCTAGCATAGAGAGAAACTTTAGAAGTCTTAATTCAACCCCCTCTTAGGCATCACTATTTCCATCAATTGGTATCAAAGCCGGTTTGGCTCATTTGAGACGTTTTAGCTTCACCGCTAATCAAGCCGACACTTTTTAAAAGAAGGGAATGGATACCCATAGGCCACCACACTTTAACGACACTAACTTCCCATATTATAGTGCTAGAATGGCTTGTTACCTAAAGGCCATTGATCTAGGTGTTTGGAGAGTCACTCGTGGTGGGATGAAAGCCCCTAAAAATCCCGAGAAGCTCACCATGAGTGAAGAAAAAGAAATTCATTTGAATGCTAGAGAAAAAATTTCTTGTATGAATCTCTTAACATAGAAATTTTCAATCAAGTTATATATTAAAAATTGCTAATGAGATTTGGCTAAAGTTGCATGAGCTCCATGACGGCACATCCAATGTCCGTGAGCAAAAACATTGCCTAGTCTTAAATGATTACAATTCTTTTGTCATGAAAGATAATGAGCTTGTTAGAGACAAGTATTCTTATTTGAATCTGATCATCAATGAGCTCAATTCTATTGGAATTAATAAGCTAGGTGATGCGAACATTATGAGGAAGATTATCTCCCTATTGCCACAACAAAGATATAGGAGCATCATCACTATTCTTCACAACATGGAGGACTTGAGTCAAATGACCCCATCCATTGTAATTAGAAAGATTACGACATTGAGATGTCGTGAAAATTGGGTCAACAAGAGGAGCCAACTTCTTCAAGACCATATACTTTTGCATGTGATGAAAAGAAGAAAGGCAAGAAGAAGGCTTCCACTCCAAGCTCCTCAAGTGAAGAAGAGGAAGAAGAAGAAAGTGATGATGATGAAGATAATCAACCATCAATATCATCCTCCAAGGACGAAGAAAGAATCTGACGCGTCGAAAACGTAATGGGGATGACCCACAAGATTAATCTAATGGGTGTGCCCCAACAGGTCGAAGATCTTCTCTTTAACATTGACAGGAAAAAGCAAAGAAAGAGAGGATGCTTCGCATGCGGGGAGAAGGGCCACTTCAAGGACAACTGTTGAAATATGGTCGAACCCACAAAGAGGAGAAGCAAAGGAATGTGCTTACAAGTGTCAAGACTTGGGATGACTCTTCAAGTGAAGATGAACCCCCAAGGACATGTAGCCACCGATTCCCATCACGCTCATCCTGGTCATCACGCAAGTGCCTTATGGCAAGAGGTAAAATGAGTTTCTCATCCTCTAGTGATGATAGTAGTAGTGATGATGATTAAGGTGAGGGAAAGCTCTCCTTAGATGAGCTTGCGGAAGCCGTTAAATGTTTTGAGGATGTATGCACTAAACAAAAGGCTCAACTTAAAGCTTTGAAAAATAAGTTGATTAGCTCTCAAAATGATTATAAATGTTTGCTAGAAAAATTTGAAACATTTGCAAATCTAGATTGTGTGCTAACAACTAAAATTGAGCAATTAGAGTCTAATGCTCCATCCTCAGCTACTGATGATAGCCTTATTAAAAAGAATGAAAAACTTAAGGCTAAGTTAGCTAGCTCTCAAGAAGCCATTGAAAACTTGCTAGAGAAAATGGAAATTCTTAGCATACACAATAATGAGTTAACTACTAAGCTAGAAAACATTGGTAGCACCCTAGGAGTACCTTTGGTTGTAACACCTGAAATTATAAAGAAGGATGCTTCTACTTCTTGCTTTGATCTAATTAATGATTCTAACCCCTGCAACCAATTTCTTGTTGAGAATGTTGTTTTAGAAACATGTTCGAATGAGGTTGCAAAGGAGAATGAGCAATTAAGGCAAGAAGTGGCTCACCTTGGCAATGCCTTATATGACAAGAAAGGCAAAGCCAAACAAATCTAACCTCCTCACGATAACACCACTGAGGGAGTGAACAAACCTGTGAAGGGAAAAACTGTGATTTGTCAGTTTTTCCACAAGGAAGGTCACAAGTCTTACCAATGCAAGGCGAAGACCAGGGATAAGCAAAAGCAAAAGCTCAAGCAAAAGCCATCAAGCAAAATCTCCAACACCTACATCAACAAGGTGGACAAAAAGGCTGCTACACCATATTTGATCAAGAAAAAAAAGAATGGAAAGGTGATAGCAATCAAAGCTAACAAGCAAGCCAACAAAGGAAAGGGGGCCAAACGTATCTGGGTGCCAAAGGAGATTATCTCAACCATGAAAAGCACCAAAAAGGTTTGGATCCCAAGAGGGAAGTGAGAGGTCCAAAGGAGCTAGGGGAATTTGGAGACTTGGCAAAAATGGGATGTATATCATGGGATGCATCATATTGGATCAAGTTTATTGCCAAGTGGGTTAGTGAATAATTTGGACCCAAATTCTCACCCATAACTAAGCTAACTAAATTTATTGTATTTCCTTTTTACATATGTGTATATATTTTCTTATATCTAGTTTTACCTTACATGCCTAGTTTTACATGTAATATTTATTTTTGACTAGAATTGCATGCATACTAGGTCAATCATATGGTAGGAATGCTCGTTTTCAATTCATATTCATGAGCAAACCTACATGGTTTAAAAAATTTTAGTTAAGCACAACACATAGATTATTTAACATTCCTAAGTAAATGACATTAATGCTTCAAGTTCATATCCTACTAGTGGTATTCTCCAAATAGTGTCATTTTGACTTTTATGTGCCAATGCTCAGATTATAGATAATTTGTCCCTCTTGATATCAAAATCAAAGTGCAAGTCTCCTACAAGTATTCAAAACTTGTATGCACACTTTTAGGGGGAGGTTACTCTATAATATAAGTCTTTGAGACTAATGTCTGTTTTCATGTCTATTATATGTAATAGTCTCATTGAAGGAAAATGGAGTTCCCGGAGAAAGACAATAAACTTCCACTGCAAAACTACAAAATCATCATTTGGTTCCACAAGTGGCTCCATTCAACAATTGGTATCATTTACATGTCTTCTCCAGACTTTGATTAGACTATCACTATAGTAAACTAACAAACATCCGACGGCCAAAGCCGTCGGACATAAGATTCACACCGTCGGAGATAGCTTATGTCCGACGGCATTAACCTATCTCCGACGGTTTTAAGCCGTCGGAGGTAAGGCGTCGGAAATAGCGTTCGGTCCGACAGCGGCCGTCGGACATAAGCTATCTCCGACGGACTCAGCCGACCGTCGGAGATAAGGGGGGGCAACCGTTTTACCCGTCGCCTGTGGGAGCCACTTCGGTTATGTCCGACGGCTTCCTAAGCCGTCGGACATAACAAGCCCTTATGTCCGACGGCTTACACTAGGCCGTCGGACATAACAAATTCCAGAAATTGCACAAAATTCTGAATTTTAAAAATCTAACATTTGCAAATACAAAACAGATTTCATGCACATATACACATTCACAATCACAACTATACTCACATAAGTATACACATTCACAAATATACTCACATAAGTATTCAAATTCACAAATTTAACATAACGACATATAATTCCAAATGGTTGCAACAAGTGTTTACATCAACATAGTTGTCCAAAATCCAAACTGACATTGTTCGACGGATAGTCTTTCACATGAAAGGTTGCAACAAGTGTTTTACATCATTATCACTCATATCCATCGCCACCTCCTCCGGCTGGACTCTGCGTGTTTAAAAAGTTGTTCACCCACAAATGTGATGTGTCGTCTTGACCAGACCCATCTCCAGGTGCGGCAACTGAAGCGGGTGGTGTCTGAAATCCCTATAACACAAGCACATGAAACAGTAACCACTCAGTTGTTCATTTAAACACATAAGACATCTATGAACATGTCACACACGCATATGTGTACATACCATAGGGAATTGTGTCGGAGGCGGAGGTGGAGGCGCCAACATTGGCATTGGCAGTGCAAAGTCCAGAGGCGGCATCCCATATGTCGGCATCGGACGCCCGCTTGTTGGGCTAGTTGCTACAAATTATATACAAGTCATTGTTGAGCAAATAAGATACACATCATGTGTTTTGCAAAATAAGCTACAAAATGTTACTTCAACTTACCGAGAGAAGAGCTTGATTTTGGGCCTGGAGGCTTGCATAATACTCGTCCCTCTTCTTCTGGTACTTGGCTTGTTGTCTCTGGTATTTAGATTGTTGCCTCTGGTACTCCAATTGTTCCCTCAAGACTGATTGATGGTACTCTGCCTGTTGACGCAACACTGCAAGCTCTATCTCATGGGCGGATGATCGTGAACGGGACGACTGTGAAGACGACGATGTGGATTGTCGTCCACGGCATCTCAGCTCTCTAGAATCAATCGTAGAATCAAAAATACCCAACCTACAAGAGTGAACCATGCACTTAGTATAGTAACTCATGGCTCAGTTGAATCGCAAGCATATGATGACAATTTTGAAAACCAAATCAAATAATCTCACCGTCCATGGGCTTGTCCTCCTGCGCTAGCATATGCTGCCTGAGGGTCGATTGGCTGGCTCCTCCAATCGTACTCCTGCCCATGGCGTTGAACCATCTCCTGACCATACGAAGCCTGGAGGCAAACAATATCAAATATAAGTGCATAACCCCTATGCCCTTGCAAACAATATCAAACACATAATAGAGTACCAAAAACTCACTAGACGGTCGGTGGCCATCTGAGTGCATAACACATCAGGATTCTGAGGATCAGAACCCCTATGCCCTTGCATATACACCTCCACATCCGTGGGCGTACGGCCGGATTTGACTTCCTGTACATAAAAGTTATAATGACACATTTCTATGTGATTCAAAGTTACGACAAACTGTGACTTACCATTCGCTTAGCCAAGCGCACATGACCATCACCGCCATAGTTGTGGAACGACTCAGTCCCACGGTTTCCCCTGTTCCTTTCGGAAATGGCACGAAACTCAGGGGAATCCCACCATCTGCACAATGCCCGATAACCATCTGATCGGGTGGCCATCCACGGCACCGACACCTACATGAAATTTTTTTAAATAAAGCAAGCAAATACATGGCATCGTGCGATATGAGAGGCAACAACCTGTTTACCTCTAGGTATTGCTCCTCCGTCAAGTAAATTGATGACCACTCGGCCTTGGTATTTGGCATCGGTCGATCATCAGCATTTGCTCTGTACCATGCCTTTATAGCCTGAATTCGTGCATAGTACATTGCATCTGCAACGACATCATTCGCGTTATACTCAAACACGTAATGAGCGTTCATATCATATGATCCATCGTCCGACATCTTGTACCGTTTCTGCAAAAAAAATTAGTGTTATCATAAAAGCAAACATATATGGAATAACTAAAATAGTATAAACAATTCATACCCTGAATGCATCCCAAACTAGTGCCTGTGTGTTGCCAAACGTTCTACAGACACCATAGCGATAATGCTCCCAAGTGGTGGCGGGGACAGACTCGCCAGTAGGCAAAGTCACAAGACCAGGCCAGTGCAGACGAACAAGATTACCAAGGACCATGTTCACCTGCCTGTATTGTCCTATGCCTGTGAACGAGTCGTCGATCCAAGTCCTGAAACAGAAAACAATGTAGAAATTAAAACATAACTTTCAATAACATTTAAGCAAAGATATGTCACTCACTTTCCACTAGGCTTTATCAAAACCCGAGATTCAGGTGGAAGCTCTGGAGGTGGTCCAACAAAATGCAGCTTCCTCGTTCTCCTAACTCGAGAAGTTCCAGACCCAGCTGCGGAATCTCCACCAGCCCCAGAATCCCCACCAGCGTCGTCTCCAGCATCATCTCCCACATTATCTCCACCATCATCTCTTGCATGATCCTCTACCACTGGTTCCTCAATTTCAGCATCCTATGAAACAAATAACTTACATCATACAATATTAAGTAACTCAAATAATGTAATTTAACAACTAACTTACATCTTGTGGAGGCAAATGTTCTGCCAGCGCTCTCCGTCTTCTCATGGTAGAACCTGTGCCCTGAAAAACTGAATCCTCACCCCTCGAGCTGCTCCTCGAGCTACTCCTCGTTCCAAGCAAACTACGAGCAAAAGACTTCATTTTCTTTGACATCCTATTTTAACAAAAACAAGTTAGTACATAAATCTACAATAAAATAATAAAATATGCAATAAAATTATAAAATATGCAATAAAATCATGATCCATACTCGTCAATCGTAATCGTAATCAAAATCAGGATCTAGTTGCTTTCGTCGATTTAATGGACGCCAAGTAGCTTTCTTCTTTCTCGTCACTCGTTTTCTTTTTGGAGGAACCTCTACATCATTTTGATCGCCTAATAAAGATTCTTCCAACATTTCAGTTTGTACATTAAACATGCTTGTAAGTTCTTCGTCTTGGAAAATCTCAGTAGCCCCCACTTCTTGCTCGATTTGACTTTCAACATAACCAGCATCACCAGGAGCATATAGTCGTTCACGAGCATCACCAGCATCACCAGGAGCATATAGTCGTTCACGAGGATCAACATAAACAGCAAAGACGGGCCAACATGAGTAGGACGTTTGAAAGTCGCCTAGAGGGGGGTGAATAGGGCGAAGCTGAAATTTACAAAATTAATCACAACTACAAGCCGGGTTAGCGTTAGAAATAATAAAGAGTCCGAGAGAGAGGGCGCAAAACAAATTGCAAGCGAATGAAGAGTGTGACACGCGAATTTGTTTTACCGAGGTTCGGTTCTTGCAAACCTACTCCCCGTTGAGGTGGTCACAAAGACCGGGTCTCTTTCAACCCTTTCCCTCTCTCAAACGGTCCCTCGGACCGAGTGAGCTTCTTTTCTCAAATCAAACCGGGAACAAAACTTCCTCGCAAGGACCACCACACAATTGGTGTCTCTTGCCTTGGTTACAATGGAGTTTTGATCACAAGAACAAGTGAGAAAGAAAAGAAGCAATCCAAGCGCAAGAGCTCAAAAGAACACGACAAATCTCTCTCGCTAATCGCTAAAGCCTTGTGTGGAATTGGAGAGGATTTGATCACTTGGGTCTGTCTTGTATTGAATGCCTAGCTCTTGTAAGTGGTTGGAAGGTGGAAAACTTAGATGACTTGAATGTGGGGTGGTTGGGGGTATTTATAGCCCCAACCACCAAACTAGCCGTTTGGGTGGAGGCTGTCTGTCGTATGGTGCACCGGACAGTCCGGTGCACACCGGACATGTCCAGTGCGCCAGCCACGTCACCCGAACGTTAGGGTTCCGACCGTTGGAGCTCTGACTGCTGGGCCCACCTGGATGTCCGGTGGCGCACCGGACATGCACTGTAGAGTGTCTGGTGCGCCTCTTCGCACGTGCCTGACTTCTGCGCGTTCTGGCGCGCATTTAATGCGCCTGCAGGTGACCGTTGGCGCTGAAGTAGCCGTTGCTCCGCAGTTACACCCGGCAGTCCGGTGTACACCGGACATGTCGGTGAATTATAGCGGAGTAGCCGTTGCGAATTCCCGAAGCTGGCGAGTTCAGAGTCGCTTCATTCCTGGAGCACCGGACACTGTCCGGTGTACACCGGACAGTCCGGTGAATTATAGCGGAGCGACTCTGTGTTTTCCCGAAGGTGAGGAGTTCAGCGCGTGGAGAACCCTGGTGCACCGGACATGTCCGGTGGTGCACCGGACAGTCCGGTGCGCTAGACCAGAGTGCCTTCGGTTGTCCCTTTGCTCCTTTTGTTGAACCCTTTTCTTGGTCTTTTTATTGGCCTTTTGTGAACCTTTGGCACCTATATGACTTATAGACTAGAGCAAACTAGTTAGTCCAATTATTTGTGTTGGGCAATTCAACCACCAAAATTAGTTTAGGAAATAGGTGTAAGCCTAATTCCCTTTCAATCTCCCCCTTTTTGGTGATTGATGCCAACACAAACCAAAGCAAATATAGAAGTGCAGAATTTGAACTAGTTTGCATATGCAAGTGCAAAGGTTACTTAGAATTGAGCCAATAAATATTACTTACTAGATATGCATGGATTGTTTCTTTATTTTTAACATTTTGGACCACGCTTGCACCACATGTTTTGTTTTTGCAAATTCTTTTTGTAAATCCTTTTCAAAGTTCTTTTGCAAATAGTCAAAAGGTAAATGAGTAAGATTTTGCGAAGCATTTTCAAGTTTTGAAATTTTTCTCCCCTTGTTTCAAATGCTTTTCCTTTGACTAAACAAAACTCCCCCTCAAATAAATTCTCCTCTTAGTGTTCAAGAGGGTTTTAAGATATCAATTTTGAAAGGTGCTACTTTCTCCCCCTTTAGAACATAAAGAGATATCAATTTGAAGTTTTCCAATTGAAAATCATTTTAAAATTTGGGTGGTGGTGCGGTCCTTTTGCTTTGGGCTCATACTTTCTCCCCTTTGGCAAATAAAACATATGAGTGAAGATTATACCAAAGATGGAGAGATGCTCGGAGCGACGGCGAAGGATGAGTGATAGAGTGGAGTGGAAGCCTTGTCTTCGCCGAAGACTCCAATTCCCTTTCAATATACCTATGACTTGGTTTGAAATACACTTGAAGACACATTAGTCATAGCATATATAAAAGAGACATGATCAAAGGTATACTTATGAGCTATGTGTGCAAATTAGCAAAAGAAATTCCGAGAATCAAGAATATTGAGCTCATGCCTAAGTTTGGTAAAAGTTTGTTCATCTAGTGGCTTGGTAAAGATATCGGCTAATTGATCTTTAGTATTAATGTATGCAATCTCGATATCTCCCTTTTGTTGGTGATCCCTAAGAAAATGATACCGAATGGCTATGTGCGTAGTGCGGCTATGCTCAACGGGATTATCCGCCATGCGGATTGCACTCTCATTATCACATAGAAGAGGAACTTTGGTTAATTTGTAATCATAGTCCCGCAGGGTTTGCCTCATCTAAAGCAATTGCGCGCAACAATGGCCTGCGGCAATGTACTCAGCTTCGGCGGTAGAAAGAGCGACCGAATTTTTCTTCTTGGAAGCCCAAGACACCAAGGATCTTCCCAAGAACTGACAAGTCCCCGATGTGCTCTTTCTATTAATCTTGCACCCCGCCCAATCGGCATCGGAATAACCAATTAAATCAAATGTGGATCCCCGAGGGTACCAAAGCCCAAACTTAGGAGTATAAGCCAAATATCTCAAGATTCGTTTTACGGCCGTAAGGTGAGATTCCTTAGGGTCGGCTTGGAATCTTGCACACATGCATACGGAAAGCATAATGTCCGGTCAAGATGCACATAAATAGAGTAATGAGCCAATCATCGACCGATATACCTTTTGATCCACGGACTTACCTCCCGTGTCGAGGTCGAGATGCCCATTTGTTCCCATGGGAGTCTTGATGGGCTTGGCATCCTTCATTCCAAACTTGTTTAGAATGTCTTGAGTGTACTTTGTTTGGCTGATGAAGGTGCCCTCTTGGAGTTGCTTTACTTTAAATCCCAAGAAATACTTCAACTCCCCCATCATCGACATCTCGAACTTTTGTGTCATAATCTTACTGAATTCTTCACATGTAGATTCGTTAGTAGACCCAAATATAATATCATCAACATAAATTGGCATACAAACAAATCATTGTCAAGAGTTTTAGTGAATAAAGTAGGATCGGCCTTTCCGACTTTGAAACCATTAGCAATAAGGAAATCTCTAAGGCATTCATACCATGCTCTTGGGGCTTGCTTGAGCCCATAAAGCGCCTTAGAGAGCCTATAGACATGGTTAGGATACTCACTGTCTTCAAAGCCGGGAGGTTGCTCAACATAGACCTCTTCCTTGATTGGTCCATTGAGGAAGGCACTCTTCACGTCCATTTGGTAAAGCTTGAAGCCATGGTAAGTAGCATAGGCTAATAATATGCGAATTGACTCAAGCCTAGCTACAGGTGCATAGGTTTCACCGAAATCCAAACCTTCGACTTGTGAATACCCCTTGGCCACGAGTCGAGCTTTGTTCCTTGTCACCACACCATGCTCGTCTTGCTTGTTGCGGAAGACCCACTTGGTTCCTACAACATTTTGATTAGGACGTGGAACCAAATGCCATACCTCGTTCCTAGTGAAGTTGTTGAGCTCCTCTTGCATCGCCATCACCCAATCCGAATCTTGGAGTGCTTCCTCAACCCTGTGTGGCTCAATAGAGGAAACAAAAGAGTAATGCTCACAAAAATGTGCAACACGAGATCTAGTGGTTACCCCCTTATGAATGTCTCCAAGGATTGTGTCGACGGGGTGATCTCGTTGGATTGCTTGGTGGACTCTTGGGTGTGGCGGCCTTGGTTCTTCATCCTCCTTGTCTTGATCATTTGCATCTCCCCCTTGATCATTGTTGTCATCTTGAGGTGGCTCATCTCTTTGATCTTCTCCTTCATCAACTTGAGTCTTGTCCTCATTTTGGGTTGATGGAGATGCTTGCGTGGAGGAGGATGATCTTGTGCATTTGGAGGCTCTTCAGATTCCTTAGGACACACATCCCCAATGGACATGTTCCTTAGCGCGATGCACGGAGCCTCTTCATCACCTATCTCATCAAGATCAACTTGCTCTACTTGAGAGCCGTTAGTTTCATCAAACACAACATCACAAGAAACTTCAACAAGTCCTGAGGACTTGTTAAAGACTCTATATGCCCTTGTGTTTGAGTCATATCCTAGTAAAAGGCCTTCTATAGTTTTAGGAGCAAATTTAGATTTTCTTCCTCTTTTAACAAGAATAAAGCATTTGCTACCAAAAACTCTAAAATATGAAATATTGGGCTTTTTACCGGTTAGGAGTTCATAGGATGTCTTCTTGAGGATTCGGTGAAGGTATAACCGGTTGATGGCGTAGCAAGCGGTGTTAACCGCCTCGGCCCAAAACCGATCCGGCGTCTTGTACTCATCAAGCATGGTTCTTGCCATGTCCAATAGAGTTCGATTCTTCCTCTCCACTACACCATTTTGTTATGGGGTGTAGGGAGAAGAGAACTCATGCTTGATGCCCTCCTCCTCAAGGAAGCCTTCAATTTGTGAGTTCTTGAACTCCGTCCCGTTGTCGCTTCTAATTTTCTTGATCCTTAAGCTGAACTAATTTTCTTTGATACTTACTCACCTGTTGCTAGAATGACCACTATTCGAGTACTACTTTCTTTGGCTGCCTCGTATGGTCTCCTTGTTCATCAGATGGATGTAAAGACAGCTTTTCTTAATGGAGAGCTGGACGAGGAAATCTATATGGAACAGCCTGATGGATTTGTAGTAAAGGGTCAAGAAAGCAAGGTGTGCAAGTTATTGAAATCTTTGTATGGTCTGAAGCAAGCACCAAAGCAGTGGCATGAGAAGTTTGACACTACTCTAACGTCTGCAGGCTTTGCCATTAATGAGGCAGACAGGTGTGTATATTATCGCTGTGGTGGGGGCGAAGGAGTTATATTGTGCTTATATGTTGATGATATATTGATATTTGGCACAAACATTGATGTGATCAATGAAGTCAAGTCTTTTCTATCAAAGAGTTTTGATATGAAAGATCTGGGAGAAGCTGATGTGATTCTAAACATCAAGCTGATTAAGGCAGATGGTGGGATTACTCTCTCGCAATCTCACTATGTTGAAAAGGTTTTGAAGCGATTTGGCTTCTCTGAGTGCAAACCTTCTCCAACACCTTATGATCCCAGTGTGACACTGCGAAAGAACAAGAGAATTGGTTTAGACCAATTGAGATACTCTCAGATTGTCGGTTCACTCATGTATCTTGCTGGTGCAACAAGGCCCGATATCTCGTTTGCTGTGAGCAAATTGAGTAGGTTCATGTCAAACCCCGGGACTGATCATTGGCATGCACTTGAGCGGGTTATGCGCTACCTGCAAGGTACAATGAGTTATGGAATTCACTATTCTGGTCAGCATGCAGTACTTGAAGGATATAGTGATTCGAACTGGATATCTGATGCAGACGAGCTTTATGCCACCAGTGGTTATGTCTTTACTATTGGTGGAGGTGCGGTATCATGGAGGTCATGCAAGCAGACCATTTTGACGAGGTCAACCATGGAAGCCGAGCTAGCTGCACTTGACACAGCAACCGTTGAGGCAGAATGGTTGCGTGAACTCTTGATGGACTTGCCGGTGGTTGAGAAACCAATACCAGCTATCCTTATGAACTGTGACAATCAGACAGTGATTGCTAAAGTGACGAGTTCTAAGGATAATGGAAAGTCATCAAGACATGTCAAAAGACGATTGAAGTCTGTCAGAAAGTTGAGAAACTCCGGAGTTATAAGCGTGACTTATATTTCAACAGATAAAAATCTGGCAGATCCTTTTACCAAGGGACTACCACGTAATGTGATAGAAATCGCATCGAGAGAGATGGGTATGAGACCCGAATAAAGTTGCCATGGTGGAAACCCAGTCTATGTGATCGGAGATCCCGTGAATTAGGTCCTGGGAAGAACAAGCCATTGGTGAACTGAGGAGAGTAACCTTTGACCCTCTCTAAGTAAAGATGCAATACTCTCAAATGCTGTAAGGCAGGTTGGCTTTGTGCCTTAATGTGTTCTGTTGGCTTGTATTAGCGAAGATGTTGTCCTGCAGAACATTCTTTGAAAGAACACACCTATATGAGTTAGACTGTCTAACGTCGCAGTCTATGAGATCTGGGTGATCTCTAGTAAACTCATGAAGAGACCTTGGAGTACGACGTATATGCTCCACCCGAGAAGGGGACTACTGGTAGCCAAGTACTGGTCATGACTTCAAGTGAAACCCATTCACGCAAAACTTGCAATTCAAGGCATAGTCCATTGTCCAAGTTGTGGGTTGGTGTAGCTTGGAGTTCTAGGCGGAAGTTCAACTTAACAGTCTCTGCTGAAAAAACCGGTATATTAAACAGTAGTGAACAGTGGCGAAAACTGCAGATGGGCATTTGAGATCTGGTGGGGGATTGTTAGGATTTATGGGCTTGGCCCAACTAAGAAATTCAAATAAATCCTAGAAAATCTCAAAAGCCCATACAAGAGGATGGCTAGAGGATAGGTGGAACCATTAGCACCATATTGCTAGCTCTAGTGGAGTAGAGCTAGCTTAAATATGGAAGCCACACTCACTCACCAAGTCATGGATGAGAGGAGAGAGTGTGGAGAGCCACACGCGCGCGCGCTCGCTCGCCTCGCCTCGCCTGGCCTGGCCGGGCCGGGCCGGGCCGGGGCGGGGCGGGGCGAAGGGCGCGGGCGCACGACATGCGCGTGAATGGTCCGCCGAAATCCGGCCCCTCGCCTTGCGGGGGCGCGGCTACCTTTTGCCGTTTGATTTTTTGGTTTCTTGGCTGTTACGCTTATCCTAACCGAACGCTATAAAATCTCAACTGATTGCGAGATTTTCGTGGGCGGATAAGCACGGGGGGTCGCGGACTTGGCCCTATAAAAGGAGCCCGGCAGCCAGCCTCCAAATCATCCAGATCCCAATTCGCTTTCGCCTCTCTTCACAGCTGAGCCGCCTTCCAGTTCCCTTCATCCCGATCGTAGAGGTGCATCTGCGATTAGGAGAGCAGGTCTCCGGAACCCTTCGCCTTCTAGATCCTGCACCAGGAGAGGCCGAATAAGGTTTTTGGGAAGCGTCTTCACGCGACTGCTCGTGATCTGATTGACCTCGTCGACCCTGCTGATTTCGCTACTTCGACATCGTCGACCCTGCTGATTCCGGCGCGTGCCATCTATCAGTAAGTCTAATCAGTACGCATCATCTGATTTGGCTTGTTATTTCAGTACTTGTGATTTTGTCATGATTTATATTCGGAATTTAAACTGGAATTTGTCTAATTATTCAACAATCCAAAAACCTTATTGTAGACAATTTCCTAGTTTTTCAATGGCTGCTTTTGCCGATGCACTCAAGCCAGAAAAGTTCAATGGTATGCACTTTAAGAGATGGCAAGTCAAGGCCACGCTCTGGCTTACTGCTATGAATGTCTTCCATGTTAGTAAAGGCAGACCTGAGGGTCCACTGACTCCTGAACAGGAGAAAGAGTATGACCATGCCAATACTATGTTCACGGGAGCCGTTCTTAGCGCCCTTGTTGACCGTCTGGTTGATGCGAATATGCAGTACACAGACGGGAAAGAGTTGTGGGATGCACTTACTACTAAGTATGGTGCATCGGATGCTGGCAGTGACCTGTATATCATGGAGAGCTTTCATGATTATAAGATGGTTGATAATCGCTCTATTGTAGAGCAAGCTCATGAAATACAGTGTATAGCCAAGGAACTCGACCACCTTAAGATAATCCTTCCTGACCGATTTGTGGCTGGGTGCATTATTGCAAAGTTGCCTTCTACATGGAGGAACTTCGCCACATCTCTGAAACATAAGAGACAGGAGATATCAGTTGAAAATCTGATAGCGTCTCTAGATGTTGAGGAGAAAGCTCGGGCTAAGGACACGGGATCTAAAGGAGGCGAGGGCCACTCCAGTGCCAACATGGTTCAGAGGAACCACAACAAGGGCAAAGGAAAGCCAAAATCTAACAAGCCCAACAAAACTACCAACTTCAAGAAGAAGAAGAACAAGGCTGAACTGACATGTTTCGCATGTGGCGAAACGGGTCATTTTGCCAAGGATTGTCCTGATCGAGCGGATCGCCGTGGCAAAAAGGGCAATGTCAACACAGTGATCGCTAGCAATGAGGAAGACAAAGGGTATGGTAATCTACCTTTCATCTTCTCAGTATTTCAATCACCTAGTTGGTGGCTTGATACTGGTGCTAATGTTCATGTGTGTTCTGACATTAACTTGTTCTCTTCTTATCAGGGCGCCCGGGATTCTTCCGTGCTAATGGGGAATGGGTCACATGCTTCTGTTCATGGCACTGGCACGGTGGATCTGAAGTTTACTTCGGGAAAGATCGTGCAGCTGAAGAACGTGCATCATGTCCCTTCTATACACAAGAATCTTGTTAGCGGAACCCTTCTATGTAGAGATGGGTTCAAGGTAGTTTTGGAGTCCAATAAATTAGTTGTGTCCAAGTCTGGACAATTTATTGGTAAAGGTTATGATTGCGGAGGCTTGTTCCGCTTTTCTTTGTTAGATTTCAATAATAAGTCTGTGAACCATATTTGCGCTAATGTTGATGATCTTACGAGTATTTGGCATTCTCGTTTGTGTCATATTAATTTTGGCTCTATGTCTCGGCTTGCAACCATGAGTTTAATTCCGAATATCACCATAGTCAAAGGTTCTAAGTGCCATAGTTGTGTGCAGTCGAAGCAACCTCGAAAGCCTCATAAGGCTGCTGAGGAGAGACACCTGGCACCTCTAGAACTCATACATTCTGATCTTTGTGAGATGAATGGTGTGTTGACAAAGGGTGGTAAGAGATACTTCATGACATTGATTGATGATGCGTCTAGATTTTGCTATGTATACTTGCTAAAAACTAAAGATGAGGCTTTAGACTACTTTAAAATCTATAAGGCTGAAGTTGAAAACCAACTAGAGAGAAAGATCAAACGTCTTAGATCAGATCGTGGTGGCGAGTTCTTTCCCAAAGTCTTTGACGATTTCTGTGCAGAACATGGCATTATTCATGAGAGGACTCCTCCCTATTCACCCGAGTCAAACGGGATTGCTGAAAGGAAAAACCGTACGTTGACTGACCTGGTGAATGCCATGTTAGACACTTGTGGTTTATCTAAGGCATGGTGGGGGGAGGCAGTCCTGACTTCATGTCATGTTCTGAATAGAATTCCTATGGGCAAAGAAGAGAAAACCCCTTATGAGAAGTGGGTTGGAAGAAAACCATCACTTTCATACTTGCGCACTTGGGGGTGCATGGCGAAAGTTAATGTACCAATTAATAAAAAGCGCAAGCTTGGTCCAAGGACAGTGGATTGTGTCTTTCTTGGATATGCTTCGTGTAGCATAGCATATAGATTTTTAGTAGTTAAATCTGAAGTTCCTGATGTGTATGTTGATACTATTATGGAATCACGTGATGCTACTTTCTTTGAACATATATTTCCAATGAAAGACATTCATAGCAATTCTAGATACTCTTCTGAGATAACTCCTGAACATAGTACACCTATTGAGAGTTTTGAACAGCCACATGAAATTGTCCTAGAGGAGGATGACAATGATGCTCCTAAAAGGAGCAAGAGACAAAGGGTTGAAAAATCCTTTGGTGATGATTTCATTGTGTACCTTGTGGACGATACTCCTACTACCATTGCAGAAGCATTTGCATCTCCAGATGCAGATGATTGGAAAGAAGCAGTTCATAATGAGATGGACTCCATTCTTTCAAATGGTACGTGGGAAGTCACTGATCGACCCTATGGATGCAAACCTGTGGGTTGTAAGTGGGTGTTTAAAAAGAAGCTCAAGCCTGATGGTACAATTGAAAAGTACAAGGCTAGGCTTGTGGCTAAAGGCTATACTCAGAAAGAAGGAGAAGACTTCTTTGATACTTACTCACCTGTTGCTAGAATGACCACTATTCGAGTACTACTTTCTTTGGCTGCCTCGTATGGTCTCCTTGTTCATCAGATGGATGTAAAGACAGCTTTTCTTAATGGAGAGCTGGACGAGGAAATCTATATGGAACAGCCTGATGGATTTGTAGTAAAGGGTCAAGAAAGCAAGGTGTGCAAGTTATTGAAATCTTTGTATGGTCTGAAGCAAGCACCAAAGCAGTGGCATGAGAAGTTTGACACTACTCTAACGTCTGCAGGCTTTGCCATTAATGAGGCAGACAGGTGTGTATATTATCGCTGTGGTGGGGGCGAAGGAGTTATATTGTGCTTATATGTTGATGATATATTGATATTTGGCACAAACATTGATGTGATCAATGAAGTCAAGTCTTTTCTATCAAAGAGTTTTGATATGAAAGATCTGGGAGAAGCTGATGTGATTCTAAACATCAAGCTGATTAAGGCAGATGGTGGGATTACTCTCTCGCAATCTCACTATGTTGAAAAGGTTTTGAAGCGATTTGGCTTCTCTGAGTGCAAACCTTCTCCAACACCTTATGATCCCAGTGTGACACTGCGAAAGAACAAGAGAATTGGTTTAGACCAATTGAGATACTCTCAGATTGTCGGTTCACTCATGTATCTTGCTGGTGCAACAAGGCCCGATATCTCGTTTGCTGTGAGCAAATTGAGTAGGTTCATGTCAAACCCCGGGACTGATCATTGGCATGCACTTGAGCGGGTTATGCGCTACCTGCAAGGTACAATGAGTTATGGAATTCACTATTCTGGTCAGCATGCAGTACTTGAAGGATATAGTGATTCGAACTGGATATCTGATGCAGACGAGCTTTATGCCACCAGTGGTTATGTCTTTACTATTGGTGGAGGTGCGGTATCATGGAGGTCATGCAAGCAGACCATTTTGACGAGGTCAACCATGGAAGCCGAGCTAGCTGCACTTGACACAGCAACCGTTGAGGCAGAATGGTTGCGTGAACTCTTGATGGACTTGCCGGTGGTTGAGAAACCAATACCAGCTATCCTTATGAACTGTGACAATCAGACAGTGATTGCTAAAGTGACGAGTTCTAAGGATAATGGAAAGTCATCAAGACATGTCAAAAGACGATTGAAGTCTGTCAGAAAGTTGAGAAACTCCGGAGTTATAAGCGTGACTTATATTTCAACAGATAAAAATCTGGCAGATCCTTTTACCAAGGGACTACCACGTAATGTGATAGAAATCGCATCGAGAGAGATGGGTATGAGACCCGAATAAAGTTGCCATGGTGGAAACCCAGTCTATGTGATCGGAGATCCCGTGAATTAGGTCCTGGGAAGAACAAGCCATTGGTGAACTGAGGAGAGTAACCTTTGACCCTCTCTAAGTAAAGATGCAATACTCTCAAATGCTGTAAGGCAGGTTGGCTTTGTGCCTTAATGTGTTCTGTTGGCTTGTATTAGCGAAGATGTTGTCCTGCAGAACATTCTTTGAAAGAACACACCTATATGAGTTAGACTGTCTAACGTCGCAGTCTATGAGATCTGGGTGATCTCTAGTAAACTCATGAAGAGACCTTGGAGTACGACGTATATGCTCCACCCGAGAAGGGGACTACTGGTAGCCAAGTACTGGTCATGACTTCAAGTGAAACCCATTCACGCAAAACTTGCAATTCAAGGCATAGTCCATTGTCCAAGTTGTGGGTTGGTGTAGCTTGGAGTTCTAGGCGGAAGTTCAACTTAACAGTCTCTGCTGAAAAAACCGGTATATTAAACAGTAGTGAACAGTGGCGAAAACTGCAGATGGGCATTTGAGATCTGGTGGGGGATTGTTAGGATTTATGGGCTTGGCCCAACTAAGAAATTCAAATAAATCCTAGAAAATCTCAAAAGCCCATACAAGAGGATGGCTAGAGGATAGGTGGAACCATTAGCACCATATTGCTAGCTCTAGTGGAGTAGAGCTAGCTTAAATATGGAAGCCACACTCACTCACCAAGTCATGGATGAGAGGAGAGAGTGTGGAGAGCCACACGCGCGCGCGCTCGCTCGCCTCGCCTCGCCTGGCCTGGCCGGGCCGGGCCGGGCCGGGGCGGGGCGGGGCGAAGGGCGCGGGCGCACGACATGCGCGTGAATGGTCCGCCGAAATCCGGCCCCTCGCCTTGCGGGGGCGCGGCTACCTTTTGCCGTTTGATTTTTTGGTTTCTTGGCTGTTACGCTTATCCTAACCGAACGCTATAAAATCTCAACTGATTGCGAGATTTTCGTGGGCGGATAAGCACGGGGGGTCGCGGACTTGGCCCTATAAAAGGAGCCCGGCAGCCAGCCTCCAAATCATCCAGATCCCAATTCGCTTTCGCCTCTCTTCACAGCTGAGCCGCCTTCCAGTTCCCTTCATCCCGATCGTAGAGGTGCATCTGCGATTAGGAGAGCAGGTCTCCGGAACCCTTCGCCTTCTAGATCCTGCACCAGGAGAGGCCGAATAAGGTTTTTGGGAAGCGTCTTCACGCGACTGCTCGTGATCTGATTGACCTCGTCGACCCTGCTGATTTCGCTACTTCGACATCGTCGACCCTGCTGATTCCGGCGCGTGCCATCTATCAGTAAGTCTAATCAGTACGCATCATCTGATTTGGCTTGTTATTTCAGTACTTGTGATTTTGTCATGATTTATATTCGGAATTTAAACTGGAATTTGTCTAATTATTCAACAATCCAAAAACCTTATTGTAGACAATTTCCTAGTTTTTCAATGGCTGCTTTTGCCGATGCACTCAAGCCAGAAAAGTTCAATGGTATGCACTTTAAGAGATGGCAAGTCAAGGCCACGCTCTGGCTTACTGCTATGAATGTCTTCCATGTTAGTAAAGGCAGACCTGAGGGTCCACTGACTCCTGAACAGGAGAAAGAGTATGACCATGCCAATACTATGTTCACGGGAGCCGTTCTTAGCGCCCTTGTTGACCGTCTGGTTGATGCGAATATGCAGTACACAGACGGGAAAGAGTTGTGGGATGCACTTACTACTAAGTATGGTGCATCGGATGCTGGCAGTGACCTGTATATCATGGAGAGCTTTCATGATTATAAGATGGTTGATAATCGCTCTATTGTAGAGCAAGCTCATGAAATACAGTGTATAGCCAAGGAACTCGACCACCTTAAGATAATCCTTCCTGACCGATTTGTGGCTGGGTGCATTATTGCAAAGTTGCCTTCTACATGGAGGAACTTCGCCACATCTCTGAAACATAAGAGACAGGAGATATCAGTTGAAAATCTGATAGCGTCTCTAGATGTTGAGGAGAAAGCTCGGGCTAAGGACACGGGATCTAAAGGAGGCGAGGGCCACTCCAGTGCCAACATGGTTCAGAGGAACCACAACAAGGGCAAAGGAAAGCCAAAATCTAACAAGCCCAACAAAACTACCAACTTCAAGAAGAAGAAGAACAAGGCTGAACTGACATGTTTCGCATGTGGCGAAACGGGTCATTTTGCCAAGGATTGTCCTGATCGAGCGGATCGCCGTGGCAAAAAGGGCAATGTCAACACAGTGATCGCTAGCAATGAGGAAGACAAAGGGTATGGTAATCTACCTTTCATCTTCTCAGTATTTCAATCACCTAGTTGGTGGCTTGATACTGGTGCTAATGTTCATGTGTGTTCTGACATTAACTTGTTCTCTTCTTATCAGGGCGCCCGGGATTCTTCCGTGCTAATGGGGAATGGGTCACATGCTTCTGTTCATGGCACTGGCACGGTGGATCTGAAGTTTACTTCGGGAAAGATCGTGCAGCTGAAGAACGTGCATCATGTCCCTTCTATACACAAGAATCTTGTTAGCGGAACCCTTCTATGTAGAGATGGGTTCAAGGTAGTTTTGGAGTCCAATAAATTAGTTGTGTCCAAGTCTGGACAATTTATTGGTAAAGGTTATGATTGCGGAGGCTTGTTCCGCTTTTCTTTGTTAGATTTCAATAATAAGTCTGTGAACCATATTTGCGCTAATGTTGATGATCTTACGAGTATTTGGCATTCTCGTTTGTGTCATATTAATTTTGGCTCTATGTCTCGGCTTGCAACCATGAGTTTAATTCCGAATATCACCATAGTCAAAGGTTCTAAGTGCCATAGTTGTGTGCAGTCGAAGCAACCTCGAAAGCCTCATAAGGCTGCTGAGGAGAGACACCTGGCACCTCTAGAACTCATACATTCTGATCTTTGTGAGATGAATGGTGTGTTGACAAAGGGTGGTAAGAGATACTTCATGACATTGATTGATGATGCGTCTAGATTTTGCTATGTATACTTGCTAAAAACTAAAGATGAGGCTTTAGACTACTTTAAAATCTATAAGGCTGAAGTTGAAAACCAACTAGAGAGAAAGATCAAACGTCTTAGATCAGATCGTGGTGGCGAGTTCTTTCCCAAAGTCTTTGACGATTTCTGTGCAGAACATGGCATTATTCATGAGAGGACTCCTCCCTATTCACCCGAGTCAAACGGGATTGCTGAAAGGAAAAACCGTACGTTGACTGACCTGGTGAATGCCATGTTAGACACTTGTGGTTTATCTAAGGCATGGTGGGGGGAGGCAGTCCTGACTTCATGTCATGTTCTGAATAGAATTCCTATGGGCAAAGAAGAGAAAACCCCTTATGAGAAGTGGGTTGGAAGAAAACCATCACTTTCATACTTGCGCACTTGGGGGTGCATGGCGAAAGTTAATGTACCAATTAATAAAAAGCGCAAGCTTGGTCCAAGGACAGTGGATTGTGTCTTTCTTGGATATGCTTCGTGTAGCATAGCATATAGATTTTTAGTAGTTAAATCTGAAGTTCCTGATGTGTATGTTGATACTATTATGGAATCACGTGATGCTACTTTCTTTGAACATATATTTCCAATGAAAGACATTCATAGCAATTCTAGATACTCTTCTGAGATAACTCCTGAACATAGTACACCTATTGAGAGTTTTGAACAGCCACATGAAATTGTCCTAGAGGAGGATGACAATGATGCTCCTAAAAGGAGCAAGAGACAAAGGGTTGAAAAATCCTTTGGTGATGATTTCATTGTGTACCTTGTGGACGATACTCCTACTACCATTGCAGAAGCATTTGCATCTCCAGATGCAGATGATTGGAAAGAAGCAGTTCATAATGAGATGGACTCCATTCTTTCAAATGGTACGTGGGAAGTCACTGATCGACCCTATGGATGCAAACCTGTGGGTTGTAAGTGGGTGTTTAAAAAGAAGCTCAAGCCTGATGGTACAATTGAAAAGTACAAGGCTAGGCTTGTGGCTAAAGGCTATACTCAGAAAGAAGGAGAAGACTTCTTTGATACTTACTCACCTGTTGCTAGAATGACCACTATTCGAGTACTACTTTCTTTGGCTGCCTCGTATGGTCTCCTTGTTCATCAGATGGATGTAAAGACAGCTTTTCTTAATGGAGAGCTGGACGAGGAAATCTATATGGAACAGCCTGATGGATTTGTAGTAAAGGGTCAAGAAAGCAAGGTGTGCAAGTTATTGAAATCTTTGTATGGTCTGAAGCAAGCACCAAAGCAGTGGCATGAGAAGTTTGACACTACTCTAACGTCCGCAGGCTTTGCCATTAATGAGGCAGACAGGTGTGTATATTATCGCTGTGGTGGGGGCGAAGGAGTTATATTGTGCTTATATGTTGATGATATATTGATATTTGGCACAAACATTGATGTGATCAATGAAGTCAAGTCTTTTCTATCAAAGAGTTTTGATATGAAAGATCTGGGAGAAGCTGATGTGATTCTAAACATCAAGCTGATTAAGGCAGATGGTGGGATTACTCTCTCGCAATCTCACTATGTTGAAAAGGTTTTGAAGCGATTTGGCTTCTCTGAGTGCAAACCTTCTCCAACACCTTATGATCCCAGTGTGACACTGCGAAAGAACAAGAGAATTGGTTTAGACCAATTGAGATACTCTCAGATTGTCGGTTCACTCATGTATCTTGCTGGTGCAACAAGGCCCGATATCTCGTTTGCTGTGAGCAAATTGAGTAGGTTCATGTCAAACCCCGGGACTGATCATTGGCATGCACTTGAGCGGGTTATGCGCTACCTGCAAGGTACAATGAGTTATGGAATTCACTATTCTGGTCAGCATGCAGTACTTGAAGGATATAGTGATTCGAACTGGATATCTGATGCAGATGAGCTTTATGCCACCAGTGGTTATGTCTTTACTATTGGTGGAGGTGCGGTATCATGGAGGTCATGCAAGCAGACCATTTTGACGAGGTCAACCATGGAAGCCGAGCTAGCTGCACTTGACACAGCAACCGTTGAGGCAGAATGGTTGCGTGAACTCTTGATGGACTTGCCGGTGGTTGAGAAACCAATACCAGCTATCCTTATGAACTGTGACAATCAGACAGTGATTGCTAAAGTGACGAGTTCTAAGGATAATGGAAAGTCATCAAGACATGTCAAAAGACGATTGAAGTCTGTCAGAAAGTTGAGAAACTCCGGAGTTATAAGCGTGACTTATATTTCAACAGATAAAAATCTGGCAGATCCTTTTACCAAGGGACTACATCAAGGTCACCCCGCGCCCCGGATCTACGTTTTGCTTCGGAACAATCTCGTTCGTAACAGACGAAGAAGGAATTCTGCACCGTATTGCGGATCCGCCAAAAAAGGAGTCTTCCTCAACAAACTCCGAAAATATCGGAGAAGCGCGACCTCCAGCTCCCCGGAAGAAGATCACCACGACGACAGCGCCGTTCTACCCCGACGTCCTCTTCATCGGGAGAGCGGAATCGCCTGCCATCTCCGACGACGAGCCGACTGTACCCGGGGAAGAACCGCCTCAGCGAGAGTCCCGTCGACGAAGGAACCGGCGCAGGAATGTTCGGCGACATCACGCAGCCGGAGAGCGGAATCCGGAGCAACCTGTCTCGCGAGACGAGATCTCGGAGGTAGGAGAAACCCCGGAGGAACGCGTCTTCAGAGAGCGAAGGAACTCCCGACGACGTGATCGCCGACGAGCTCAGGAGCAGGCTGAGCAGGATACAAGGCAACGTCGCGAGAATCCACTCTTCGGGCGTAATCTGAACCCCGACTTCGCCCGAGCCATGAACACGCCGAGCGAGGTCGGAGGGGTGCTGGCTCGGATAGCGGAAGGACTTCCTCGGACTCCTGACGCCGACGGTTACCGACGACTGTTCACCCAGGCGGCCAACCATCTTCTACCGCTTGCTCACCCGCCGAACGATCTACGACACGCCATCAACAGTCGCCGAGACGCGCGGAGCTCCATCAACGCTTCGCGGGAACGGCGGCATGAGAACGAAATTCGTCGTCGAGAGGAGTACGACAGGGATCATGGTGCCCCGACTCAGAGCCAAGCTACCAGGACTGAGTCGGCGACGGCTTCAACTGGCGGAACCTCCCGGGGACGGTCGAGGAACCACAACCACAACTCCCCTCCCCGGGACAGGCATCGACCCCGACGACAGGAGGACACGTGCGGAGTGTCCGCCCTTACTCCGCGCCTTAGGGCCATCCAATGGCCTCCCAACTTCAAGGTATCCAATGTTGACAAGTATGAACCTAAGCAGGATCCGTGGGGTTGGCTAGCCGTCTACACCACCGCTGCTCGAGCTGCCGGAGCATCCGAGGACGTGATGACCGCGTATTTGCCCATTGTCCTTGGACAAGACGCGCTGCAATGGCTACGACATCTACCCCGACACTGCATCGACGTCTGGGGAGACTTCAGTCGGCGTTTCACCGCCAACTTCCAGTCCCTCTCCGACAAGCCGGCGCAGCCGTGGGACCTCAAATCTATCAAGCGCCGGGGGGACGAGACTCTCCGATCATACCTCAAGAGGTTTCAAACCATGAGGAATCGCATCCCCGATGTCACGGAGGCGGCCGTGATCGAGGACTTCTACCGAGGATCCAATGACTCGGCTTTTGTCCGAGCCATACTACAAAGGGCGCCGACCACCTCGGAGGAGCTGTTCCGGGAAGCCGACCTCTACATCACCGCCGACGAGCGAGCCCAGGACCTCATCGGAGGAGCGAAGCCCGCGCCGGCAGCACCGCGGCGCGACGCGAACCAGCAACCTGACAAGCGATGGGAGAAGCGGCCACGCGAAGAAGTACACGCCGCCGGACCACCCGCCGCCCGCGCTCGAGGAGGACCTCGTGGAGGCGAACGCACACTGGACGACATCCTCGACGCCCAGTGCCCGTACCACAAGGACATGCGACACACTCTTCGTAACTGCCGGGACTTCAAGCACTCCATCGGACACGGCCGACCCTTCCAACCTCTACCTCCTCCTCCGCCGAGGGGAGGACCAGATGAACCACGACAACCCCATCGGCAGGAGGAGGGAGGAGGAGGAGGAGCTTTCCCGCGCGTTGACAGGGAGGTCAACGTCATCTTCGGCGGACACGGATCACAGGAGAGCAGAAGACAGCAAAAGCTCAATGATCGCCAGATACTAGTGGCAACCGTCGGCCCTCCCGCCCCATACCGATGGTCGGAGCACCCGATCACCTTCACTCGGGCGGATCAATGGCTCAACTTTGATCATCCGGGCAAGTACCCGCTTCTCGTCGATCCGGTGATCCGAGAGAGCCGGGTGAAAAAGGTGTTAGTGGACGGGGGGAGCAGCATCAACATCACCTTCCCCCGGACACTCCAAAGCTTGGGAGTTCATCTCAAAGAGCTCCACGAGTCGGACACTCCTTTCTTCGGCATCGTGCCGACGGAAGGGGAATACCCGCTGGGCCACATCTACATGCCGGTCACCTTTGGAACTCCGGAGAACTACAGAACCGAGTTCCTGAGGTTTGAAGTGGCGAACTTCGACTGCGGGTACAACGCCATCATCGGGAGGCCAGGATTGGCCAAATTCATGGCCATTCCGCATTACACATACATGATACTGAAAATGCCGGGGCCACAAGGGATCATAACTGTGCACGCCGACCTCCAAGGCACCGCAGAATGTTTCCGAGTGGCTATTCAAGCAGCCCTCACCGCCAAGCCGTCGACAGCTCCCTCCGCAATGGCGAACTCTAAGCCTGAGGAGGACCTCGCAATACCGGCGAATGAAGCTCAGACCGCGACCTCTATGCGGCCGACTGAAGAAACTAAAAGAATCAACCTGGGGTTCGCTGATGAGCGCAAGACGGCCATCATCAGCTCCAGTTTGGACGACAAATAGGAAAGCGCGCTCGTCCAGTTTCTGCAAGATAACCGAGACGTATTCGCATGGCAACCTGCGGATATGCCGGGAGTCCCGAGAGAACTGGCCGAGCACAAGCTAAAGGTCTTTCCCCAGGCGAGGCCGATTCGACAGAAATTACGTCGTTTCACGCCTGATAAGAGGGAAGCCATTCGCGCCGAGTTAGCTCGCTTGGTCGCGGCCGGATTCATTAGAGAAGTATTACATCCTGAGTGGTTAGCCAATTCTGTTCTTGTACTCAAAAAGAATAAAGTGGACTGGCGCATGTGTGTTGATTATACTGATCTCAACAAACACTGTCCGAAGGATCCCTTCGGGCTCCCGAGGATAGATCAGGTGGTGGACTCCACCGCTGGATGTTCTATGTTGTCTTTCTTGGATTGTTATTCTGGGTACCATCAGATCAGCCTGGCAAAGGAAGATGAAGAAAAAACGGCATTCATTACTCCGTTTGGCGCTTTCTGTTATACCTCCATGCCGTTTGGCCTTAAGAACGCTGGAGCGACTTACCAGAGAGCTATTCAAACATGCTTAGCCGATCACTGGGGCAAGCGTGTGGAGGCTTATGTGGATGACGTGGTGATCAAAACACAGGACTCAAAGGACTTCATCGAAGATTTGCAACTGGTTTTCAACAGCCTGAGGCGGTATAGGTGGAAGCTTAATCCCGAGAAATGTGTTTTTGGGGTACCAGCCGGAAAGTTGCTCGGATTTATCGTCAGCCACCGAGGAATTGAAGCTAATCCAGATAAGATTGAAGCTATCATGAAGATGGAAGCACCTCGATCGCAGAAGAAGGTTCAGCGACTTACTGGATGCATGGCAGCTTTAAGCAGATTTATATCCAGGCTGGGAGAAAAAGGTTTGCCGTTTTATAAGTTACTCAAGAAGGTGGATAAATTTCAGTGGACTTCAAAAGCACAAGAAGCTCTAGATGCTCTGAAAAAATTCTTGACAACACCGCCAGTACTGAAACCACCTCGGCGAGCTACATCAACTCAACCAGCTGAAGATTTGCTACTGTACATCTCTTGCACGACTCACGTGGTAAGCACCGCGTTAGTAGTCGAGCGAGCAGAAGAAGGGCACGCCTATCCAGTACAACATCCTGTGTATTTCATCAGTGAAGTCCTTGGCCCCTCAAAGAAAAAGTATTCTCAAATCCAGAAGCTATTGTATGCAGTACTTCTAACTGCCCGCAAGCTGCGTCACTACTTTGACGATCACAAAGTCATAGTGGTCACAAGTTTTCCAATAGGGGATATTCTTCACAACAAGGAGGCAATCGGTCGAATAGCCAAGTGGGCCTGTGAGCTGGGATCTCATGACATCGAGTTTCGGCCTCGCACTGCCATCAAAACCCAAGCACTAGTCGATTTCGTATCAGAGTGGACTGAACAACAAGTACCAGACAACCCGGAGACTGCAGAGGTATGGCGAATGTATTTTGATGGCTCACTCAAGCTGCAAGGAGCAGGAGCGGGGATTCTTTTCACTGCACCAGGAGGCGAACACCTCAAGTACGCCCTCCAGCTGCTATTCCCGGCCTCCAACAATGCAGCCGAGTATGAAGCTTTGATCCATGGATTGAACATTGCCATATCACTGGGCGTCAAAAGATTAATGGTGTACGGGGATTCTCTGGTAGTTATCAGCCAGATAAATAAGGAGTGGGATTGCTCAAATGATTCGATGGGAAGATACTGCACCGCCGTCCGAAAGCTGGAGGATAAATTCGAGGGTTTAGAATTTCATCATGTGGAAAGAGATCGGAATACGGCAGCTGACGTACTATCCAAGCTGGGGTCCAGTCGAACTCAGGTCCCACCTGGGGTTTTCGTGCAAGAAATCCTGCAGCCGAGTATCTCAACGGATCAAGTAGAAGAGTGCAACATCATAAATCAACCCGAGTCAGATCTTGATGACTGGAGAAGGCCAATCATTAAGTACATAAAGAATGAAGAAGAACCAGATGATAAGAACTCGGCGGAGCGCATTGCAAGACAGTCGGCTCATTATACACTCATTGGGGAGACATTATACAGAAGGGGTGCATCAGGCGTCTTCATGAAGTGCATTCTCCCATCCACTGGAAAGCAACTACTAGAAGAGGTCCACGCTGGACAATGTGGGATACATGCAGCCTCCAGAACACTAGTTGGGAAGGTCTTCAGGTCAGGATTCTATTGGCCAACAGCAAAGAATGATGCAGCCGAGTTAGTTCAGAGGTGCGAAGCTTGCCAATACTTGTCGAAGCAACAACACTTGCCAGCACAGCAGCTGCAGACCATACCAGTAACTTGGCCTTTTGCATGCTGGGGGCTGGATATGATTGGACCTTTCAAGAAAGCTCAAGGGGGATATACTCATGTGTTGGTAGCAATTGACAAATTCACTAAATGGATAGAATTCAAGCCCATTGCCTCCTTAACCTCTGCCAAGGCTGTGGAATTCATACAAGATATAATATTCAGATTCGGGATACCAAACAGCATCATAACTGATCTAGGATCCAACTTCACAAGTTCAGAGTTCTTTGACTTCTGCGAGCAAAAAAGTATTCAGATCAAGTATGCATCTGTAGCCCATCCGAGAGCCAACGGGCAAGTTGAGCGAGCTAACGGGATGATATTGGATGCACTCAGGAAAAAGATTTTTGATAAGAATGAAAAATTCGCAGGGAAGTGGATAAGGGAATTACCCTATGTTGTTTGGAGCCTAAGAACCCAACCTAGCCGAGCCTTGCATGGAAACACTCCTTTCTTCATGGTCTATGGGTCGGAAGCAGTGCTGCCTGCTGATCTCAAGTTTGGGGCGCCAAGGCTGATTTTTGAAAGCATAGCAGAAGCTGAGACCACCAGACTAGAGGACATAGATATACTCGAAGAAGAACGGCTAAGTGCAGTAATCCAGTCAGCAAGATACCAGCAGACTCTAAGGCGCTATCACGACAAGGCTGTGCGGCAACGATCCTTTTCAGTGGGGGAGCTCGTCCTTCGCCGAATTCTAACGGGAGAAGGACGACACAAGTTATCACCCTTATGGGAAGGGCCTTTCATAGTGGCAGAAGTCACTCGGCCCGGATCATATCGCCTCACTCAGATGGATGGCACGGAAGTCGGGAACTCTTGGAACATAGAACACCTGAGAAAGTTTTATCCTTAGCCGTACCTCAAAACTGCTGGGATAACAATGATGTACTCTGTAAAGTGGAAATATGTCATCAATAAAGAAAAGGTTTCAAGGATACTCAATTTATTTACGATTGACTCGCATTCTTACTTAACTCGGGGTGACCACTATGCCCTGCTAACGGAGCAATCGACTTAAGTCGGCAGCGACTTAAGGCGGTGCAACATGCTCACGCTTACTTAACTCGGGGTGACCACTATGCCCTGCTAACGGAGCAATCGACTTAAGTCGGCAACGACTTAAGGCGGTGCAACATGCTCACGCTTACTTAACTCGGGGTGACCACTATGCCCTGCTAACGGAGCAATCGACTTAAGTCGGCAACGACTTAAGGCGGTGCAACATGCTCACGCTTACTTAACTCGGGGTGACCACTATGCCCTGCTAACGGAGCAATCGACTTAAGTCGGCAAGGACTTAAGGCGGTGCAACATGCTCACGCTTACTTAACTCGGGGTGACCACTATGCCCTGCTAACGGAGCAATCGACTTAAGTCGGCAACGACTTAAGGCGGTGCAACATGCTCATGCTTTACTTAACTCAGGGCGACCACTATGCCCAGCTAACGAAGCAATCAACTCCAATTGGCGCTTGCTTAAGACCAATGCAACATGCTCTCGCCTATTTAATTCAGGGGATGATCTCCATATCCCACATGCAAAATTCATAGTCATCATGCATCATTACTACCAAACTCATTGAACTAAAAAATCCTGATACAATGATAGAATAACTATGTCACTCAAATAAACTGGTGTTCTCTGACAAATATTCAATCATGCAAGCTGCGCGCTTGGAGCATGCGAAATGTTTTCTCTATTTTGCAATGTCTTTTCCAGGAGCAGTTGACGAAGAAGGACGACTCGAGGAGTCAGGGGCGGCGTTCACGTCGGCCCTTATATCTTCAGGAACGACTACGCCAGGCCTCCTCATCAGAATTCGTCCCGCTCGAATGGCCTTGTCCATGGCCCTATCGCGTTGGGCTCTCAGAGTATTGGAAGTTTCTTCAGCAGCCTTGACAGCCGACTGGGCAGCCTCTAGCTCCTGGGTAACAGATTTTTTGGAAGCACGCAGATTCTTGATGACAACGTCTTTAGCTGATATCAACTCCCGAAGGCGAATCACATCATCCAAGGACTCCTGCAACTTATAGCGAAGATTGTTCAACTCCTCCATGGAAAAGCGATGACTTCTCTCCAAGATGGTCAGCGAGTTGCTAGAATCTCGATACAACCTATCAAGATTGTCTCGAGAAGCGGCAAGGATGCGTTTTTCCTCCTGCAAGCGCAAATCAGTTCTTTCAGAAAACCAGGCAAACAATAGGAGCACAGCAAGAAAAAAGTGCAGTTTCATATATCACCTTTTCAGAATCAAGCTGGGCATGCAGAGAAGAACTCAACGCATTGGCATCATCCAAGGCAGCAGAAACCTGACTCAGTTCAATCTGACTTTGAGAATACTTTTCCTCAAGATCAGTGCATCGCTGAGTCAATTCAGCTCGATCCTGAGAATGTTTCTCCTCAAGAAGTGCAGTCTGCCGAGTCATTCCTAGTAAGAGGTAATCAAACAAAACAAGGTCAGAAGGTCAAGCAGTCCACAACAAACGCGAAGAAAAGAAAAAGGGCACTAACCAGCGTTAATCGCCTCCAACTCGGATACACGACGACGAAGTAACACTGGATTCCAACACGGAAAAGATGAAGCCACTTCTGGAATAGGAGCACCATGCAATTTCAGCTGGGTGGTCATCCCATCCACCAAAGTCTGATGAGAAGAGCAGATGAGCATAATGGCAAGAGTTCAGGCAATGTAAAAATCAAGCTAAGAAACAGCACAGTACCTGGAGGTTGGAGAAGAACGAAGGGATCCCCAAGTCAGGAGAAATCAGATGATAACCAGGCGCAAGGTCATCACCCGAAGCAGCATGCAATGGAACAGTGGGAATCAGTTCATCTCCTTCAGCATAACCGGATACTCGATCAACGGGGACGCTGCCCTCTAAAGCGACGCCCCGGTCTGAAGTTTGGGCCACCACCATGCAGCCAGAATGTGGAGGTGACCCAGCGTGAACGTTCATGGAAGTGCCGGAGGGAGATCCTGTCTGGGCACTCCCGGGGACCGGGCCATAGTCGGCACTGCCCACTTGAGCCGGGTTATCCCCGGCAACACCCTCGGGGGCTGGGCAGTAGCTTGCACTCTTCGCCCGGGCTAAGTCGTCCCCCACGACACCCTCGGGGGCTGGACATGTGTCGACACCATCCTTGGGGTCCAAATTTTCAGCAGTAACCGTCTCCAAGGTTAGCGGGCCCTCGGTTATTTCCATGGAATCAGGACAATCCAAGTTAACATCCCGTCCCTCAAGATCGTGCTCTAAGGTTGATGAGGCACGGGATGACCTCAACCCAGCGTCCGGCACAGCACCACAAGTTTCCGTCGCGGCATCGTCCACTGGCCCTGATAACAAGTCCTCTGGGACCATATCCTCGAGAGTTTGATCAAAGTCGGCCAGGGATATGTTTTGCAGACCAACAAGAGCAGATAAAGCCGGGGAGGGAACCCCACTACTTTCCCCACTGGCGAGGAATTGCCGACTGTTCTTTCGAATCAAAGGAACCTCATCCTCTTCCTCTTCGTCATCTTCATCAGCAACACCGGCACCACACCCATTGGGATCAGCATCAGATGGACCACACCCATTGGGATCAGCAACAGATGGACCACACCCATTGGGATCAGCATCAGCAAATTCAGATGCAGGAACCTCCTCATCAGCAGGAGCCGAGGGACCAGCACCCTGATTCAAACTAGATACTCGCCGAATACGTCTCTTCTTCTTTTTCTGCTCATCAATAGAAAGATCAGTCTGATTGGTTCGGCGGGGACGCTTCGAGCGAGCACGGACAGGTCTCTGGACATCCAAGACTATACCGACCTCTGGGAGAGGTGCCACTGCCAATGTCTCAGTAGGAATAGCGTCAGAAGAATCCTCGGCCAACATGTCAAGCACAGCATTTATTTCAGCATCAGTAGGATCCGAAGGCACCTCGAAATGGGTTTGTCTTTCATCATCAGGGATTTTCCCAAGTGAAGCAACCAAAGCACTAACCTCCTCATCAGAGGGCCGCGTTCTAAGGCCCAAATTGCCATCAGTTGAAGGCGGGTTTGACACGAAGCGAGTGAAGGCCTTGGCAGGAGGCAGATTCCAGGCTGAATACGCCACCGGAGCACCAACATTGGATACTTTGCCTCTGAGAATCATCTCCAGCCGGCTCACCAAATCTGCAGAAGGGATCCTTCCATTGGTAACTCGAGTTGGGTCGGCTAGCCCTTGATACAGATAAGCCGGGTGGGCCCTGTCTTTCAGTGGCTGAATGTTTTTGAAGACAAAGTCAGCGACTATAGCTTCAGCGGTTAAACCCCTCTCTTTCAATAGCCCAACTTCAGCTAACAGCACACTAGCTTCAGCCACCTCCTCGTCTGTGGGAGACTCGGTCCAGCTCGGGGTGCGAACATCTGGCTGTCTTCCTGACCGGGGGGGAGAGAATTTCCATAGTTATCAACTATAAACCATTCCAGGCGCCATCCCTTAATGCTGTCTTTAAGGGGGATCTCAAGATACTCAGTTTTCCGTCCCCGGCGCATCTCCAAGCTGGCACCTCCAACCAACTGATGCTGTCCCCCGGCCATCCCAGGGCGACAGTGATACAGGTGTTTCCACAATCCAAAATGCGGCAGCACACCAAGAAAGGCCTCACATAAGTGGACGAAGATAGAAATTTGTAGAATTGAATTAGGGTTCAGATGGGTTAAGTTGATGTGGTAGAAATCAAGAAGACCACGGAAAAAGGGAGAAATAGGAAGGCCAAGGCCACGGAGAAGAAAGGGAGCGTAAACCACAGACTCGTGGGTATCCTCCGTCGGGACCGTAGTTCCATGGCAAATCCGCCAAGAACAGAGTTCCCGCGGAGGAAGAACCCCGATGGACACGAGGTGGAGGAGTTCAGTTTCAGAGATGTTGGACATGTGGTTACCTGCGAAAGGCAACTGGCTGTTGGGATCAATTGGGGGAATCACCACAGCGGAAGAACTCGCGATTTTCCTCTTGGGAGCCATCTCGATTTCACCAGCGAGCAAATTGGAGGCAAGCGCAGAGGAGATTTGGAAGCAGGAATGCAAAAACTAGGGCGCGGAAAGCAAAGGCGGCTAAAAGTGCAACTCTTATGGGATATTCTCGGACCAGACACCGTTTCAAAAAGTGCCCAGTCATCACTCGGCGGTTGCCACTAAAATGCCGACGTCACTATCCAGTCACTCGGCGTTGCCTCTAAAACGCTGATCTTGAGTTCAATCGTTCGGCATTACTTCTAAAATGCCGACGTTGACCTTCAATCACTCGGCGTTGCCTCTAAAACGCTGACCTCGAGTTCAATAACTCGGCGCTGCCTCTAAAACGCCGACGTCACTATCCAGTCACTCGGCGTTGCCTCTAAAACGCTGATCTTGAGTTCAATCGTTCGGCATTACTTCTAAAATGCCGACGTTGACCTTCAATCACTCGGCGCTGCCTCTAAAACGCTGACCTCGAGTTCAATAACTCGGCGCTGCCTCTAAAACGCCGACGTCACTATTCAATCACTCGGCGTTGCCTCTAAAACGCTGATCTCGAGTTTAGTCACTCGGCATTACTTCTAAAATGCCGACGTTGACCTTCACTCACTCGGTGTTGCCTCTAAAACGCTGATCTCGAGTTCAATAACTTAGTGTTGCTTCTAAAACACTGACCTCGGGTTCAACTGTTCGGTATTACTCCTAAAAACGCCAACGTTGACCCTCAATCACCCGGCGTTGCCTCTAAAACGCTGACCTTGAGTTAAATTGTTCGGCATTGCCTCTAAAATGCCGAAGTCACTACTTAGTCACTCGGCGTTGCCTCTAAAACGATGATCTGGAGTTCAACCACTCGGCATTACTTCTAAAATGTCGATGGCGACTTCCGATCACTCGGCATTACTTCTAAAAACATTGATACAGACTGCAATATTGCTTGGAAGCATCAGTATAACGATCAAGCCGTTCATCTACGGCCTCAAAAAACTCAGATTCATAGTCAGACGAAACAAGTCATCAAAAGGAAACCAAACTTGTTTTTCATTCAAGGGAAGTGATAACATTTACAAATCAACCCATTATGAGTTGATACTTCCCTATTTCTACTACTAAACTACACTTTACTGCTACTACTACTACTACTCTACAATATACTACTTTACATTACTAATAATACTACATTATCTAACTATACTACTTCTAATCTATACTAATATTTAAAAGGACCAGTGGCATCTAGCCACTGGCCCTGCCCCTGCCGCCGCCGCCGCTCTTGGTGCCGCCCCCGCCGCCGCCGCTCTTGGTGCCGACCCTGTCGCCGCCGCCCCTGGTGCAGCCGCCGTCGTCGTCGTCGTCGTCGTCGTCGTCGTCGTCGTCGTCGTCGTCGTCATTGTCGTCGTCGTCGTCGTCGTCCCCACCCTCGCCGCCGTCGTCCGAGTCCTCCTCCTCCGAGGAGTACTCGGACTCATCCGAGCCCTCAAGCCCGGAGCGCTCGACGGCCCGGATGTACGACCAGACCTCCGCCGCGAGCCCCTGGGAGTCGTCTGAGTCGTCAGACGACTCACGCAGGGGGATGGGAGCCGGAGACCCCTCGGATTCAGAGGGGAACTCCTCCTCTGAATACTCCGAGTCACCGAAATCTTTAGACGGAGGGGTTGGTTCGCGCTTGCGTTTCTTGCCCATGGTGGAAATGCAGATAGAAGAAAGAAAGCAGGCAACGGAGAACAGCGAGAGATGTGAAAAAATCAGGCAGGCAAGGGCACTATTTATAGGAAAAGAAGGCAACCGCTCACCTCCAACAGTGGTCACTGAACAGTCGCAAAGCATTCAATATACACCTCCACCCGTCCAAAGGCACGTCAGGCGGCGGACGCCGTTTCATGCAGCACTACACCCATTGGGACTCCAGTCAACAGCGCAAAGGATATGATTACACTCGCCGTCCCATCACATTACAACTCAGAAGCAACCGGTTAAAACACTCAGCGTACCAAGACGTTCCTTGCTCACACCCATTGGGGGGGGGACGCCCAGGAATTGTCAGTATATTTTTCAAAATGGTCACATCTGTGCAGAGCATGCAGTGAATGCCTCAAGACAAAAATGAGATATCAACAAGAGTTAAAGGGAAGCCAAATATAGTCAGTAGAGTGCAAAATATGGTCGACAGACATGACTTGAAGACTAGACAGAGAACGTCCATCGAACGTCCAATCAGTCGCAGAGCAAATACACTATGCTACTCAGCAAGATATGGAAGGGTTGCAAATTCAGTTGCAAAAGACAAAACACATGCTGACCTCCGAAGCATAATATTGATGACATAGCACGGATGACATCATGCCAACCTTTTTATAAGCAGAAAGAGTATTCTTCAGCAACAGGACACAAAAAGAAGACCTTCAAGCGAATTATCCTCAAAAAAAAAAAAATCCACTTGAAGGTCGGGGGCTACACCCATTGGGTGCACCTCCGGTGCACCCCATGGATTGTCACTATAAGCCAGGATAGCGCCAATTTCTAAGGGCATGAAACAAGATTAAGAAGCCAATCCTCAACTGGAATAAGGAAACACAAATGGGAGTAATTTCTAATGAAGACCTTCGAGTAGATTATTTTCTAAAATCTACTCGAAGCTCGGGGGCTACACCCATTGGGTGCACCTCCGGTGCACCCAATAAGGTTCAGAGTCCAACAAACAGGAATGCCGATCTCTAAGGCACAGGCACAAAGCTAGGTTCTGGTCGACAAGTGATCAAAGCAGGAGAAAACAGCAAGGAGTCATCTTTCTTCAAATCATCTACAAGCTGGACCTGGGATCTTCGGGTTGATTATCTCTAAATTAACCCAAAGATCGGGGGCTTGTGGGGGATAGATATCCCCCGGGTCCACCAAAAGAGTAAAGGACCTCACGAAAGGCCCAAGGGCCCAATAAATCGTAAGGTTATTCTTTTGTGGGCCTGGGGAAAGACGACCAGCAACGCAGAGCGACATGGGGCCGGATTGGTGCAAACCCGGACGGCCCATAGCGCCGAGCCATTGGCCGCAACAGAGATCCGACTTTCCCGCGTCGGGGCCTCCATGCAGCGAAGCCACGTGAGGATAAGTCGGCGAGAGTTACGTAGGGGATAATCTCGAGAGGTTCACTATCTTTTAGCTACTCGTTGTTATCTCATCATGTGTACTGCCCCACGGTCGAGTATATAAGGCCTAGGGGGCACCCCTTCAGAACGATCGACCCATTACTTAGCCTCCCACATCAACTCTCTGTATTCTCGATCCAGAGAGCTCTCTTGTAATCACATCCACCAAGCATACTCATCAGGACGTAGGGTGTTACGCATCTCTAAGCGGCCCGAACCTGTAAACCTTGTCCACTGTCCCTCGTGCGATCGGCACGAACCATTTTGCTACAGTTGTCGACACCGTCCTACTCCTAAAAACACCTTGAGGGGCAACCCCGGGTGTGCGGTCGGACCCTGAACACCGACAGGCCCGATATCTCGTTTGCTGTGAGCAAATTGAGTAGGTTCATGTCAAACCCCGGGACTGATCATTGGCATGCACTTGAGCGGGTTATGCGCTACCTGCAAGGTACAATGAGTTATGGAATTCACTATTCTGGTCAGCATGCAGTACTTGAAGGATATAGTGATTCGAACTGGATATCTGATGCAGACGAGCTTTATGCCACCAGTGGTTATGTCTTTACTATTGGTGGAGGTGCGGTATCATGGAGGTCATGCAAGCAGACCATTTTGACGAGGTCAACCATGGAAGCCGAGCTAGCTGCACTTGACACAGCAACCGTTGAGGCAGAATGGTTGCGTGAACTCTTGATGGACTTGCCGGTGGTTGAGAAACCAATACCAGCTATCCTTATGAACTGTGACAATCAGACAGTGATTGCTAAAGTGACGAGTTCTAAGGATAATGGAAAGTCATCAAGACATGTCAAAAGACGATTGAAGTCTGTCAGAAAGTTGAGAAACTCCAGAGTTATAAGCGTGACTTATATTTCAACAGATAAAAATCTGGCAGATCCTTTTACCAAGGGACTACCATGTAATGTGATAGAAATCGCATCGAGAGAGATGGGTATGAGACCCGAATAAAGTTGCCATGGTGGAAACCCAGTCTATGTGATCGGAGATCCCGTGAATTAGGTCCTGGGAAGAACAAGCCATTGGTGAACTGAGGAGAGTAACCTTTGACCCTCTCTAAGTAAAGATGCAATACTCTCAAATGCTGTAAGGCAGGTTGGCTTTGTGCCTTAATGTGTTCTGTTGGCTTGTATTAGCGAAGATGTTGTCCTGCAGAACATTCTTTGAAAGAACACACCTATATGAGTTAGACTGTCTAACGTCGCAGTCTATGAGATCTGGGTGATCTCTAGTAAACTCATGAAGAGACCTTGGAGTACGACGTATATGCTCCACCCGAGAAGGGGACTACTGGTAGCCAAGTACTGGTCATGACTTCAAGTGAAACCCATTCACGCAAAACTTGCAATTCAAGGCATAGTCCATTGTCCAAGTTGTGGGTTGGTGTAGCTTGGAGTTCTAGGCGGAAGTTCAACTTAACAGTCTCTGCTGAAAAAACCGGTATATTAAACAGTAGTGAACAGTGGCGAAAACTGCAGATGGGCATTTGAGATCTGGTGGGGGATTGTTAGGATTTATGGGCTTGGCCCAACTAAGAAATTCAAATAAATCCTAGAAAATCTCAAAAGCCCATACAAGAGGATGGCTAGAGGATAGGTGGAACCATTAGCACCATATTGCTAGCTCTAGTGGAGTAGAGCTAGCTTAAATATGGAAGCCACACTCACTCACCAAGTCATGGATGAGAGGAGAGAGTGTGGAGAGCCACACGCGCGCGCGCTCGCTCGCCTCGCCTCGCCTGGCCTGGCCGGGCCGGGCCGGGGCGGGGCGGGGCGGGGCGAAGGGCGCGGGCGCACGACATGCGCGTGAATGGTCCGCCGAAATCCGGCCCCTCGCCTTGCGGGGGCGCGGCTACCTTTTGCCGTTTGATTTTTTGGTTTCTTGGCTGTTACGCTTATCCTAACCGAACGCTATAAAATCTCAACTGATTGCGAGATTTTCGTGGGCGGATAAGCACGGGGGGTCGCGGACTTGGCCCTATAAAAGGAGCCCGGCAGCCAGCCTCCAAATCATCCAGATCCCAATTCGCTTTCGCCTCTCTTCACAGCTGAGCCGCCTTCCAGTTCCCTTCATCCCGATCGTAGAGGTGCATCTGCGATTAGGAGAGCAGGTCTCCGGAACCCTTCGCCTTCTAGATCCTGCACCAGGAGAGGCCGAATAAGGTTTTTGGGAAGCGTCTTCACGCGACTGCTCGTGATCTGATTGACCTCGTCGACCCTGCTGATTTCGCTACTTCGACATCGTCGACCCTGCTGATTCCGGCGCGTGCCATCTATCAGTAAGTCTAATCAGTACGCATCATCTGATTTGGCTTGTTATTTCAGTACTTGTGATTTTGTCATGATTTATATTCGGAATTTAAACTGGAATTTGTCTAATTATTCAACAAGCTATACATTTGAGCGACACAACATGGTCTGATGGCATTACAGTGCTGCCCAGACGTCGCGCTCGCCATAAGCCCCTGCAAAGGAGAAGAGCCACATCATTACACCACTCGAAGGAAGGGACATCTAGCACTGAGAAATGATTCCCTTACCTGAGCCATTGTCCGAAACTCTGACCACATTTGCTTCTCCTCCATGTCATCAAGGATGAAGTAGGTGTTGCCCTCAGTGGCCATCCACGTCAGAGTCGGCCCTCCCCATGTCGAGAGATTCGGTCCAGCGCGAACAAGGTCACCACCCGCCTCGACGATGGGGGGTGGGATGATATGCTCCTCGACCGGTTCCCTAGGTCACCTCGAGGGACCGGCCTCCTCGACGTTTGCCGCCTCTAGGCTCTAGGTGGCATCTAGGGTGTTGGGGATGGCACGTAGGAGGTCCGAGATGGTGGGCTACGCCATGGTCGACGTTGCGTCGGCCACCCTTGCCTCCTCCTCGGAAGGGACAGGGATGGCTTTGACCAATGGCGCCGAAGGTGCCGCAGCCGCCTCGGCGACAGTAGCATCTTGTCCGACCTACCCACTGAGGGCAAGTCAGATCGCTTTGGTGCCTGCTCGATGGTCTCCTGGGCAGCGTGGAGCCACGTGTGGGAGCAGGACATGGCCTCTGTCGACGTCCCAACACCACGCTTCACCACCTTAGTAGCGGTGAAGTCGGCCCACAAGCTCGACACTTAGTAATGAAACATAACAAAACGAAGGTCACAAAGAGACCTCAATTACAAAGAAACTACGCTCATAGTTCAGCAGCTTACCTTGACCGGGGTATGATGTCCACGTCCACCCTCGGCTTCCGGCTCCTCGGTCCCCTTCGCCTCGTGGCGTGCACCTAGAGCAGGACGACCGCCCTCTCTTCCACAAGCCTAGTGTCAGGCACTTGGGGCAGGTCAACGGTGGTCCCCTCCACGGACACCACCTCCTCAGCGACTACGAGGATCGGGCCCAGCTTGGCTGACACCCGAGCACCGGACAGGGACGCTGTCAGACCCTACGTAGGCATGATCGCACCGATGCCGATGACGGTTCAAATCAAAGTCCAGCCTTGGGGCTGAAGCCCAGCCAGACCTCCATCCCCTCATCGTTGTCATCATCATCATCTTCCGTGCTAGGAGTGGCCTCCAGCGGCAACCCCTCCCTTGCTTGCGTGCTGTGGCGCTTCTCCAATGCGTCACGGGCCAACATTTTCTTGCGGGCTCACTTGTTGTCTACATCTTTCTTCTTCTTCTCCTCGGCGGCCAACCGACGTGCCTCCCGGCCAGCCGCGTCCTCTGAAACCCGAGGTCAGGCGATTCGATAGCCCAGCAACCCCTGTAAAAGGCATGGAAAGAGTGATACAGAAGGAGAGGGCTAGAAGCAAAAGGAGAAACCAAAAACTCACTAGGGACATGTAGCCTTGGTCGGGGCGTATCATGATGAGAGTGGTGTAGTCGGTCCTCCCCATCGTCCCTTTCACCCACCGGAGGAGCTCATCGGTGGAGAGGGTGGCCAAGGCCATCCGGGAGCTTTCCACGAAGTCATCCGACGTCATCTCGTCCAGACGAAGTCGGCGCTCGGTCAGTGGTAGCACCCTCTTCTGGTGGAAGGCGACGACGACCCCATCCACGGTAAGACCGCACTCCCGAAGCCTCCGAAGGGCATCCAGCAGCGGTTTCAGCTGGGTCTGAAGCTCCTGAGGGGAGCTCCACCGCTAGTGTTCCACCGCAGCAAAGACTACACGATGCATATATGCCGGCAACCGCTCATCATCATTGCGGAGGTAGAACCATCGACTCTGCCACCCCTTGTTCGACGAGGTGAGGGCGATAGGGGTGTACAGCTACGCCCAATCCGAGTGCAGCAGGAGCATGTAGCCCCTAGCCTAGACCGCATGGCGCACCTTCTTCACATCGGAGGAGAGGGAGAACGCCTCCGCGTCGAAGAGGTGGAGCCATAGATCCCAATGGGGCTCAATCCCCAGGTACCCATTCACAGACGGCAGTGAAGATGGCAGCCTACGCGATGGAGTTAGGGTTGAAGTTGTGGAGCTCCACCCCATAGTAGTGTGGGAGTGCCTGCATGAAGCGTCTCGCCAGCACCCCGAACCCTCTCTCTTGGAAAGAGGTAAAGCTCACCACATAACCGGCCGGTGGGGCCGGTTCTTGCTCATCGCCCGATGCAAGCCACTCAGGCTACGGACCGTGGGAGCGAGGGCAAAGCAGCCTAGCGTCCACCAACGCCTCCAGATCCTCGTCGGTAGCCGAGGAAATGGGCCATGGGTCACGAGGAGGAAGAACGCTCAACTTCTTAGCCATCGGAGCTAAGGAAGAAGCCGGGAGAAGAGCGCAGGTGTTTTTTGCGGCTAAGGCAGAAGGCGGCAAGGGTAGGAAGGCAAGAGTAGGAAGTAAAGAACCGAAGAGCCCCTCTCGAGCGAATTTATAGGGGCGAGCAGAGTAACCAAGGCATGAGTCGAGCTGTCCTGTGTCCAAACCAAGAATGGGCTGGGTTGCTTCAAATTCCACGCGCACGCGCGCCGCAACGGTCGGCCTGCGGGCCAAAGCGTCCTATCGCATTAAATTCCCTTTCTTCACCACATTAGCCAGCCAGCGTCGCTTCACATAACGCATCAAAAGGTGCGCCTCTCTCTCTCCCTCTACCTCCTTTTTTCCACTACTTCGCATGCAGCAGAAGAAAGCGCCTCCACCTCGGGCTTCCTCCCTCGAGAATGAAGAGGGAAAGCCACCACCTACTGCTTAGAAGTTCGAAGGTCGAGCCCTCGGCAAGGCTCGAGAGATCACCCCAGAACAAATGGGCTCCAGGCCCATTATTGATCAGGGGTTCAAAGGTTGGCCCCTCGGAAGGGTATCACAACCACCCTAGAACATAGAGTTAGGGATGACTATGGGTATGTCCGTACATGGCCAAAGCTCGGGCTACGATCCTGAGATACCCTAAGACATATCCGAGACCTCCAGGAGCAATTCGTGACTGTATCCCATATGAGGGTGGCAATCGAGTCCTCCGACCCCATCGAACGGGACTGGGACCAGGAGAATCACCAAAGGTACTTTTGGGGCGTGTCTACGAACCACTAGTTGAATCCTATCAAATGGAGCTCGGGCCTCTGCTTGGATCACCCGTTAGCAGCTCACTGGAGACATCATGCTCGTTGCCCACCAAGGTGGCATGGCGTGATCCCCCTCTTCCTCCTTGTGGAGAGGCAATGAAGAGGCGTATAACCAGAAAAGTTGACGCATCCACCGGTTGTCCTCTCGCCCCGCGAAGGCTCGGGGGCTACCCTTGCAACACATGCTGTGACAAATTTATTGGAAAACTCTGACAAACCGATGTAGAACGCTCGGGGGCTCCAATCACGCCTAGGCTGTGGCCAGATGACAAACGGAGTCCACCACGCTTACAGAGGTAAAAACTAAGACCCAAAGGAGTCAACCACTCCTTCGGGGCCTCGGAGGCTACACCCGACGCGTGCGCTCGCGCGTACCCATCGGGAACAAAATCATCCACTCCTTAGGAAAAATAGCATACCCGCACAAAGGGCAGAAGAACCTCCAAACCAGTGTCAAAACACTTCCTTGGAAGGTTTGGGGGCTACTGTCGGGTGTGATAATTAGAGTACCCAGATTATGCCCCTAAAACATGCTTAAAATCGAAAGGACTCCGTCAAGGTACGTCCTCTGAAAACAAGGAACCAAAAGTACGCCTCGCCCGATGTCCCCGACAGGGATCTTCCCAAAGCTCCGCCTCGCCCGAGCCCTATCTCGGACAGGACATAAGCTCAGGAGAATCTCCGTCTCGGCCGAGGTTCCCTCACCCTAGGGCAGCCATGTCCGCCTCGTCTAAACTCGCCTCAGGCGATAAAGACAAGGCTTGCCCGAGGTCCATTGGGAGACAGCTACATTCAATGCTCCCACCTACCTCATGTTGGGCTACAGGTGAATCTTTCAATCGGACCAGAGTCTTGTCAAAGATTCACCTACATCATTACGCGTGCGCACGACACCTGATAGCTCCTGGCAGGACATGTAATACGACAAGACGTGGACCAAGACCTCGCCACGAGTTTCGCCTCGCCCGAAGCTAAACTCAACCTCGGGTGCAAGCTTCACCTCGCCCAAACCAGGCCTCGGCTACCTGCTCCCCCATGAATCTCGTGGAGGGCCACTTCATCGACTGTGGCGTGCATCATCAAGTCTCAAGACAAGGCTCAGCCGCAACCTCGAACGGACCTCCACCTGGCCTGAGCTTGGCTCTTCCGTCGATATTTGTGACAAAGGACTTCCCAACGTCCTCAAAATAAAACAGTGGAGCTGACGCCTCCCGTAAGAACCTTTTTTCCATAACGAGGACTATGCCAACCACAACAGTATGGGCAACCCCACGCCAGGGGGGCTCGGATACGTGACCAAGCCCTCGGCTCTCACCGGAAAACAAGCAAGCACAAGTCAACAACAAAGTATCAGGCCAAACTATCTACAGGACATGAAGACACCCCTTCACAGCATGTCGTCAGCTCCTGTCCGCAAGACAACTCTCCCTAGGCCTATAAGTAGGACATACCATGGCTCCGCGGGGGACGACAGGCGAATACTTCACGTCGTTCCCTCCACTTGTATTGGCACTTGCCTCAATCACTCCCAGGTAATTGGGTTCTCCCCTCTCCCACCATGCTTGTAACCCGCACAATGAGCAATTTGGTGCGAGTAATATAAGCCCCATCCTCTCTGTTGGAAGTAGGGCCCTTCGTAGCCCAAACCAGGATAAATCGCTTGTGTAAACTCGCATCACCATCTGGGTCTGGGGCACATGACGCTATTTCACTGGTTGGTTAGGACCACGAGTCCAAACACCAACAATAATCTATCTATCCATCCCAACCTAAAAGCAAAGTAAACCCTTTTCGACCTATCTCATGTCTCACAACCATCTACCTATCTAAACCACCCAAACCCTAATTGGAGACACAAAGACCGAAGAGGGAAAGGAGAAGATCAACCTTGTCAACAATGGATAAGAGTCAGACCAAATCTTCAGACAAGTTAGGATCCACCATCTGGATTGTAGTCTTTCTTTGCATAAACCTTTCTTACCCCAACCTACCCTTGCTCTAACCATCTCTTATCCTACCTATCAGATGGCTAGACATAAAAGATGTTTATGCTTACTAATCACCTGCTGATTAATAAGAAAATTTTTGGTATTGGTTGAGATACTATTTAGTAGTCCTTTCGCTAGTTGTAGCTTGTTGGAAACTAAGAAACGAATTGATGAGTCTTCTGCAGTCACAGAGAAAATAAATTGTCACAGACTTCTAACGCAACACGGCGGTGCGCTGAGCGCGTGTTCGTTAGACGACTGTAGTCGTAGTGTATAGTGTACTAGTTCTTATATTATATGTTACATGTGTGTATTTTTTCAATCTCATGAATTAATGGTTGATCATTAATATATTATATATAGGATTTTTAAGTCAGGATTTTTATCCCAAACTCTAATTTTACTTTGGCATCAAGTGAGTAAAAGGCCAATGTAAGAGATTTTTGAATGGAGTATTTTCTGCTACATGAATTATTTAGAATATCATAGAGGTGAATTGTTATCCTAATGTCTCTATTGCATATTTAATCTCAGTGACTGTTCCATTTGCAAAAAAAATAAAACTTAAATTATTGAAAAACTACTTATGATCCACAATCATGTTTTTTAAAAAAAATTATATATAAATATATATTACATACATATAGAGAGATGAGAGGGGCCTCCAAGTTAGTTTTCGCTAAGGGCCCCTAAAATATCAGGACCGGCCCTGCCAAAAGCTAAAACTACAAACAAGACTCTTTACGTCCCTTTTCTTAAAAATCTCGAGAATGAGATTATTTTTGAGGGGATAGAATTTGTAACACTATAAAATCTCAGTTGCGAAGATTTAGAAGGATTCTCCCAAGCATTAAATAAACATGCTTTCCAATAAACTAAAAACAAGATTTTCTATAAGGTTGCCTTTTGTTTTGTAAATTAGAAATATTCTATAAAAGATCTAAAATAAATTGATATGTTTTTTATAATAAAACTTTATATTTTTAGTGTGGATAGAATTTATTGCCTTAACAAAAATTTTATGAAGTGATCTTTAATTATAGGTGTGAATTATTTCTCATTCTTCATAACTATAAATGAATAAGGTAATATATATCTCAAATAAAATTTGTCGTGCTGGAATTTTGATTGTGCACCTAGTTTTATTTTGGAATTCAAAACTGATTTGAATTTATATTTGAAAACTAAAATCTGAAAAGGGAAAATGGAAATTGAAAAAAAGAGAAGAATATACCTTGCGCTGGGTGGAATCCACCCCCTCGCCCCAATTCCTCTCCCACGCCAGCTCACTCTGAGCTTGTTCGGTTGTATATGGATTGAAGGGGATTGAGGAAGATTTAATCCTTAGTAAGTCAAAATCTCCTTTAATCCGTATCAATCCCCTTCAATCCATATGGATTGAAAATAACCGAACAAACTGGCCAAGGCGAGCCCTTCTCGTCATCCTCACACCGCGCCCACACATTCGTATAGGTCACCGACAAGCGGGCCCCACTCGCTGCCTCATCTCCCTGCCGCGCGCTTGCTCTCCGCGCATCCTTCACTGCCATGTAGACCCAAAAGCTCCAGGATCTTCTTCCACACTAGGAGCGTAACAAATTCAATCTCGTCTCCCGGCAGCGTAACAGAATTCACGCAACAAGCGCAACGTTGCTAACTAACTGGAGGTTATCCTCGCCTTCAGTGTATAAAAGGCCACCACTGAGACCCTCCCCATCATCTAAAAAGCTCCGTGCCGAAAGCGCCGCCAGGGCGCGCAGAGGAAGCAAGGAGAGAGAGAAGAGAAGAGAGCTAGAGAAGGGAGATGCCACATGCAATTCATGTGACCACCGACATTGGGCCCGCGAAAATCGTCTGGTGAGCTTCACCAGGTCGCCAGGGTGTTGCTTGAGTCCTCACCAGGTGGGAGCAAGCACTAGCAAGGTAGCAATTACTCACTATATGACTTCGTCCGCCGCCGAGCCGCCCCAAACCATGACCAGAACTCAGCGTGGAGTAATCAACTGTGAGATTACTTCTCCCAAGTCGGCCATGCTTCCATCTACCTTATGCGCGCCTCTGTTCATGCTCTAGTGCATTGAAGGGCCTAGATCGCCAGTGATGCCGCCATCGCGGCCTACGAGGTCATCGGCCGAGCCACCATCGGGAGGGATTGGGAGGCCCTTGACTGTAGATCCTCGACCGAGCAGCTAGGATTATATCTCTACCATACCAGTTTGAGGATGTAATCTGCGTCGTTCGATCGGGAGCAAGTGGATGGGATTTGAAACCAACTTAGGTCTAGTTTGGATACTCAGTATTGAAGTGGTTTGGAGGGATTGGTTAGTGTATAAATTTCCAATAGATCAAAAACTCTCATAATGCATCTCAATCCACTACAATCCCTTTCATTACTAGATTACCCAAACTAAGCCTTAAGGGATCGGGATTGATCGAAGGCCGTTGATCAAAGATCCGGCAGTCCGAAGAACATACCGGTTCAGAGTGAGTGGGAATCTAATCTGGATCATTGATCCAAGATTGTATGGCGAGGAGTGATCCGCGTTGTCAGCTGAGTGTAGTTATTCTAAAGATCCGTGAGGTTTTCACAAAATAACTCGTCGTCCGCAATAGTTATAAAATTATCACATATTAGTCCTTTTATTTATAAACTAACCCTAACTTTTATACAAATGATGCCACATGCGAATTGAAGCGTTGGGTTTCATAATATAAAACTGAAAATGATTTTTATTATAAAAGAAAATCTAGAAATTAGTAAATTCATATCTATCAGGTTTTAACTCCGATTTTAGCGGTTCTCGAACCTACGGATTCATAGCGACGCATAAAATATTATTGTGTGGTTTGTTTCCATCTTTGGTGTAATGTTATGGTGTCCATGATTTGCTTATTTGTATGTATTGCTACGAGTAGAAGCGAGGTTGCACACCCGGGTTTAGGGGGCCAAACCCAGGCACGAATCACCTGTGTGCTATGATCAAGTCCCACACATATGATGACTCATGATATAAAAATGAATGTCACATCATTAATATATAAGGGAGTTCTGTACAAAATAGTTAAATAGTTACATCATACGAAGACAACGATCCAGCAACCATAGTTGACTAGGAGACGACGGCCTAGACCACTCACAAACTCATCACAGCATCCTTCATGCGCCTCATCCTATGGTACATGTTCTTGACCTGAGGGGATGTGAGTACAGCAAGGGTGAGCTCACATACGTTCATCGCTCAACAAGTTGTGGGGAATAACGTGCATGAACTCACCAAAGGTGGGAGCTCATGTGAAGTGTAAAGGAGATGGTTAAAGCTGAGCGTTGCTTTTAAAGTTAGTAAAAGTTTTATTAGCAATTACTAAGTATAAGAAGATACTAACCCAAATAAATAAGAGATCAATAACAGCACCCACGATGCAATACAAATGACAAATTAAGTTTAGTTCCATAAATTAATCATGCGAGAGTTCTGAGTCGCCCTTGACCGTGAGCACGCCTGATATACAAGTTTTACACTCTATAGAGGTTGCGCCTTTTACCCACAAGTCATGTATCCCGTCTAGCCTGGGTTTGCAAGGCCCTTAGACACTTCCGAGGTGAATGACTAGGGATCCACTACGAGGCCTTTACAAAGTTCCACTAGCTTCGAAAAACCCGCTACGGTTTTTGAGAAGGGCAATATAGGAATCCCTCATCCGAAAAAGTCATCGCAGCATGATCGACCCGAGAACCTCCCTATACGCAGCTCCTCTACCGTCCTTGCCCCTTTCGGGTAAGGTAGTCCTCCACTAGCTTTCCTAATTAGTCAGCCAAGGGCGTCCCATTCCACCCTTGTGGTAGCACGGATATCTCAAGTTAAGCTCCATGTTCCAATTAACATAATGATCTTGTCATGAACAATAATTAAAACAACAACATAACTAGAACATGATCATAATATAATAATAATTTCCCAAAATCAGGTAGAGCAATAGCAAAACTACCCAAATTTTTAGTGGTAAACAAGGTGTGGGATAAACAAATCTAGGGAAACCTATTAGGTCCCATCAAATTAACATGAGCATGTCACAGTAATTAACCGAAACATCATCTCTACTAACTATTAAGACCCTATTGTAGACTGCCCCCGCCTCCCTGCGCCCGCCGCGATCCGCCCACCCGCGCGCCGCAGTCCCCGCCGCGAATGCCGCAGTCCCCGCCCGCCCTCCCGACATCGACGCGGGGGACCGCACCGGCCGGGCGCCGGGGACCGCACCGGCCGCCATCCCCGCACCGTCGCGCGATGAGGGCATCCTCGCGCAGCACCCTCGCGCCGCCCCCTCGAGCGCATCCGCCTCGCACCCAGCCTTCGCCCTTATCGAGGAGCGCCTCGTCGCCCGGGACAAACCATGCGCCGACACCTTGTGTAGGATGACTAGGATATCTCTGTTCCACAGCTGCTCCTCAAACCTGGTACCAAATCTGTTTCAGAGAGCTGTTGCATGTAAATGAGAACTAAGCATTTGTTGCTCCTTAAGCAAGCTGCTTTGTCCAAGGAAGCCTTTACACTGTTACCATGCCAGTTTCACAGGGTATGCCTACAACAGGCTGACAATGCCTTGTGAGGTGACTTTGAAGGGTAGCCTTTTTTAGATGCCATTGTATTGGTTAAACTTGTCTCCTAAAGCCTTTTTATGTTTGTATGCAGTATGAGTTGACAGTCTGTTAATGTTTTCATGATTACATGTTCTGACTTCTGAGCTAATGCGTTTTGGATTGAATGATACAAGTAGATTTGCAGCAGTAGCATCCCGGTATACACTGGTAATAACTAATAACATGTGCATAAGGATCTAATCAGAGTAATCTGATTCTATTACGAGTTGTGATTTAAGCTTTGGATTGGTTATTGAGATTGAGATGCATAGTAGACAATTATTTTTTTTGTGCTATTCACATCTACTAAGGATGTTTCACATTTTGGGTGAATCGAACATGATTCTTCTCTTTGTTGAGGAAAATATGTGAAGTCTACATGCAAGCCATTCCACCACACATTTCATGCTTCAAGTTCAATATTTCCGTCTGCACGCAGGCCATCCCACCACACATTTCACCCTTCAATGTCTCCAGACACATAAGGAGTGTAGCTTGTAAGAGACTGACGTTTATTTACTACTAGAACCCTGTACTGCTTCTTGCAAGGGGAGTCTCAAGTACATGCGTAGTGGTCTGTCTATCCTACAGAGTCAAGAAATGCAAACAGTACAAGTTTGTAAGATAAGCTACCTTACCCTTTATTCTGGTTTGGAAGTCAAAATAGTTTGTTTCTCTGTATGCATCATGTGAGATTGTGATTGAAATAATTCTTATAGCTAATCTCTCTATAGTTGCCTCAATTTTAGAATCTATTTAACTTCTCAAGAATACAATGATAAAAAATTATGAGTCAATTTTAGAATCTATTTAACTTCTCTTGCTGAGACCTGACTAAGATGAAATAAGTGCACCAGCATGACATATGATCTCATTAGGGAATTTAATCAAAATTTTGTCAAAACACATTTTGTTTCTTGCTTTCCAGATAACCAGCAGATGGCCGAAACTAGCACAACATGAGTAGCATTATCGATTTTTAATTTTTTTCCGAAGCCACTCAAAGGAGTGTTCAATGTCCCCTGGAATGTATTTTGTACTAAGGCATTTGGCCACTACACACCAAATAACTTTGGTGATTGGACAAGTGAAAAAAGGTGATTAATATTTTCATCCTGAGGACAGAAGCTGCAGCGAGGGTCACCCTTTCACTGTCTTTTGATCATATTACCTTTAGTAAGGAGAGCATTATTTTCAAGGAGCCACATAAAAACTTTAATCTTCAAGGGAACAATTTTTCTTTAAAATCATGACATCATTCATCATCTTCTAAGGTTATTCAGCATCTGCTCTCTACCATTCCCCGTAATAGCGTGAGAAAACAACTTATTTTACCAGCTATCAACACTTCCGAATAGTCTGCTGACCATCAAGCTCTGTTCTTTGGCATATTAATTTCTCGCTACTTTCTTGAAACAGCAAACCATTGATGAGCTGAATGCATTTTGTTATGCTTACTTCTGTTTGTACTTCTGCCTTTGTTGGTCTCGTCGGTATTTTAAACCATTGCTTATGTTTTACTTGAGCAGGTGTTTTCACCGAACTGATTCAGCAAATGCAAGTGGAAGGTGTACAGGTAAGCTTCCAGGGTTCTGTTCCGTCTCTTGCCTGAACTGTTTGTTTTCTCATCCTTAGAACTATGTTGTACCTGCAATAGCAGTATGCACTCAGCCTGTTCATTCAGTAGTGTGTATTTTCTTCTTCTGAGGATTTGTTTCTTCCCCATGCTGTGAAACGGACAACAACCTGGAACTCTCATTTTAGAAACTACCTTACTATCGTACTATCTGACTGTAGGCACGCATATTCTGCCCATGCCCAGCGGGAGAGCCTCCAGATCTAGGCGCGTCGTGTGGGCCACCCCGCCGCAGACGCACGCCGAATGGGCCGCCTCGTTCCTGGTCTACTACGCTACCGTGGGGCACCCCTACGCCTGGTCGACGTAGGTGAAGTTCTGGCCTTTTGGGCGTGCGTGCTCACTTCCCCTCTGATTTCAGCACCTCATGGCCTTCACAAGTTTACTTCGATGCATGTAAAATTATAGGAGTAAACCTGTGAAGGCTATTTCCTTTGCATGTTATACAACTAATATTACTGCTCGACACTGGGATTTTGATCTAGCGGTTTCCTCTATAACCTAGCTTCTCATATTTTTTGGATGGCTAATGTTGCTTGTTAGGTTATTTGTTAGGTACTATGGATCCTTGAGCAGCTGGGATAATTTCTGCTATCATATTTATATAATGAAAATAAATGATTTTTCTGTTATTTCAGATGTACACCATTCTTCAAGATGTCCAATTCATAGAATAGTAGATGTTCAAGCAGTTTGTTTCTCAAAGTAAAGCAATAATGGAGGTACTAAACTAGCATATTTCTGCTACATATTATCATAAACATGGTTTTGATCTGGTTATTTAATGCTTTGTCCAATACAGAATCGATTTGAGGGCAGTGGCCAACTGGCCATGGCATAGCGATAAACATAGCTGAATGGGTTTCTAAACAAATGTGTGGTGTTAGGTAAGATTCTTTGTGATATATGCACATATTGTTCGGTTGGCTGATTCCCAGGATGGAATTTATCATTACCGCCATATACATGGAGTGCTCTGTGGTAGACTATTGTAGCTTACATCTATGATTTGGTTTGTTAGTTTATTCTTCTTCTTTGGTTTCGTTTTCCTTTCTTTTGTGTGATGGATTTTGCTTTCAGTTCTTTTAGAAGACATTTGTAAGAAGTGCAGTTGTCTTTTGCAGAAGTAGCCATAATTCTTATGAACATGCTGTCGTGTGAGATATCCATTTCATTTATATGTTGCTGTTGGCAGGAATCTTTACAGTCTTGTATCCAGACTCCTTTAACTACATTATTTGTTTTTGAAAAAATGTAGGGGAAGCCCCCACAATATGATTTTTTATTAATTAATTAAAATGTACAACTCAATCTGTACAGACACTACCAAAAAAGCATAAAAGACCCAACAAAGCCTTCCAGGAAAAGGAGGCAACGCCTTAAGGTTAGAAAACCAAGAATTATGAGTCATTTTAGTATCAACATTCATTCTAAGCAGATTCAACCTGACAGAGCGATATAATTCCCCCTTCCTCTGCAACATTGATATGCAAAACACTAATTTTCAGTCATCTCTGGTCATTGTTTTTGCTAGGTTATATTATTATTTGTTTTGCCAAGACCTTACTAAAGTCTATTTATGTCAATGCGTCTGGTGGCAGGGGCTGGAGCTCCTCCGGTCGGAGAATTCATGTCGGTCTCAATGATACAGGCAGTGGGATCTGTCATGACCAACAAGTACAGTGAGGGGTACTTAGGTAGAGATTTTTTGATATGATCAGAACATGCATTGTGGACAACTTAACCAAAGGATTGATTTTTAGGCCAAAGAACCTGGAAGTGTTTCATTGGTCCTCCTGAAAGGTTTCCAATTTCTTTTTGAGAGAGATGATGATCAATAGGAGGTGGAATGATATGCTTACAAATGGAAGCAATAATGATTGTTGCTACCCAGATCATAGTTTACGTATTAGTTGAACGACAACGTTCACGTCAAATGATGTCAATCAAATCATTGATCTGCAGTTGGTAATGTGTATGTACTATGCTATTCTACACCATTAAAGCTATTTTTATATTGTACTATGCTATTTATTTTTATATTTGTTATCTTTTTTGTGCTAGCTGGAGACTAATTTAATCGTGATGGTTTCTCTATGATATTCAATTTATCTTAGGACAAACAAATGCCCTGTTATCCGTTCACTTGCCTCCAAAGATATGCTTATCTGTTTGATACTTTGATAAAAAAATAGTTGTTATTTGTTGTGGAAGTTTAACAAATATGTGCCTTGAAAACTGTAAGATGTTTATAAAATTTTTGATTCACATGTTAAGCCAGCTTCCTACTAGACGGTATTTAATTACTAATCTTGTATGCATCACTTTTGTAAAAGAGTAGGTTTGCCTGATAAGTCATTCAATTTTACAGACATACTCCACTTATATCCAAGAACATGAGAACTTAAACATCCTACTCTGCTATTTTTGCAAATATGTCGTCAGCACAAGTAGGAGTTCCTCATGATATAAACACCCATCCACATATATATATAGCTTTTAGAGACTTGAATGCTTATAATTCTCCAATTGATTCATTGATTCAAATGAAAATTTGGGATAATTTATATCTAAAGCAACTGTCTTTTTTGACCATGCAGTTTTCAATGTTCATGCACATCAATTAATCAATTAATCATAGAAACCAAATATTAGTACATGGCTCTATCTACCCTGACCGCTTTAAATCATGAAGCCATAAAAGATGCTAACAAGAGCATAGAACGCAATTAATGCTTTTATATCTCAATGTATCTTATTACAACATATTTATTCCGTAGCAACGCACGGGCATACACCTAGTTAGGTAAAGAAGAGTGATCAAGGGCACAACTTGCCTATAACTTGAATTTTTAGGTACTTCACCAAGTTGTTCTTCAGTGACTCATAACCTCGCTGCTACTCGTAGCAATACATACAAACAGACAAGAAGTACATAAAAATAACATTACACCAAACATGAGAACAAACCATGTAAGAATATTCTATGCGTTGCTATGAGGTCGTAGGTTCGAGAACCACTAAATTCAGAGTTACAGTTAAGAGGATACGATTTTCCAAAGATATATGTGATTAAACAATAAAAGATAAATTATATGTTAATTAATATAAATCATGTGATAATTAATTAAACTTTAATCAGAGATATAACTTGATTATAGGTTGTATTTTTAGTCAGGTTATAATCATGGACATTTAACTTTGATTGGCAAGATAAATAAATAATCATAGGATAAATAATATAAAAGTAAGTAATATGTTGGAAATAATGTTGTTATTGCGTAGACAAATTTAATACTAGACTAACGCAACTTGAACAGACTAAATCGGAGTTAAAACGAGCAATATAGGGATTAATTTAGTTTTCGGTCATTTTTACAATTAAATCGAGCTCTAGGGACTTATTTGCAATTCTCAAGGACTACTAGGTAATCATCTTACCGCAGAGGTGGACGGCGCGTTGATTAATATAGAGCATAGGGTCTTTTTTGCAAAAGTAGACGACTGAAGGGGTATGGGCTTTTGGGGACCATTGAATCGATAGTCTACAGTGCAGATTAGATCGAAGTCTCGCTTGTTGGATCGAAGATCGATGACAAATATTTTATGATAGCAGATCGAATTTCTCCTGCCATATTGAATCGGACGGCCCACGACCTCGGCCGAATCGGTACGCGACCGATCCCATCACAGCCGTCGGATCTAAAATCAATGCTCAAAATTAAAGGATCCCGCGATATAATCTCGGCCAATAGATCCGAGATCAATGACTACGATTTTCGATTGTATTTGAGATTCAATCGTGAGCGCTCATCCTGGATCGATGGCCAAGGCCATTTCTCCCCCGCACGATCCTATTCACGCTGAACGGAGCTGCGGCATCCTATTCACGCTGAGGCTATGGATGAGATGAGTCTTTGATTGATGACTTGAGGTGTTATGGTGACATGTATTTATATAGGCTGGGAGGTGGGTGGTTACATGATAGATCTAATTTTGTACTTATCTGTTACAACCATATCTTATATATTAGGAACTCTAACAAACTCGAAACCAAATTCGTTACATGACAGATCTAATCTAGTACTTATCTATTACAATCATATCTTAGGTGAGTGATTACATGACAGATCTAATGTGGTACTTATCTGTTACAATCATATCTTATATGTTAGAAACTCTAACTTATCTCTTTTATTCCAATAATATTGTTGTTAATTTGTACTAATCTTAAAATATATTTTTATTTAAATTTTTAATTTAAAATTTTGGGTGTTACACACGAGCTAAAAGGAGTATTTTCTTAAATATTTTATTGTGATATGCTAATTTATATCGACTTTACCTAAAGAATGTTGTATATAAACAAATAACCAAACATACATCGATCTATTTTATTAGCTTATATTTCTATTTTTTGCTTTCTATTTTAAATTTAAAATTCAAGTCTATTTAGAGCTAAGTTAAATTTTCTATTTCAAGCATAAATTGCAACAAACAAAAACTCAACATGAATACAAAACATTTTTATTAATTAATTTATCCATTTAAGCATATGAAAATTAGTAGGAATAGTTCATGTAAGATGTTTTACAATAATACTTATTGAAGAAAATAATTCAAACACATAGCCACATTTTAGAAGTATAATAAAATAAAACTATAATCTTCAAATATTTATTTAAGAAGGATATAATTTATTATGTAAAATCTAAATTAAGATATAGTTTAACTTAATTATTTTTTTGGAAAATAAATCTTTAACACAAAGGATGGTTCACATAAAAATCTTTTAGTAATCTATTATTTGAAAATGTATTTATTTAAATCATGAAATGAGTTTTCCCAATTTATCCGAAATAGGATTTTAGAGTGTTACACGTGGTTACGAGGAACCTGAAGCACCAACTCTGAGAAGTACCTGGAATCACAAGTAAAAGACAGGTTGTGTCCTTGATCACATTCTTTGACCTAATAATGTTCATAATTCTGATAATCATCGTGGCACTGTTAGACTTAATCTGATGGGACCTAATAGGTTTCCTAGCTTGTTTATCCTACACCTTGTATACAAATGAATTATTGAGTAGTCTTGCCAGTGCTCTACCTAGTTTTAGGATAAATGATACTTATGAATTAGGATCATGTTTCATTATGATATATTGCTGGATTATTTATTATTGTTCATGATAAGTGTAACACCCTAGATGTTAAGCGCCAATAAAACTGGAAGCATGACATCATCTTGAGCATCATCATTACATGTGATTATTTGAAAAAGGGTAATCATATGTTGCATTCACCTTAAGGGCTTGTTCGGTTCTCCCCCAATCCATATGGATTGAGGGGGATTGAGGGGGCTTCAATCCCTAACAAGTCAAAATCCCCTTCAATCCGTATCAATCCCCTCTGATCCATATGGATTGAAAATAACCGAACAAGCCCTAAAATGATGAAACTTGTTAAAGCTTATACATGATTAGGGGTGAAGTTGTGCATCGGTTTGGTAAAATCCCTATATGAGAATTGATTTTAGTGATTTTATTTTATGCTCTCAAGTAAATCAAAATTGGAGAAAATTATATTTTTGTTTCTTGGTATAAAAAGTTTGTTCTTTTTATCAAATAGGTTGTTGGCCTAGTAAAGCATAACTAGTCACTAAATAATTACACACGTGGGGTAGTAATGATTTTAACAATTTAAAATTAGGTTTTTCGGTTAATATGGCATTAATTCGGACGGCCATTACGAGCCCCTTCCTCATGTAGTCATGTGTCTTTCCTACACGAATCTTGGTTGCCTTCTTCGTCACGCAGTGTCGAGTCATCGTCTTCCAGTCTCCTGGCTCGTGCACGCCTAGAGCTTCGCAACAGTGCCGTAGCGCATGCTTCTCATTCGTCCGCGGCATAGCCGGGCTCCCACGTTCTGTGTCGCGGGCGCTGTGTTGTCGTGTTGTTTAGTTGAAAGACGTCGTGCAATCGCTCCTGGCTTCGCCGTCCTCGGTCTCTCTACAGCCACGCTATTTCTGCTCGTCTGGAAAACGCGGTTTCCTAGAATTCTCTCGTGCCTTTTCTATCTTGATGACGTGGTCACCAGTCAGTTTATATATTTTTTTCACTCGCTTGCCGCTTATTGCCGATGCGCCTCCCTACTCGGCACCGCTTATTTGTGTGTTGGACCGACACGGTAGCTTGAAGTAGCACATGCAAGCATGAGCTGGCCATCGCTCAGACTGTGTTCAGCGGTTTTCCCTAAATTTCTCCCCCTATATCCCACTCATGTACCACGTCAGCGTTCTCTTCCCCCTATATTTCCACCCTGTACAACGATTTTCCCTAAATCATTCCCCTATACCTCACTATAATCATAAAAAAACCATTTTCTGTACCTATTCACTATCTATTATCAATTTTTATCAACTAACAAACACTATAGAGCACAAGTACCGAGTGAAGAAGTGCGGCTAGTGCACCCCACATGTAGCGCTCGCATGTGCTCTCCCCTTCAACTTTTACGCGTAGAGGAGTCTAAAGAAGGTGCCGCTGCAGCGTTTTTAGCCCCTTACCTGGCTACAGTGCTAGCGAAGGGGGCACCGCTCTCACACGCTCAGTCTCCTTTCACCTTATTCTGAGCACGATCATCTCTCTAGAAAATTCCCCTCACGCGTACTCCCCATGCGCGCTCTGCTCACTCCGGCGGTCCGGCCGTTGGCCTCGCGCCCTCGCCTGCAGCAGCGCTCGGCTTCCCCTCTCTCTCGCTCTCCATCGCACAAGCCCCGCCCGGGAACATATCGCCTCGTATCCATCAGAGCTCGCCCTCACCTCCCCAGCCGGCCTCGTCCTTCTCGTCTCCAAGCCGTGCACCACCGCGGGGCTCGCCTCCATTCGTCGAGGGTCCCAGGCGTGCTCGGACTCCTCCAGGCGACGAGCACGTCTATACGACCGGTAAGAAGACGATCAGAAGGGTGAATGTAAGTCAATCGAATTTTGCTCCAAACACTGAAAATAAACATTTCAATTGAAATAAAGCAAGTGCTCAAACCACGAACACATCAGCGAACGAGTGATCTTATGATTACAAAACACTCTAAATACATACATGAGACCAGCAAAACAAACAGATCGCAAATCGAACACCAAAAAGTATAAAACGGTCCAATACAGTATCGTTAACAAGTGATGTTTTCAGCAGTATGAAATATTGTTCTTGAATTCAAAACTGAAACAAACAAACTCCGATTGACATAAAATTTTACACACACCTAAGCAAATACGTTTCCAAGATCTCTCCAAATTTTGAGCTCAATCCGATTTGTAAATTACCCACAAATTTAAAAAATACAGCCAAAAATTGGGATTTTGTTGGGGTTTCTAGAACGAGTTAAAATTGAGTTTTCTCAAATCACGACCAAAATCTGCAACAACTAAGTGTATGTAGTGGTCCGAAGAGTGCAATTCGCCACTAATAAATTCCCAAACCAAATTCCCTCCAAAGAAATCAAAGGTTTCTCACCAACAACACAAGATCAGGGAAAATGAGAAACCAAGAATATAAAACTTCAGAAATTCCAGCAATGGTACAAACTGAGATTTGAAGCCAAAGAGCTCTGTGGACTGGACCGGCGACCCTTTCTCTGATTAAACTAGAAAATCAAGAACACAGTCGAAGTACAAAATCGATGCGGAACTCTCGGCTCAACTGGTGTCTATCTAGAGAGAAAACTAGGAGCTCTAGAATAAGTGCTCAAAACAAATGGCAGACAAGGGATACTGAACTAACCAGCCCTCCCCTCTATTTATAGAGGGCTATTTTCACTTTCTAAACTACCCCTATTTACATAAAGCCTATCCACTCCATCGTGGGCGAAATGGACCGACTCCTAGGTTTTCGATCCGACGGCCATGTCTTTCACACGGAGTTGCTTCGTCTTGACGCACCCTCCGCGATCACGCCGCGTGCCGCTACCGGTTCCCTCCGGAATCGCCAACGCCGAGTTTTGAGGCCCAAACTCAGCAAAACCCGCCATCCGTAGCGTTGGGTGGTTTTGAGGCCCAAACCACTAAACCTGTCGTGAGCACTGCACCTCGCGCACATCCTTCATGATCAAACGCGTGTCCCGCTAGTCCTCGATCATGTCGGCAACACGGTCCACTCCACCACGTCCTCACACAAATGCGTTGTAACATCCCAGGTGTTACTTGGGACTTCCACTAAGGACTACGCAAGAAAATCGCATCATCACATGTGACTTATCTTGAGTGAAGAACTTCAAACATGGAAATCAAGATCCTAAATAAGGGTAACCCATCTTAAAAGTTATACCTTGGTTTGTCATGCACATATGAGGAGGAGAATTTCCCAAACCCTAATCCAAACCCCTTTGGACAAGGGGAACCCTAGAAGTAAGTATGACAAAAAGGTTATGAAAACCACATGATCATGACTTGGGCCAATTATAAAAGTTGAACTACACTTAATACCCTACAAATAATAGTAAGAAAGTAACCTCAAAAATATTTCAGAAAAACCCCAAAAGGTTCACAAAAGGGATGAGCACAAAAGAAAAATCAGAATTTGTCTAAGTCCAAAATCAACCCTCTTGCAAAGATCAAACATGTTCACCTTGATCCCAAACTCAAAACCACTTGGCCCAATTGACAAAATGGCGCCAAAATACCTCTAGAATACCCTGGAAAAGTTTGAACCCAACCCTAAGTCATTTGACACGACTTGGCACAAGTTTGTCTCGGTTTGGACAGCCCTGACATAGCCAACTTCCCACCCCCATATCTCTCAAACCAGACCATATCTACCCTCGGTACTCACATGAACTAGATAGCTCTAGGTATAGGGAAGAGATCTCTCACAGGTCCTAGGGCAAGATTCATACGTTTTGGCCGCTCAGCAGAGGGAAGAACAAGCGCAGAAGCAAAGAGCCACGTGTTCGACGCGCTCTGAGCCCGCCAGAGCACGCCCGACGCGCGCCTCCGCGCGCCCCGCGTCGCGCCAAAGCCGAGCCGACGCCACTGCCCGCGCCTGCGCCTATAAAACCCCTAGGGACTTCGACCGTACTCCTCCACACGCGCTCAACCTCACCGTAGCACCAGATCACCGGCATTGCCCCGCGCACGGCGTGCCCGCGGCCACCCGATCCCCCACCACCGTAGAACGGCCAGCAGAGCCTCTCCTGACCCCGTCCAACCCTCGGATTAGACTGTGCGTGCCTTGGTGAAGCTCCCCGTGCAAGGAATCGGACTTTGCCTTGCCGGAGAAGCCAGTCGACGGTCGTCGGACTTCACCCGATCGCCGGTGAACGTAGACCGGGTAAGTCTCTGCGCCATTTTCCGATTCACCGCACACATAGCCTCTACGACATCCCATGGAGCTCATCGTGCCGTTTAATTGAACTAGATCACCGTGGTTAGGCCGGAGCACTCACCGCCGACGAGTTCACCCGCCTGCGCACGTGGTCCGGTCGATTCCGGCCACCACCGCCGTCGAGCCGTACATCGCTGTGACCGCCAGAACCTCCCGAAGCCAACCCCGCCCCTCGCTGGACCTCTTCCGCCGCCAGTAAGCCGCGCCGTCCTTTTCCTTTCCACGGTTACTGTTTACTTAAGCGGAGGGACCGCGGGGAAGAAGAAGAAAAGGGCAGGGGGGTTTTGTGCGCTGTCAGTGACTTAAGAGAATAGTAGCGCAGGGGTATAACTGAAAGAGTTAGTTTAGAAAGAACCCAAGGTCTTCGATGCAAAGTGGATTTTCAGGAAACCTTATTAATAATCAGATTTTTAATCCAAGCAGAACTTGAAAAATTCATAACTTCTGTTTTGTTCACCCAAATCGAGTCAAACCAATTTTGCCAGACGCTAAATAATGTAAACTACTTAGAAAAAATATTAAACCTCTAAGTGTTACAGAAAACTTTAAAGTTTTGATTTAAATGATTAACTGATCAAAAGCTAAAAGAAATAAGGAAAAATAGTTACACTATTTGACTGGGGTTAAGAAAATTTAGAGAGGTACTTACTCACTCCCCAACCTGTTTAAAAATAATCAACCCCTCTGTACACCAAGTTAAGATAGAGTTTACCATTTAAATCATTTCTAGCCTAAAGTTAGAGAAAATATGAAAGGTAATTTAAAATAAGAACTAGGGAGTACCCACATTTTTGTTAGCTCCCCTAATCAGTGTAGTTCACAAGAAAAATTTATTATACCCTTGTTTAGTGCAAAAGAAAGGAGATACCTTTTAATTTAGAAAAACAAGGAAACATTAGAAAAACCCTAGAAAATTAACCCTGAGGAGAAAACACCCCAACCCTTGGGATAACTAATGTTTTGTTATTATGAACATAGGAAAAATATGGAATCTGTTGTTTGATATTTTTCAATTAACAAGCTAGTTATAAGCATCTTTTTGGCATAAAACTTTAGAAATTCACAACTAAATATCCGTTAGGCCTTTTTCTGTGATTTATAACGCAGAGACCTAATATCACCTATGTATTTGGACAAAAATAAAATTTAGTACAGAAACCTCAATTAAATCACAGCTATAGTGTAAAATGCCCTTTTAAAGCTTGTCTTTGTTAATTTTGTACAAGTAGTGTCTGATTTAGTATCCACCTCAAATTTATAGGACAAACTACAGTCACAACTAGTAACCCACTGTAATTTTTGCAGAATTTTTGGAAAAAGTTAAATCACTGTTGTAGTTCAAACCCACACTAGAATTCACAAATAGAAAATGAAAAAGGGGAATTAATAGTGGAGATTAATGTTACCCTAACCCAACCAGCAAAACCCCTTAAATGCCTACTAAAACATCTAAGGGAAATCCAAGTTTCAATCCACTATGCTTATCCCTAGACCAAAACCCAAACCTAAAATGATAAGCATAAACCACCAAGAGCCCCGTATAACTAGGAAACCCTAAGTTACTAACTAACTTAGTTTTTCTTCACTTAGTATAATGATTACTAAATCCTGCATAATCATGGCATACATATTCTTATTCCTTGCATTCGATAGATTGCAACCTTGCTGACGGAGAATATGTCCTCGTGCCGGAGCAAGGAGTTGCTCAGGAGGTTGCCCCGGATCCAGCACCAGAGCCTGCCCCAGAGGATCTGCCTGCCCCAGCTTTGGAAGGCAAGCCCCAGTTTTATGCATAACCAGTTCTATATATTCTTTTACTGCACTTAATGATTGTAGGCTTGTATTGTGCACTTAAGTGTAGGAGTAATTTGAAATCCTAGTTGCATGATCTCAGGAATCCTTTTGTGATGGATACTAGTATGCTAGGTCGAGTAGCTGCTTTACTAATTAGGGATCTCGATAGAAGTTGAGTGTTTTTTCTAGCACTCGCGCGAGGTCAGGAATTGCTTGTATCCATTTACATATCGTATTGATGATGGTCTGTGGACAACGGTCCATGGGGATGCGTTGTCTACAAGACGGAAATTGGAATAAGGATTAAGGTGTGGTACCGTGTGTCAAGCGTTTGAACGTACTAAGAACATGCCGAGAAATATGGTAAATCGGTAAGCCTAGTACCTGAGTGAACCTGCCCACAGACTTTGCCCCTCACGCGACCTGAGACGTGGTCTCCCATTCCAGTTATGGTGGGTACAATCGCGGTCACTGCACGATGGCAGTCGAGGTCAGTGAGGCATTGTACGCCAAGGCGGTGAGCCCTGATCTGTTGCCAGGGAATCGATGGGGATAGTTGATGTGTGTGGGGACGGAGTGCCTCGCCACGTCGTGTGTTTAGGATTACCTTGCAAGGTTAAAACTCGATTCGAATCGTCTGTTTCTCACAGCTAATGAGACTGCTTGATCCATGCTGCTACATTGAGTAACAAGTGGAAAAGTGATGAATTGGCAAAGGTTGTTGATTGCTAAATATTTGATACCATGTATGATTAGATAGGTATACATTTAGTCTGAAGAGAGTCACACTAAAATTTGACAAAGCTAAAACTTGATTTATAGACTCAGCTAGTGCTTTTGGCAACCAAACCCCTCAGCCAAACAGCTGCATGTCTAGAGGTAGAGGACTAGACTCCTCACACCGGGTAAGTCTAGCTGAGTATTAGTATACTCAGCCTTGCTTGTGGCATAATTTTACAGGTTCTTTGGAGGACATAGTTGCTGGAGTGACTTGGCCGTCCACCTTGCCACCGGGTTGGACAGTCGAGTGGGACCCTACCTCGGCAGAGGAGGAGCATGAGGAGTGATGGGACAGACTTCCCCATCCCTCTGTTTATTTATCGCTAGTTTTATTCCGCTGCATTTCGAACAATGATGACTACTTTTGCTAAATCTCCGATGATGATGTAATAAGTTTAATACTCCTTAATGTATGGTTTTATGCTTTATTGTATTTGCTCTGTGACTCACCATCGAGTGAGACTATGGTACTTGATCCTGTCAGTGGCCTCGTTGGACTAGATCCGAGGGATTGATGGGTTATTCCCATTTAAGTGTGGTCTAGCCTCTAAGGCGGGACTTAGGCACTTAAGTTGGAATAATTCGGGCAGTTCCGCCACAGCTGGTTTCGGAGCTCGTACCACCACAGAGGAATCAATAAACTATAAATACCATCCTTTTCAAAAGTAAAACTTGATAGAAACACATGTTGGATAGATCGTTAGGGCGATAAGGATAGACCTAGGACGCGAAGCCTTAGGATGATAGAGGGGTAGCTAGGTGGCTAATTGAGTAAGCCCTACCGGCTACTATAAGGGATGGAAATTCCTTCCTATTCCCTCTAAGTTGATGTGAGGTCGTTTAGGACGAGCATGCATGCATCCTTAATTAAACTATTTAATAATCGGGTAAGGACTTTAATACATAATGATGACGAATTAAGTACCCTAGTACCATTGTCGTAGTTATAGAGAGGCTGAGTTGTGATCCCTTTCTATTTTATAATTCTTTTTTTCTTTTACTTACGCTTAACTGTACACAGATGACTTCTCACGGATCCTCGGACGAAGGCAATGCCTAGTCCCACACTGACGGGCTAGCACGAGAGGGCTTTCCCCGTATTTTATAGGAGGTACTTCAGGGAGCTGGTTACACGACACCTCCCCAGTACGCGGTGCGGCTGTTCGAGAAGCACCGAGTGCCCCGCTGTAGGGTGAGGATGACCCTGGAACCTCATCCCCTGTAGCCAGGCTGGCGTTTGCTGGACTCTGAGTCTTTTGGATATCGGGCTAAGGATACCATCGAGGCGATTGCTCTCCACGGGCTGACCACCTTTTGCGGATTCCACCCCTTGGAGCTGTCCACTCACCCCATTGGTTTGTTCCCTGTGGAAAAGGAGGATGACTCAATGTGGAAGGATCGAGTGGAGCATGCCAAGGATATTTGGGCTATCTACCCAGGCCAGACTGCTCACTTGACGGTGCGATGCATGAATGCCCTGTATCGTCTGCAAGTGATGCGTGGAGAAGCAATGTCCTATCTGATGGCTTTGTTGGAGGCGACCAAGATCACTTTGGATAATAGAGAAGAACTTGTGGTTGACCTATCCACTAAGATGGTGGAAAAAGATCTACAAGTGGAGCAGTTGTCAGATGAGATTCACGAGCTTGAGGAGCTAGTGGGAACCAGGGAGAACACCATCGAGGTTCTCGAGGATCAGCTTATCAACACTCAGCAGCAGCTTGCGGAGGCTAACCAGCATTTGGACATGCACCACCAGGAGATCCAGGGCATGGAGGCCAACGAAGATGTCGATATCAAGGGAGAAGAGGAGCCTTCCTCCAGCTTGGACACTGCTGGCTCGGGGAGACCACCTTCTCCCGAGTCGAGCGTTGCCTCATTTGCTCACTAGGTCGCAGAAGTAGAGTCAGAAGTCTATGACGGTAGACTCCTTGGGGCTAGCTTAGCTTTTGCACCCTTAGGGTACTAGGCTAGATGGAGTTGAATCTTTTGAGTTATTGATGTAATCATGACAAACTCTTTTGGAAGTATGGATGATGAATGATGCCAGTTTTTAATTTAAGAAGAAAAGTTTGTGCCATGCGGAATCTGTTATCGTTATGCAAGAATATATTGGTTTTACTCTTTTGACTCTTTCACCGCGATGTAACATTGAACCTCGGAAATATAATATTGGGAATATGCATAATTTTTCAGATGGCCAGAAGAGCGTGTCGTGGACAGAACGAGCGCATTCCTCCACCACCGCCACCACCTCCTACTCTGCAGGAGCTGATGGCTCAGCAGAACGAGATCTTGCGGCAGTTAGCTCAACGCCAGCCACCACCTCAGCATTATGGTGGTGGTGATCATCAGCGTCACCTCGCGACAGCCACTTATCAGGAGTTCCTTAGTACTCAGCCACCGTTGTTCACCAGGGCAGATGATCCACTTGATGTTGATGTATGGCTTAGGGTAGTGGAATCAAAATTCCCACTACTCAATGGAGTTTGTTCAGAGGTGACTAAGGTCAGGTTCGCCACCCAGCAGCTTCGCGGACCCGCGCGGACATGGTGGGACCACTACCTTGCTATGCAACCAGTTGACCATGAAGTGGATTGGAGAGAGTTCAAGGCAGCTTTCAGGGGGCACCATATACCAGCAGGCATTATGGACCGCAAGCTCAATAAGTTTCTAGCACTCACTCAGGGAAACCGGACAGTGTTACAGTATGCTCAGGCCTTCAATGACCTGTGCCAGTATGCCGGATATCATGCAGACACCGATGAGAAGAAGAGGGACAGGTTCAGGAGGGGGCTCAGCACTAAGCTCCGCAACCGTCTCAACACAGTTAGGGCCAACAGCTACAATGAGTTAGTCAACATAGCCATTTCTCAGGAGGACTGTATCACAGCTCGTCAGGCAGAAAAGAAGAGGAAAATCCCTGTGGCAGGACCTTCAGCTCAGCCACAGCGCTTCAGGATCGTATCTGACACTCAGAGCAGAGGACCTCAACAGCAGCAAGGACATTGGGTGATCCGGCCACAGCAGCAGCAGCAGGCACCCAACCGCACCCAGTTTCCAGTTCAGAGGAACAATCAGCCACAACAGCAGCAGTACCGCCAGGCCAATGACAACAAGTGTTTCACTTGTGGTAACACTGGGCATTATGCCAAGAATTGCCCCAGAAACCAGTAGAGGCAGGGACAGAATGCCAACCAGAATCAAGGCAAGAGACAGAAGGTGCACGTGAGGCAGGGCAGGCTGAACTTCACCACCATGGCTGATATTCCAGAGGGAGCACCCGTCTTGACTGGTATCTTTTCAGTTTTGAATTATCCCACAATTATTCTTTTTGATTCTGGTGCATCACACAGTTTTATCAGTACCAAATTTAGTGCCAAGTGTTAGTTACCTTTTCACCACACCAATGGGGGTATCACAATTTCTACACCCGGAGGCAGGGTTGCCGCCTATCAGATCAATAGACACGTACCAATTAAGTTGGGTAGTTTCATATTTAAAACCATTCTCTTGATAATGGGATTGGACAGTGTGGATATCATCCTGGGGACTGATTGGTTATCACGACACCACGCGGTGATTGATGTCGCAGCCAGAGCCATATAAATCCACTCCCCACTGGATGGCGAGATCACCTTGTACCTACCCGACCAGGGATGTACCCGTTCCTGTGCCTTCACCATGATAGAGTCACCTGTTGAAAAGATCCCCGTAGTCTGTGACTACCCAGATGTTTTTCCGGATGAATTGCCAGGGATGCCACCTGATAGAGACATAGAGTTCGCGATTGAATTGCAGCCTGGGACTGCTCCTATATCCAAGAGACCTTATAGGATGCCTCCAGCGGAATTGGCAGAATTGAAAAAGCAACTACAAGAGTTGTTGGACAAGGGGTTCATTCGCCCAAGTACTTCCCCATGGGGATGTCCGACCCTATTTGTGAAGAAAAAGGATGAGAGTTTGAGAATGTGTGTTGATTACCGCCCTCTCAATGCGGTAACCATCAAGAACAAATACCCACTGCCCCGCATTGATGTTTTGTTTGATCAGTTGGTGGGAGCCAAAGTGTTCTCCAAGATAGACCTTCGCTCGGGCTACCATCAAATCAAGATCCGTGCCAGTGATATTCCGAAGACGGCTTTCTCCACCAGATATGGGCTCTATGAGTTTTTGGTGATGTCTTTTGGGCTAACCAATGCCCCGGCATATTTCATGTACCTAATGAACTTAGTGTTCATGCCAGAGCTGGACAAATTTGTGGTGGTTTTCATTGATGACATCCTGGTGTATTCCAAGAATGAAGCCGAGCACACTAAGCATTTGCATACCGTACTTCAGAGACTGCGTGACCATCAGTTGTATGCTAAATTGTCCAAATGTGAATTCTGGCTGAGGGAAATTAAATTTTTGGGTCACACAATTTCTCAGGATGGAATATCAGTTGATCCTGAGAAGGTACAAGAAGTAATGGATTGGAAACCTCCTACCACAGTGCGGCAGATTTGGAGTTTTCTAGGATTGGCAGGGTATTATCGACGATTTATTCCGGATTTCTCCAAAATTGCCAAGCCAATGACTGCACTGTTGAAGAAGGGAGTCAAGTATGAATGGAGCCAGAAGTGTGAGGATGCCTTCCATACACTGAGGCAGCACTTGACTACAGCACCAGTGCTAGCTCAACCTAACAACACCAAGCCCTTTGAAGTTTCGATGCTTCCGGTACGGGATTGGGATGTGTCTTAATGCAGGACAACAGAGTCATTGCTTATGCCTCCCAAGCACTCAGGCCCGATGAGCAGAACTACCCCACACATGACCTGGAATTAGCAGCTGTAGTTCATGCTCTCAAGATTTGGAGACATTATTTGATGGTTGCTCACTGTAATATTTACACTGATCATAAGAGTCTCAAATACATCTTCACCTAGGCTGATCTTAATATGAGGCAGAGAAGATGGTTAGAGCTAATCAAGGACTACGATTTAGAGGTGCATTACCACCCTGGTAAAGCCAATGTTGTGGCAGATGCTTTAAGCAGGAAGGCCCAGTGCAATTGTATGAATATGGATGCTAAAATCACCACCCTATGTGATGAGTTGTGCAAGTTGAAAATAGAAGTCATTTCCTTTGGTGCTTTGAGTTATATTTCAGTGGAACCCACCTTACAAGAGCAAATAGTCGTGGCACAGATTGGTGACAAGGGTGTTCAAGTCATTAAGGAAATGATCAAACTAAAGGTGGACAAATACAAGTGCTTCCGTCAGGACAACAAAGGAATCCTATGGTTTGGAGACCGATTGGTTGTTCCCAAGAACCCTGAGCTCAGAAAGAAAATATTGGATGAAGCTCACCTTTCAAAATTCTCCATGCACCTCGGCAGTAACAAGATGTATCATGATCTTAGATCCTTATACTGGTGGACCAGAATGAAGAGGGAAATTGCTAAGTATATCTCTGAATGTGACACCTGCCAGAGAATCAAGGCCAGTCATTTGAAGGTAGCAGGCCCTTTGCAACCCCTTCCCATACCATCTTGGAAATGGGAGGACATTTGCATGAATTTTATTGTAGGATTGCCTAATACCTCCCGGCACCATGATTCCATTTGGGTCATTGTGGACAGATTGACCAAGATAGCTCATTTCTTGCCGGTACACACCACCCACAGGACGGAAAAGTACGCTGAAATTTACATTGACCAGATAGTTCGCTTGCATGGAATACCAAGGACTATAGTATCGGACAGAGGAGCGCCATTCGTGGCACGATTTTGGGAGCAATTGCAGGAGTCACTTGGAACTCACGTAATAAGAAGCTCAGCATACCATCCCCAAATAGATGGTCAGACAGAAAGGGTGAATCAGATTTTGGAAGACATGTTAAGGGCATATGTGCTACACTATGGAAAGGATTGGGACAAGTGTCTTTCCTTGGCAGAGTTCTCTTATAATAACAGCTATCAGTCCAGTTTGAAGATGGCACCTTTTGAAGCCTTGTATGGGAGAAGGTGTAGGACCCCGCTGAATTGGTCTCAAGCAGGAGAAAGGGAAATTTTTGGACCAGACTTGGTACTTGAAGCAGAGGAAAAGGTCAGGGTTATTAAGAAAAACCTAGAAGCTGCCCAGGCCAGGCAAAAGAGCTATCATGACAAGAGAAGGAAGCCTCTGCAGTTTGAAGTGGGAGATCATGTTTATCTTAAAGTGTCACCCACCAAAGGTGTCCAGAGATTTGGAATCAAGGGCAAGTTAGCTCCTCGCTACATTGGACCCTATGAGATCAAGGAAACTTGTGGACCTGTAGCATATCAATTGAAGTTGCCACCCCACATGTCAGCAGTTCATGATGTGTTCCATGTATCTCAGCTACGGAAATGTGTCCGCTTACCCACTGAAGTACTACCTGAACAAGAAGTTGAGATAGAACTAGACTTGTCTTATCAAGAGCACCCCGTCAAGGTGTTGGATCAAAAGGAGAGATCAACATGGGCAAGGTCGATCAGAATGTATAAGGTTCAGTGGAGTCACCATTCAGTAGAAGAAGCTACATGGGAGACTGAGGATTTTCTACGCTCTCGCTTCCCCGACTTTCTACCTAAAGGAGTCGGTACGTAACCCCGAACCCCACCCCACCACCTGCCCTTCTGAATCTAAATATAAGAAAAACTTAGATGCTAAAAGTATATTAAGTTTTGAAAATAACGTGAGAAGGACTTCCTTCTAAAGTTGCAAAGAGGATGACATTCGAAGAGCAGTTAACTAGAGAAACTTGGATAAAGGAAGAAACCACACACTAGCACACCTTCATGGCACCCCTCCAAAGGACTCCACCTAAAAATCTCGGGATGAAATTCCTTTAGGGGGGAGGGCTGTAACACCCCAGGTGTTACTTGGGACTTCCACTAAGGACTACACAAGAAAAGCTCAGCATCACATGTGACTTATCTTGAGTGAAGAACTTCAAACTTGGAAATCAAGATCCTAAATAAGGGTAACTCATCTTAAAAGTTATACCTTGGTTTGTCATGCACATATGAGGAGGAGAATTTCCCAAAACCTAATCCAAACCCCTTTGGACAAGGGGAACCCTAGAAGTAAGTATGACCAAAAGGTTTTGAAAAACACATGATCATGACTTGGGACAATTATAAAAGTTGTAGTACACTTAATACCCTACAAATAATAGTAAGAAAGTAACCCCAAAAAGATTTCAGAAAAACCCCAAAAGGTTCACAAAAGGGATGAGCACAAAAGAAAAATCAGAATTTGTCTAAGTCCAAAATCAACCCTCTTGCAAAGATCAAACATGTTCACCTTGATCCCAAACTCAAAACCACTTGGCCCAATTGACAAAATGGCGCCAAAATACCTCTAGAATACCCTGGAAAAGTTTGAACCCAACCCTAAGTCATTTGACACGACTTGGCACAAGTTTGTCTTGGTTTGGACAGCCCTGACATAGCCAACTTCCCACCCCCATATCTCTCAAACCAGACCATATCTACCCTCGGTACTCACATGAACTAGATAGCTCTAGGTATAGGGAAGAGATCTCTCACAGGTCCTAGGGCAAGATTCGTACGTTTTGGCCGCTCAACAGAGGGAAGAACAAGGGCAGAAGCAAAGAGCCACGTGTTCGACGCGCTCTAAGCTCGCCAGAGCACGCCCGACGCGCGCCCCCGCATGCCCCGCGTCGCGCCAAAGCCGAGCCAGCACCGCTGCCCATGCCCGCGCCTATAAAACCCCCAGGGACTTCGACCGTACTCCTCCACACGCGCTCGACCTCACCGGAGCACCAGATCACCGGCATTGCCCCGCGCACGGCGTGCCCACGGCCACCCGATCCCCCGCCACCGTAGACCGGCCAGCAGAGCCTCTCCCGACCCCGTCCGACTGTCGGATTAGACTGTGCGTGCCTTGGTGAAGCTCCCCATGCAAGGAATCGGACTTTGCCTCGCCGGAGAAGCCAGTCCACGGTCGCCAGACTTCACCCGATCGCTGATGAACGTAGACCGGGTAAGTCTCTGCGCCATTTTTCGATTCACCGCACACATAGCCTCTACGACATCCCGTGGAGCTCATCGTGCCGTTTAATTGAACTAGATCGCCGTGGTTAGGCCAGAGCACTCGCCGCCGACGAGTTCACCCGCCTGCGCACGTGGTCCGGTCGAATCCGGCCACCACCGCCGTCGAGTCGTACATCGCTGTGACCGCGAGAACCTCCCGAAGCTAACCCCGCCCCTCGCCGGACCTCTCCCGCCGCCGGTAAGCCGCGTCGTCCTTTTCCTTTCCACGGTTACTGTTTACTTAAGGGGAGGGACCGCGGGGAAGAAGAAGAAAAGGGCAGGGGGTTTTGTGCGCTGTCAGTGACTCAAGAGAATAGTAGCGCAGGGGTATAACTGAAAGAGTTAGTTTAGAAAGAACCCGAGGTCTTCGATGCAAAGTGGATTTTCAGGAAACCTTATTAATAATCTGATTTTTAATCCAAGCAGAACTTGAAAAATTCATAACTTCTGTTTTGTTCACCCAAATCGAGTCAAACCAATTTTGCCAGACCCTAAATAATGTAAACTACTTAGGAAAAATATAAAACCCCTAAGTGTTACAAAAAACTTTAAAGTTTTGATTTAAATGATTAACTAATCAAAAGCTAAAAGAAATAAGGAAAAATAGCTACACTATTTGACTGGGGTTAAGAAAATTTAGAGAGGTACTTACTCACACCCCAACCCGTTTAAAAATAATCAACCCCTCTATACACCAAGTTAAGATAGAGTTTACCATTTAAATCATTTTTAGCCTAAAGTTAGAGAAAATATGAAAGGTATTTTAAAATAAGAACCAGGGAGTACCCACATTTTTGTTAGCTCCCCTAATCAGTGTAGTTTACAAGAAAAATTTATTATACCCTTGTTTAGTGCAAAAGAAAGGAGATACTTTTAAATTTAGAAAAACAAGGAAACCTTAGAAAAACCCTAGAAAAATAACCCTGAGGAGAAAACACCCTAACCCTTGGGATAACTAATTTTTTGTTATTATGAACATAGGAAAAATATGGAATCTGTTGTTTGATATTTTTCAATTAACAAGCTAGTTATAAGCACATTTTGGCATAAAACTTTAGAAATTCACAACTAAATATCAATTAGGCCTTTTTCTGTGATTTTTAATGCATAGGCCTAATATCACCTATGTATTTGGACAAAAATAATATTTGGTACAGAAACCTCAATTAAATCACAGCTATAGTGTAAAATGACCTTTTAAAGCTTGTCTTTGTTAATTTTGTACAAGTAGTGTCTCAATTAGTATCCACCTCAAATTTATAGGACAAACTACAGTGACAACTAGTAACCCACTGTAATTTTTGCAGAATTTTTGGAAAAAGTTAAATCACTGTTGTAGTTCAAACCCACACTACAATTCACAAATAGAAAATGAAAAAGGGGAATTAATAGTGGAGATTAATGTTACCCTAACCCAACCAGCAAAACCCCTTAAATGCCTACTAAAACATCTAAGGGAAATCCAAGTTTCAATCCACTATGCTTATCCCTAGACCAAAACCCAAACCTAAAATGATAAGCATAAACCACCAAGAGCCTCGTATAACCAGGAAACCCTAAGTTACTAACTAACTTAGTTTTTCTTCACTTAGTATAATGATTACTAAATCCTGCATAATCATGGCATACATATTCTTATTCCTTGCATTCGATAGATTGCAACCTCGCTGACGCAGAATACGTCCTCGTGCCGGAGCAAGGAGTTGCTCAGGAGGTAGCCCCAGATCCAGCACCAGAGCCTGCCCCAGAGGATCTGCCTGCCCCAGCTTTGGAAGGCAAGCCCCGGTTTTATGCATAACCAATTCTATATATTATTTTACTGCACTTAATGATTGTAGGCTTGTATTGTGCACTTAAGTGTAGGAGTTGTTTGAAACCCTAGTTGCATGATCTCAGGAATCCTTTTGTGATGGATACTAGTATGCTAGGTCAAGTAGTTGCTTTACTAATTAGGGATCTCGGTAGAAGTCGAGTGATTTTTCTAGCACTCGCACGAGGTCAGGAATTGCTTGTATCCATTTACATATCGTATTGATGATAGTCTGTGGACAACGGTCCATGGGGATGCGTTATCTACGAGACGGAAATTGGAATAAGGATTAAGGTGTGGTACCCTGTGTCAAGCGTTTGAACGTACTAAGAACATGCTGAGAAATATGGTAAATCGGTAAGCCTAGTACCTGAGTGAACCTGCCCGCAGACTTTGCCCCTCACGCGACCTGAGACGTGGTCTCCCATTCCGGTTATGGTGGGTACAAGTGCGGTCACTGCACGATGACAGTCGAGGTCAGTGAGGCATTGGACGCCAAGGCGGTGAGCCCTGATCTGTTGCCAGGGAATCGATGGGGACGGTTGATGTGTGTGGGGACGGAGTTCCTCGCCACGTCGTGTGTTTAGGTTTACCTTGCAAGGTTAAAACTCAATTTGAATCGTCTGTTTCTCACAGCTAATGAGATTGCTTGATCCATGCTGCTACATTGAGTAACAAGTGGAAAAGTGATGAATTGGCAAAGGTTGTTGATTGCTAAATGTTTGATACCATGTATGATTAGATAGGTATACTTTTAGTCTTAAGAGTCACACTAAAATTTGACAAAGCTAAAACTTGATTTATAGACTCAGCTAGTGCTTTTGGCAACCAAACCCCTCAGCCAAACAGCTGCATGTCTAGAGGTAGAGGAGTAGACTCCTCACACCGGGTAAGTCTAGCTGAGTATTAGTATACTCAGCCTTGCTTGTGGCATAATTTTACAGGTTCTCTCGAGGATATGGTTGCTGGAGTGACTTGGCCGTCCACCTTGCCACCGGGTTGGACAGTCGAGTGGGACCCTACCTCGGCAGAGGAGGAGCATGAGGAGTGATGGGACAGGCTTCCCCATCCCTCTGTTTATTTATCGCTAGTTTTATTCCGCTGCATTTCGAACAATGATGACTACTTTTGCTAAATCTCCGATGATGATGTAATAAGTTTAATACTCCTTAATGTATGGTTTTATGCTTTATTGTATTTGCTCTATGACTCACCATCGAGTGAGACTGTGGTACTTGATCCTGTCAGTGGCCTCGTCGGACTAGATCCGAGGGATTGACGGGTTATTCCCATTTAAGTGTGGTCTAGCCTCTAAGGCGGGACTTAGGAACTTAAATTGGAATAATTCGGGCAGTTCCGCCACATGCGTGTCCCAGGTGTCAGCCGCTGCGGTTGGTCACCTGACTGTTCTGATCCGTCAGTCAAGACCCAACACTCACCCTTCACCGCTCCCGATCCATCAGCACGTTCCCGCATGACCTTCACCTTAGCCATCGACCACCATTCCTGTGCTCCACACCTGCACACCACAAGTCGACCGACATGGTTGCACAAGCATAATCTCACACTCTGATCTGTCCACTCACTACCCCAGAGTGCTACCTGTTGACAACCACTCATCATCAACCCAAACCACAAGGGACAAGTCAACCTTGTGTTCGCAATCTCCCCCTTGATGAGTGCATTGTCAACACCACCATTTGAGCATATGTAAACAGAAAGAGGAAGAAGAAGAGAAACTCACTCAAATGACCATAAGCCAGATAAAAGCCAGACAAGTCATTTAGAGTAAGCAAAACATGGTCCCCAAAGAAATGGGCAGCGCTCAACACGACCAAGCAAGAAAAGGTTAGCCCTCAATAAGAGGCAAAAGCAGGGTTCAACACCACTGGCCAGAAGCCAAAATCTCATCGGAGCACAAAAGGCTTTATCAGAGCATAAAAAACCAATTCAGAGTATAATATCAGCACAAAAGCTAAAATCAAAGCTAGTTCCTCCAGAAGGAGGCAAATGACTCAACACAACTAGCAATATCTCCAAATAACATATCTCTCCCTCTTGAATGAGAGGAAGCCCGAAAGACAAAATTCCCCCTAGATAGAGGAAACGGGAAATCTCAAAATCTCTCCCCCTTGTTGACAAGTGAACTCATCAAGCACAGACAGGGGTAGAAAGAAAAACTCCCCCTTGACAAGAGAACCTCCCCTAAGAAAAAAACAGAAATGCAACAAAGAGTATGAAATAGAAAAAAGGCATGAGCTTCAGGAGTATACTAGCCAGAGTGTAAAAAATGCTCTAAGTGATGCTATACTAAGTGTGCAGGAATAAATGCACGTGCTAGCAGATGCTCAAACTGGGCATATGCAAAAGATATGTGAAGTGTAAGTATTTTGATTCAGTTTTAAGCATTTTCAAAGAGATGTTCACCACAAAGACAACATTAAGCATATAGTGAGCAGGAAATCAACTATGTGCCAGTTACAAGTGAACAAGGTGAACTACCCCAAACAGTGATCACTCATCATGCTAGAAACATATCTAAAATAGATACCATTTGAAATTTTCAAGATTTATCGGATTTTGCAGCAGATTCCAAATTTCATTGAAAAGCATGTGAGTGCGAGAGGTTGGAAACATTGTCTTTGTCTGACTTTTTAACTGGGTGTAGCCTATGCAGACAAGCAATCAGAAACTAAAAACACCGGTGTTGGGGACTTGTTCTCAAATGCTATGAGTCAAGAACAAGGCAACACAAAATGTTAATGGTTAAAGTCCTTCGTCATTCGAAGCATTATCTCCCTTAGGATATAATGATCTTCAGACGAAGGTCATGAAGGACATACCTTCATCGTCGCAGTACATATTAATGAAAGAAGAAGCATATGAAACATGAGAAATGACATGAACAATCATATAACATCATTAATATGTCTTTTTCATATCATCATAAATGAACATGAACAATATTGAATTACATTTGTACCTTCAGCTTAACAGAAGGCAAAAGTCCAAGCGTGACACATGAGTGAATACAAGTCAGCGTGAACAATATGGGTGTACTGTTCATCTATTTATAGGCACAGGGCGCAGCCTGTGTGAAATTACATTCATGACCTTCATGTTTAATATTGACTTAAGGACAATCTATCGAGGACTAGATAGCATTTTCCTCTTTAAGTCGGTTCCTTTTTTTGCTACTGAGCCAAAGCTTCCTTGCGCGTAGCTTTGGAGCTGGTTCAACCTTCGTCCCGACCATGCTTTTCATATTGTGTACAGCTTCATTCCAAGTCCGAAGGTTCCTGTACATATATTACACTTGGGAAACATTGTTAATCATGTTTTTAAGGACCTTCGGAAGACGAAGTCCCCCAACAGTTGCCCCTCGCAGTATTAATTTGTTATAACAACGAATTTAGACTGCGATGTGAACGAAGGCCTTAAGCCGAAGGTCCGAAAAAACACCTTCCCTTTGCTAGAATAGCAACAGTCAATGACAAACGAGTCCACCAAGCTACAAAGCACTGGGCATATAAATAGGAACCCACACCGGCAGCATTTAATACGCCATTTCTGTCATTTGCGTTATTTTCTCAAACTTTTAGCTCTTGCTCATTAGCTCTTGCCTGATTTTCGAGTTTTTAGAGCTTCGGTTTAAAGACACGTTTGCTCCAAATTTGAAAAGAAGATGAGTGGAGAGAAGAAGATGACTGAAGAGAAGAAAACGACCGGGGAGACGAAGCTGTATGAAGAGAAAAAAGTTGTGGATCCTTTCATTGCTGGATTTATTGAGTCCATGGCAAAAACAAATATAGAGAAAATTACTAAGGAGACCATGGAGGGTTTAACCGAAGATTCTGATGACAGTGATAGTTATGACGTGGAAAGTGGGGATGAAGACTCTGAGGATCGGCTATGGCACCCAAGCCATACTATCTTCGAAAAATCGACTATCAAGTAAAGTCATATTGACGCCATGAGGGGGAGATATTTTCGTAACATGTCTATTGTCAGAGTTGGACGAGACACTACTGCCCCTGCTCTAGAGGAAAACGAAGTTGTTATATACCGAAGCTTCTTAAAAGCAGGTCTTCGGTTCCCGCTGAGCAAGTTTGTGGTTTAAGTGCTGAAGATGTACCAGATCTTCCTTCATTAGATTATCCCCGAAGCTATAATTAGGATGGGGATTTTTGTCTGGGCTGCAAGGAGTCAGGGGCTAGAGCCAAGCGCGAAGTGCTTCTGCAGTATGCATGAGCTTTTATATGAGACAAAGGCTACTGGCAAAGAACAGTACCACAACAACTTCGGTTGTTATGGATTTATTGCTCGCCCCAATGCAAGCCACCCAGTGCCAACATTCCGGAAAAGATGGCCCGGGGCATGGATGGAGGAGTGGTTTTACGTTAAAAATGATTTAAAGACAAGGGAAGACATCAAAGAAATCATTCAGCACCCCATCTGGTCTCGCTTCGGGCCTCCGAAGGCCGAAGGTGGAAATTGATGGCAATGTTGAAGCATGTTAGAAGGCCTTTAGCATTGTGTGTGCTTTTATTGGCACGAGGGATTTGATTCAAGAGCATATAGCCTTCAGGGTATGGCCACTTGTGGAGAGCTGGGATATGCCGAAGGAGACCACCGCCAATTCCAGTGAAGGTGGTCTGGTGTCACACCCGGGTTTTGGGGCACCAAGACCCGGGCACGAACATAATCACCAGGTGTGCTGGGACCAAGTGTCACACATATGATGAATCATGACATAGGATCAAATGTCACATCTTTACTATATAATCAGAGTTCTGTACAAAATAAATAAATAATTACATTATAAGGAGACAACGGTCCAGCAACCCAAAGTTGACTGGGAGACGACGGCCTAGACCTCTCACGAACTCATCACAACATCTTCCATATGCCTCATCCTGTGGTACCTGTTCTTGACCTGTGGGGTGTGAGACAGCAAGAGTGAGCTCACATACGTTCATAGCTCAACAAGTTGTGGGGAATAATGTGCATGAACTCGCCAAAGGTGGGAGCTCACAAAGTGTAAGGCTTACCAAAGAGGATGGTTGAAGCTGAGCATTGCTTTTAAAGTTGGTCAAAATTTTATTAGCAATTACTAAGTATAAATAAATACCAGCCTAATTAAGTGGTAGAACAAAAGTAATAACAACACCTGCAATGCAATGCATATGACAAATTGAATTTAGTTCCATAAATTAATCATGTGAGTGTTCGAGCTACTCATGACCGTGAGCACGACTAGTATACCAGTTTTACACTCTGCAGAGGTTGCACATCTTTACCCACAAGTCATGTTACCCATCTGCCAAGACACGGCCAATCCCATACACCTCTACCGAGGAGGCGAGGCAGGGTAACACTACGAGGCCTTTACAAAGTTCCACTAGCTTCAGAAAACCCGCTACAATTATAGGAAGCTCCAATGCAGGAATCCCTCGTCTGACCGCCATCGTAGCAAAATCAACCCGAGGACCTCCCTACACTGACCACTTCCCTACTGCCCTTGCCCCTTTCGGGTAAGGTAGTCCTCCACTAGCTTTCCTAGTTAGTCAGCTAAGGGCGTCCCATTAAACCCTTATGGTAGCACTGTTTTCCCGGGTGGTTCTCCATGTTCCAATTAACATAATGATCTTATCATGAACAGTAAATAATAACTGATAATAAAAGATAATCATGAATAAAATGTATCTCTATACCCAAAACCACATAAAGCAATAGCAGGTACTACCCAAAGATTCAGTGGTGAACAAGATATAAAGATAGTCAAACTAGGGTAACCTATTGGGTCCCATCAAAATTAACCTATGCAGATCATTATGATTAATTAGAACATGAGTGGGTAAAAAGAAGTGATCAAGGGCACAACTTGCCTGGGACTTGAGATTCCAGGTACCAACTTGCTCTTCGGTGACTCGTAACCTCGTGCTTGTCGTAGCAATACAAACAAACAGTGTATAGGCAAAATTAACATCAGACCATACATAAGAACAAAATACATATTAATAATCTACATATTAAAATAAGATCATAGGAACAAGAATCATTAATTTTGGAATTAGGGATTTTAAGTTATGAATTTCCAAAGTTCTAGGTGTTGGGTACAAGATTAATTAGGATATTAATTTTAATATGGTTTTCATGTCAAAACAGAGACACTAGTTGATAAACAATAATAATACAAAATTATAGAAATTGGAATGGATTAATTTGGACTTCATATGAATTTTCTATGGATTATACAAGTTTTACAATTATTTTTATACTCAAAATCAATTTCTAAATCTCTTTTCCTATTTTCTTTAATTCCTGGACTGGGCGCACTAATACAGAGAAGGTCGGGGTTTATTCTGTAAAATCTACCAGACTCAGACTACTTCAGCAAGGACGGCGAATTGATTCTATAAAAGACGAGGGGCTTCTTTGTAACACTGTTCGGCTGAAGGGGTATGAGGGCTTTCTAGCCTTCCGATCTAACACTGGCGGACCAGATTAGAACTCCAACATTATGAATCGGTACACGCTTACTACCGTCGGATTCAACATCTACGACTGATCATCTACCACGGCGCGATCTGATCTACTCCCACTGATCTGGTTACAACGGCCCAGATCAAAAGGTATCATGGCTGATTCTTAACGGTCCGATCTAGATCGAGGGTCCGGATTCAATCTCGAAAGGGTATGCCTAGGATCCAATCTCAGCCGTACACTCTACATCCTATGGCTCGCACTGATTCAACCCAACCCACTCTTTTTCCTCGGCCCACATAGCGGCGACACCGTCCAGCATGGCGGCGCCATGGCTGTGCATGTCAAGCAACGATCCCAAGGTCAAAAGTCCAATCGGAGTAGAACTACGTGAGGCGGTCACGATCATGAGTAATTCTAGGGTTACTTACCGATGGAGAGACAGTGGAAGACCAGCCCACGACGGACCATGCTTGAGCGCTGGGAATACTGGTGAAGTCCCTAGGGCCGAGCAGGGAACCAAAGCTTGTCGGCGCTGCTCACCGGCGATGCTATGTGAGGTCGTCGATGGTCGGGCATGGAGGCAAGGGCACGTGCAGTGCAGCACCCCAAGCTCGGTTGAGTCTGCCTTGGGCATTGCTAGGTCCGAACTCGTCGCCATTAGGGGAAGGCACTACAGTGGGGCCTGGAATTGGAGCTCGTACCATGGGAGCAGAGGCCAGAGGAGGGCCGAACCTGAGCGCCCACATGCCATGGCGATGGAGCAAGCGCTGGGCGCTGAGTACCATGTGAGATGGTGGTTGGTACTGGGGAAGCTCGCCATGCCATGAGCACATCCATGGCGTCGACCGACCCTAGAGGAAGGAAGGAACCGAGGGTGCTGCGCCATGGGGGAGATGAACGGAGGGAGGCGAGCGCGGTACTTATATCTGCAGCAAGGTGGAGCCGCATCCGCAGATGCGGCACGCAGTTTCCACGAGCGACGAACTCCACAACCACTCGGTGGCGCTCCATCTCTCTTACTCGGCCAGTGAGTTCACGACCGGAATGGCGGCTCAGGTTTCTCTGTGCTTGATTTTCTTATGATTTGCGGCTTGGTGGCTGGGAGGTCACAGGGGCCTTGGTTCTTGATTTGTTGGGCGAGAAGGACCCAGGGGTCCTGCTTTTATAGCCCAGGGATGAAGTCGAGTTGGCCAGATCGACCCCAGGACAACAACGCGCGCGGTTTCTGCGAATCTCGTTGCCAGCAGCGAGTTCGAGCGCGAGGTAGGAGGTGACCCAGGAAAGTCGGTCAGCGGGACCCAGGCGTCGGCCAGTAAGAGCACCGCTTGATTCCGTGGCGCACTGGATGAGAGGCTGGCGACATGGGGCCCACGCGTAAGAGGCTGCGGGAGTGCTATGGCATCCTGGGCCGCGCGGGTGAGAGGGAATTTGGCCGGCCACGGAAAATGGCCCAAGCAACAGTGGTACCCCTTTTTTTTCTTTTATCTTTTCTACTCTCTTTTCAATCCTACTTCAAATTTAAACTCATGTTTTTTTATCTTCAAATTTTAAGTGTCTAAAATATTCCTAAGGAATATAACTCTACTGTTTATAATATTGTTATTTATTTATTTATTCATCTATTTTTCCTATTTATTCATTTATGGAGAGAATAAATAACTTCATTAAATTTCTTTTTCCCATTCTCTATTTATTTATGCTTATGCTTTTAAATATGCACACAAAATATGTATTTTAAGAAATATAGTTCTAGTTTAAAAAAATCCTTAAGTCTAAAGTCCAGAAAGATATGATTTATCAAAGAAACAAATTATTACTGAGATCCTTTCTTTATTACTCCCTTTTTAATTAGGAAACATTGTTTTAGGATGAATAGCTTCAAAGGTAAGATAATTCTTATGAAAAAATATATTTTAACTCAACACCTAGGGAAAAGTTTACATAATTCTCAAAGTAAGATTTTGAGGTGTTACATCTGGTCCGATTGAAGTATACCTTCAGATTTAGGGAGAAGTTTGATGAGCCAAATGATGACTGGCTGAAGTGTATTGAAGCTACCAGTGATGAGTTACTCAGGGCATACTCCAAGGCCGAAGATAATGCTTTGTCCACAGCTTTCGGGGGTCAGGGCAAGAAAAGATTGAATAGGGTATTTGATGCGATTGGCTTCGTATACCCTGATTACCACTACCCTCTACGAGGGCAAGGGAAAAAGAGAAAGACTGCTGTTTCGGCCACCCCAGCTGAGCTGAAGGGCAAAAAAGTGAAGATTCTGACCCACCGGCCACGTTATATTGAGCCAGCCATAGTACCTGAATTCGGCGAAGAGACCTCTTCTGCTGTCGAAGCAAAACAAACTGCTCCGATTGTGCAGAGCGATGAAGAGCCGACTGTAGTGCTGAAGGCACCTATAGTCGTGCCAACCAAAGCTAAAGATGATAAGGCCGAAGAGCCACAAATGGAAAAAGTGATAAAAGTGCCAGAAATTCTGAGCCCACCGGCTGAGGCAGATTTGCCGAAGATGCAAAAACTCTTGTTGCAACTCCCAAGAGGAGGAGGATGGCCAGCGTGCTAGATGCTGTTATAGAGACTACGAAGGCCTTAACTCCTGCTCCTACCAAGAAAGCTGCCGAAGTTGCCAAAATCCAAGAAGAGGCCGAAGCTGGGCCTTCAACACCCACTGAGACGAAGGCTGCCGTGCCTGAAGATAAGGTGTGTCAGCAAATTTCAGATACCGGCAAGACGAAAGAGCAAGGCATGGCAGAAAAAGCAAAATCCCCTATCCCCAAAGCCTTAGTTGAAGATATTGATTACATTGTTCGACATGCTTTGGGGAAAAATTATCTGAAGAAGAAATCTTGGAAGCCAAACACTACGCCCGAAGACTGAAATATCCAAAGGGGGCCTTAGTGTTCAATGGTACTAACGAAGATGATTTCCTATACTATCTCCCAGATAACAAAGAAATATCCGTTTGCCAGGAGATAGCTAAGAGTATGGGATTTCCTAAGCTTGAAGAAGGCCTTTCAGTTTTGTCGAAGGATGATCTTGCTGATAGACTCGCGTACAACAGTTTAAAGGTATAGAGGTTAACTTTGAGGCTAGAAGATGAAGTATTTTATTGCCATGCTCAAGTATTTCTTCTTCTTTGTAGGGCTTAATTCTTAGTAATGCCTTGAGGGCTCAGAAAAGCGCCGAAGACGAAGGCTATGCAATGGCTCTTAACAACCTTCGCTCTGAGGTGATTAAATTGAGAAACGAAGGTCTAGAGAAAGACAAAATTTTGATTTCATTGGTGAACAAAGCAAAGGAAGACGAAGCAAATTACAAAGCTCAGGCCGAGGCCCAGAAAACTGAAATTAAAGACCTTCGGAGACAACTAGCCGAAGCTAGGGAGAACTACGCCCTCGCACCAGCTAATCAAGAGATCAGTGAATACTAGAAAAATAAGCTAGAGAAAAATGTTGAAGAACTTCGCGAATCCAAGGAAAGGTGCTTTGAGAAATCCTTGGATTGCATAAAGAAATTAAAAACTAGCTTCGCCAAAGTGGGCGCCTGCTCTGCTAAAGAAAACTTCATATGAGGCGACCCTAAAGGCGTTGTTGAATGGATAAGTGGAGAAGCCGAGGCCTTCGAGGAAATTTTGAGTGATCGCGGGGATATCTGCGCGTTTTCCGGTGCGCGGGGAATTTTAGCTATTCTGGAGAAGGCCGGATGTGATCACGTTAAGGCCATAGCCCAGGCCGAAGCTGCCTTCTCCGTAGATGATATGAAGGATCCTTCAGCCGAAGCAACTTTAATGGGCGGGAAATTTTATAACGATGTTTGGGTGAACGGTGGCCGAGAGCTGGCCCACGAGATTATAAAAAAGAGTGAAAAAGACACCCATGACGCCCGGGCAAAAGCAAAGCGAGCTGAAGAAGCTGCAGAACGCGAAACCGTATAGGTACTGTTTCTTGATTATTTAGCTTAATTGCTTTATCGCTTCGAACTAATTTGTTTACTTACTTTAGCTGAACTATCCCCACCACCGGAGCCGTACGATCCCCTAGCTGATCTAGAGATGAAGGAATCATTGGACATCATAAACATGGCTGAATCCATTATCGACGAAGTCGTTAACAAATTGCTGAACGGAGTTGCAGAGAAAGTCCTTAGAGAGGAATAAGTTTTATTGTAATAATATTTTGAAATGCTGGAATGTATAGAACAATTGAAGGAAAATTAGGCTTCTATTGTAACAAAACTATGTGACATTTGTTGTATGTAACATTGAATCGAATACGTAAATTATTGTAATTTATTTCTTTGCGATGCATGAAATTTACACACATACCGTTTTTGAGCCTTCGGCGAAAAAACACCTTCCCTTCTTTTCATGCTTCGTAAAGAAAGAGATCCCTTCTTATAACAAGCCTGATAAAACTGTATTTCCCGAAGCTTACTTCGTGCCTTAGCACATTCTCATTTTTACGAAGCATAAGCCGAAGATTGGCTTCGTATTCAATTCTTGTGCCGGTAATGCAATATGATGTATGATGTAATGTTATGCGAAATGATGTGATGATATGATGCAAAATGATGAGGATGCCGAAGACACACACCCACACGCCCACACTGGAATACACAAGCTCTACATCCCCTTAGGGACGACTTTTGAGCTCCTTCACCTTCTATTTCGGTGATATAAGTTCTACATCCCCTTAGGAACGTCTTTTGAACTTCTTTGCCTTCTATTTCGGCGGTATAACTTCTGCATCCCCTTAGGAATGAATTTTGAAATTCTTCACTTTATATTTCGGTGGTATTTGGCTGCATTCCCTTTGGAATGACTTTTGAGCAGAAAACTTACACTACGCTCCCTTAGGAACGACTTTTTGTAGCTTCATCAATTTTGGCTCTGTATTCCCTTAGGAACGACTTTTGAGCAAAAGACTTACGCTGTGCTCCCTTAGGAACGACTTTTGTGGCTTCGTTTATGTTGGCTCTGCATTCCCTTAGGAATGACTTTTGAGCTTCATAAATCTGTGAAGAAGATATATTTCATTCTGGTACAGGCAAAGAAATTAAAACTAAGTTTTCATTGCTTGTTCCTCATACAGAAAGCAAAATGATGTAAAAATTAAAGTATTTCAGAAGTAGGATATTGCTCAGTAAATGTGCTTTGATTCTAGTACGGTGTTGTTCACCGTATGAGCTTCGGACTCCTCCCTGAAGTCACGTTGCTGTTGTGGGTGTTGGTGCCCTTCTAGCTGCTAGCTTTGGGTATAAGTAGGTTGCAATGGAGGTGGCGGTGGGAGCTGAGGCCAGGAAGCTTGTGAATGGCTTGCCGAAGCAACATAGACTGCAGGTTGATTGCCCACATACTCTGGTATGTAGGGAGAGTGGCACGAAGCAGTATGTAAGACCTGCTTCGGTTGATTCTGTCGGGCATCTGCTTCGGCAATCTCTTTTTACTTCTGAATGGTGATTTGACATGTTCTTGTAGTGTGGCCCTTGTCTTCAGCACAGAATAAGCAATAGATTTTCCTAGGCTGATCCCCATATCTTCCTCCGAAGCCCCTGCCGCCTCGGCCCCTTGAAGCTGGTGGCCTGAAGGAGCTTTGCTGCTGTCCTAAAGAATGTAAGCTATGTTGTGGCCTCTGAAACTGGCCTCCTTTGTCATCGTTCTGACTGGAGCTGTGGATTGATCTGACATGCCTAGGGTGGATTCTTCCTCCAAAGCCCCTAGGCATCTCAGAAAATCTATAAGCTTCCTCCCTTCTTTGGCGGAAGTCATTGTCAGCCCGGATATACTCATCCATTTTCTGAAGCAGCTTCTCCAGAGTCTGGGGGGTTTCCTGGCGAAGTATTGGGCCGTAGGCCCTGGCCGAAGACCTTTGATCATGGCCTCAATGACGATTTCATTGGGCACCGTAGGCGCTTGTGCTCTCAGATGCAAGAACATATGCCTGAAGGTACTCCTCATGGTCTTGAGTGCACTGGAACAAGGCCTAAGCAGTGACTGGCTTCATCTGAAATCCGTGAAAACTGGAGACCAGCATGTCCTTAAGCTTTTGCCGTGACTGCAGTATTGCCCCTGTACGAACATATAGTTGCTTCGTAGCTCATCAGGAACTGCTTTGGATCTGAGTGCCCATCATACATGGGGAGCTGAGGTGGCTTGTATGATGGGGGCCATGGGGTAGTCTGCAGTTCTGCTGATAGAGGATAAGCATCATCAAAAAGAAAATTTCCATGATGGAAATCGTCATACCAATCATCATCACTGTAAGAATTGTCTTGACGAAGATCTCTTTGTGGAGGTCTTTGGTCCTGGTCATCTTGAGTAAGATGACGTATTTCTTCAGCAGCTTCACCGATCTTCTTCTGTAGGTCAGAAAGACGAAGCATCTTCTCTCTCTTCCTTTCGACCTGCTGGTGGATAGCTTCGAGATCCCTTATCTCCTGGTCCAACTCTTCCTCCTGGAGTGTTGGACTTGTAGCCTTCCTCTTTTGAGTTCGAGCTTCACGCAGTGTGTCCTGGTTGACGTCCAGTGGCTGTAGTGCAGCCCCTAGCCCTGAAGAAGTTTTCTTCGGTGGCATGACGAAGGTCATGGCTTACCGAAGGTGGTCGATTGAGTTCAGGAGGTGGGCGCCAATGTTGGGGACTTGTTCTCAAATGCAATGAGTCAAGAACAAGGCAACACAAAATATTAATGGTTAAAGTCCTTCGTCCTTTGAAGCATTATCTCCCTTAGGATATAATGATCTTCAGACGAAGGTCATGAAGGACGTACCTTCATCATCGCAGTATATATTAATGAATGAAGAAGCATATTAAACATGATAAATGACATGAACAATCATATAACATCATTAATATGTATTTTATATATCATCATAAATGAACATGAACAATATTGAATTACATTTGTACCTTCGGCTTGACAGAAGGCAAAAGTCCAAGCGTGACGCACGAGTGAATACAAGTCAGTGTGAACAGTATGGGGGTACTGTTCATCTATTTATAGGCACAGGGCGTAGCCTGTGTGAAATTACGTTCATGCCTTTCATGTTTACTATTGACTTAAGGACAATCTATCGAGGACTAGACAGCCTTTTCCTCTTTAAGTCAGTTCCTTTTTCTGCTACTGAGCCGAAGCTTCCTTGCGCGTAGCTTCGGAGCTAGTTCAACCTTCGTTCCTACCATGCTTTTCATATTGTGTACAGCTTCATTCCGAGTCCGAAGGTTCCTATACATATATTACACTTGGAAAACATTGTTAATCATGTTTTTGAGGACCTTCGGAAGACGAAGGCCCCCAACAACCGGTTTCGATCGTCCACTACACTGCTCAAGTTCATCCAAAAGTGTAAATGGTAGCAGTCTTGATACAGTGATGTGGTGACAAATACAAACCCATCTCGATCTTTCTGATTATCACTTATCTTGATTTTGAATTTTTAGCACGATATGAATAAATCAAGACAAGGGAATGACTCAAGGCATGAGACATAGCCACCTAGCATACTAGTAATAGCAAAAAGGATTTCAACACATCCTACACATGCTAGGTGCCAATCTTAATGGTGAACAATTTTAGATTGAGCAAATAATAGTCAAGTTCACAATTATGAAAACAACTTAGCTCAACAATATTGTATCAATATGAGCAAAAAGAGCCTAAGCATGCCATAGCATTATCATGTACACAAAGAACATACTACTAGGAGCAGAATCACATTCTAGCAGTTATACAAGTGAAGCTCAATATGACATGCAGATATAATAAAAAAGAAAGGTGAAAGCAGAAAATAAGAAGAAAAAACAAAAGGGAGCCCTCTAATAAAAAAGGGAAACAAACGCCTAATTCCCCTCGCAAATGAACAAAAGTTTTTTGATCAAGGGGTTTGGTCAAAATGTCAGCAAGCTGGCGAGTGGTATCAATATAGCGCAATTCGATGTTGCCTTTCTCATAATGATCACGAAGAAAGTGAAAGCGAACATCAATGTGCTTGGTTCTTGAATGTAGCACAGGATTCTTGGCAACACTTATGGCACTCGTGCTATCACAAAGAAAAGCCACATGATGAAAATACAAGCCAAAATCCCGTAAGGTAGCCATCATCTAAAGTAACTACGAACAACAACTAGCGACAGCAACATACTCGGCCTCTATGGTAGACAGGGCAACATTAGACTATTTTCGAGAAGACCATGAAACCAACGAAGTACACAAAAACTAACAAGTCCTAGAAGTAGACTTGCGCTCCAAAAGGCAACCCATAAAATCAGCATCAGAAAAAACCGCACAAGGACAGAACGGACGATGAGGAGTACCACAAACCAAACTCAGGAGTGAAACGTAGGTACCTCATAATCCGTTTCACAGCCTTTCTGTGAGATGTGCGTGGGGACGCCTAGAAACGAGCACACAAACACACTGCGAAGTGTATGTTCGGCCACGTCGTATTCAAATATAGGAGAGAGCCAATCATGCTCCTATAATCCTTCTGGTCCACGGGTTCGCCATCCTCATAAGTGTCAAGTGTCATCGAGGTGGACATGGGCGTCGAAAGAGGCTTGCCCTTGCCCATGTCAAACTTCTTCAGGACATCCTTTATATACTTGCCTTGATGTACAAAGGTTCCATCTTGAGTCTACTTGATTTGCATCCCAAGAAAGAAATTCATCTCGCCCATCATGCTCATCTCAAATTCCCTGCTCATAAGATCTAAAAATCTAGACACAAGAGCATTAGAAGAACCACCAAAGATGATATCATCCATGTAAATCTGGACTAAAAGGGAGTCATTATTATGCTTGAGGAGAAAGAAAGTTTTGTCTACAGAGCCCATTTTAAAACCCTTAGAAAGCAGAAAAGATTTCAAATGCTTATACTAGGCTCTAGGGGCTTGTTTCAAACCATACAAAGTTTTTTGGAGTTTAAAAACATGGTTTGGAAACTTGGAACTCTCAAAACCAGGGGGCTGTCTAACATATACCTCTTCCTCTATATACCCATTCAAAAAGGCACTTTTGACATCCATTTGAAAAAGCTTAAAACCCTTTGAAGCAGCAAAAGCTAAAAGGATCCTAATGGCCTCTAAACAGGCAACAGGGGCAAAGGTCTCCTCATAATCAATTCCCTCTTTTTAGCAATACCCTTGGGCAACCAACCTCACCTTGTTTCTCACTACCAACCCATCCTCACTCTATTTGTTTTTGAAAACCCATTTTGTACCGATGGGATGGCAGTTAGAAGGAGATGGCACCAAAACCCAAACCTGATTTCTTTCAAAATTTTCAAGCGCCTCATGCATAGCATTAACCCAGTTAGGATCAGATAAAGCATGTCCAACATCTCGAGGCTCAAAAGTAGCAACAAAAGCTGAGTGAGCAAAATGAGAAATGTGTTGTGACCTAGAGCGAGTGACTCGCTCATGAAGCTCCCCGATCATCTGTTGAGGTGGGTGACGACGCTGAATATGTTGTGGAGCCTCCCTTGAGGAAGTGGCCTCCCCCTCAACAGCAGCTTCAACTCCTCTAGACTCAGTAGGAACTGGCTCAAGCGGGCCCCAAGTGGTGGAAGGAGTGGGGTCGGGTCTGTCAGCCATAGTAGTGGAAGCAGGCTCGACTGGGGCGGCTAGTGGAGTTGGCTCAAGAGCAATCCAATCAGCATCGTCGTGCTCCTCCACAAAGATGGTCTATCCCATCTGATCTGGACCTGCAGGCTCAAAGACAGGGGATGGACAAGGTGCAGTCTCATCGAATGTAACCTCACAAGTCTCCATAATGCGGTTTGTCTCTAGGTTAAGAACACGATATGCATGAGAATGTAATGCATAACCCAGAAAAACCCCATCAGAAGACCAGGACTCAAACTTGTCCAGATTACCCTGTTTTAGCACAAAGCATCTACAGCCAAATACCCTGAAATGACTGACCTTGGGTGACCGTCCAAATCACAGCTCATAAGAAGTTTTGTTCAGAAAAGCCCGAAGAAAGATGCGATTGGACACATGGCAAGCAGTGTTGATCGCTTTGGCCCAAAAACGCATAGGAGTCCTATGCTCATCAAGCATCGTCCTAGCCATCTCAACAAGGGTCCGATTTTTGCGTTCAACAATACCATTATGTTGGGGTACATACGGAGAGGAAAACTGATGCTCGAGTCCCAAAGAAGCACAAAAGGTTGCAAATTGAGTATTTTTGAATTCTATGCCATTGTCACTACGTATAGCTCTCATGGCATTTTTAGGAAACTCATTTTGCAACCGAAGAATCAAATCTTGAGCATGAGTAAAAGCCTCATCCTTCGCTGTCATAAAGAACACCCAAGAGTAGCGAGAGAAGTCGTCGACAACCACAAGCACATACCACTTCCCTCCAAAAGAGCAAACCCTGGCTAGACCAATAGTGCCATATGAAGCAATTTTCCAGGATGCGAGGTCATCACCTTGGTGACCGGGGAATGGGAAGTAGCAATCATTTTGCCATGACGACATGGGTGATAGACAAGATCTTTCTCAAATTTTAATTTGGGCAATCCTTGGATGAAGTCAAGTGAGCTCAAACAACACAAAAGATCAAAGCTCAAGTGACCTAGCCTCCTATGCCACTTCCAAAGAGAAGAGGAAGATCCTGCCAACAAACATCAAGAAGGCCAGAAGAATGTGAAAAATCAGCACTAAAAACTCGACCAAAAGGGGAAATCTAGCAAATAAGATCCCCACGGGCATCCAAAACTCAAGACAAGCCCTTTTTAAAGCGCACTTCATAGTCATCCTTAAGGAGTTGCGAAACTGAAAGCAGATTGAAATGCAGATTTGAGACCAAAGCAACATCCTTGAGAATAAAGATCTCGTTCACCCGAATGGTGCGACGAGAAACAACCTTACCTCTTGACTTATCCACGAATGTGATGTATTCCTTACCAATCATGGGTGTTGGGGCCATGCTTCGTCGCCGAAGGTCCTGTAGGAAGAAACAGCTTTGGCTAAAGCTGCTTATACATGATGACCGAAGCCACCACTCATGAAGCTTCGGTGTTATAGCATGCCCGAAGACGAAGGATCGAACTGACTTAAAGATAGAATGACCTTTTAGCCCATAAGGGTCTGAGTCATTGTTGTAAATTTTTATAAGGGGCATGATTGTAATTCCTTACAGGCTGTGTCCTGTGTCTATAAATAGTGAACAGTATTCCTCTACTGTTCACGCATTCCAGTAATTGCAAACGCATTGCTCGGGAATTATCATCTGTCAAGAAGAAGCATTTGAGAACAAGTCCCCCAACATTGGCGCCCACCTCCAGTGAACTCACTTCCACTTTCCTGAGACAATGGCTTCGTTCAAGAACCAAGCTGGAACTGCTTCGGCTCCGAAGCTGATTCTCCCGATAACAGGCGATTCATGCTCAGAGCCGGTTAACAAGAAACAAAAGAAGGAGGCATAGAGAAGAGTACAACATGTAGGGGTACAAGGACCCTTCATCAAATCAAGATGGTCTCACATCCCAATTACCTTTTCTCAAGAGGATCTTCAGCTCAAGGATTACCCACACAATGATGCCATGGTTATTTCTTGTGTGATCAAAGGATTTCTGGTCCATAATGTTTTGGTTGATACAGGCAGTGCAGCAGATATCATATTTGCTAAGGCCTTCAGACAAATGCAAGAGCCCGAAGACAAGATTCATGATGCTACGCACCCTCTTTGTGGCTTCGGAGGGCGGTAGATTGTAGCACTTGGAAAGATTACCATGCCAGTAACCTTCAGATTCGTCAACAACACAAGGACTGAGCAAATTGTGTTTGACATCGTTGACATGGAGTATCCTTACAATGCTATCATTGGTCGCGGAACACTCAATGCTTTCGAAGCAATCCTTCATCCATCATATCTTTGCATGAAGATACCTTCGGATCAGGGACCTATTGCTATTTATGGGAGTCAGGAAGCCGCCAGAAAGGCCGAAGGGAATTGGACTGATTCAAAGGCAATCCATAACATAGATGAAGCCAAAGCTTGTGAGTAGTACAAGCATAGAAGGGAGAAGGCTGCTTCGGCCGATCAGCCGAAACCCATGCTTTTATGCGAAGATATCGCAGAGCAGAAGGTGCTGCTGGGATCTCAATTGTTTGAGGAACAAGAGAAAACCTTGATAAGATTCTTGTTCAACAACAAAGTTGTCTTTGCATGGTCGGCTAATGATCTTTGCGGAGTTAACAGGGATGTTATTGAGCATTCGCTTAATGTTGATCCATCCTTCAGACCCAGAAAGCAGAGGCTTCGGAAGATGTCTGATGACAAGGCCGAAGGTGCTCGAAATGAAGTGAAAAGACTTCTCAGTGCTGGAGTTATCAGAGAGGTAAAATACCTAGAATAGCTGGCTAACACTGTCATGGTAAAAAAGGCTAATGGTAAATGGAGGATGTGTATCGATTTTACTGATCTCAACAAGGCCTGTCCGAAGGACGAGTTTCCATTGCCAAGGATAGATTCCTTAGTTGATGCAGCAGCTTCATCAGAGCTTATGAGTCTGCTGGACTGTTATTCAGGCTATCATCAAATCTGGATGAAGGAGGATGAGCCGAAGACCAGCTTCATAACCCCTAGTGGAACATATTGTTACCTTCGGATGCCTGAGGGGCTCAAGAATGCTGGAGGAAGCTTCAGCAGAATGACAGCGAAGGTTCTTCGGTCTCAGATAGGCAGAAATGTGTTAACTTATGTTTATGACATCATTGTAAAAAGCACGAAGCAAGAGAATCACATTACTGACCTCCAGGAAACCTTCGCTAATTTCAGACAGGCCGGTTTAAAGTTGAATCCAGAAAAATGTGTCTTTGGGGTGAAGAAAGGGAAATTTCTTGGCTGCCTAGTTTCAACAAAAGGGATTGAGGCTAATCCAAATAAAATCGAAGATATCCTTCGAATGGAACCACCCAGTACAAAGAAGGGGGCTCAAAGATTGACAGGAAGACTGACATCTCTCAACAGATTCATATCTAGATCAGCAGAGAGAAATTTACCATTCTTCGAAGTACTGAAGTCAGCCGAAGTTTTTCAATGGGGACCGATCCAGCAGAAAGCCTTCGAAGAGCTGAAGCAATTTTTGATAAACCTAACAACGCTAACTCCACCAACGCCAGGGGCTCCTCTGTTGTTATATGTGGCAGCCTCGCACTCAGCGGTAAGTGGGGCACTTGTCCAAGAGAAGCTTGAAGGGCAAATCCAGAAGCAAGCTCCAATATACTTTGTATCTGAAGTTCTTAGTTTATCAAAGAAAAATTATACAGAATTGGAGAAGGTGCTATATGCTGTTTTGATGGCTTCTAGAAAGCTTCGGCATTATTTCCAAGCATACAATATAATTGTCCCTTCTTCACAACCATTGAAGGACATTATGAGAAATAGAGAAGCTACTGGAAGGATTGGAAAGTGGGCTACGGAATTTAATGAATTATGCATTGATTATGTACACAGATCTTCGATTCAGTCCCAGGCGTTAGCTGACTTCATTGCTGACTGGACGCTAGGGGCTCAAGTAGAAGAGGAAAATAAAGATGTCGAAGCATGAACAGTATTCTGCGATGGTTCTTGGGAACCTTCAGAGCAGGAGCAGCCGCTGTGTTGGTCGCACCCTCCAAAGTTAAAACTTGCTACGCAGCAAGACTTGATTTTAGCTGCACAAATAACATTGCTGAGTACGAAGCTTTACTTTTGGGTCTTCGGAAGTTAAAGGCAATGGGAATCAGAAGGGCGGTTCTTAAAACTGATTCCCAGGTTATCTCTGGTCATATTGACAAAAGTTGTAAGGCAAGAGACCCGAAGCTTGAGAAGTATCTGGATACTGTCCGAAGGATTGAAGCTTCCTTTGAAGGGTTTTCTGTAAAAAATATTCCTCGATGAGAAAATGAGCATGCTGATTTGCTAGCCAAGTCAGCAGCACAGGGGCTGCCCTTACCTTCGGAAGTATTTTTTGAAACAATAAAAGCACCTTCGGTTGAACTTCATGAAAGAGCGGTCCTCAACATATCTCCTGTTTATAGTGAAGACTGGAGAACTGAAATCATCTCTTACCTTAAGGGTAATTTCCTTTCAGATGACGAAGCTTATAACAAGAGAATAGAGGCAAGAGCTCGTCCATATGTAATAATAGAAGGGGAGCTGTACAAGCATGGTGTCTGCTCTCCGTTACTCAAATGTTTATCCAGAGTCGAAGGTATAGAGTTGATGAAGGAAATACATGCAGGCTTGTGTGGATCTCACATTGGATCTAGGCCTTTGCTGGGAAAAGTTTTTCGCCAAGGATTTTATTGGCCAAAAGCAGCTTCGGATGCAGCGGAATTAGTCCAAAAGTGCAAAGGTTGTCAGAAATGTGCAAGAGATCAAAAACAACCTTTGTCTCCAACTCAGTTAATACAACCCACTTGGCCGTTGCAAAGGTGGGGCCTTGATTTGTTAGGTCCGCTACCACCAGCACAAGGAAATTTAAGATATGTTGTAGTGGCAGTGGAATATTTTTCTAAGTGGATTGAGGTAAAGCCTTTAGCCACAATAACTTCGGTTACTGTCCAAAAGTTTTTCTGGCAAAACATTATTTGTCGCTTCGGAGTGCCGAAGGCTATCACTGTGGACAATGGAACGCAGTTTGACTCCGAAGCTTTTAAAGAATTTTGTGACCAAATTGGCACAAAGATCCATTTTGCGTCAGTTCAACATCCCGAATCAAATGGACTAGTTGAAAGGGCTAATGACATCATAATGACAGGAATAATGAAGTTAATATTCAATCAGCCAAGGGGAAAGTGGCCAGAAGAATTAATTAAAGTGGTGTGGAGCCACAACACAACATTATCAAGGTCAATAGGTTTTACACCATTCAAATTGCTGTTTGGTGATGAAGCAATAACTCCAGAAGAGGCTAAGGCAGGATCAATAAGAACAGTGGCTTCGGCGATAGACGAAGCTGATTGTTCTGTGGACAAAGATGCTATAGAAGGGATCAGGCTTCAGGCTGTGGAAAACATCAATAAATACCAAGCTGAAACAATAAAATGGTATGATAGAAAGGTTCGGTTGAAGAACATTAAGCCAGGACATTTGGTGCTTCGAAGAGTGGCCAACCCAGACACAGTGGGCAAACTACAACTAAAATGGGAAGGCCCCTTTCTGATAGTATCTTCGTCAAGACCCGGTTCCTACAGATTAAAGATATGGACGGCAACGACATTCCTAGATCGTGGAATGCGGATGAGCTTCGGCGGTATTATGTGTAATTTGTTGTAATCTTTTCTATTTTTATTGCTGTTTTAGCTTTTCCTTATGGCACCCTTTTCCTTTCTGAAGGGGGAGAAAGGTTTTTAATAGGGCCACAACATGTAATTTTTCTTTTCCTTATTTCAATTCTATAAGAGTGATATCCCCCAAAAATGTAAATGTAAAAGCTGATGACGCACCATCGAGTGCAATGGAAAAAGAAAAGAAGGAGAAGCTCAAAAGTCGTTCCCAAGGGAATGCAGAGCTTACAGCGAAAAATAAACGCTGATTCCACCGAAAGTAAAAGGCGAAGAAGCTCCTAAGGGAGGCTTACAGCGAAAAATAAACGCTGATTCCACCGAAAGTAAAAGACGAAGAAGCTCCTAAGGGAGGCTTACAGCGAAAAGTCAGCACTGATACACCAAAAAGTAAACGGTGAAGCCGAAAAATAAACGGCAAAAAGATTTGAGTCATTCTCAAGGGAATGAGGGCTATGATTATGATTTTTTGGATGTACATTCAAATAATCATTTGCACAATACATTACATCATGACATTTGCATTCATAAACATTCATTTAGACATATATAGGATCATCATCATCGAATCATACAGAAAAGGCAAATGCTTCGCCTATGAGGAAAAACTTCGGAGAAAGAGGAAATTTTCATGCTTCGTTGTGTACGAAAAGAAGGGAAGGTGTTTTTCGCCTTCGGCTCAAAAGTAAAGTTTCGTTCGCAACAAAGTAGATTGTGCACGGATAAAGTAGAAATGATATATTACAAGGTATGCACAAATTTACATTAGTTTTTTCTACAAATATATTACAAAGATCTCTTCAGAGTTTTTTGCAGGAAAGTCTTTTACAGCAACTGTTAAGCTTCAGCCCATCATTCTTCAGCTTCATCATCCTGTATATATTAAAGTAGAATAAGAAAGGTGCAAATTTCAAGGAGAAGGTAAAAGTAACAAGTATAAGTTTCTCACCGGCTTAAGGTGGCTCCGAGCTTCGTCACCAGCCATCTTTCGCCCGCCATTTACCCAAATCTGAGTCATAAATCTGTTTCCAATGCTTCGGGCTAGGCTTGGGATGTCAACCAAATCTGCTGGTGACAAGCTGAAGTTTGGTCTATTTACAATTTTTCCGTGCGTACAGCCAGCCTTCGGAAAAGCGGTGGCTATGCCTCGAGAGGCTAGCAGGGCGCAGAAGTCAGCATGCCCAGCAATAACTTCGTCAAGATCATCAACCTCGCCTTCAATATATTCTAGGGTGCTAGGCAGGTTCTCAGCTGAAGGTGTAAATGTATCAGAGCTGGCTCCAATTGAGTGAAACACATCCTTCAGCCGCTGCACGCATCGGCTGCCGAAGTTTAAGCATTTCTCCTGAAGCTCCTTCAATGATTTTTGCAAATTTGAATTCTTCTCAATTTCGGTCTTGAGACTTGTTTCGGGGTTCTTCTTTTCCTGCTCTGATTTTTCTGACCCTTTGAGTAATTCATTGTTTAACCTGTTATTTTTGGCTTGGGCTTCAGCCAATGAACCTTCCATAGATTGAATGACGAAGTCTTTCTTTTCCAAGGCAGCTTCGTGATATTTAACTTTGATTTTAAGATCTTGAACAACGGAGTCTTTTTCCTTCAGAGCAGCTTCGTAATTTTTGACTTTGCTTTCTAGATCTTTGATAGTAGCTTCGTTCTTTTCATCCTCAAGATCTTGTTGCATTCTCAGCACTTTTCTTAGAAGTATACTCTGCCAAAACAACCTTCATCAGAAAACAACTTAATTCAAAATAAAAAATATATAATAATAAAAAATCGAGACTTTTTTTACCTTGAAATTAGCATAGAGCAAACTACCAGCAATATGCTGTCGCTGGTATCTGCAAAGGTCTGCTTCAATCTTCGGCAGGCCAACGCTTTTGGAGAAGGTCCTAACAACCTTGGCCTCGGTTCGGTTTCGAAGGCATCTCAGCTTCCCTTCATTGACTCCACCAAATAGCAGAGACCCTGATTTGTATCCACAGGATATAGCATATTTCTTCAGCTCTTCTTTTTCGGCGTCTGACAACTCTTGTCCAAGTATATCTTGAAAATTAAAATCTTATTTTTCCAAAATATCTTCAATCTGCTCTTTTCCTTTTTTGTTGCCGTGTTCACCGTAACCACAGCAGTTTCTTCTTCAGCCATTCTCAGAAGCATATTGTCAATATCTTCAAGTATAGTTTCCAGGTTAGGATCTTCGTTGGTCCCGGCTTTGGCTTCGGTGGCTTTGGCTCCGGTGGTTTCGGCTCCTCCGGTTTCGGCTCCGGCGGTTTCAGCTTCGATGGCTGTGGGATCGGCAGTAACAATTTTTGACGCCGAGGTCGGTGGCGGTGTCTGATGAATGACATCAGCCACTTGGATCATTCTTCGTTTTTTCGGCTTTGCGGGACTTTCTGCTGCCGAAGCTTCTTTGCCCTTCTGAAAAACTTCGTCAGTTATGACGCCAGCGGGCTTAGCTTGACAGGCAAAGGTTCAGTCATTACCTTCAGAATCTCTTCCACTTCGGCAGCAGAAGGTGTCGCAGGAGTTTCCTCCTCCTGGCCTGACGTCTTGGGTTTTGGAGATGCAGGTTTTGGAGATGCAGGTTTTGGAGATGTACCTTTTCTTTTCCTTGAAACAGCTACCCTCGGTCCAGGACTCGGTTTTTCAGAAATTTCTTTTTCCTTTCTGGCCAATTTGGTGCTTTCTTTGTCCAGGGCGCTGGCAATCCTCTTTCTCTTCGGGCCTTCGGCATCTCCGCCCAGTTGCTCGTAATCAGGGTAATCAAAATTCAAAGCATCTAGCACACGGTTCAATCTTCGCTTCGGACGAGTGCCGAAGGCTGCAGTCATCAACTGATTCTTTCTTAGAATAATTTCCGAGGATATCGTTGCACATAATCTCGATTGAGTCTAGCCACTCTTGGCAGAGCTTTTTAAAGTGTTTTTTAAACTTGTAGTAATACGGCAATCGAACAAATTCTCCCTTTTTCTTTTCTCCCTCCAGCTTCGGCATCTCCCAATCCCTCATTGTTGGAAACACTTTAAAAGCCAGAAATTCCTGCACCAAGTCTCTAGTGCCAATATGATCTGAAATCACGCGAAATTCAGCCAAAGCAATTTGGCTCGGGCTTCCACTTATCATGTTGCATCGGGGCCTCGTTTCTCCGAAGGTTAGCTCTAGTGGACTCTGGACCAATTTATCTTCATCTTTATCAACTTTAACATAAAACCACTCAGATTTCCATCCGGCTGGCCATTTGCTTCGGTAGCTTATCACTGGAAACTTCGAAGTTTTACGATAAGCAAAGTTGTAACATCCAAAATTCTCATGAAGACCATCTCCTTTGGCTTTAGTCTGATTGTGTAGTTCATGGACTCGACAGAAACCTTCACCGAACGGTTCCACTCCCTGGCTACGAAGGGCCCAAATATAAACACTTAATCTAACAATAGCGTTAGGGGTTAGTTGATGAAGGTAAACCCCAAACTTCTTCAACACATCAGCAATCATCCCATTCAAAGGAAATCTTAATCCTGCTTTAAAGAAGCTTTTGAACACAACCGCTTCATTCTTTTCCAGCTTCGGAGTAATCTCCTCCCCGCCAAAACAAACCAGCTCCTTTTTTGTTTCACTAAAGTAGCCCAGCTTCACCATTTTTGGAAGAACAGCTTCAGAGATGGTGGACTTTCCAAAGTCCAAATGTCTAGGTTTGCTTGGCATCCCACAGTTGTACTCATCTTCGGAACCAACTTCTTCAACATTGGCGCCCACCTCCGGTGAACTCACGTCCATTTCTTGAGTTTTGAACATCTTCAGCAAGCATCACCTTCGTCATGCTGCCGAGGAAAACTTCAGCCACAGGGGCTGCCACTCTGCAGCCGCTGGATCCAATCATGATGTCCTTTCTCTCAGGGAGGCCCGAAGCCAGAAGAGGAAGGCCACCAGTCCAACGCCTACGGAGGACAACTTGGATCAAGAAATCCAAAACTTGGAGATGCTCCATCAATAGGTCCAACGGAAGAAGGAAAATATGGCTCGTCTAGCTGACCTACAAAGGCAGATAGACGAAGCCTCTGAAGAACTTCGTCATCTTGCTCAAGATGACCAGAACCGAAGGCCTCCACGCAGAGAGCTTCATCAGGAGGGCTTCTACAACGAGGATGACTGGTATGAAGATTTCCATCATGGAAATTTTGCTTTTGATGATTCTTCTCCTCTGTCGACAGAACTGCAGGCTACACTTTGGCCACAGTCTTATAAGCCACCCCAGCTCCCCATGTACGACGGTCATTCAGACCCGAAGCAATTCTTGATGAGCTATGAGGCAACCATATCTTCGTATGGTGGCAACATGGCGGTCATGGCAAAGTCTTTCGTCATGGCTATCAGGAGTGTTGCACAAACCTGGTACTCCTCTCTTAGGCCAGGGACAATCACCTCATGGCAAAAGCTGAAGGATATGTTGATAACCAGCTTCCAAGGGTTTCAGACGAAGCTAGTCACTGCTCAAGCTTTATTCCAGTGCACCCAGGACCACGAAGAATACCTTCAGGCGTATGTCCGAAGGTTCCTGCGTCTGAGGGCACAGGCACCAACAGTGCCCAATGAAATTGTCATTGAGGCCATGATCAAGGGGCTTCGGCCGGGATCTTCAGCTCAGTACTTTGCCAGGAAGCCTCCTCAAACTTTGGAGAAGCTGCTCCAGAAGATGGATGAGTATATTTGAGCTGACAATGATTTTCGCCAAAGAAGGGAGGAAGCATTCAGGTTCTCTGAAATGACCAGGGGCTTCGGAGGAAGATTCCATCCGAGGCACGTCAGGTCAATTCACAACTCTACTCAAAGTGATGACAGAGGGAATCAACAGCAAAGGCCACAGTGCTCCTCGCAAGCTTTGGGGTAGCAGCAAAGCTCTTTCCGGCCGCCAGCGCCAAGGGGCAGAGGCGCCAGGGGCTTCGGGGGAAGATTTGGGGATCAACCAAGAAAAATTTATTGCCTATTCTGTGGTGAAGACAAGGGCCATACCACCAGGATGTGCCATGTTACCATCCAGAAGCAAAAGGAAATAGCAGAAGCTGCAGCGCAACAGAGTCAGCCGAAGCAAGTCATGCATACTGCTTCGTACCATTCGCCTTACATTCCAGAATATGTAGGCAATCACCCTGCAGCTTCTGTTGCTTCGGCAAGTCAACCCCAAGCATCTTGGCAACAACTTCCACCGCCACCACCAATACAACGAGGTCAGCAGCCAGAAGGGAGTCAGCACACTCACCTTCAGCGGGACTTCAGAGAGGAGTCCGAAGCTCGCACAGTCAATAGCACTGTGCCGGAGTCGAAGCATATTTACTGACAAATATCCTACTTCGACAGCGGTTTTTTGCATTTTCGCATTTCAGTCTTACTTTCTTTTTAATAAGGAATAATTGTGGGAAGTTTAAGTGCTTTTTATCGTTTTTAATCTCTTGTAACAGTTTCGTTCTCTACCATAATAAAAAAATGTCTTCTCCATAGGCCTAAGTTGCCGAAGCATAAGAATTTATGGTGGCAATGAGGACCTTCGAATTATCAAAAATTTGTTCTAAGGAATATAGTGAAATTTTTTCGAAACAGCAAAAAGTCGTTCCTAAGGGAGCGCAGCGTAAGTTTTCTGCTCAAAAGTCGTTCCGAAGGGAATGCAGAGCTTACAGCGAAAAATAAACGTTGATTCCGCTGAAAGTAAAAGGCGAAGAAGCTCCTAAGGGAGGCTTACAGCGAAAAATAAACGCTGATTCCCCTGAAGTAAAAGGCGAAGAAGCTCCTAAGGGAGGCTTACAGCGAAAAATAAACGCTGATTCCGCTGAAGTAAAAGGCGAAGAAGCTCCTAAGGGAGGCTTACAGTGAAAAAATAAATGTCGACCTTCGGCAAATATCATTTTGCATAACATCACATCATTACATCATTTGCATAGCATAACATCATACATCATAGTGCATCAACAACGCAAGAAGGGGGGGTCTCAATATTGATATTCGAAGATCGTTTTGAAGAAAAAGTTACACGGTACAAACAATAGCCATTGAAGAGTTATATCTTCGTCAAACTCTGAGATGGAAATATTTATTGATTATTGATTTTACGAGGATTGGCTACTGATTTTATGAGAACACGGATATTATTTACGAAGCATGAAAAGAAGGGAAGGTGTTTTTTCGCCGAAGGCTCAAAAACGGTATGTATATAATGTTTCATGCATCGTAAAGAATAGAACTATAAACAACTAATTTATTACATCCTAAGTTACACAATATTACACATGATTCTCAACAAACATTACATTCTAAATGTTTTTGCAACAGCATCTAATCTTCCCTTCAGACTACTTCTGCAGCTTCGTTCAGAAGCTGATCAACAACTCTATCCATGATGGCTTCGGCCATTTGTCTAATTTCGTCATCCCCCTTCGTGTGGGGGCCCGCAGATGACTCAGCAGGTTCTGAGGGAAGAGTAGATACGGATTTATTACTATTACAAACCGTGAACAAGTTCGAAAACAAAAAATTACAACAAAGAGTCAAAAACCACTAGTTAATACCTATTTGCCCTTCGGGCTCTACGCTTTTCTCAGCGGCCTCTCCTACTTTCCTAGCATCATGAATGCTTTTTTCACTCTTTTGAATAATTTCTTGGGCCAATTCCCGGCCACCATTGTCCCAGATGTCGGTGAAAAATTTTCCACCAACCATGCTTGCTTCGGCCGAGGGGTCTTTTATATCTTCGGAGGATAAGGCAGTTTCGGATTGTGCCAAAGATTTTACATGTTCACAGTCTTTCCTCTCCAAAATAGTAGCAATCCCCCTGGCACCCGAAAAGGCACATATGTCTCCGCGGCTATTCAAAATTTCCTCAAAGGCCTCAATTTCGTGATTGATCCATTCAATCGGGCCTTCGGGGTTACCCCTTGTGAAGTTTTCCTAGCTCGAGAATGCGCCAACGCTGGCGAAGCTAGTTTTTATTTTCTTAACGCATTCTATAGATTTGTCATAGCACCTTTTCTTGGATGCACGAAGCTCTTCAACGTTTCCTTCTAAATGATTTGCCCATTGATCGCTAAGTTCTCGTTTCGTTTCTTCAAGTATGTGTTCTTCTTTAGCTCGGGCTAACTGTTTCCGAAGATCCTCGATTTCGTGCTTCTGAGCTTCAGCTTGAGCTTTAGAAGTAGCTTCGTCTTCCTTTATCTTATCCACCAATGTAAGCAGAATTTTGTCTTTTTCCAAGGCTTCGTTTCTTAGCTTGATAACCTCTGTTCGAAGGTTATTGAGAGCAATAGTGCAGCTCTCATCTTCAGCATTCTTTTGTGCCCTTAAGGCATTGCTGAGTATTAAGCCCTATACAAAAGAATGAATGGATTAACATAAGAACAAAAGACTAATTCAAAATTCATAAACTTCAAAATTCACAATTTTTGTACCTTCAGACTATTGTATGCAAGGCTATCCGCAAGATCGTCCTTCGTCATGGCGCAGAGGCCAGCTTCGAGCTTCGGGAACCCCATACTTCTAGCCATCTCCCGGCAGACGGATAATTCCTTGTTATCTGGGAGACAGTATAAGAAGTCGTCTTCGTCTGTGCCATTGAATACTAAGGCCCCTTTTGGATACCTCAGTTCTCGGGCATAGTGATTAGCTTCAAAAATCTCTTCTTCAGATAATCTTTTTCCCGAAGCATGTCGTACAATATAATCGAGGGCTTTGGAGGATGCTTCGGGGGCAGCAGTGCCAGTTTCTTCAACTAAAATTGGCTCTGTCATTTTTGTTTCTTCGGCTTCCAAGAATTTTACCTTGGTGGGCTCTGAAGGCCCAGCTTCAGTTTCAGGTTGTTGCTTTGAAGCTTCGGCAACAAAGGCTTCAGTATGCACTACGGAAGTTTCAACAATTTTCTTCGGAGTTGTGCTTGAAGACTTAATTGTCTCCAAAACATCCAACACATTAACCATCCTTTTTCTTTTTGGGGTCACTGCTGGACCCTTTTGGCTTTTTGCTGCCTCAATTTTTGCTGAAGGACTTAAAATTTCTGATGTCTTTGTTTCTTCAGTCCTTGGTTCTTCTGTTTTTTCTGTTGCTGGCACTTCGGCCAGCTCTTCGATTTTTGGCACTGGAGTTGGTTCTTTAGCTTCGGTGGCCAAAGAGGTCTCACCAATAAACTCAGGCACTGTGGCCGGTTCAATATAACGTGGCCGGTGTGTGAGAACCTTTACCTTTTTCCTCTTCGGCGCCGGCTCGCTAGGAGCGGCTGAAGCAGTTTCCTTTCCAGAAGATGTATTCTTTCTTTTTTGACCCCGCGTTGGATAATGGTAGTCGGGGTAAACAAACCCAATTGCATCAAATACTCGGTTGAGGCTCTTCTTCTTTCGGCCTCCGAAGGCCGCTGATAATGCAGTATCTTCGGCCTTTGAGTATACCCCAAGCAATTCGTCACTTATGGCCTCAATACTTTTCATCCAGTCATCGTCTGGCTCAACGAACTTATCTCCGTATTTGAATGTGTATCTTAGCCTGACTAGTCCACCTTCATCAGTTTCTTTAATGGTCTCCTCTGGCATTTCCCACTTTTCAACAAGTGGCCATACTCTGAAAGCAATGTGTTCTTGGACCAAATCCCTTGTTCCAATAAAAGAGCAAACAACGCCGAAGGCTCTCTGGCATTCTTCGGCTGCTTCATTCATTTCCACCTTCGGTTTCCGAAGGCCAAAGCGTTGCCAAATAGGGCGCATAATGATACCTTTAATATCTTCTCGAGATTTCAGGTCATTTTTCACATAAAACCATTCCGTCATCCAGTCGCCGGGCCACCTCTTTCGAAAGGTTGGCACGGGGCAGCTTGACCCAGACCGGGTGCCGAAGCTGTAGCAGCCAAAATTGTTGTGATACTGTTCTTTACCCAGGGTTTTGTATCGTACAATAGCTCATGTATGTTGCAGAAGCTTTTTGCATTAGGTTCCAAACCTTGGCTCCTCATGGCCCACATAAAGATGTTCATCCTTATGATTGCTTCGGGGGTAAGTTGGTGAAGGTAGATTTCAAATATCTTCAGTATTTCCACGACAAAACTGCTCAAGGGGAATCCCAGTCCAGCCTTTAAGAAGCTTCGGAATATCATGACTTCATTTTCCTCGGGAGTCGGACAAGTCTTCTCTCCTTCGTCAGCCCTCACAACAGACAAGTCCCGAAAATATCTGCCCCTCATATTGACAAGATGATTTTCTTTAATACTGGATTTACCAAAAACCGCATGGCTTGGTCGCCAAGGTCGATCTTCGGAATCTTCACCACCACTATCCACATCATAACTGTCACTGTCACCAGTATCTTCAGATAAACCCTCCAAAATCTCCCTAGTAATCTTCTCTGTATTAGTCTTTGATATTGATTCAAGAAAGCCCAGATGCATCTCCTCAGAAAGGCTTAGCTTTGAATCACCAACAGCCTTCTTATCTTCAGACATCTTCGTAAACGCTGAGAAAGTGCTCTCTAAACCGAAGCTTAAAAATCGAAAAAGCCAAGCAAGTGTTGTGGGGCATAGGCTAAAAGTTGGGTGAGTAAAAGCAGATGGCAAGGGAGCGTGCCAAATAACTGGTGGTGAGCTCAGGCGGTTCATGCTCAGAGCCGGTTAACAAGAAACAGAAGAAGGAGGCATAGAGAAGAGTACAACACGTAGGGGTACAAGGACCCTTCATCAAATCAAGATGGTCTCACATCCCAATTACCTTTTCTCAAGAGGATCTTCAGCTCAAGGATTACCCACACAATGATGCCATGGTTATTTCTTGTGTGATCAAAGGATTTCTGGTCCATAATGTTTTGGTTGATACAGGCAGTGCAGCAGATATCATATTTGCTAAGGCCTTCAGACAAATGCAAGAGCCCGAAGACAAGATTCATGATGCTACGCACCCTCTTTGTGGCTTTGGAGGGCGGCAGATTGTAGCACTTGGAAAGATTACCATGCCAGTAACCTTCGGATTCGTCAACAACACAAGGACTGAGCAAATTGTGTTTGACATTGTTGACATGGAGTATCCTTACAATGCTATCATTGGTCGCGGAACACTCAATGCTTTCGAAGCAATCCTTCATCCAGCATATCTTTGCATGAAGATACCTTCGGATCAGGGACCTATTGCTATTTATGGGAGTCAGGAAGCCGCCAGAAAGGCCGAAGGGAATTGGACTGATTCAAAGGCAATCCATAACATAGATGAAGCCTAAGCTTGTGAGCAGTACAAGCATAGAAGGGAGAAGGCTGCTTCGGCCGATCAGCCGAAACCCATGCTTTTATGCGAAGTTATCGCAGAGCAAAAGGTGCTGCTGGGATCTCAATTGTCTGAGGAACAAGAGAAAACCTTGATAAGATTCTTGTTCAACAACAAAGATGTCTTTGCATGGTCGGCTAATGATCTTTGCGGAGTTAACAGGGATGTTATTGAGCATTCGCTTAATGTTGATCCATCCTTCAGACCCAGAAAGCAGAGGCTTCAGAAGATGTCTGATGACAAGGCCGAAGGTGCTCGAAATGGAGTGAAAAGACTTCTCAGTGTTGGAGTTATCAGAGAGGTAAAATACCCAGAATGGCTGGCTAACACTGTCATGGTAAAAAAGGCTAATGGTAAATGGAGGATGTGTATCAATTTTACTGATCTCAACAAGGCCTGTCCGAAGGACGAGTTTCCATTGCCAAGGATAGATTCCTTAGTTGATGCAGCAGCTTCATCAGAGCTTATGAGTCTGCTCGACTGTTATTCAGGCTATCATCAAATCTGGATGGAGGATGAGCCGAAGACCAGCTTCATAACCCCTAGTGGAACATATTGTTACCTTCGGATGCCTGAGGGGCTCAAGAATGCTGGAGGAAGCATCAGCATAATGACAGCGAAGGTGCTTCAGTCTCAGATAGGCAGAAATGTGTTAACTTATGTTGATGACATCATTGTAAAAAGCACGAAGCAAGAGAATCACATTACTGACCTCCAGGAAACCTTCGCTAATTTCAGGCTGGCCGGTTTAAAGTTGAATCCAGAAAAATGTGTCTTCGGGGTGAAGAAAGGGAAATTTCTTGGCTGCCTAATTTCAACAAAAGGGATTGAGGCTAATCCAAATAAAATCGAAGCTATCCTTCGAATGGAACCACCCAGTACAAAGAAGGGGGCTCAAAGATTGACAGGAAGGCTGGCATCTCTCAACAGATTCATATCTAGATCAGCAGAGAGAAATTTACCATTCTTCGAAGTACTGAAGTCAGCCAAAGTTTTTCAATGGGGACCGATCCAGCAGAAAGCCTTCGAAGAGCTGAAGCAATATTTGATAAACCTAACAACGCTAACTCCACCAACGCCAGGGGCTCCTCTGTTGTTATATGTGGCAGACTCGCACTCAGCGGTAAGTGCGGCACTTGTCCAAGATAAGCTTGAAGGGCAAATCAAGAAGCAAGCTCCAATATACTTTGTATCTGAAGTTCTTAGTTTATCAAAGAAAAATTATACAGAATTGGAGAAGGTGCTATATGCTGTTTTGATGGCTTCTAGAAAGCTTCGGCATTATTTCCAAGCATACAATATAATTGTCCCTTCTTCACAACCATTGAAGGACATTATGAGAAATAGAGAAGCTACTGGAAGGATTGGAAAGTGGGCTGCGGAACTTAATGAATTCTGCATTGATTATGTACACAGATCTTCGATTCAATCCCAGGCGTTAGCTGACTTCATTGTTGACTAGACGCCAGGGGCTCAAGTAGAAGAGGCAAATAAAGATGCCGAAGCATGGACAGTATTCTGCGATGGTTCTTGGGAACCTTCGGAGCAGGAGCAGCCGCTGTGTTGGTCGCACCCTCCAAAGTTAAAACTTGCTATGCAACAAGACTTGATTTTAGCTACACAAATAACATTGCTGAGTACGAAGCTTTACTTTTGGGTCTTCGGAAGTTAAAGGCAATGGGAATCAGAAGGGCGGTTCTTAAAACTGATTCCCAGGTTATCTCTGGTCATATTGACAAAAGTTGTAAGGCAAGAGACCCAAAGCTTGAGAAGTATCTGGATACTGTACGTAGGATTGAAGCTTCCTTTGAAGGGTTTTCTATAAAAAATATTCCTCGAGGAGAAAATGAGCATGCTGATTTGCTAGCCAAGTCAGCAGCACAGGTGCTGCCCTTACCTTCGGAAGTATTTTTTGAAACAATAAAAGCACCTTCGGTTGAACTTCTTGAAAGAGCGGTCCTCAACATATCTCCTGTTTATAGTGAAGACTGGAGAACTGAAATCATCTCTTACCTTAAGGGTAATTTCCTTTCAGATGACGAAGCTTATAACAAGAGAATAGAGGCAAGAGCTCGTCCACATGTAATAATAGAAGGGGAGCTGTACAAGCATGGTGTCTGCTCTCCGTTACTCAAATGTTTATCCAGAGCCGAAGGTATAGAGTTGATGAAGTAAATACATGCAGGCTTGTGTGGATCTCACATTGGATCTAGGCCTTTGCTGGGAAAAGTTTTTCGCCAAGGATTTTATTGGCCAAAAGCAGCTTCGGATGCAGCAGAATTAGTCCAAAAGTGCGAAGGTTGTCAGAAATGTGCAACAGATCAAAAACAACCTTCGTCTCTAACTCAGTTAATACAACCCACTTGGCCGTTGCAAAGGTGGGGCCTTGATTTGTTAGGTCCGCTACCACCAGCACAAGGAAATTTAAGATATGTTGTAGTGGCAGTGGAATATTTTTCTAAGTGGATTGAGGCAAAGCCTTTGGCCACAATAACTTCGGTTACTGTCCAAAAGTTTTTCTGACAAAACATTGTTTGTCGCTTCGGAGTGCCGAAGGGTATCAGTGTGGACAATGGAACGCAGTTTGACTCCGAAGCTTTTAAAGAATTTTGTGACCAAATTGGCACAAAGATCCATTTTGCATCAGTTCGACATCCTGAATCAAATGGACTAGTTGAAAGGGCTAATGGCATCATAATGACAGGAATAATGAAGTTAATATTCAATCAGCCAAGGGGAAAGTGGCCAGAAGAATTAATTAAAGTGGTGTGGAGCCACAACACAACAGTATCAAGGTCAACAGGTTTTACACCATTCAAATTACTGTTTGGTGATGAAGCAATAACCCCAGAAGAGGCTAAGGCAGGATCAATAAGAACAGTGGCTTCGGCGATAGACGAAGCTGATTGTTCTGTGGACAAAGATGCTATAGAAGGGATCAGGCTTCAGGCTGTGGAAAACATCAATAAATACCAAGCTGAAACAAAAAATGGCGTGATAGAAAGGTTCGGTTGAAGAACATTAAGCCAGGACATTTGGTGCTTCGAAGAGTGGCCAAACCAGACACAGTGGGCAAACTACAACTAAAATGGGAAGGCCCCTTTCTGGTAGTATCTTCGTCAAGACCCGGTTCCTACAGATTAAAGGATATGGACGGCAACGACATTCCTAGATCGTGGAATGCGGATGAGCTTCGGCGGTATTATGTGTAATTTGATGTAATCTTTTCTATTTTTTATTGCTGTTTTAGCTTTTCCTTATGGCACCCTTTTCCTTTCCAAAGGGGGAGAAAGGTTTTTAATGGGGCCACAACATGTAATTTTTCTTTTCCTTATTTCAATTCTATAAGAGTGATATCCCCCAAAAATGTAAATGTAAAAGCTGACGACGCACCATCGAGTGCAATGGAAAAAGAAAAGAAGGAGAAGCTCAAAAGTCGTTCCCAAGGGAATGCAGAGCTTACAGCGAAAAATAAACGCTGATTCCGCCGAAAGTAAAAGGCGAAAAAGCTCCTAAGGGAGGCTTACAACGAAAAATAAACGCTGATTCCGCCGAAAGTAAAAGGCGAAGAAGCTCCTAAGGGAGGCTTACAGCGAAAAGTCAGCGCTGATACACCGAAAAGTAAACGGTGAAGCCGAAAAATAAACGGCAAAAAGATTTGAGTCATTCTCAAGGGAATGAGGGCTATGATTATGATTTTTTGGATGTACATTCAAATAATCATTTGCACAATACATTACATCATGACATTTGCATTCATAAACATTCATTTAGACATATATAGGATCATCATCATCGAATCATACAGAAAAGGCAAATGCTTCGCCTATGAGGAAAAACTTCGGAGAAAGAGGAAATTTTCATGCTTCGTTGTGTACGAAAAGAAGGGAAGGTGTTTTTCGCCTTCGGCTCAAAAGTAAAGTTTCGTTCGCAACAAAGCAGATTGTGCACAGATAAAGGAGAAACGATATATTACAAGGTATGCACAAATTTACATTAGTTTTTTCTACAATTATATTACAAAGATCTCTTCGGAGTTTTTTGCAGGAAAGTCTTTTACAGCAACTGTTAAGCTTCAGCCCGTCATTCTTCAGCTTCATCATCCTGTATATATTAAAGTAGAATAAGAAAGGTGCAAATTTCAAGGAGAAGGTAAAAGTAACAAGTATAAGTTTCTCACCGGCTTAAGGTGGCTTCGAGCTTCGTCACCAGCCATCATTCGCCCGCCATTTACCCAAATCTGAGTCATAAATCTGTTTCCAATGCTTCGGGCTAGGCTTGGGATGTCAACCAAATCTGCTGGTGACAAGCTGAAGTTTGGTCTATTTACAATTTTTTCGTGCGTACAGCCAGCTTTCAGAAAAGCGGTGGCTGTGCCTCAAGAGGCTAGCAGGGCGCAGAAGTCAGCATGCCCAGCAATAACTTCGTCAAGAGCATCAACCTCGCCTTCAATATATTCTAGGGTGCTAGGCCGGTTCTCAGCTGAAGGTGTAAATGTATCAGAGCTGGCTCCAATTGAGTGAAACACATTCTTCAGCCGCTGCACGCATCGGCTGCCGAAGTTTAAGCATTTCTCCTCAAGCTCCTTCAATGATTTTTGCAAATTTGAATTCTTCTCGATTTCGGTCTTGAGACTTGTTTTGAGGTTCTTCTTTTCCTGCTCTGATTTTTCTGACCCTTTGAGTAATTCATTGTTTAACCTGTTATTTTCGGCTTGGGCTTCAGCCAATGAACCTTCCATAGATTGAATGACGAAGTCTTTCTTTTCCAAGGCAGCTTCATGATCTTTAACTTTGATTTTAAGATCTTGAACAACGGAGTCTTTTTCCTTTAGAGCAGCTTCATAATTTTTGACTTTGCTTTCTAGATCTTTGATAGTAGCTTCGTTCTTTTCATCCTCAAGATCTTGTTGCATTCTCAGCACTTTACTTAGAAGTATACTCTGCCAAAACAACCTTCGTTCGAAAACAACTTAATTCAAAATAAAAAAATATATAATAATAAAAAATCGAGACTTTTTTACCTTGAAATTAGCATAGAGCAAACTACCAGCAATATGCTGTCGCTGGTATCTGCAGAGGTCTGCTTCAATCTTCGGCAGGCCAACGCTTTTGGAGAAGGTCCTAACAACCTTGGCCTCGGTTCGGTTCCGAAGGCATCTCAGCTTCCCTTCATTGACTCCACCAAATAGCAGAGACCCTGATTTGTATCCACAGGATATAGCATATTTCTTCAGCTCTTCTTTTTCAGCGTCTGACAACTCTTGTCCAAGTATATCTTGAAAATTAAAATCTTCTTTTTCCAAAATATCTTCAATCTGTTCTTTTCCTTTTTCTGTTGCCGTGTTCACCGTAACCACAGCAGTTTCTTCTTCAGCCATTCTCAGAAGCATATTGTCAATATCTTCAAGTGTAGTTTCCAGGTTAGGATCTTCGTTGGTCCCGGCTTCGGCTCCGGTGGCTTCGGCTCCGGTGGTTTCGGCTCCAGTGGCTTCGGCTCCTCCGGTTTCGGCTCTGGCGGTTTCAGCTTCGATGGCTGTGGGATCGGAAGTAACAATTTTCGACGCCGAGGTCGGTGGCGGTGTCTAATGAATGACATCAGCCACTTGGATCATTCTTTGTTTTTCGGCTTTGCGGGACTTTCTACTGCCGAAGCTTCTTTGCCCTTCTGAAAAAACTTCGTCAGTTCTGACACCAGCGGGCTTAGCTTGACAGGCAAAGGTTCAGTCATTACCTTCAGAATCTCTTCCACTTCGGCAGTAGAAGGTGTCGCAGGAGTTTCCTCCTCCTGGCCCGACGTCTTGGGTTTTGGAGATGCAGGTTTTGGAGATGTACCTTTTCTTTTCCTTGAAACAGCTACCCTCGGTCCAGGACTCGGTTTTTCAGAAATTTCTTTTTCCTTACTGGCCAATTTGGTGCTTTCTTTGTCCAGGGCGCTGGCAATCCTCTTTCTCTTTGGGCCTTCGGCATCTCCGCCCAGTTGCTCGTAATGAGGGTAATCAAAATTCAAAGCATCTAGCACACGGTTCAATCTTCGCTTCGGACGAGTGCCGAAGGCTGCAGTCATCAACTGATTTTCTTTCTTAGAATAATTTCCGAGGATATCGTTGCACATAATCTCGATTGAGTCCAGCCACTCTTGGCAGGGCTTTTTAAAGTGTTTTTTAAACTTGTAGTAATACGGCAATCGAACAAATTCTCCCTTTTTCTTTTCTCCCTCCAGCTTCGGCATCTCCCAATCCCTCATTGTTGGAAACACTTTAAAAGCCAGAAATTCCTGCACCAAGTCTCTAGTGCCAATATGATCTGAAATCATGCGAAATTCAGCCAAAGCAATTTGGCTCGGGCTTCCACTTATCATGTTGCATCGGGGCCTCGTTTCTCCGAAGGTTAGCTCTAGTGGACTCTAGACCAATTTATCTTCATCTTTATCAACTTTAACATAAAACCACTCAGATTTCCATCCGGCTGGCCATTTGCTTCGGTAGCTTATCACTGGAAACTTCAAAGTTTTACGATAAGCAAAGTTGTAACATCCAAAATTCTCATGAAGACCATCTCCTCTGGCTTTAGTCTGATAGTGTAGTTCATGGACTCGACAGAAACCTTCACCGAACGGTTCCACTCCCTGGCTACGAAGGGCCCAAATATAAACACTTAATCTAACAATAGCGTTAGGGGTTAGCTGATGAAGGTAAACCCCAAACTTCTTCAACACATCAGCAATCATCCCATTCAAAGGAAATCTTAATCCTGCTTTAAAGAAGCTTTTGAACACAACCACTTCATTCTTTTCCGGCTTCGGAGTAATCTCCTCCCCGCCAAAACGAACCAGCTCCTTTTTTATTTCACTAAAGTAGCCCAACTTCACCATTTTGGAAGATCAGCTTCAGAGATGGTGGACTTTCCAAAGTCCAAATGACTAGGTTTGCTTGGCATCCCGCAGTTGTACTCATCTTCGGAACCAACTTCTTCAACATCAGCTTGCGTTGCTTCGGCAGCAGGTGTGTCTTTTGATGGAACCAGCCCGGAACGCCTCATCGCTTCAGAAATTAGAACAATTTCAACGGCTTCGGTCTCGTCCCCATCACGCTCAACCCTAGCAGTGGAGCGTATTCTAGCCATTTGATTTTAAATTTTCTTGAGAAAATTCTTTGAAAGTCAATAACCTTTTTTCCGAAGCTATCCTCGTGACGAAGCACAAACCAAACTGGAGCTTCGTTTTGAATGCAAAAATTAAGCTTCGGCTATGGTTAAATTTTTGGCAGCAAAACAGTGCAATAGCAATGAATGTTGTGGTAACTTCACACCTACCTATCTGTTTATATAGTGCTGCAGATAAGAAGGCGAATCGTCAGGATTTTTTCACCGGGCAAACAGTCACTCACACCCACTGCACGGTGGGCCGCAACAACCAAAAAGGTGAACCTGCATGGTAGGACCGCTCCGCGCTCGAAAACTGTATCGTTTCTCGGCAACGAGCTCAGGGAAGGTGTTTTTCGGACCTTTGGCTTCCCGAAGCCTAAGAGACTTTTTTCACGGATCAAGCTCGTTACGAAAAACGATCTAGCACCGCGAAGGGGCTACTGTTGGGGCCATGCTTCGTCGCCGAAGGTCCTGCAGGAAGAAACAGCTTCGGCTAAAGCTGCTTATACATGATGACCGAAGCCACCACTCATGAAGCTTCGGTGTTATAGCATGCCCGAAGACGAAGGATCGAACCGACTTAAAGATAGAATGACCTTTTAGCCCATATGGGTCTGAGTCATTGTTGTAAACTTTTATAAGGGGCATGATTGTAATTCCTTACAGGCTGTGTCCTGTGTCTATAAATAGTGAACAGTATTCCTTTACTGTTCACGCATTCCTGTAATTGCAAACGCATTGCTCGGGAATTATCATCTGTTAAGAAGAAGCATTTGAGAACAAGTCCCCCAACAACGGGGTCAAGGCTGGAAAACCATTTTGAGCTTCTGGTCATGTGGCACAAATAGCCAAAATCCATGAGCCACATGTTCTCTAGGCCTCCGTCCTACATCAATAGTAAGACACGGGGTGAGCAAATGGCACAGCACTGGGGTAAGTAAACTGTGAAGAATACTACTGTTGTGGCATTTGCCCCTGAAAAGTGTTAGGGAAAACACCAAACATCCCGGTCCCGAAGGGAAGCGATCACCACAAGAAGGAAATTGTGCTCCGCTGGGGAAGTATGAACCAAAACCTCTGTCACATGGTCCTTAGCCATATGGCACACGACCGACATCCCGTCGGGCACGACCACCACGTGGTCTCACTGCCTGAGGTCTAGCGGCAAGAGGCAAAACACCTCTAGGCCTCCCAGGACGTCTCTGAACAGGCTGAGCATGAACACAATGAGAGGGGCAGTTCATGTCCTTCCTGCTCGACTCAGAAACTCACCGCTCATCTCTCTTCCTCCTAAAGAAAAAAGAAGCTAGATGTCCGTCCCTCTCACAATATTCACAATCGTATGTCACCTCTATCTTGGGTGGATTTTTTTTTGTGGGAGGGGGCTTTCTTTTTGGATGCCTAAGGGGCTCTAGGAAGGGGATCGCTAGAGATGTCGGGAAAGGTGTCAAGTGTGTTCCTAAGATGGTTAGGTTTTGGATAATCTTGTTTCTGAGGAGGAGCTCTCATAGGTTCATCAATCACACCATCTCTCACAGGGGTGATAGGCTTAGCATAGGTGATTTTAATAAGCTTGGGAGTGTGTGAAGGTTTCTCTAAAGGTGTCAAACCACTACACTCACCAACCTTCCCAAAGCGAGTGACACTCCCATCCTTAGTAGCAAAGCCAAACCCCAGTCCGTCGGTTCCCCTCTTGAACTAACTGACCATCATGCCCATCTGGGGCTCACTACATGACACCCAACTCAAGGTAGATCGAAGGTATGTGTTTTCTTCCTTGATTCTTGTCTTGTTGTGTATGCAGGACTCAAGGGCAGATTGCAAACCCTCACAAAGTGCACACTGCGCAAGTGCAGGGGCACTCATTGAGCTAGCCTTCTCAAGCAAAGCTATCCTAGCGTCTCTCTGCTAGCTCAGACTGTAAGCTAGGACAAACGGTACTGCACCCAACAGGATAGACCTAGATCTCAACTCTTCGCGCTCATCTAGCAAGGTGGAGTACTTGGTCTACAAAGTGGTGATGTTCGACATGTGTGGAGTGCACTCATCACATTCAGTCTCGTCGGACACCTCAACTGAAGCTCTAGCAGACTCAAGTTCCCTAAGCGTGCTCTCATACTTGGATCTAAACTCTCTCCTCTCACGAGCAGCCTGCCTAAGCAACTTATCTTGACTAGCCAAACCAGTGTTCAGCTCTTCTATCTCAGCAACAAGATCATCAGCGGAAGGTAGTACCTCAAAAGTAGTGTCGTCGCCGATGTCTTTGTCATCGCTAGCGCCGACCATGTCCTCACCAAATGCCATGGTGCAGAAGCCTCCTGCAGTGTCGGCGATGAAGCATAGCCCATTCAGCTTGTCCTCGACTCGCCTCTAGTCTCCTCGTCGCTTGAGGAAGATACAACATTGTCGGAGTCGTAGTCGAGATCGCTGAGGGAGGCGAGGAAGGGACGATCCTTGATCTTTGCCTTCTGAAGGTACTTCTTCTTGAGCGCCTCCTTGTCAAATCCTCCCTTGGACTTGTACTTGCCGGAGGAGTACTTACCCTTGCGCTGACCAGAGTGATGGTCGCGCGGGCCAGACTTCGATTTTCCCTTCTTGGGGCAGCTGGAAACGAAGTGGTCGGGATCGCCACAGTTGTAGCATCCATCCTTGGACCCGCCACACTGCCGACTCATACGGTTGTTATGGAACCACATGAACCGGCTGGCCACAAGTGCCAGCTCCTCATCCCGAAGGCTCTCCACCTGCTCCTCTGTAATAGACAACAAATAAGATAGAGCAAACATAGCAGGTGAGGAGTTAGATGCAGAACCACCTTTAGAGACCAGGGCCATGGTGGGTGCACTAGGGTTCTCAATCTTGGCCCGAGTCTAGTGGTCAATCTCTGTGGACTTGAGCTTGCTGAAGAGCTCGTCCAAGGTGAGAGTCTCGTAGTTGGGCGACTCGATGATCATAGAGACCTTCACCTCCCAAACCCTTCGATCTAAAGCATGTAGTAATTTCAGCACTCTCTCATGATCACTATAGGGTAGCTGTGCCTTGTTGGCACGCATCTTGTTCACAATTGACTGGAACCTAGAGAACATAGAATCAATGGTCTCTCTAGCCAACTGTGTGAAGTTCTCGTACTCTCGTCTATACGTCTCAAATAGTCTGGTCTTCACATGATTGTTGCCCTCATGGAATCTCTCGAGGGTAGACCAGATCTGATGAGCTGTAGTCAGATGTCCAACTCGCTCAAACTCACCAACCGAGAGACACGAGAACGAAGCGTTTCGAGCTTTGTTGTTCGAATCATGGAACTCCATTTGAACTAGAGTGATCCGGTCACTTGTAGCATCGAAAATCGCATCGAGGCAAATTTCCCAAACCCAGTAACTAATGCTCTGAAGATACACAGACATGCGAATCTTCTAGTACGGGTAATTGGTCCCATCGAAGAACGGAGGTTTACCAACACCTCGTTTCATGTCGCCTACGTGGATTTTGAACCGATTAGGGAAGGGAAATCCTTAACCGGCTCCGATACCAGTTGTAGGACTAGTAAGGTGACCAAAGGGGGGTTGAATGGGAGCCAATCGGATTTTGCTTCCAAACACTGAAAATGAACACTTCACTTCAATTGAGATGAAGCAAGTGCTCAAACCACGAACACATCAGTGAATGAGTGATCTCATGATTACAAAACATTCCAAATACTCACATGAGACCAGCAAAACAAATAGATCGCAAACCGAACACCAAAAAGTCCAAAACGGTCCACTACAGTATCGTTAACAAGTGCTGTTTTCAGCAGTACGAAATCCTGTTCTTGAATTCAAAACTGAACCAAACGAAATTTGATTGACATAAAATTTTACACACACCCGATCAAATACGTTGCCAAGGTCTCCCTAAATTTTGAGCTCAATCCGACTTGTAAATCACCCACAGATTTAAAAATACTGCCAGAAATTAGGGTTTTGTTGGGGTTTTCTAGAACGAGTTCAAACTGAGTTTTTCTCAAATCACGACCAAAATCTGCAACAACTAGGTGTATGCAGTGGTCCGAAGAGTGCAACTCACCACCAATCAATCCCCAAACCAAATCCTCTCAAAGGAATCAAACGTTTTTCACCAACAACACAAGATCGGGGAAAAGGAGAAACCAAGACTATAAAACTTCAGAAATTCCAGCAATGGTATAAACTGAGATTTAAAGCCAAAGAGCCCTGTGGGCCGGACCGATGACCGTTCCTCTGATTAAAGTAGAAAATCAAGAACACAGTCGAAGTACAAAATCGTTGCGAAACCCTTGGCTCAACTGGTGTCTACCTAGAGAGAAAACTAGGAGCTCTAGAATGAGTGATCAAAACAAATGGCAGCCAAGGGATACTGAACTAACTAGCCCTCCCCTCTATTTATAGAGGGTTATTCTCACTTCCTAAACTACCCTTATTTACATAGAGCCTATCCACTCCACCGGCGGTGAAATGGACCAACTGCTAGGTTTTCGATCCGACGGCCACGTCCTTCACACGAAGTTGCTTCGCCTTGACGCACCCTCCGCAATCACGCCGCATGTCGCCACCGGTTCCCTTCGGAACCGCAACCACCGAGTTTTGAGGTCCAAACTCAACAAAACCCACCATCCGTTGCGCTGGGTGGTTTTGAGGCCCGAACCACCAAACTTGCTGTGAGCACCGCACCTCATGCACGTCCTCCACGATCAGACGCGTGTCCCGCCAGCCCTCGACCACGCCAGCAACACGGTCCACTCCACCATGTCCTTGCACAAGTGTGTGTCCTAGGTGGTAGCCACCGCGGTTAGTCACCTGGCTGCTCTGTTCCATCAGTGAAGACCCAACACTCGCCCTTCACTGCTCCCGGTCCATCAGCACAAGCCCGCATGACCTTCACCTTAGCCATCGACCACCGTTCCTATGCTCCACACCTGCACACCACAAGTCGACCGACATGGTAGAACAAACATAATCTCACACTCTGGCCAGTCCACTGACTACCCAAGAGTGCTACCCGTTGACAATCACTCATCATCAACCTGAACCACAAGGGACAAGTCAACCTTGTGTTCGCAACCTCACCCAACTCCTCTGCTCCAGGCACACCGACGACCTACAGCTCGGATTTCGTCGTCGTCCTTGCAAGCTGCACTGCGTCGAGTCCCACCGTTGCTGCTCGTCATCACCAAGAATTGGTCCTGCATGCTCCCAGTGCCCTTGCGCTCACCTAGGCGCCGAGCGCCCTGCTGCTCATTCCACAGTCGCACCGGATTCTCCTTGCTCATTCGTTCTCCTCAGTGCCACCCGCCCAGTTCTAGGACCCGCGCGCCGCCTGGCCTCTCGCCCTCCTCGTTGTAGACTCTCACGCTCGGTCCTAACCATGTTGGAAAATAGGCTCTAAGATTAATTTGATAATGTAGCATAAAACGAAAAACTCATATCTATTGTCAGATAATATCGACGACATTAGAACATAACAGATCTGAACAAACTCAACAAAATTAACGCATAAAAGAAGAATCGACAACGGATCTAATTATAAGACCGTCATTGCAACTAACTGAAATTGTAGATTTACTCACAATTATTTCCACGAGTTTTGTAGAGGAACCCCGAGCGAACTTGCGCGAAGCACTTCCTAGAAATCTGATCCGTCGGCACCCGTGTAGGTCGTCGAAACGCCGACGGTAGTTCGGAGACACCGCTCTCCCTTGATCTACTGCACGACAGACGAAGGGACGACAGGGCAGAGAAGCGTGTGGCATAGAGAATTGAGAAGAAGAGGATGAGTTGGTTGTTGTTCGCCTGTTTTCTCTGACTGAAGGACATCTGCCCTTTATAGACGAGCCGTCGCAACCCCTTGATTCGATCTGCTAAATTTCAGGAACCATCCCCTGAAATATCTCTACGTGCAACCGCCCGGAGATCTCGCACGTATCGTGCGTGCCCGTTACTCCTGGTTGATGTGGCAATCTAGGTGTGGTATTTGATAACCAAATAAATAAAAGGTAAAAATTAAACTGTCATTTAGAGCATGTCACGATGCGATCGCGCATCGTCGCAAGTCACAAGTCATGCGATAAATAACGCAAAAAAAACGTGAAACGCGAGCGAGCGCACGTGCGTGTGGCAACCTCCATAGCCCTTTATTTATTTCATGTGAAGAGTATGGAACACTCCCACATATAAGTTGGTTCTCTCCTATCTAGATGGGCAATATGGGACTAAAGTCTCATGCCATCTCTACACACCACCTTGGCTTCCCTATTGAATTGGGCCACACAATAGTGGGCCTAATTCCAACAATCCCCACCAAAGTCAAGGTCTCCAATTGACTCAATCTCTACGCTTTCATATACCAGCTTTATAGTGCAGACCCGATACAGGTTGAGCTACACCTTGCAGTACAGGATTCACCTCCTCACGACTTTGCAATGGACAAAGCCTTGAATTGCTAGTCTTGTGTAAGATGGTTTCACCTATAGGCATCACTGATACTAGGCCGCCTAAAGCCATGCCTCTGATTGGAGCGTTATGGTCATGCTCCTGTGTCTTTTAGTGAATTTACTTGAGATTACCCACATCTCATAGACTGCGACCTCACAGTCAAACTCACATAGATGTATTCTTACAAGTGTACCCTGCAGGGCAGTATCTTGCCTGTTAGAGGCCTCAGAATACATTAAGACAAAAGTCAACCTTCCTTGCAGTACTAAGAGTACGCATCTTCTAGCGGGAAACGAGTAAAATAATGTACTCTCTTATTATACAAAACAATTTATTCTTCCTAATTACTAATTCACAGGATCTCCGATCACATAGATTGGGTTACCACTATATGATAACATCACATGGGCTTCAATCCCATCTCCCTTGATGCTCCATCAATCACAGCACGTGCTAATCCCTTTTTAAAAGGGTTCGCCATGTTTCGAGTAGTATTAATATACTCTACGACGATCTCTCCAGTATTTCTCAAATGCCTTACTGATTTGATACGCCGTTTCACATGTCTTGAGAACTTTGCATTTTCCTTTGCGTTGCCTACAATTGTGATCACGCTTTGATTATCACAATGCAACAGAATGGCTGGTACCGGTTTATCAACCATTGGCAAGTCCATCAAGAGCTCTTTCAACCATTCTACCTCAGTAGTGGCTGACATAAGTGCTACAAGTTCTGCCTCCATAGTACACTTCGTTAAGATAGTCTTCTTATGAGACCTCCAAGAAACTGCAGCCCCACCAATTGTGAATATGTATCCACTTATGACCTTGATCTCAGCTGCATCCGAGATCCAGATGGAATCACTATACCCTTCAAGTATAGCAGGGTACCCAATATAGTGAAGTCCATACGCAGAAGTACCTCTCAAGTATCTCATTACACGTTCTAGTGCACACCAGTGATCACTTCCTGGATTAGAAGTGAGTCTCCTCAATTTGCTCATAGCAAACGAGATATCAGGTCTGGTTGCACCAGCAAGGTACATGAGGAAACCAATAATTTGGGAGTATCTTAACTGATTAATTCCTTGTCCTTTGTCCTTGCGAAGCTTTTGACTAGGATCAAAAGGTGTTGGAGAATCTTTGGAGTCAGAAAACCCAAAGCGGTTTAGAATATTCTCCACATAATGAGATTGTTTTAGAATAATCCCATTCTCACCCTTAATCAGTTTTATGTTTAATATAACATCTGCCTCTCCCAAATCCTTCATATCAAAATTTCGATATAAAAATGATTTCACATCATTCATCACATCAATACTAGTCCCAAAGATTAGTATGTCATCCACATACAAGCAGAATATTACTCCCTTACCACCAACAAACCGATAGTACACACAAGTGTCAGCTTCGTTTACCATAAAGCCTGCTGACGTCAAAGTTCTATCGAACTTCTCATGCCATTGCTTTGGCGCCTGCTTGAGGCCATATAAGGATTTCCTTAGTCTACACACCATGTTCTCTTGTCCATGTGTCACAAATCCCTCTGGCTGCTTCATATAGATCTCCTCGTCAAGCTCACCATTAAGGAAAGCTTTCTTCACATTCATTTGATGGATGAGTAGATCATGACTCGCAGCAAGTGCTATTAGCACACGAATTGTGATCAATTTGGCAACTGGTGAATATGTATCAAAATAATCCTGACCTTTCTTTTGGGTAAATCCCTTGGCCACAAGCCTAGCCTTGTATTTATCGACAGTACCATCTGGTTTCAGTTTTTTAAATATCCATTTACATCCCATAGGTTTACACCCAACTGGTAGGTCATATATTTCCCAAGTCCCATTTGTTAGAATGGACTCCATTTCATTGTGGACTGCCTCCTTCCAGCGCTCTGCATTTGGTGATGCATATGCCTCTGCAAGGGTTTTTGGTGTATCATCCATAAGATAAACAATAAAGTCATCACAAAAGGATTTTTCAGTCCTTTGTCTCTTGCTCCTACGAGGAGCTACCATACTATTATCCTCAATGTGTTGTTTAGAATTAGCAGGAGGTAAAGAAACTAGATTAGGTTCAGGAGTATAACTAGTAGATGCCTCGCTACATGCTGCAACTCTATCCTTCATAGGGAATATATCTTCGAAAAAGGAGGCATCATGAGATTCAGTCACGGTGTTAACATGCACATCTGGAAAATCAAATTTAATCACTAGAAATCTATAGACTGCACTGTTATGTACATATACTAGAAAGACACAATCAATGGTCTTTGGTCCCAATTTACGTTTCTTGCACGCAGGCACATTAACTTTGGCTAAACTGCCCCATGCACACAGAAATCCAAGAGCAGGCTTTCTACCTTTCCATCCTTCATAGGGTGTTTTACCACCCTTAGCTGATGGAACTCGGTTTAGAACAAAGCATGCGACCAAAATAGCTTCGCCCCACCATGACTTAGGTAAACTAGAACTATCCAACATGGCATTAACCAAGTCTGTCAAAGTTTGATTTTTCAGTTCAGCCACCCATTTGATTGAGGTGAGTAGGGAGCTGTTGACTCATGGATGATTCCATGTTCCACACAGTATTCAGTGAATTCATTAGAGAGATACTCCCCTCCTCTATCAGACCTAACCCGTTTAATTTTCTTTTCTAGTTGGTTTTCTACCTCTGCCTTATAGATCTTAAAACAATTAAGTGCCTCATCTTTCATCTTAACAAGATAGAGTTGGCAATATCTAGTAGCATCATCAATAAATGTGATAAAATATTTCTTAGCTGCTCTCATCAAAATTCCATTCATTTCACATAGATCTGAGTGAATGAGATCTAAAGGTGCCAGATTTTTATCTTCCACACTCTTAAAAGGTTTACGTAGTTGCTTAGCTTGCACACAAGCATGACACTTAGATCTCCTAACAATAGGAATTTTCATAATCAAATTAAGCCTAGACAATCAGATAATGCGATCAAAACTAATATGACCAAGTCGAGAGTGTCAAACAGCAGCCTCGCCTACATTCAATTCAAAATATGAAACTGAGTTTGCCACATTATTACAATCATCAGCCACTAGAAGGTGGAACAAACCACCACTGTCATAACCTTTGCCAATAAACAAACCAAATTTCGAGACAATAAACTTGTTCGACTCAAACACTAACTTAAAGCCATCATGACATAAAAGAGAACCACTAATAAGGTTCCTATTTATTCCAGGAACGTGCTGCACATTCTTCAAACAGAGAGTCTTTTTAGAGGTCAACTTTAGATCAACTCTCCCTATTCTATGTACAGCAGCCCTTGCCCATTGCCCATCAAGATGACGCTATTGTCGGTAGCCTGATAAGAAGAAAATAAGTTTAGATCAGAACAAACATGTACATTGGCTCCAGTGTCTAACCACCAATCGGTGCATTGACATGCTAAAAGAATTTGACGGACATACCTAGAATTTCCAACATCAGCAATAGCCACATTTGCATTTTTCTGATCATCACCTTTCTTGCCCTTCCTATTACGGTATTTTCTGGCTATGTGACCAGATTCACCGCACACAAAGCAAGTCAGGTCTGCAAGGTGTTTCTTCTTCTTCTTCTTAAAATCAGTGTTTTGATTGGCCTTTGGTTTCCAGTTCGACTTATTTTTGTTTTTCCCACCAGATTTGCCTTCAACCACGTTGGCATTAGAGGTACCACTATCCATTGGACCAGAACGGGGCACATCCTTAGATCTCGCCTTCTCCTCAACATCAAGAGTAGCAATTAGACTTTCAACAATCATTGTCTCCTTGTGTTTGAGAGCCGTGGCAAAAGTCCTCCAAGTAGGAGGTAATTTGGCAATGATGCCACCAACCACGAATTTGTTAGGCAAGACACAGTCAAAGTGTGCAAGTTCCCCCACCAGAAGCTGGATTTCATGAGCCTGTTCCACGACAGAACGGTCATCGACCATCCTGTATTCACGGTACTACTCATTAATATAAAGTTCACGTCTAGCATCTGATTCAGTATACATCTGGTCTAGGGTCTCCCATAAATCACGAGCCACTTCTTGGTGCATGTGTATGTCATATAGTTGATCTAACAACAGTGTCAAGATACAAGCAATACATGTTTCGTTATCCGACTCAAAGTTACGATCCTGCACCTCAGTGAGAGGAAGAACTGGGGAAATCACCCACCATATCCTCAACGACATGAGCCAGAATTGAACCCTAGTCTGCCATCTCTTAAAGTTTTGACCACCGACAAACTGGCTAGGTTTCAGTGCATTCGAAGGTCCAGCCATGTTAATTTCATCAGGTTTCTGGAATGTTGGAAAATTAACAGGGCCTAAGATTAATTTGATGATGCATCATAAAACAAAAAAACCCAAATCTACTGGCAGATAATATCCACGGCATTAGAACAGAACAGATCTGAACTAACTCAACAAGATTAACGCATAAAAGAAGAATCAACAACGGATCTAACCATAAGACCGTCATTGCAACTAACTGAAACTGCAGATTTACTCACAATTATTTCCACGAGTTTTGTAGAGGAACTCGAGCGGACGTGCGTGAAGCACTTCCCAGAAACCCGATTCACCAGCACCCGTGCAGGTCATCGAAACGTCGACGGTGGTTCGGAGACACCGCTCTCCCTTGATCTGTTGGTCGACAGACAATGGGGCGGCAGGGCAGAGAAGTGGCGGTGTAGAGAATTGAGAAGAAGAGGACGAGTCGGTTGCTGTTCGCCTGTTTTGTCCGACAGAAGGATGTCTACCCTTTATAGACGGGCCGCCGCAACCCCTTGATTCGATCTGCTAAATTCCAGGAACCGCCCCAGGAATATCTCTACGTGCAACCCCCGGGGATCTCGCATGTAACGTGCGTGCCCGTTACTCCTGGTTGACGTGGCAGTCTAGTTGTGATATTTGATAACCAAATAAATAAAAAACAAAAATTAAACTGCCATTTAGAACACGTTACGACGCGATCGCACATCGTCGCAAGTCATAAATCACGCGATAAATAACACGAAACGCGAGCGAGAGCGCGCACGTGTGGCAGCCTCCGTAGCCCTTTATTTATCTCATATGAAGAGTAGGAAACACTACCACATATAAATTGGTTCTCTTCTATCTAGATAGATAATATAGGACTAAAGTTCCTTACCATCTCTACACACCACCTCTCGTCATCGTAAGAATTAGTCCTGCGTCTGCCAGCGCCCTCGCGCTCACCTAGGCACCGAGCGCCCTGCTGCTCATTCCGCAGCCGTACCAGATTCTCCTTTCTCATGTGTACTTCTCCTCAGCGCTGCCCGCCCAGTTCTAGGACCCGCGCTGCCTGGCCTCGCCCTCCTCGTTGCAGACTCTCACGCCCGGTCCCCCACCTCATCGTGGTCAGCCACCACGCCGGTGCTCGCCCGCTCTAGATTATTTGCTCTGGATTAAAAAAGGTAGGTGCTGCTGTTTATTAGCTCAGATTATTTGGACTCAGCTTATTATTCATATGCATACAAATACAACAATACCCTTGGTCGTTTTCCTTGTCTGGTTTCATCCGTTGGCACTACATCAGTTTATACATAACAGTTTAGACACGTTTATACATGCTTTTTCCAAATAATATTCCTGACATATTTATACACCTTTAAGTAAATCACGCTTGTTCTTCAATTGCACTTTTGAATGACGCAGCCCAGTTGCTATCTTATACTTCTCAGCTATGTTGTTGTAACCTAGGGAAGTCATGATACCATTAGACATATTCCCGTCATTGATTTCTTGGATGCATATTTCATAAAAATCTACTGTTGTCGAATGTCCAAGCAATTTTGTCATAAATTTGTTTCTATTCATTCATATAACATATATGTAAATAATGATTTAGAATACTAAATAGTAACTACAAGCAATGCATGATGGAATAAAAAACAATTGTACAAGCATATACCGTGGTGCTATGAATCATTTCTTCGATATCATCATCAGCGGTGGGCTCGAAGTAAGGTTCAGATCCACATCGAGCGAAGTAGAGCGTGGAGGGTTGTAGGATTGTGAGCTCCAAGCATGGCCATGCCCACATCCACGAAATGAACGAATAGATCCCTGTGAACTCTGTGATACTCGCTTGCCACAGCCACGCCCTATCCCCAATGGTGGTAGTCCATCTGCAGAAACACCTAGCATAGGAAAATAAAACAGAACCGTCACAAAAATAATAGTCACAAAAAATAGAACAATTTAAGTAATCTGTGAGAGATAAACAAACATACAAGGTAATTTAATTTCTTTGTTCAGTTAGTAACCTAATTATTATGTTGGTTCTTGTTGTCATTAAAAAACTGGAAAGCTTGAGGGAGCAATTAGTTTCTAAAATTAGTTAGGTGATGAAACTGCCACACGCGCACTGGCGGATCCAAGGCCCGGGCAGGGTGGGCTATTGCCCGGGCTTGGTCTCCAGCAGACCCATTATATATAGGTATTTTATCTTTTTGACACCCTCTATTTAATCCTACATATAAACCCTAGCGCTAGATAACAAGCGCCGCCACATCTGCTCGTCCAAAAAAAGCAGCCTTTGTCATCCCCTGGCGTGGAGCGGTAGCAAGTCTGCAGACTGCAAGTGCGTGGACCATGTGGCCTTCAGGCCTTGCATGCGGATGCGGCGGCCAGTGAATAGATTAGTATAATCTTGCATTCTTGCTACATGTCTACATCCACTCAACCGTGCAACCCACCACAAAAAGGCAGTGTTGGCCTACTGTTCCTGACAGGAATAGTAGATTAGTATTCTTAGTAGTACTAGGCAATCATTTATCTCACCAGTAAACAGTAAATTGTTCACAATTTTTGGTGTGGTCAGGGCAGCCTTACTGCTCCTAAGAGGTATTTCAAGTCTTATCAATTTATTTATATATAATACAGATGGTTGATTGTCAACTATTTTTTCCGTTCATCTAGCAGCTGCTGTGATGGAGAGGTATTTCACTCGGACTTCGCAAACAACACAGCCTGCAGAAACTCAAGCACAAGACGAAGGTGAATCATCACATGTTCTTAATTTAGATGACATTGCAAGTGATCCAGCTCTTAGAAAACAAATACACGAGTATGCCCCTGAAATTAGAGATCAAGTCAGGAGGGGATATATAGCAAAAGGACCACATCAGCCCATTATTAAATTTCCTCGCAGACAGTTTGGAGCTGTGACAAGAGCATTTTCGCAATCATGGTATGAAAAATTTAATTGGATAGAATATAGTGAGTCCCAAGATGCAGCATATTGTTTCTATTGTTTTCTCTTTAAGCAACCAGGGAGGGCTGATCAATTTGGCTCTGAGGTGTTCACTAGAACAGGATTTACTAATTGGAAGCACGCATACAAATCATTGCCTGAGCATGTTGGTGGTGTTAATAGTGTTCACAACAACTGTTTAAAGCATTGTGATGATTTCAATAATCAAAGGAAGTGTAGCACGTAAGTTTTGTATTGCATCCCAAGAAGCAGAAGAGTTATATAAAATACGTTTGACGTCATCCCTAGAGTGTTCGAGGTATCTATTGGCACAAGGATTGGCTTTCCGTGGACATGATGAATCTTCTACGTCCTTAAACAAAGGTAATTTTAGAGAGATGACAGACTAGTGGAAAGATAAGGATGGAACTGTGAGAAATGCTTTTGACCGTGGTGGATTGAATTGTCAAATGCTTTCTCCAGAAATCCAAAAGGATCTTGCAAGATGTTGTGCAGACGAAATAATAGAGGTAATCATGGGGGGAATCGGTGAAAGACAGTTCTCAGTGCTATAGATGAGTCACGTGATATATCAGTAAAAGAGCAAATGGTTGTAATGTTGAGGTATGTGAACAATGAAGGGAAAGTCGTTGAACGGTTTCTTGCTCTAAAACATGTCAAGCCTTGTTTGGTCTTCTTGATAAGTATAACCTATCCATCACTAGGCTAAGAGGACAAGGATATGATGGAGCTTCAAATATGAGAGGTGAATTTAATGGGCTACAAAAAAGAATATTAGATGGCAACCCATATGCTTTTTACATTCATTGCTTTGCTCATCAATTACAACTAGTGGTCATTTCAATTGCTAGTTGTTGTTCATCTGTTCATGACTTTTTGAGTATATTTCCTTGATTGTGAACACGACAAGTGCATCCTGTAAGAGGAGAGATGCATTAATAGAAGCCCATCATCAAAGTATCTTGGAAAAGCTTGAGAGTGGTGAGATGTTTCGTGGATCAGGACAACACCAAGAAACCAATCTTACTAGGCCTGGTGATAATAGATGGGGCTCACATCATAAAACTTTGATTCGTTTAGATCAAATGTGGAACTCCGTGATAGAAGTGCTTGGAATGGTAGAGACAGATGGGCGTGCACCATCTCAGGCAGGAGGTCTGATTAAGAAAATGGAGTCATTTAAATTTGCTTTCATTTTAAAACTCATGTTGCGATTGCTCGGTATTACAAATGAACTTTCACATATCTTACAAAGAAAAAATATTAATATTGTTCATGCTATGGAGTTAGTTTCTGATGTCAAAGATCAGTTAATTACCATGAGAGAGAGTGGATGGGAGAACTTATTTGATGAGGTGAAGCAATTCTATAATGAAAAATCTATTCCAGTGCCAAATATGTTTGATGAAATACCAGTCCGAGGTAGATCGAGGCGTGAAGGGTTCACTGTTACTAACCTTCATCATTATCGGGCTGAGATTTTCTATGTTGTGGTTGATAAAATTTGTGTGGAAATGAATCATCGGTTTGGTGAAGCAAACACAGAGTTATTAGTTTGCTTCTCATGTCTTGATCCAAAAAATTCATTCTCCAAATTTAATATCAATAAGCTTGCTCGACTTGCTGAAATTTATGATGCAGATTTCTCGGATGGTGATCGTGCAATAATAAGAAGCCAACTTGAGACTTATATTCATCATGTGAGAAGACATTCTGCCTTTTCTAGTTGCATGGATATTGGAAGTTTGGCAGTAAAGATGGTTGAAACTGAAAAGCATATGGTTTTTCCTTTAGTCTACAAGCTTATTGAGTTGTCATTATTACTGCCAGTTTCAACAGCATCAGTTGAAATTGCCTTCTCTGCAATGAAAATAATTAAGAACAAACTGCGCAACAGGATTTCAGATGAATGGTTCAATCACTTGATGGTGTGTTACACAGAGCGGGAATTATTCGAAGCACTTGATAATTCTACCATAACACGACGCTTTCAGAGTATAAAGACTCGAAAAATGAGTCTACCTCGTGTTGTACGAGACTAGCATATTATATACATGTAAGCAATTCTTTAACTACTTTATAGTATATGTATAATTTTTTTACATCATATGATCTTTTAAAGTTGCTCAGGCTTCTAAAAATTTTGGCTCCACCACTGCACACGCGTAGTTTCTGAAATTAGTTAGTTTCTGAAATTGGTTAGGTACCGCACGGCAAGAGATGAGATGAGATGAACACACGCGAAGCCAAACTGCCACACACGTAGTACGTAAAGAAAAGGCTGGACGCCTGGACTGGAGGCCGAAAAGTTCGATCCAGGCTTCTTCCGAGGCTTCGTCTGCGTACACGTACGTGGTGAGCTTTTGCCGAACCGTCTGCCATGGCGCCGAGGGCAAACGAAACCACGACCAGATCAGGCAACAAGCGGCGGCGGTGCAATCGGCCTGTGACAAGGGTATCTGGCGGACGGATAGAAGCAGCAAGTACCAACTCGATGTACCTGTAGGTGCGCTAGCGCTGGACTCGAGGGAGACAGAGCTACATCCAACGCCGGTGCCTCGCGCTAGGCTACCAGTAGTTCCGCGCCCAACACCACGCCCCAAGCTGGTTGATGCATGCCCAACACCACGCCCCAAACTGGTTGATGCACGCCCAGTAGTTCTATGCCCCCGTGATACACTACTGCCGCGTCCAACGCCACGCCCCAAGCCGTCACCCATGTTAAGGCTGCCGACATGGTCTACACACTACTACAGCACACCTCTGTACAGGCGGTCTGGTTCGCCACTACACAGGCGGTTCTAGGAACCGCTTGTGGTGCACCACCTGTGATGTAAAACAACATCACAGGCGGTCAATCAAAAACCGCCTGTGAAAAACACAGATTACAGGCGGTCCAGTTCAACGGAACTGCCTGTGATAGACACACATCACAGGCGGTCCAGTTCAAAGGAACCGACTGCATACACTATAAATCACAGACGGTTTTCATTATACAGATTCATATATACAGAATTTTCAAACAGGTATAATACACAGAATTTTCAAACAGGTATAAACAGATTCATATATACAGATTATACACAGATTCACACAGATTGCATAATACACAGATTGTACACAGATTCATCCACATACACAAATTTACACATATGTTCCATAACAGGTATAATACATAGATTACAAGTTCCATAACAGGGATAATACACAGATTCATCCACATATCAAGTTCCATCGTCATACACAGAATTATACAACTAAACATCTCAAAGTTCCATAGACAACTAAACATCTAAAGTTCCTAACTAAAGACCTAAACACTGTGTGATATTGTGTACAAACTTAGTTCTAGGAATTTTTGCAAATTTCCATTTACATTGTAGAATAGCCCTTGTTGATGAAGAACATCACGGCGCATAAAGTAAAGCAAGTCTCTTACAACCTTAGCAACGCCGACGGAAACCATATCTCTTTCTAACCATTCAGCATTGATCTTGGATTTAGGAAACTGCAATGAAAGCAAAAAGCAATCGGTGCTAAGAGTAATGTGATGAGCAACAATATAACATAAAAATTGCAACATAGACAATGATAGCGAACTTACATCCTCACGATTGACCATGTAATGGAAGGTGACACGACACCATTCGCATACATAATAACCGCACAGGACAGTACCCAGAGGTTGTTTGTCACCATATGGAAATAATGATATTGACAAATTAGGCTTGTCCTCTGGATGTTCGCCACCAAGATCTTTCCAATAAAAACGGTATGCACTGCATATAAGAATAGCATTGTGAGATTAAGAATACATTTGTTAAGTTGTAATAAGTACAAGTGTGCAATAATAATCATACTTCTCTAAAATCTTCAAGAAGTCATTATACGTAGTCTTTTCCATTCTCAGTGAGTCGAAGACCACGACTTTACCATCCTTTGGCCAGATCATGATACAAATGTAGTGGTCACTACATAGACATAGACGAAAACACATGTTAATATCACGATTGCCATAATTTATAGTTCAAAATTAAACCATGTCGATAACTTACTTAAAGTGGTGCAGAGCTATTATTAAGTCCTTGCCATGTTGTACATGATTATACATGGCTCGTCCAATGTATGCCGCCATTACCTTCATTTTCTTTCTCTGATTCTGTTTGACGGCTTTCTCAAATTCAGCATCGTTCAAGTCTTTATATTCTTCTCCATGCCTCCGAGCAACTACTTTGTAGCGAGCTTGGGATATCATCAACGGGTCAAGAAACCCTGTCTTAAGTTGTTTCTTCTTATCATCCATGTATTGCATCCTACGTGTAATAGTGTTAATCGTTAGACTCTCGTTTATGTGTGCGTGTACAAAACTAACAAATATGAAAGTTTAGAGGTACTTACAAGCAAAAGAGGGTTAAGTAGTTGGTTTCCATCCTTTGTCGGTGGTACAACGACCAGAGATCGTCAAAGAATAAATGCCGCACAGGATCTATATGATCATTGCTCCAAAATGCATCTTCTGGCACAACAAATGTGAATTCCTCGAGTTTGTATTTGTTGCTAGCCACCATGTACCACTCATGCATTCTAATCTCCAGAGTCGACAACTTAGAAAGTTGCACCGTCGTTAAGAACGGCCTCCCATTCACAAATTTAGGAGGAACATCCTCCTTCTTGTATACCGAGACATTGGTTTTAAGACGTAATGATTCTCGAGTATGAATCATTCCATCTTCTTCCCATACTTCGAAATTGTCTATTTGGGTCGACCGTGTGCCTACTCCATGAGATGCTGATTCCGCTTATGATTGATTTGTCATAACTCTCTGCAATTTATGCAGGTAGCGTGCCACTGATTCTTACGGTTTCTTGACATCGTCAGTGGCGATTCGCTTATGAATTTTCTTTGAAATAGTTGGCCCTTCAACATTGGTGCCAACCTTTGGTTCCTTTTTTATGTTGACGTCGACATTCTAAGGAACAATTTTGTCTACGTCCCCCTCGTCGAGTTCCTTCGCAAGAGGCGATATGATTGTTTCAACAATTTTTTTGGAGGTCGGTGTCATATTTTCCTGCACCATGGGGTGTGGAATGATCGAACTATCTTTTTGTTGCATTGGTGTTGAATTCGGCTCATCACCCAACTTGATGTCACGTCGATGCCAAAGGACCAACTCGTTCATTGCCTCCTGCAAAGTTATGATCCCCTCAACTGGAAAATCTATCTCCCAATCTTCACAACCACTGTCTGTGATTTCTAGAACTTGGACCACAACATAGTGTGGCGGGACAGGATTATCCTTGTAGTTAACAAGTCCTGGTTTTACCAAACCAGTAGCAGCTTGCTTTGCTTTTGTCCCAGATCGATTGATTGGAATATGAAGAAAGCAAGGCTTGTCCTCAACAATATCGTCTATAGGGTACTTGGTCAAGTCTTGCACAGATCCAACGCTGCTAGGGACTATAGGTGGACTCATGTGGCTTGGCTTGAGTTCAAATGATACACATTCTGTTTTCTTCATTTTGTTCATCACGTCATTAATAGCCTTTTGTACCCTTTCATCAATAGTCTCTTCAAGGGTCCTTTTCGACTTCTCGTGTTTCCTATATGACGACGCATACTCTGGAAACGCCTCTCTCCAGGAAATCTTAGAAGAGATTCCCCGAGCCCGTCCAGTGTGTTCAGGATTGCCTAGTGCTGCAGTTAGTATGTCATTCTCCCTCCGAGGCTTAAATTCTCCTTTTTTTCTCTTATCTGCATATTCTTGAATTTTGGTCGAAACTTCGCCTACCAATTCTGGATGCAAAAGTTTGCCGTCCTCACTCAAACCTGCCCGACCTAAGATCCAACGAATAGCTCTCTCATCGATATCTTTTAATATTGGGTCCAAAGTGTCGTTAGTTATAACTTCCTCGATTATCCTGTTCCACTGCATAACTTTATGGTGATATCCGGTTGACCCCAGGCGATGGGGGTGTTTGTTCATCTTCGCTCTCTGAGAATTAGTTTCGCCCAGTTCTTTGGCCTTCAGTTCGGTCTTCTGACGAACAAATTCCTCCCACTGAGCTTGAGTGATTTTCCCCATTTTCTTGGGCGGAGGAACCTTATTCTTCTTAACAAATTCCCTATTCATCTCGGCCTTCCACCCACGAACCATCTTGGCCATAGCAGAGAGCATCGACTTCCTTACTGCATCCTCTGTGCCTTTTGGGAACTTGAATGACTCAGACAACTTAGCCCATAGCTTGTTGCGGGTGTCTTCATCTAAATCCTTCCATTTTTGAAGTGTGATTGGCACTATATCTCTAACAGTAGACCCGCAGGAATTTCGAAACTTTGTAACCACGTCAAGTGGTTCTTCAGGAAACCCCTCTGCATTTAGTTTTGTTACATACATAACTGCACCTTCTTTCATCTGATTTGGACCTCGTCGCCCTCGTTTCCGCTTATGTGAAACGGATGATTCAGGCATCGGAGCATCCTCCGTGTTTCGTGTAGAAGATGCATCCTCTTTCTTCTCTTCATTTGAAATCTATATAGTGAAAAAATTAATGGCCTTTCATATATGAACATTATTTTAGAATATAGTCGGCATATTTCTATTTACCTCTTCATCGTTGGGAATATAGTTGGCATCAAGCTCATCTGATGTTTTTTTCTTCCTTGGAGGTATAGGAGTACAAGGATTGTCGTCACTAGAACTATCCTCCCCGCTCCCTTCACCGGAGCTGCTCGTTGTCTGCCATTCAAGTTTGGTCGCGTCTTCATCAACTTTGTTAGACGCACCGGTGCAGACCACATCCATACTAGGCTGCTCGTTGTCTGCCATTCAAGCTGGTTCCATCGATAAAGGGATATACTGTTAGTCTGATATACTGGTTCCATCAATAAGGGAACTTGGAGAAAAGGTGATTCAAAAGAAATCGAGCGCAAACCCCCTCCGGGGCAGGATCGGGTCGGGAAGCAAGCTCGCAGATAGAAGGGCACTTTCCAATGCAGTTAGACAGAGAAGGCATGGTTGTGATGTTATAATGCTGAAGGACCCCAAGAAGAGATTATGCCCTATAGTCTACCACCTCTCGTTATTTGTGGGCTTCACCGAGGGCGGGAAACATTTGGTGACATCAAACGACCTTCGGGCTGGGGACGTCTGCGAGCTTGTTACGAGGCCAGACGATGGTGAGCCGGTGTACTCTGTCCGGATGTGTGGTCACAAAATTTAAAGCCACCCCGGCTTCATCTGTGCGCTTCTCTTCTCTTATGTCGGCTACTAAGATCACTTAGCACCCCACCAAAGAGAAGAGAAGCACACACATGCAGCCGGGGCGGCTTTTAATTTTGTGACCACACATCCAGACATAGTACACCGGCTCAACATCGTCTGGCCCCTTAACAAGCTCGCAGACGTCTTCAGCCCGAAGGTCGTTTGCTATCACCAAATGTTTCCAGCCATCGGTGAAGCCCACAAATAACGGGAGGTGGTAGACTACAGGGCTTAATCTCTTCTTGGGGTCCTTCAGCATTATAACATCACAGCCATGCCTTCTCTGTCTAACTGCATTGGAAAGTGCACTTCTATCTGCGAGCTTGCTTCCCGACCCGATTCAGGCATTCCGCCGATGCCATTCTCCATATAAGTCCCAAACAGAGAATAGGGATGAGGTAGTCAAGATTGTATGTTCCATCAATAAGGGAACATGGAGAAAAGGTGATTCAAAAGAAATCGAGCCCAAACCCGCCTCCGGGGCAGGATCGGGTCGGGAAGCAAGCTCGCAGATAGAAGTGCACTTTCCAATGCAGTTAGACAGAGAAGGCATGGTTGTGATGTTATAATGCTGAAGGACCCTAAGAGGAGATTAAGCCCTGTAGTCTACCACCTCCCGTTATTTGTGGGCTTCACCGAGGGCGGGAAACATTTGGTGACATCAAACGACCTTCGGGCTGGGGACGTCTGCGAGCTTGTTAAGGGGCCAGACGATGGTGAGCCGGTGTACTCTGTCCGGATGTGTGGTCACAAAATTTAAAGCCGCCCTGGCTTCATCTGTGTGCTTCTCTTCTCTTATGTCGGCTACTAAGATCACTTAGCACCCCACCTAAGAGAAGAGAAGCACACACATGCAGCCGGGGCAGCTTTAAATTTTGTGACCACACATCCGGACATAGTACACCGGCTCACCATCGTCTGGCCCCTTAACAAGCTCGCAGACGTCTTCAGCCCGAAGGTCGTTTGCTATCACCAAATGTTTCTAGCCATCGGTGAAGCCCACAAATAACGGGAGGTGGTAGACTACAGGGCTTAATCTCTTCTTGGGGTCCTTCAGCATTATAACATCACAGCCATGCCTTCTCTGTCTAACTGCATTGGAAAGTGCACTTCTATCTGCGAGCTTGCTTCCCGACCCGATTCAGGCATTCCGCCGATGCCATTCTCCATATAAGTCCCAACCAGAGAATAGGGATGAGGTAGTCAAGATTGTATGTTCCATCAATAAGGGAACTTGGAGAAAAGGTGATTCAAAAGAAATCGAGCCCAAACCCGCCTCCGGGGCAGGATCGGGTCGGGAAGCAAGCTCGCAGATAGAAGTGCACTTTCCAATGCAGTTAGACAGAGAAGGCATGGCTGTGATGTTATAATGCTGAAGGACCCCAAGAGGAGATTAAGCCCTGTAGTCTACCACCTCCCGTTATTTGTGGGCTTCACCGAGGGCGGGAAACATTTGGTGACATCAAACGACCTTCGGGCTGGGGACGTCTGCGAGCTTGTTAAGGGGCCAGACGATGGTGAGCCGGTGTACTCTGTCCGGATGTGTGGTCACAAAATTTAAAGCCGCCCCGGCTTCATCTGTGCGCTTCTCTTCTCTTATGTCGGCTACTAAGATCACTTAGCACCCCACCTAAGAGAAGAGAAGCACACACATGCAGCCGGGGCAGCTTTAAATTTTGTGACCACACATCCGGACATAGTACACCGGCTCACCATCGTCTGGCCCCTTAACAAGCTCGCAGACGTCTTCAGCCCGAAGGTCGTTTGCTATCACCAAATGTTTCCAGCCATTGGTGAAGCCCACAAATAACGGGAGGTGGTAGACTACAGGGTTTAATCTCTTCTTGGGGTCCTTCAGCATTATAACATCACAACCATGCCCTCTCTGTCTAACTGCATTGGAAAGTGCACTTCTATCTGCGAGCTTGCTTCCCGACCCGATTCAGGCATTCCGCCGATGCCATTGTCCATATAAGTCCCAAACAGAGAATAGGGATGAGGTAGTCAAGATTGTAGGCGCTAGTGCTCAACTACTAGCATCTATAGATATGGACACAAGTCCAAATTTGGTGCTACTCGGCACCATCGATATCACTAAAAAAATACATCAAAGAGATCCACTTCCCAATAGTACTCGAAGATAGTTCATTGACTTGACACTCTCTAAGAGGTTCATACAAAATACATTATCTCTAAGAGTGAAACCTACGATACTCATATCGTGTTGTTTAGGACTAAACATCAACAACCCCTTGACTGGTCGCTATCATACTCAATTCCAAAATATTTTTCCAATATGTCGGCTTGAGTAAGGAGATCTGGGCTTGGGAGTTCCTCCAAATCATCTGCAGCTTCATCATCTTCAGCATATTGCAGGGCTTCATCTTGAATAATTTTAGCCCTCTTGGAGTCAGCATACTTTTTGATGGACAGAGCACACTTCTCAAGCATGTCGTATACATCTCCAATTTGAAACAAAGTGGTCTTAAGTGTGTACACTGATTCCGGTTCACTAGTATCCACAACCCCATCAGTCACTAGACTGTGAATGATGTCAACATGTGTCTCGATGACTCGAACTGAGCTCTCAACCATGTCAAGTGGCTCTTTTTCCATCTCTAAAACTGAAAATGGCCAAGTCTCACAATCAAAATTGAGATCGCAACAAAGGCAGGGATCAAAGGGAAAACAAGGATGTGGCTTATAGGGCAAAAAGAGGGGTCCAAATAACATTGTCATGGCTATGAACAAGTCAAAGATGGGAGATAAGAACAAGTCTTATAACATAGGGTTGGGAAGCAAAGATAGGTAGTCAAAAAACTAAGAAGGGAGATAAGAACAAGTCTTATAACATAGGGAGATAATAACATTGTCATGGCTATGTACTTCCATGATTTTCTTATAACTGAATATGTAAGTGAAAAAACATTTAATCGGAAGGGATAAAAATAGATCCCAATCGATGGAGGGACACAAAATTCAGGGATAGCCAAACAAGTAATTGACAACCAAGCAATAAGCAATAAGCATATTGACAACCAAACAAAATATGTAAGTGAAAACAACAACAATAATTAATCTAAGAACTGATAATCAGGGATAGCCATTGATTAACACCTTAATGTGTTTGAACCATTGATTAACCTAAGCATTCGATTAACCTAACCATTTGATTAACCTAAGCTATGATTCAAACACATATATATCCAGCTGTGTATTCAAACACATATATGATTCAAACACAAGTAATCTGCCATCAATTAACATATATGATTCAAACACATATATGATTCAAACACATATAGGAAATTCGAGCTATGAACTTAGAAGAAATGAACCTGAACTTTGACCTTACTATGAGAGGAAGAAGTTTAAGAGCTTGGGGACGGCGGCGCTTCGGGCTCGGGGACCGTGACGGCGGCCCTTGGGCTCGGGGACGAGGATGGCGGGGCTCGAGCTCGGTGAAGGGGACGGCAGGCGCTCGGGCTCGGTGAAGGGGACGGCGGCGCTCGGGCTCGGTCTCGGGGACGGCGTTGGTCGGGCGCTCGGGGACGGCGGCGCTCGGGCTCGGGGACGAGGACGGCGGGGCTCGAGCTCGGTGAAGGGGACGGCGGCGCTCGGACTCGATGAAGGGGACGGCATTGCTCGGGCGCTCGGGGACGGCGGCGCTCGGGCTCGGGGACGGGGACGGCGGCGCTCGAGCTCGGGGACTAGGACGGCAGCGCTCGGGTTCGTGCTCGGGGACGGGGACAAGGCGGCAGCCTGGCGGCGCTCGGGTTCTTGCTCGGGCGGGAAGAGTTAGGGTTCCTGGCGGCGCTCAGCTTTTTATATTGTAAAGCATCACAGGCGGTTATTTAGCCAAACCTCCTGTGATAGACAACATCACAGGCGGTTGTTAATTCCGACCGCCTGTGATAAATTAACTTCACAGGCGGTCGACAACAAAAACCGCCTGTGATGTTGTCTATCACAGGCGGTTTGGCTAAATAACCGCCTGTGATGTGTGTACACTATAAAAGGGCTAGCCCCCCGACGGGTTCCAGAACCCTAACTCGCAGAACCCTAATTTTAATAGTGGCGGCGGGTTTTATTTGAGATCTACAGGGAGAAGGTTTTGTTTTTGAGTTTATTGATTGATTTCAATAGTTTATGCATATATATGATCTCCATTTGTTTTCTTTCTCATTTTGATGCGATTTTTTGCCTCAATTTTGTAATATAGACCGGATTTGAAGAAAAGCTTTGGAATTCAAGATTTGGACTTATAATAGTTGATCTAGTTTAAAGATTCTTTAAAAACACAGTTGTCTCACCTCAAGGTACCTATTGTTGCAATGTTTGTTTCATTTTCATGCACATCAATTTGTTTCATGCTTTATGGATGAATTCAATTAATTAATGATTTTATTGATGTTAATCAATATAGGGATAGGTAATGGACCGAGGTTGGATGTACAATGTGCCAAGACCACATCCGTCGTATATTCGAAATTTGAGAAGCTTTATTGAAGCGGCCAACAAGCACGCGAATTTGCGAAAGAGCAAGGAGATTTTATGTCCGTGCATCAATTGTGATAATAAGATAGCTTGGAGAGATACAGGAGTAACCCAATCACATCTGCTAAAAAGAGGGTTTAAAAACAATTACACGATATGGTCAGAACATGGTGAGTTGGATCCGTGTGAAGTGCCTGGTAATGACGAGAGAGTTGTCGGAATTTTAGATCTTAAAGTTGATGGTAAAGTGGATAATGTGGATGCTAATCAAGATTTTGAAGAATTTGATTGCGAAGAGATGTTGCGCCATATGGAACCAGAAATGTTGAGTTCTGTGGGATCGCAGAAAGGGCAATCTAAAATGGAGGGACTGGAAAGTGCCTCAAAAAAACCTTTATATGATGAATCAAAGGGTTGTGACAAAGAGTTTACTACACTGCGTACAGTTCTAGAACTTCTGAAGTTGAAGGCTAGCGCCGGATGGTCTGATACTAGCTTCACAGATCTTTTGAATTTTCTGTCCCAATTACTACCAAAACCCAACAAACTACCAACAAGCACTTATAAAGCGAAGAAGCTTATATCTCCCATAGCTCTGGGTGTGCAAAAAATTCATGCATGTCCGAACCATTGTATTCTGTATCGTGGCGATTTTGAGAACGCATCAAGACGCCCAGTTTGCAATGTCAGTCGATACAAGAAGAGCTACAATCAAGACTATGTAAAAAAATTCCCGAAGAAAAATAAAAACAAGAAATCCACTATTGGACCTGAAAGTGACGATGACACTTTTGATGACATGGATGGGAAAAAGAAGTCAAAGAACCCAGCTTTGGTGATGTGGTATCTTCCAGTAATTGATCGCTTAAAACGTTTGTTCTCAAATCCTAGGGAGGCTGAGCTTATGCGTTGGCATGCTGAAAATCGCAAGCAGAATAACAAACAGATTCGACACCCTGCTGATGCATCACAATGGAAAAATTTCGATCTTATGTATCCTGAGTTTGCCAAAGAAACCAGAAATGTAAGATTTGCTTTGGGTACAGACGGAATGAATCCATTTGGTGAAAAAAGAAGTGTACATAGCACCTGGCCCGTGACTTTAACGATGTACAACCTTCCATCATGGCTGTGCCACAAAAGAAAGTACATTATGTTGACTATTCTTATTCAAGGTCCGAAATCAGCTGGTGTTGATATTGATGTGTTCCTAGAACCTCTTATGGAAGATATGACAAAGCTCTGGAATGAAGGAGTTAGAATATGGGATGAGTATTGCCATGAGTATTTCAACTTACGAGCAATTATATTTGTTACCATCCATGATTCTCCCGGTGGCGCCACACTATCAGGGCAAAAGACTAAAGGAAAGAATGGTTGTGTAGTGTGCGTCGATGGAACTGCTTCCATGTACCTTAAATCATCCAAGAAGTTGGTGTTCATGGGACACAGACGGTTCTTGATGAAGCAACATAAGTATCAAAAGATGAAAGCGGAATTTAACAATCAACTGGAAAGTGAAGGTGCACCAAAGCCTTATAGTGGGAAACTTGTTTTTGAAATTGTAAAGAACATTCATGTTGTATTCGGAAAGGGAAAAAACAAAGGAGAAAAGAGAAAGAGAACTGACCCTTCAACTTACACAACTTTCAAGAAGCAATCAATTTTTTTCAAGTACCTCCCGTACTGGAAGGATATGGAAATTTGCCACAACATTGATTTGATGCATGTAACAAAAAATGTTTTTGACAGCATCATTGGAACCTTGCTGGGCATGCCGAGTAAGACAAAAGATGGACTCAAATCACGCAATGATCTAGTAGATCTTCAAATCAGACCGAAACTTCATCCAGTGGATAGTGGCAAAGGGAAGCCTTACCTCCCCCCAGGTAGCTACAACTTGTCAGTTGAGGAGAGAACAAAGATTTGCAAATGTTTTTGTGGGGTCAAAGTGCCCACAGGTTTCTCATCCAATATCAGCAGACTAGTCAGGATGAAGGACTTGTCTCTATTTAGCTACAACTCTCATGACTGCCATGTGATGATGACGGTGTTCCTCCCAATTGCGGTAAGAGCCCTCGAAACAGAGCATGTCAAAGTTGTCATCACACGCTTGTGTTACTTTTTCAATGCGGTTTCACAAAAAGTAATAGCTTTAGAAGACTTGGACTATCTAAAGGCATACATCATCGAGACTATGTGCAAGCTTGAAATGTGTTTTCCTCCATCATTTTTTGATATGCAAGTACACCTAATCATACATCTCGTGGATCAGATAAAAATATTAGGGCCACTATATTTACATCATATGTTTCAGTTGGAGCGATACCTGGGAGTATTAAAAGGTTATGTGCGAAATCGCGCTCACCCAGAGGGTTCAATCATGGAGGGATACACTACAGAAGAAGTGATTGAGAGCTGTATAGATTACATCAGTGACGGAACAATGATAGGTGTGCCTGTACCTAAACATGAGGGTAAACTACGTGGGAGAGGGAGAATGGGCAAGAAAACTTTTCGCGTTGAGGATTACAAGCTAGTACATTGTGCTCATGGTAGTGTACTACAACATCTCACGATAGCCGAGCCTTACATAGAGGAACACCTGGATGAGCTTTGTAAAGAAAATCAGAACCGCACAGAGGACTGGATCATGAGGGAGCACAAACATCGTTTCAGCGAATGGTTAATGGACAAAAACATCCCATTCGGAGACTCTTTGGAAGAGAAAACAATGAAGAATTTGGCTTCTGGGCCATCGTGTTTTGTGACATCATGGCAAGCATATGACATCAATGGGTACACATTCTACACTAAATCAAAAGACATGAAAAGTGTTGCACAAAATAGCGGTGTTCGTATCGATGCTTTTGACCTACATGGACAGAAGACCACATATTTTGGATTCATAGAGGAAATATGGGAACTTGATTATGGCCCAAGCATGAAAATACCCTTATTTAAGTGCCAATGGGTACAACATCCCGTGGGGGTGATAGTGGATAACTACGGACTCACACTGGTAGACTTAAAGAAAGTAGGATATAAAGATGACCCGTGGGTTCTCGCCGAATGTGTTGCACAAGTGTTCTATGTACTCGATCCAGCAGATGAGAAGATGCATGTAGTTATTTCTGGAAAGCAAAAAATTGTTGGAGTTGAGAATGTGGGAGACCAAGATGAGGAATACAATAAGTATGAAGAGATGTTCGTCTTTAACGGTCCAGAGAGAATCAAGCGTGTGGAAAAGAAAATTGATAAGAACTTAAAGCCATACATGCGGAAAAATGGTAGTTCATGAAAAATTGTATGAATCAAATTGTATTTGTTATCATGTACGATCGACTATGAATTGTGGTTGCCAATTAATTTAAAATCTCTCTAGTTATCTATGTGTGCTATTATAATTCATTTAAATTGTATTTGCGTATTATTGTTAAAAATTAAATATTAATTCATTTAAATTGTATTTGCATATTTCTGTTAAAAATTAAAATTATTTTCATATTTAAATTGTATTTTCATATTTTTACAATCACAGGCGGTTTTTTCTTAGGGTCCGCTTGTGAAAAGGATAGAGCACCACAAGCGGTCCTAAACAAAAATCGCTTGTGATACTATTACATCACAGGCGTACTGAACCGCCTGGGACATCACAGGCGGTTTTCTAACCGAACCGCCTGTGATGTAAAAAGCCTACCGCTTGTATAGAGCCAAATTGTACTAGTGACACTCAAATCGAAGATGAGCTCACGCCACGACAACAAATTTTGGTGCTCCCAAGCTTCATAAAGGTTATCCTCGGCGTTGTTGGGATCTAAGGTGGCGCAGAATCGAGCTGATGTCGTAGCTGGCGGCTAGGGTTTGAAGGACAACATTAGGGGGAGGAGAGGTCCGGTTGGTTGGGTCTGGGTGGGTGAGAACGCCTATGGGCAGGTGGATGGCAATTGGAAGTAATTTTCATCAACCTGCTATGGGTAGTCGGTCTTTCATAAAAAATAAGCTGAAATAAGCACCCTTTGATAACCTTATAGGATTATCATAATCTCAAGTGCTAGATTATATAATCTTATCAGATAAGTTGCTTGTTTGTTTCCTCACTAGCTTATTTATATTGGATTATATAATCTACATAGATTATAATTCCAAACAAATAGGGCCTTAGTAGGGTTGAATAATGTTCCTTTTATTTATAAAGGAGTATCTTACGAGTTTTGTGGGATGTAATGAATATCCAAAAATCAGGAAAATGATTTTGTAATGTGGTTATGTTGTTAGGAGTCCTCCCAAAAAGGTTGGTACCGTTGATAGCAAGTTCCCATAGTGGGCTACTCTCAGCTTAAACAAAAAGAAGCCTTTCCTTAGTAAAATAAATATCTAGCTAGATAGAGAAAACATTAAGTAATTTTGGGTGACTTTATATTTTAATTGAAGTCTGTAGGCCTTTACATCTTGTTGTTCCATAACAAGTTTTTGGATATGTTAGAAATACTTATATACCTTGGTTAGGATAGTGGTTAGTAGTTGTATGATTGTGGAAATGAGAAAAAGGAAGGAGTTTGATTGTGTAGAAATGTGAAGTTTCGTACGTCGCCCACTAGGTGTTGGCATAAGGCTTGAGTCTGAATCGTCGCCGCTTTTGTGGATCTCGACTTAACTTTGGTATTATGTAAAATGATAATAGTTCTCAGAAAAGTTTGGTTTGAATTGGAGCATGTTCTGATAGTTATCTAAATCCCACTTAACTAAGATATCTTTTACTCGGAGAAAGATAAATAACTTCATGGGACTAGTGAGATGAATAGCTTGATGCACTTTTTTTTGGGAATTGTATGAAGTCCATGGAACGCCGACCATGGTTAATTCGGGACCCGCCTCTGAGGTTGCCTGAAAATCTAAGTAATCTGGTTGGGATATCATTTAGGGTTGTGTCGGTTGTTGAGTGCAACTTCTTCGTGATGGAAAGTTGTACTCAAGGGGGTTTATCATTTAAATTCTTCACATTGCACTTGTATTCATTATATCATCGTATCATAATCATAGCATGCAGCTTTACTCTAAGTGTAGATCACGTTTTCGATGAATCGATCGCATGGTCAAGCAATTTTCGGGAGGCTGGTTATCCCCCAAAAGGCTTGTCACATTTTATTTCTTTATCATTTGGTCTTCACTGCAACAAAAGGCAAGCCCCAAGCCCAGTGCATTTTCCACCTTCCTTGTTATAAAATTTTTATCACCTTTGATGATGCATTAGGTGATAGAAGTTGTGTGATTAACCAAATTACTGCATTACCATCATTGAGTAATTGAATAATCATTACTTGATACCTGTGTTATGAAAAACTAGTGTTGCTTAGCCCTGCTTAATGAGATAAGGTTTTGAAACTTATTTTGATCATTGGTTATTGTTATGTGTGAAAGAACTTGAGCTAGTTAATTAATATGAGACCGGGTGGATGGCTTGCATCATGAAATGAGTCGATGTAGTGCTCTGCCTGTGTTGATTAAGAACTGTTCGTTGTAAGCTTGCTAATCGAGGATCTTTTTAGCTGGCCACATAGTCCGTGAAGGGCAAGCTTGACCCCGGCTATTCCATTACGTGAAAAGACAATCGCGCACTAGGAGTGGAGAGATGGCGAGAGTAGCGTGTACCCCAGTAAGAGGCTGGATGGTGGTGTACTATGCTCTCATGTGGCTCAAACCGGTTCACGTTTTGGAGGATCCGTGGGAATGGTTGACATATGAAAGGGATATGAAAGGGTTAAGTGCTACATATATCATGTGGTTGGAGATCCCCAGCTAGGTATAAAATGATTCGAATCGCCGTTACTTCTCAGATATGAAGACTTGGTCACTGCCTTGCATCATAGTTAATAAGAGAAACAAGAATTGGCCAAAAGGAAGCAAGATTAGGACAAGTGAATGATCTAGATTAGGCAAATCTAGAATCAAGTAAGAACTTAACTTGATAATTAAAAGATGGCTTAAGTATCCACTATTAGTAAGCTTTTCTGCAAAATGAGTCCTTGGTTATTGCTTAGCCTTACCTTGATTCCTAAAAGCTAGCATATCCTTAGAGTCTTTTTCTTTAGTCGGTTAAGACTTGTGAAAGTACCTTCGTACTCAGGGTTCTTTGAACCCAAGTTGTTGCAGATAATAGACTTGTGCTGCTATGGATGGTGCTAAGTGTTAGTGGGCTCAACCTTCTATATGTATACGTATCTCTCCTATTCTTCCCTCTTGAGGAGTGTCACTTAAGCTAGCATGTATTTTTAAAACTCATAAATATATATTCAAAATTCTACCATTTTGAATCACAATTATAACTGTTGGGGGTCTTCTTCTCCGCCGAAGGTCCTCAAGGCAAAAACACCTTCGGCAAGACAATACGAAAGTGGGTGCAACATGAAGATACAACCCAAAGATGATGTTGATAGAAGCCAAAGTTATGACTAATGGAGCTTCGGCTTAGTTTTGCGATGAAGACGAAGGATGATACCGACTTAAGGAAAAGTCCATCTAGTCCTTAGTAGTTTGTATTATAATAACAATTAAATGCTAGGGACATCAATATAATTTTGTTCGGGCTGCGTTCCGTGCCTATAAATAGATGAACAGTACCCCCGTACTGTTCATGCTAGATTGTAATCATTCTCGCATCACTCCTGCTTTCCCGCCTTCTATCAAGCCGAAGGTATAAATGTAATATAAATATCATTGCTATTTATTCATGTTTATGAAATGAGAATATAAATAATCTGATGATCTGTGATGATTGTTTATATTCTTTTGTGTTTCATATGTCTCCATTTACATTTTGTTCACTGAAATGATGAAGGTACGCCCTTCATGACCTTCGTCTGAAGATCATTATATCCCAGAGGAGATAATGCTTTGAAGACGAAGGTCTCTAATTTTTAACAATTATGTTGCTTTGTTCTTGATGTATAGCATTCGAGAACAAGGACCAACAATAACCACTCCAATTATGTACATTGTAAACTTATTGTAATTTGTAATATTTTGTAATAAAGTTTCGCTGCAAAATTTTGGTGTGTGATTTGTGTTTACTTAATCTTGTGATCTTAGTTGTAAGTGGTTTATATGGGGTCCCTAGGATACTCGGACCGATCCTGTTAAGTTATCTGGCACGCATGCATAGCTCTATCTGAGGTCTTTGGTACAAGGACAACTGCATGTGTGCCGTATAATTTTGAAGGATCCGCCATAATAAGATCATTTTGTTAATTAGAACATGGAGCTTAACTCGAGACAACAGTTCTATCACGAGGTGGAATGGGACGCTCTTGGCCAATTAATTAGGAAAGTAAGGGAGAGATTACCTTACCCGAAAGGGACAAACGGGGAGGTATCGCTGCAGAGTATACGGAGGTTGTCGGGTTGATCATACTATGATGACTTTTTGAACAATGGATTCTCTTCACCATTCGATTTGTTTCTCCCCTCTCCCCTCTCACTAAAAGTTCTCTTGCTCATATTGTTTTGAGTTTGATCCAAAAGTTATCCGCATTGATTGAGCAACTCATAACAAGAAGAACTATCTTCCGCACTCCAATTTATTTCTAATCCTAACCCCGGGTAAAGTGCGTGTTCAAAGTTTATAATTTTCAGGTTTCGCCTATTCACCCCCTCTAGGTGACTTTCACTCCCCGATCTCCCTTTTCATACTGTACCACCAAAATCTTTTCTTCAGGTCTTAGTACATCTTTTCACTTCTAGGGTGTGTGGAATAAGTTGCTTCATGGGCTTCCTTGAGAATCAGCTCCCGAATCGATTTGATGTCAGGAACACAAAACCTATCTTTGAACCATACTATGCCTTCTGCGTCTTCCTGGAAATCCTGGCCCTTGGGATGGTGATATCCTGGCCCAAGGCTTAATAGAATTAATAGAGTATACATACCAACAAGGTGCATCTTCTTTTTCGAAAGCCTATCTCGAAAGAATCTCCAAGTTAAGTGTGCTTGGCTTGGAGCAATTTGGGATGGGTGGCCGACGGGGAAGTTTTCTCGGGTGCGCATGAGTGAGGACAAAGTGCACACAAAAGACTCGTGTTGGTTTGTGGGGACAATATATGATCCTAGAGAGCTGCCAGGAGTAAGTACCGCCGGTCTGGGTTTGGACGGGGTGTTACAAGTGGTATTATAGCCGACCCTCGTGGTTTCACAGGCGTGTGTGGGTTAGGGGGCTCGGGTATATGGCATATGACGCATGTGGGCCCGAAGTGGTCACATGGCATAGCATATGACGACACTAGACACACAGACGTGGCTATGAGGGGGGAGGGTTATGAGGGGGGAGGGTTCCTGGATTGGGGTAGACCGACGAGGACGTCGGTCTTATAAGGGGGGTGGATTGTGATATTCTGGCCCCGGTGGATGGTGATATCCTGGCCCAAGGTTTAATATAATTAATAGTATATTCATACCAACATGGTGCATATTCTTTTCGGAAGCCTATCTCGAAAGATCCTCCAAGTTAAGCGTGCTTGGCGTGTAGAAATTTGGGATGGGTGACCGACCGGAAAGTTTTCTCGGGTGCGCATGAGTGAGGACAAAATGTGCACAAAAGACTAATGTTGGTCTGTGGGAGCAACATATGATCCTAGAGAACTGACAGGAGTAAATATCGATGTTCCGGGAGTGGACGGGGTGTTATAGATCTTGTGTATAGGTGGATGCAGGGTTAATTTGCATTAAAGCCAGGGGCTTACAACAATGTTATACAACCAAAAGGTATCGACCCATCTGAGCCGTCGAATCCTGATCTAAAGGTCCTCATAGAAAAGTTGAACCAGTATCCTAGATATAATTTTGATCGCACACTTATTGATCTACGGTTCAGATTTAAAACGGGTGTGATCTAATCTAGTCCGTTCATCGCCAATCCAACAGCCCAGATCTCATCATCGAAGGGGTATCCCAGGTTTTAATCTGATCATCCTTACAAGATCCAATGACCAACACGTTTCTCCCTTATCCCCGCCAGGACAGTGGCGGCGTGAGCCACACCGCGGTGGCGTTCTCACAGGTGTACGCCATCCCTCGCCCTAGAGTGATAATCCCCATGGAAAACTGTGCTACATGATACAGGGACGAAAAACGAGTCGATCGGTGGCGTTCTTACCGCGGTAGGAGCAGTGTCCCATCCGGCGATGACGCACTGCAGTTTCAGGGCGGGGGTCAACCTTCGGTGAACAATTGCTGGCTCTTCGATTACCGAACTTACACGAGAAGGCCACAGACACCATCCGTAGCTCCTCACGATGTCAACTGATCAATCCCTGGCCACTTGCCGACGACGTTTAGCGATTTCCCTTGTGGCGGCGCAGGTGCAGAACGACTTTGGCGACTACTCTCTCTCTCCTACGTTGCAACGCTTCTATTGGCTTGGGTATGGTGTTTGGCACGAGATGGTCGAGGGGTTGGGTGCGGCTCCATGTTTATATACCAAAGCTACGGTGCGAATGACTTTGGAGCTGGCCGAAATCCTGGTGGTGGTTATAGTGGGTCGTTACTGCTTGGTTCACATATTGGGTGTACCTCCCTAGCATGGCTCTCTGTATGCGTTGACTAGCTCCGAGAGCATGTTCGATTACCTGCATGCACTCGGTTAGACATGCATGCGCAGATGTAACTTACGTATTTGCGGTAGCTTTTTACCTGCATGTGCGAGTACGATAAAAGTCACATATCTGCTGGGTTAGGCTCATGCGAGCACACCTACATAGACACAGTCATCCAATCACACGGATAGATACCGCGTGGGGAGAAGATGAGTCTGACCACGAGGTCCCACATGCCAGCGACTCACGCGAAGCTTAGGCCAACCGACAAAAGGGCCATATGCGCCAGCGAAACAGAGGAGCCCACCATAGATCACTTGAGCCGACAAAGTGGGTCCACACGTTAATGGCTCGGGCTCAACAACATGTGGTTGTGAGGGGAAAGCAGAACTTGGTCGGTTGGCTGAGATGGGCTAGAACAAGGAGTTGGGTCGGGAAGGGGAATTCAACCTAGGAAGTGTTTCCTCTTTTCATTTTCTCATTTTAATTTCTGTTTCCTATTTCAAATTTTTAATTTGAATTCAGGCCTAAATTTGAAACTTTAAAAACAATTGTACAAGCAAAAATTTCAGCATGATATGCATAAGTGTTCATATACATTTATATTAACTATTTTATTTATTTATTTAGGCAAATGCTCGAAATATACCATGCACATACATTAAACTTTTAAGAAAATATTATTTTGAAAGTGTGATGAAATTAGAAGTTAATTCAGAATGAATATTTATCACTTATTTAGGAGAAGTAATATTTATCAAGAATTAACTTATATATATATATATATATATATATATATATATATATATATATTAAAGAGAACTTTTGATTCATGGGATGAATAACCTATTTTAGTAACTAAATTGCAAATCTTTCTATCTTTTTTCTAAATGTTTAAGTTAAATTCTAGTTTCAAGATTTATATCTAACTTTTTAACTGTCTATATTTTTGTACCACCAAATCTTTATTTATTTCAGAGAGAGTAACTTTGGAATAAAGGAAATCCTCATTTAAAAGCCATTAAAATTCTTGACCTTTTTGGAGAATCTTTACTAAGTCCCAAAATAGGATTTTGGGTGTTATAGCAGGGTAGTGGATGATCAAAACTGGTGCCTTTAGCCTCTTATTGCATTTTTGTATAGGCTACACCCGGTTGAAAAGTTAGACAATGACAATGCTCACAACCTCTCACACTCAGATACTTTTCATTGAAATTTGTAATCCGCTGCAAAATTTGATAAATCTTGAAAACTTCAACTAGTATCAATTTCATATATGATTCTAGCTTGATGAGTGGCCACTGTTTGGGGTAGTTCACCTGGATTACCTTGACTTGCACTTGGTGGATTTTCCTGCTTACATATTTCCAATGTTGTCTTTAGTGGTGAATTTCCTTTTTGAACTGCTTAAAACTGAATCAAAATGCTAACACTTCACATATATTGTGCATACGATCAGTTTAGGTATTTGCTACCACGTGCATTTATTGTTGCACACATAGCACAACACCATTTAGAGCATCTTTACACTCTAACTGGTATACTCTTGAAGCTCATGTATTTTCCACCTTTTCTCTCTTTTGCATTTCTGCATTTTCTCAGGGGGAGATCTCTTGTCGAGGGGGGAATTCTTGTCTCTACCCTTGTTTGTGCTTGATGAGTCCATTTGTCACCAAGGGGGATAGAGAGTTTTTCGGGCTTTCCTAGCAAGGGGGAATTTTAGGGATCTGAAGCATTGGGAGAGCTTCAGGGGAGAGTTTTCAATGGGGAATTTCAACAGAGGGGGACATTTGAGTTGTCTAGAGCTTTTGTTGGTTGTGTTGAGACATTTGCCTCTTGCTTGAGGAACTAGCTTTGATTTTAACACTCTTGCTGATTTTGTGCTCTGATTTGGCTTTATCTTCTAGCTAGTGGTGTTGAGCCTTACTTTTGCCTCTTCTTGAGGGCTAACCTTTCTTGCTTATCATGTTGAGCCATTGCCCATTTCTTTAGGACCAAGCATTGCTTACTCTAAATGACGTGTTTTAGCTTTTATCTGGCTTTTGGTCATTTGAGTTGGTTTCTCTTTTTCTTTCTACTCTCTGTTTATATATGTTCATGTGGTGGTGTTGACATTGCACTCATCAAGGGAGAGATTGTGAACACAAGGTTGTTGTGTCCCTTGTGGTTCGGGTTGATGATGAGTGATTGTCAACAGGTAGCATCCTGGGTTTCACGCTGTTGGGCCACCACACTCTGCTTTTGTGATCGTAATCATTAGTTAAAATCGTCGGATTGCCACCGCCTGCGACTGTCGTTTTCGCCGCCGTTGACGAGATCGATGACGAGCTCGTTGATGTTGGCCTATCACAAGACTGCTGCTCGCCAACGACCCTGATATGTCACCATGCCTCCCTCTCCTAGAGGTGGTGCAGCTCCATCGTAGTTGCGCGCTGGTTAGGCGGCCAATGGAAAAAGTGTCAACTCATCGTTTGCTAGGGTTGCATGCGTTGATGGGTAGGGCCGGGAGAATTATGCGTTTGTGAAGGGTGAAGGAGACAGAAGGCTTGGGATACTTCCTTGCTGGCCACGAGCGAGCTGCTGGAGCAGAGACCGTGTCGAGGCAGAATGGCGAGGTCCTAGGCTTCAAAGAGCTATTTGTTGCTGGCCTTCGGCTTCCAAGCCATGGTTTTTTGGTCGAGGTGCTCGAAAAGTTTAAAGTCCAGATTCATTAGTTAACGCGGAACTGTAACACCCCAAGATCCACAAACACCCTGAGGTGCTACTAAAACTACACTTCTAAAAATCTGGTATAAAATTTCAACAGCATCTCCTTTGAAAATTGCATAAACAAGGAAGCAACAGAGTATAAACATATATCATGATAAGAAAACATACTAGACATTAATAATTTGCTAGCAATGGGAAGATAAGCATAACGACATGAACAGAATTAACCAGTGCGCACGACTAGTTAAAAACAAACATCCTTTGACAAGAAGTTTCTAATTAAATCATGGTTGCGACTAGGCAGCGTTATTATGAGAGTGAAGGTGGACGTGCTGCTACTTCCCTCATTCCCAACGTGAATCAAGTACCTGCATTGAGTAATGCACGAGTGAGATGACACATCTCAGCAAGTAACATAATATCAAACTTTTTAACCACATAAGAACATTGTTTTACCACCACTTGATTTCACAATCTTCTTATTATTATGAAGGTGCAGCACGAATACAATGTACAACACACCTAGTTACCACACCTCGCAGGTAGAAACCATAATAGTAACATAGCAATGTCACACTTCATATATACCTCATGAGTGCAAATGCAAGAATGACTTCTGCCTTCATATCTCTAAGGATATGAAGCCGCATCGTACCCCTCGGGCAACGTACGATGCTAAATGTACCGATACGGTCGGACCATAAGATCATGACATAAGTTCAAAATGCAAGATGGATGATGCAATGTGCATGACATGCCAACAACACTTCACTACATATAACATGCTTCATAATAGAAACTTCAACTTCCACAAAGACGTGAGTCAACCACATATACCATTCTCAAATCATGTTCATCAACATTATTAACATATACCATTAATACTTTCGATCAAATAAAACCTCATCACAGAATTCCATGTTTAACACATGCAATACTTATGAATACTCAATGATAGGGAATAAGACACGAGTCAAGAGATAGCAAACCACCACTGTATTTTACTTGCCTTCGCTGGGAATTCAGAATGGCTCTAGGTACGATCCGGAGCCCCACCACCTGTTGTGGGTATTAAACTTAGTACAAACATGTGAAACCCAATTTTCAAAAAAAAAGAGAAGTTGAAGTTTATCTTTTTTTTGTACGTTTTGTTTTCTTTCGGGTCTTATACTTTTGGGGTTTGGAATTTTAGGAGGCAAACATCAGTAAAACAGTAGAATTTTGTTTGACTTGAACACTGGGGTTAGGAGCACAGACGTGAGAGTAGATTTGGGCCGTTGATCTCGATCTGAAGGAGGAAAGCCCACTCTTCTCCCCCCTAAAACCCTAGCCGCCACCCCCCTCCTCCCTCTTTTGGTCTTGTAGCCGCCCCCCTCTCTTGTTCTCTCTTTGGCCGCCACCCCCTCCCTCTCGTTCTTCCCCCAAGAACTTGCAGCCACCACCATACAACCCTAGCTGCCACCCCCATCTCCTCCTCTCCAAGGTGCAGCCCTCCCCGCTTGGATCTCCATCGTGTTGGTGCAAGCCTTCAATTGGAGTTTGGAGGGAGGAAGAAGGAAGGAGGAAAGTAAGAACTCAAGGTTATTTTGTGATTATCTTTGTATTTGTGCTGCAATCCATTTGTCATCCGTTCATTTATGCGATTCGGTAGAGGTGTTGTCCAGAATTTTGTTGGTGGGTAAATAGCAGCAGACTAATAGTTTATGGGGATTTTTCATGGGTAATTAGTGGTAATTAGTGTGAAAATCATGTAGAGCTTTGTCATATCTTTCCAACGAGTACTTATGCGCTCGATTCGGAGGTATATTTTAGGAGATATCGCTGTTTGATCCTGGCTAGGTTGCTATCCAAAAACAGAATGTAGGGTGTATCTTGTGGACTATTTGGGGCTATTTAGATGTTAGAATTTAATTATCATTTGAATACAAAACTTGTGGGAAATTTTATGTAGATGCTTCTGGAGTTTTTGTTTGTTACCACTGCTGTCATAATTTTAAAGATATGAAATTGTCAAGCAGCGCCGCTGCAGTTTGGTGGGTGATGGGGAGAGATGTCGCTCGCGACGGGTTTGGAATTGTGCGTAGGTGCGGTGTCGTTTATGAGCGTTTGTTATGTGGATTTGTGCACTAAATTGTGTGTCAAAAACAGGTGGTGGACTTCCGGATCGTACTTAGGGCTTTGTCCAAATTCCTCGGTGAAGGCAAATAAAATAGTGATGATTTATACTGTTGGTTGATTTATGTGTCCTATACTTGATTACATCCATGTCAAATGTGTTCATTCTCGTAATCCATTTTGAGAATTGTTGCTTTAAGTTATTCATGTTCTGTTATTTACATATGTTGAAGATGTTGTTCGAGCATGTTACACGTGTTGATTATTATTTTGAAGGAGTGGAAGTATATGTTTAACACATGTAAGTTGGGGTGGTCTCATGTTGGTGTCATGCATAGTGCATCCATCATCCTTTGCATGGAAGTTTCGTCGCGATCATATGGTCCGACCGTACCAGTACAATAAGCATCATACGTTGCCCGAGGAGGGGTATGATGTAGCTTCATATCCTTAGAGGTATGAAGGCAGAAGTCATTACTGCATCTGTAGCCATGTGCATTCATGGGTGAAACGTGGAACCTATTATGGTTGTGTGGATATTATGGATCTTCACTTTGTGTTTCATTTTGGAACTGAGTAATTGGTATCTTGTTTACTTGCTGCATTTTAATATTCAAGAAGGAAGTTGTGAACTACGTGGTTGTTAAAACACAGTTTGTTTACATTGTCAAATTGTTGTTTGATCATTTTACTTGCTAAGATGTGTCATCTCACTCTTGCATTGTTTGATGCAGGCACTTTATCTTTGCTTGGGGAAAGGAGGGAAGTAGCAGCACGGTCACTACACCCCTAATTAATTATACCACTGCTTAGTAATGTTGTTAAACAGGGGTTTTAAGACAAGAGGGTTGAATGTTATGAAATAGTGTGTGCCAGGGGTTTAATATGTTCCAGTCTTCATGGTGGTCGAAATTTTTGGTTGGCTGATTTCATTTTCTTTTGGTCTTGAATGTTTATTTCTACCTTTGCATCCTGATTATACACTGTGGATTACCTTTCTTCTACATCTTGTATAAACTCTATGTTCCTCCCATCATGCAACTTTCAAGGGAGGTGTTGCCAGATTTTATTTTACTTTCTGTCTCCATTTCTTTTCATATATTTTTTTAAAGTTTGTGGGAAGGGTCTTTGGTAACACTCATTATGTGGGAGCAACGGGGTGTTACAAAACATTCACATAGCATTTGCTAATAATCAACACCGCTTCTACGCACAACCCCAACACTGACGTGAACAACCACTGCTCCCTACCACCCGCCAACAGTAGCAGCACTGCTTGTTAATTTTGTGTCTTTAAAATTATTATAGCAGTGCTATCAAACAAAATATCTGGAAGCATCTACACAAAATACTCTACATCTTCGGTATTCGATGGATAATTAAATTTTTTCCATCTATAGGTTCTAAAACATATGACAATATAACCGACTGAATCTGTTTCAGACAGCAGCATAGTTAACTTTGAAGTTCGATATCTTCCAAACTACTCAACCAAAAATTATGAACCTTTGCTGGCCAAAAGTACTTTTATCCCTCTACAAATGTCTCCATAGTTGGAAGAGCCAATTCGGCCATTTACTAGATAAAACCCACCAGTGAACAGACATGCTCGGTTTGCTTAGCAAACAGGTACATCCACTGTAAAACAAATATAACTGGAGTTTCAAAATTCATATGAATACATTCTTTATCAATATGGAAAGCTTATGAAATTATCTACAATTTCTCTCACTAAATAAAAGTTTAATTCTGTTGATAGAAGTGCCTAAATCTTAGGAGAACAAATTCTGCATGGAATTATGAGACTGAAAAATTGTTATAATCAAACTTCAATTACTCTCTGATATGATGTCCGATTGAGGTGTTATTTGTGGCCATGAAAAGATCTACAAATTATCTACGACTCATAGATAGACTTCTTTTATTTTTTGAGGCCACTAAGACCACAGAAAACTGGCATGAACAGAAACTATCAAATCTACCACTCTGTAGAGACTAATTTCGAGATCAAAATCTAATCCCCCATCTAATCCAACCAAGAAAGGCTAATTGCAGGGCCTAAAACTCATCCAAAACAAGAGAAAACATTCATAAAGTGGAGAAAACAGAGATAAAGGAAATCCAACCAATTCTTGGAGAGAAACGACGACGATGGGCGACGGTATGCCCTCATCTCCCCTCTCTTCTCTCCCTTGTTCTTCCTCTCTTCTCTTGGGGCAAGGAACAAAAGGGTGATGGCTGCTAGGTGTGGGAGTACGTGGCTACTATGGTTAGGGAGGTATAAATAGAAGGAAACTTTCACAATCCTAATATCCAATGGCTCAGATCAACCGGCACTCAAAAAGACTCATCCGGACTCCAAACAAGGCAAACTAGTAATCGATCGAAATCATCTCGACGAGATCTATACATCTACAGCCTCCGATCATCCATAGGACACACCATATTTGGATTATAAATATGGTTGAATTTTTAAGGCGTTACATTCTACCCCCTTGAAAGAATTCGTCCTCAAATTCTGCCATTTCTACAAATCAAGACATTCACTAACGATAAAACTCAGTCAAACACCCTAAATAGACTAGTAGCGTTGATGCCATCGTGAAAAAAGTTTTTCCCGAAACAACCTCTAACTCAGACTAATTTATCAAAGAAAGCAATACACATTGACAACAATCATAAAACAATATAAAATGAAACCCAAGGCATTGTCATAGGTGCAATCAACAGTAGGATTTCCCATCATCGAATTTGGATGCAGCTCCATAGTCTTTAAACAACACTTCACCAAATATGTTAGAACACTAAGCACAACAATCATCGAATTCAACAACCTCGTTTGTTAATGCCACTAAGGCCAACCATCCATATATCGTCAATGTATGAAACACCTGACATACCACTCTCAAGCACTATAAAACATGGTTGTTATTACATTAGAATCCAACTACTAGAGACCTCCAAAACTATTCTGTTGACATGAAGCAAATAGTGCTCAAGTCATATAACGTCTTTTTCTCCTCTCAAAAGAGATAAAATTTGCAAGACTCATAAAGCAATGAAGGTATAACAACAAGAAAATTAATGTTCTTCTTGACACAGACTCATGCAAAAGCTTCATAAATATTACTTTCAACACTAAAATAATAACACGATACTATTCTCAACAGGAGTAATTGGACTTCAATAAGACAATCCACATAACCAAACTACCTTGATTAACCTCACATACAACAAAACCTCCTATTACTGCACTTGAACAATTTGTACCTCGTGATCTCACATGATGCATTCAAAGTAGTAGACATACATGATCTATCAAACCATCATTCATATGAAAAGAAAAAATATCAATCTGATGCAACAACCACATCATTATAGAGATAGATGACTAACAAACATAAGCAACTCCTAGTTAAGCATTGACTTCGTTTAAGATAAAGCGGTCCAAATAATGATTCAACAAGCATGCATAGAGAAATTGATCATAAAAAATCAAACTACCATATATCGTCGGCGAATAAAAAAATAAAACAGGTTATCAATATCGTCCACATGACTAGCCTGCAACAACTAAAAATTATGCATAGCCTTTATGGCTATTGAAACAAACCAAAGAAGGGAAACATGCACACCTCTTCAACTATAATATAGACATAAAATCCACTTGAAACCACCCTATTTATTGTTAAAATAAGGTTGCACACCATAAGAAAACCTATCCGGTAAACATGGTTGGACTTATCTATCCACGTCATCATACAAATTCACTTGAATTCTACCAGTCTCAAGATTTCATAGACAGTACAACATTGCCTTTGATCTATAGAGACAAACCAATTGTATACTAAGATCAAGTTGGCAAGTAGCCACACTAGCCAAAAAGGGGTGAGGCACAAAGCGTTGCACCCATAGAAATATTACATTGATAAGTTGGGTTGTAACCCAACTGCCAATCAAACTCAACAACACCACAAAACTACATTATATAGTGTTTCCACACCACACCAAGTCGGATTAGACCCACTATACACAGCTCAATAAACAATTGGTCCTACAAGTACTAGAACCCAAAAAATCCTTTTGAAAAAAAATCCACAATCAAGCATATAGAAATATATGATAGTAATAGCTCAAAGAATTCAAAACATTGCATCCAAAAAAAACATCATGATGATATGTATATAAAACAAGTACATTAGTAACTTCACATTCATAATAACTTCAATAACAACCACATCAAGAAACCAATATTAAATAGTAGTAACATATCATATCAAGCATTAAGTCGTTAACCACATATCCCATCAAACCATAAAGGAATTTGGAGTAAGGAAATTCTAGTCATCTATACTTTAAAATACTAATATGAAAGATATACGAACCCATACCATTCCTATATGTGCAAGTGTGTCGTATTTATCTTCAAATTGCCTAGAATCTAAAGACTATGCTTTGCTACCAACTGTAACACACCAAGGTCCAAAAACACCCTGAGGTGCTATTAAAACTACACTGCTAATAATCTGGTATAAAACTTCAACAGCATCTCCTTTGAAAATTGCATAAACGAGGAAACAACAGAGTATAAATAGATATCATGATAAGAAAACATACTAGATATTAATAATCTGCTAGCAATGGGAAGATAACCATAACGACATGAATTGAATTAACCAGTGCACAAGACTAGTTAAAAACAAATATCCTTTGACAAGAAGTTTCTAATTAAATCATGGCTATGACTGGGCAGTATTATTATGAGATTGAATGTGGATGTGCTGCTACTTCCCTCATTCCCAACGTGATTCAAGTACCTACATCGAGTAATGCAAGAGTGAGATGATACATCTCAGCAAGTAAAATAATATCAAACCGTTTAACCACATAAGAACATTGTTTTACCACCACTTGATTTCACAATCTTCCTCTTATTATGAAGGTACAACACGAATACAATGTACAACACACCTAGTTACCACACCTCGCAGGTAGAAACCACAATAGTAACATAGCAATATTACACTTCATATATACCTAATGAGTGCAAATGACTGCAAATGCAAGGATGACTTCTGCCTTCATACCTCTAAGGATATGAAGTTGCATCGTATCCCTCCTCGGGCAACGTACGATGCTAAATGTACCGGTACGGTCGGACCATAAGATCATGACATAAGTTTAAAATGCAAGATGGATGATGCAATGTGCATGACATGCCAACAACACTTCACTACATATAACATGCTTCATAATAGAAACTTCAACTTCCTCAAAGACGTGAGTCAACCACATATACCATTCTCAAATCATGTTCATCAACATTATTAACATATACCATTAATACTTTCGATCAAATAAAACCTCATCATAGAATTCCATGTTTAACACATGCAATACTTATGAATACTCAATGACAGGGAATAAGATACGAGTCAAGCGATAGCAAACCACCACTGCATTTTACTTGCCTTCGCAGGGAATTCGAAATGGCACTATGTACGATCCGAAGCCCTCCACCTGTTGTGAGCATTAAACTTAGTACAAACATTCACATAGCATTTGCTAATAATCAACACCGCTTCTATGCACAACGCCAACACTGACGTGAACAACCACTGCTCCCTACCACCCGCCAACAGTAGCAGCACTGCTTGTTAATTTTGTATCTTTAAAATTATTATAGCAGTGCTATCAAACAAAATATCTGGAAGCATCTATACAAAATACTCTACAACTTTGGTATTCGATGGATAACTAAATTTTGCCATCTATAGGTTCTAAAACATCCGACAATATAACCGACTGAATATGTTTCAGATAGCAGCATAGTTAACTTTCAAGTTCGATATCTCCCAAACTATTCAACCAAAAATTATGAACCTTTGCTGGCCATAAGGACTTTTATCCCTCTACAAAAGTCTCCATAGTTGGAAGAGCCAATTTGGCCATTTACTAGATAAAACTCACCAGTGAATAGACATGCTCAGTTTGCCAGGCAAACAGGTACATCCACTGTAAAACAAACATAATTGGAATTTCAAAGTTTAATTCTATTGATAGAAGTGCCTAAATCTTAGGAGAACAGATTCTGCACAGAATTATGAGACTGAAAAATTGTTATAATCAAACTTCAATTACTCTCTGATTTGATGTCCGATTGAGGTGTTCTTTGCGTCCATGGAAAGATCTACAAATTATTTACGACTCATAGATATACTTTTATTTTTTGAGGCAACTAACCATGGAAACTGGCATGAACAAAAACTGTCGAATCTTCCACTCTGTAGATTCTAATTTCGAGATCAAAATCTAATCCCCCATATAATCCAACCGAGAAAGGCTAATTGCAGGGACTAAAACTCATCCAAAACAAGAGAAAACATTCATAAAGTGGAGAAAACAAAGATAAAGGAAATCCAACCAATTCTTGGAGAGGAACAACGACGATGGGCGACGGTATGCCCTCATCTCCCCTCTCTTCTCTCCCTTGTTCTTCCTCTCTTCTCTTGGGGCAAGGCACAAAAGGGTGATGGCTGCTAGGGGTGGGAGGACTTGGCTACTATGGTTAGGGAGGTATAAATAGAAGAAAACTTCCACAATCCTTATATCCAATGGCTTAGATCAACCGGCACTTGAAAAGACTCATCCGGACTCCAAACAAGGCAAACTAGTAATCGATCGGAATCATCTCGATGAGATCTATACATCTACGACCTCCGATCATCCATAGGACACACCATATTTGGATTATAAACATGGTTTAATTTTTAGGGCATTACATGAACGTTGTGGTGCCTCTGAGCAAGTTCGTCTAGGCGATGACTACCTTTGGCGAAGGCCCAAGTGCAGAGGTCTTCGCAAAGCATTACTGCTTTCATTGGCAAAAGAGGTATTCTAGTGTTGGTATTGATCAGTTTGGAAGTTGCACCTTCACCTCAAAGTCTAGGAAGACAAAAGAGAAGGTTGTGGAACTAGCCCCCTACACAACAAATAAGTGGGGGGATGGACGGAGAATTGGTTTTATGTGTGATGCCCTGAATGCGAAGGGTGGCCGCGGGAGAGTGCACTAAGCCCATTTCAGTTAGAATCTTTCCCTCGTTTTTCGATCGAGGAGAGGAACTGTAGTGACCAGGCCTTCGGACGTCTCGTTGTTACCTACAGTGGCCAAGATCTAGTCGAGGAATACCTGTAGTGTGGGATCTGGCCGCTTAGCTGAGGTTGGATCCTGGGTCCTGTTGTTTATTTGTTTTTTATTTCTGTGAACCATAAAACAAGGCAACACATTTGTTAAGCATTAAAAGACCTTCATCCTTCGAAGCATTATTCCCTCTTGGGTATAATGAATCTTAGACGAAGGTTACAAAGAGCAAGCCTTCATCATCCATAAATATGAAAAATTTATTCATAAGATGTAAGATCAAGCCACATATTTATTCCATAACGAAGGTAAAGATATTATTAAAGCTTGTTTTACATCAATACCTTTGACCTGTTTGGAGACAATGACGCGAGGGCAAATAGAATCCATTGTGAACAGTATGGGGGTACTATTCATCTATTTATAGGCTTGGGACTCAACCCAAGTGAAAGTACATTCGTGACCTTTTATACGTACATATTATCCTAATACAAGCAACAGAGACAAACTAGTCTTTTTCTCTTCAGTTCAACACCATGCTCGGCCTTCGTAACCATCTTGAGCCGAAGCTGTCATCCTTCAGCGCTTTATGCATACTTTTAGTAGCTTCGGCATTTAGTTTTCGTTGCTTATAAGCAATTTCTCCATCCTGAGGACCTTCGGCAGAGAAGGAGACCTTCGGCAGAGATTGAGAGCGGTTGAACTTCACGGAGGCCATGTGTGTTTGAATCATTTGTTTAGCTAGATGGGGCTTTCCTACAAGGAGCACACGACGTGTTCGAAGAGGCAGCGAAAGACGTTGACAAGGGACCCTACCCAATCATAAACGTCGATAGAGACGCCATTGACTTGTTCAGTGGGTGCTGGTGTGGGGGAATGCTCTGAGGTCTTTGCTATGGATCTGGCGGAGACATGTGATCCCGATGGCTCGGCGCACGACATTGTGGCTAAGACCGTGGAGTACTCAACAGACCTCGTTACTATGGATAAGTTGGGGAAGGATTTAATTACAATGAAAGTTGGTACGAGTAGCACAAAATAGTGGGTTGTGTGGGAGGCGAGTGCGGTGTGTGACTGCGAGGATGTTGAACTCGCTCTCATGGCACGGGTGTTACTTATATTTCCTTATTCGCATAATGTCACACCCGGATTTAAGGGGTAAAACCGGGTGCGTCTCATATGTGCGCCAAAGAAGAACAACACATATAATGACCAAGTGTATAGAGATAAATGTCACAAATATTATTACATAATGAGAATTTCTTACAAAATACTGATAATAAACAAAGCGATCTAATATTATTTTGTTGACGCCATTAAGTCAACTAAGAGACGTCTCCTAGACCTCGTCAAACTCCTCGTAGTAATCTTCCTCCGGGCCACCTGCTCTTCACCTTTGGGGGGTGAGTTTTATCGCAAGAGTGAGCTCACAAAATTTCATCGCTCAACAAGTGTGGGGAATAATGTGCATGAGCGCACCACAGTGGGGTCTCATCTATAGTGTCATGTTGATCAAATAATGGTCAAGACAAAGCATTGCTTTTAATAAGTTGGTCAAATTTTATTAGCAGTTACTATGTATAAGTAAATACCAACCCAAATAAATGTGAGATCATAATTAAATAATAAACCACAATGCGATGCAAATGACTAATTAAGTTTAATTCTAAAAGTCGCCTAGAGGGGGGTGGATATGCGAAACCTGAAATTTATAAACTTAAGCACACACTACAAGCTGGGGTTATTGTTAGAATTAAAGTCAAGTCCGGGGGAGAGGGGAAAACAAATCAAATGAGAATCAAGCGAATGAACACGATTTGTTTTACTGAAGTTTGGTTCCAAAGAACCTAGTCCCCGCTGAGGTGTTCACAATGACCGGGTCTTTTTCAACCCTTTCCCTCTCTCAAATGGTCACTTAGACCGAGTGAGCCTTTTCCTTAATCAAACGGGTCACTTAGACCCCTCAAGGACCACCACACACTTATGTGTCTCTTGCTTTGATTACAAGTCACTTGGGAACAAGAATGAGAAAGGAAGAAAGTGATCCAAGCAACAAGAACTCAAATGAACACAAAAATCTCTCTCTCACAAGCCACTAAGTGTTTGGAGTGAATTTGGGACTCAGATAGGATTTGATCTTTTGTATTGTGTCTTGGAGTGAATGCTAGAGCTCTTGTATTGAATGAGATGTGCAGAAAACTTGGATTCCCTGAAGTTGTGGTGGTTGGGGGTATTTATAGCCCCCAACCACTTGGGTAGCCATTGGGAAGGCTATTAGCGATGGATGCACCGGACAGCCGGTGCGCCACCGAACACTCACTGTTCAGTGTCTGGTGCACCGCTACGTCACCCAACCGTTAGGGTTCTGGAGCAGTTGACCGTTGGCGCCTTTGTCTTCTTGTGGCACCAAACAGTCTGGTGGTGCACCGGATAGTCCGGTGCCCCTCTGACTCGCTGCTCTGACTTCTGTCGTGTACTGTGCTACACTGTTCCCGCTGTCAGAGTCGACCATTGCGCGCTGGATAGCCGTTGCTTGATGGCTCACCGGACAGTCCGGCGGCACACCGGATAGTCCGGTGAATTATAGAGGAGCACGCCTGTGTTTCCTGAGAGTGGCTGCTTGGCTTCTGTATGGCCCTGGTGCACCAGACACTGTCCGGTGCGCTAGACCACAGCACACTCAAGTCCTTTTTGCTCCTTTTAAATTGGGTCCCTAACTTGAATATTTATTGGTTTGTGTGGAACCTTATGCACCTGTAATACATGAATTCTAGAGCAAACTAGTTAGTCCATATGTTTGTGTTGGATATTCAACCACCAAAATCAATTGTAGGAAAAGGTTAACCCTATTTCCCTTTCAATATCCCCCTTTTTGGTGATTGATGCCAACACAAACCAAAGCAAATATAAAGTGTAGAAATGAACTAGTTTGCATATAGTAAGTGCATAGGTTACTTGGAATTAAACCAATATGAAAGTTTACTAAGTATGAATAAGAGTGAATGGATTGCTTTCTTTTGTTTAACATTTTGGACCACATTTGCACCACTTGTTTGTTTTTATAAATCTTTTCAAAATCCTTTTGCAAATAGTCAAGGTATATGAATAAGATTGCAAGAAGCATTTTCAAGATTTGAAATTTCTCCCCTGTTTCAAATGCTTTTCCTTTGACTAAATAACAACTCCCCTTGAATTAAATTCTCCTCTTAGCTTTCAAGAGGGTTTTTAAATGGATACCAATTTTGAAATCTTATTTCGATAAGCATAGATACCAATTGATACCAATTGAAAATACATTATTTGAAAAATTCATTTCAAAAATTTTGAAATGGTGGTGGTGCGGTCCTTTTGCTTTAGGCTTAATATTTTCTCCCCTTTGGCATTAATCGCCAAAACCGGAGAACGTTGGAGCCCTTTTATATTTTCTCCCCCATTGATAAAAGAAATATAAGTGAAAGATTATACCAATCGGAGAGTTGGCGGAATACCGGCAAAGGGTAAATAATACCAATGGAGTTGAGTGGAAGCGTTGTCTTTGTCGAATACTCCATTTCCCTTTCAATCTAAGACTAATACAAGAGATACTCAAGGAAACTAATTAGTCTTAGCTTTGGCACAAGATGAATAAGAAATATGCAATTGGACCAAATGAAAGAGATATGATCAAAGGTATAGAAGTTAGCTATGTGTGCAATGTTTCAATCAAAATTCTGAGAATCAAGAACATTTAGCTCATTCCTAAGTTTGCTAAAGGTTTTCTCATCTAGTGGCTTGGTAAAGATATCGGCTAATTGATCTTTGGTGTTAACATAAGCTATTTCGATATCCCCCCTTTGTTTGTGATCTCTCAAAAAGTGATACCGAATGTCTATGTGCTTAGTACGGCTGTGTTCAACGGGATTATCCGCCATGCGGATTGCACTCTCATTGTCACATAGGAGAGGGACTTTGCTCAATTTGTAGCCATGGTCCCTAAGGGTTTGCCTCATCCAAAGTATTTGCACACAACAATGGCCTGTGGCAATGTACTCGGCTTCGGCGGGAGAAAGAGCTACATAGTTTTGTTTCTTTGAAGCCCAAGACACCAGGGATCTTCCCAGAAACTGACAAGTCCCTGATGTGCTCTTCCTATCAATTTTACACCCTGCCCAATCGGCATCGAAATATCCTATTAAATCAAAAGTGGATCCCTTGGGGTACAAAAGCCCAAACTTAGGAGTGTAAACTAAATATCGCATGATTTTCTTTACGGCCCTAAGGTGAACTTTCTTAGGATTTGCCTGAAATCTTGCACACATGCATACTGAAAGCATAATATCTGGTTGAGATGCATATAAGTAGAGTAAAGATCCTATCATCGACCGGTATACCTTTTGATCTACGGATTTACCTCCCGTGTCGAGGTCGAGATGCCCATTAGTTCCCATGGGTGTCTTTATGGGTTTGCCATCCTTCATTCCAAACTTCTTAAGTATGTCTTGAATCTACTTGGTTTGGCTGATAAAGGTGCCATCCTGGAGTTGCTTGATTTGAAATCCTAGGAAATACTTCAACTGCCCCAGCATTGACATCTCGAATTTCTGTACCATGATCCTACTAAACTCCTCACAAGTAGACTTGTTAGTAGACCCAAATATGATATCATCAACATAAATTTGGCATATGAACAAGTCTTTTTCAACAGTTTTAGTGAACAAGCCATTAGTGATAAGAAAATCTCGCAGGCATTCATACCATGCTCTTGGGGCTTGCTTGAGCCCATAAAGCGCCTTTGAGAGTTTATAAACATGGTTAGGGTACTCACTATCTTCAAAGCCAAGAGGTTGCTCAACATAGACCTCTTCCTTGATAGTTCTATTGAGGAAGGCACTTTTCACGTCCATTTGGTAAAGCTTAAAGCCATGGTAAGTAGCATAGGCAAGTAATATGCGAATTGACTCAAGCCTAGCTATGGGTGCATAAGTTTCATCAAAATCCAAACCTTCGACTTGTGAATAACCCTTGGCCACAAGTCATCCTTTGTTTCTTGTCACCACACCATGCTCATCTTGCTTGTTGTGGAATATCCACTTGGTACCTACAACATTTTGATTAGGACGTGGAACTAAATGCCATACCTCATTCCTCGTGAAGTTGTTGAGCTCCTCTTGCATTGCCATCACCCAATCCGAATATCTTAATGCATCCTCTACCCTGTAAAGCTCAATAGAGGAAACAAAAGAGTAATGTTCATAGAAATGAGCAACTCGAGATCTAGTGATTACCCCATTATGAATGTCACCAAGGATAGAGTTGACGGGGTGATCTCGTTGAATTTCTTGGTGGACTCTTGGGTGTGGTGGTCTTTGACCCTGAATCTCTTGATCATCTTCCTTGTCTTTATCATCATCATCTTCCCCTTGATTATTGTCCTCCTCTTGAGGTGGCTCATCCTCTTGATTTGCATCTTCGTCATCTTGAGCCTGATCCTTATCTTGAGTTGGTGGAGATGCTTGGTTGGAAGATGACGGTCGATCTTGTGCTTGTGTGTGCTCTTCGTATTCCTTTGCACACACATCCCCAATGGACATGTTCCTTAGCGCGACGCACGGAGCCTCTTCATCATCTAACTCATCAAGATCAACTTGCTCCACTTGGGATCCATTAGTCTCATCAAACACAATGTCACTAAAAACTTCAACTAATCCAGTGGACTTGTTGAAGACTCTATATGCCCTTGTGTTTGAGTCATAACCAAGTAAAAAGACTTCTACAACTTTAGGAGCAAATTTAGATTTTCTACCTCTTTTAATAAGAATAAAGCATTTGCTCCCAAAGACTCTAAAATATGAAACATTGGGCATTTTACCAGTGAGGAGTTCATACGGTGTTTTCTTGAGGATTCGGTGAAGGTAGAGCCGGTTGATGGAGTAGCAAGCAGTTTTGATTGCTTCCGCCCAAAACGGGTCTGGTGTCTTGTACTCATCAAGCATGGTTCTTGCCATGTTTAGTAGAATTCTTTTTTTCCTCTCCACTACACCATTTTGTTGAGGTGTGTAGGGAGAAGAAAACTCATGCTTGATGCCCTCATCCTCAAGAAATCCTTCTATTTGAGAATTCTTGAACTCCGTCCCGTTGTCGCTTCTTATCTTTTTCATCCTTAATCCGAACTTGTTTTGAGCGTGTCTTAAGAATCCTTTTAAGGTCTCTTGGGTTTGTGATTTTTCATGCAAAAAGAATACCCAAGTGAAGCAAGAATATTCATCCACAATAACTAGACATTACTTACTCCTGTCGATGCTTTTGTAAGCTATCGGGCCGAATAGATCCATGTGAAGTAGCTCAAGCGGCCTGTCTGTCGTCATTATGTTTTTGTGTAGATGATGAGATCCAACTTGCTTTCCTTCTTGGCATGTGCTACAAACCCTGTCTTTCTCAAAATGAACATTTGTTAGTCCTAAAATGTGTTCTCCTTTTAGAAGCTTGTGAAGATTCTTCATCCCAACATGGGCAAGTCGGCGATGCCAGAGCTAGCTCATATTAGTCTTAGCAATTAAGCAAGTGTCAAGTTCAGCTTTGTTATCATTAAAATCAACTAAATATAGCTGACCCTCTAAGACTCCCTTAAATGCTATTGAATCATCACTTCTTCTAAAGACAGTAACACCAATATCACTAAAAAGATAGTTGTAGCCCATTTTACATAATTGAGATACAGAAAGCAAATTCTAATCTAAAGAATCTACAAGAAAAACATTGGAAATGGAATGGTCAGGAGATATAGCAATTTTACCCAAACCTTGGACCAAACCTTGATTTCCATCCCCGAATGTGATAGCTCATTGGGGATCTTCATTTTTCTCATACGAGAACATTCTCTTCTCCCCTATCATGTGGTTTGTGCATCCGCTATCGATTATCCAACTTGAACCCCCTGATGCATAAATCTACAAAACAATTTAGGCCTTGTTCTTAGGTACCCAAACAGTCTTAGGTCCTTTCACATTAGAAACAAGCACCTTGGGTACCCAAACACAAGTCTTGAAGCTCTTGTGTTTGTGTAACACCCTGATTTTGGGGGTATAAAATTTCTTTCTAATGATCACCCAAAATCATGTGTTACTCTACTCTCTCTCACCCTAGGTTCTATCTCTCTCTAGATTTTCCCTCCCTTTTTCCTTTTTTAAGTAGACTTAGCTTAAGTTAGGGACATTTAATTATTTATTTTTGCCAAACATTATGGGTCATGGCATGTTGCATCATGCTGAGCTTAAAATACTCTTTGAAGTGTTGCACATATTTGAATTTAAAACCTAGATTGAATTTGGAATTGAAAACCCTAGAGAAAAGAAAAAGAAAAGGAATTAGAAAATTCAGAGAAAAAGAAAAGGAGAAAGCAGCCCAGCCGGCCCAGCTCGGCCCAGCCAGGCCGCGCGCCCGCGCCGCCTGACAGGCGGACCCTGCCTGTCAACGGCAGTTCCCCTCTCCCGCGCGCTCTCTCTCGCTCTCTGCCCACTGGGGCCAACCTGTCGGCGCCAGTTTCCTTCGCCCGCGCGCTACCTCTCTCTTTGTCTCGCAGGCCCGGTTCGCCAGTCGCCAAGCCGTTGCCCCGCGCGCCCCTTTCCTCTCTCCCTGCACCATGGGCCAGCCCTGTCAGCTCCGCCCCCTCCTCGCTCGCCGTGGACCGGCGCGTGCGCACTCACGCACGTCGCCGAGTTTCTCGGCCACGACGCCACCCACGCACCCAGCTCTCTTCTTAGAGCCCCGCCAGTGCCCCGCGCTCACCCGTCGCCTCATTTCGCACACCCTCACCCTCTCTCGCGCTCTGCCCTCGCCGCTAGACGTCGCCGGAGACCCGCGCCCGCGTTCCCAGCCATCCAGCTCGCCGGAGACCGCTCCAAGCCTCCCCGAGCTCTGCTCCGAGGTGAGACACCCGTCCCCGTGCTCAATTTCCCCTATTTGTGCCCTGTGCTCGGCCAATTTCACCGTCGCCGGTGCTCGACCGCGGCAGACCGTCGTGCTCGCGCGGTGACCAGCCGATTTAGCCCGATTTAGTTCCCCGGCATTAGTCCCTAAGGTGCCTCTACCTCTGCTGAAGCTAGCCCAGGCCTTAGCGCTCCTTAAGCCCCCTCCTTGTGGCCAGAATGCCTCACCGGAGTTACTCCGGCTCGCCCGAGACCTTCTCACCGTCGTTCTCCCTTCTCTGCCCATGGATTCATGGCCTCTTCTCCGCCATTGAGTTCGCTGTGGCGTTCTCTCCCTCTCTGCCCAACTCCGGTGACCCCGGATCCACCCTAGCTCGCGCCAGCCTCAACTCCGGCAACCTCACCGCTTCGGAGAGGAATAGCGCTGCCCGTAGCCGTCTACCCTCCCAGATCTGATCCCCTCCGTCCAATTCATATCGCACGGCCCAGATCACTGGATACCGCTTCGCGCACGCGCGCCTCACGCCCTGGCCCGCCTGTCAGCGCCCATGTCCCCTGGCGCTAGGCCCGCTTGGTCAGTGCGCCCTCCCCCTCTGTCGCTGACGCCCCTGGCCCGCTTGTCAGTACTCGCCCGCCCGCGTGCGTGCCCTCGGTCGCAGATTTAATCGGTTTTAGATCTGACGGTTAGAATAGCCCGATACCCCTTCGCACGGTAGTTTTCCTAAAGAGACCCTCGGTTTATTAGAAATCAACCCGTCGTCCCTGGTTTTCGCGCGCAGGCCCCTGTATTCTTGCAGATTGAACCCTAGACTTTTAAATATTCATAGAATTAGACCTAAATTCATATTTTGAATTCCCAAACTTGTTTATTTCATAACTTTTGCATATGAACTCCAAATTTAGTGGTTCAAATTGCAAAATGTTCATAGAATTATTCTCTGTCTAAATAAAATGGTTTCATTTACTGTCTGCACATTCTAATTTTTATGATTAAGTATGAACTAATGTAGATGTAGTTTTATTCATTTAATAAAATAAATAAAAGGAGAACCTTAGAGATTTAATCATGTTTAATCTTGTAAGATTAATAAGGTGTATTACATGAATTCATCCTCTGTTCTAAATTTTAGGTCATAATAAAATAGGTTGAACTATGTTTATGTACTTGTAAGTAACACTTATGGGAAATAGTAATCTATTTTCAAATAAAGTTAATGTATGTTATAGTTTATGTTATACTTTGAATTCATTATCCCTTATGTAGTATTGTGTCTTTTTAAGATGTGTTCCAATGTTTGTACATGTTTGGTGTGATGTTCATTTGTACTTTCCAAATGTATTGAATGCATGCTCGCTTTATTTAGACAACGAGCAGTCCAGGTTCCTGAGTGTGTTGTTGGAGACCTCCCTGAGCAGCAACCTGGTGAAGGCAAGTGTCCTTTGACCCAATATGTCCTACTTACTTTATAATTCACTATCCCGCATTACTTTATGAAACCTAAGGATTGACTAGTCTGTATTCACTTATCCTTGTTTACCTTTTGGGTTATCATGGTTAGCATTTTGCTATTGCCTTAACTTTAATCAATGAACATGATGTGAACATTTATGATACGATATTGTTATCCTGATTATGTTGATGAACTTGTGATACTCTAGGGGGCTCAGGCCTTTTCCTGAGTACCTCTCCATAAGGACCTGTTCATGGAGTGACCACCTGGGATAACAGTGCAACCATGAGGGTGGAATGGGATGCCCTTAGCTGATTAATTAGATGAACCTGGGGGTGTAATTGGCTTTGCCAGAGGGCCGTCAATGGGAGCCGGGGCGTAGTGCTCGCTCTGCCAAGGTTGGGGTGCAGAGGTTCATTTGATTTGGTTTTGTTAGTCACCCACCTTGGGGAGGTGTACTGCGTTTGTACGACTGGCGAAACCTAACGAGCAGCTATGCACCAGGTGAGTCTTTGTAAAAGCTACGTAGTGAAACCTTGCCAACTCACCTTGGTAGTGTTTAAGGGTTTGATCGAACCGAGGCATAAAGGGATCACGACTTGTGGGTAAAGTGCGCAACATCTACAGAGTGTTAAAAACTGGTATATCAGTCGAGCTCACGGTTAAGAGCAGCCTTGGGATCCTCTTTGATTAGAAGAACTTTGGATACTTTTATGATGATGATTAAAAATGTTGGTTACAAAATCTGATCTCTAGTATTCCCTCGTTTGAGGAAGTACTTTTGGGTAATAATTGGGTTTATTACTAAAAGTTGGCTCTACTAATAATAATAAATACTTGACTAACCTAAAAGCTACTGCTTAACCTCAACCCCACATACAGCTAGTCCACTTTTGCCAAATGGGACATTTGCTGAGTACGTTGATGTGTACTCACCCTTGCTTTACAAACCACCCCACCCCAGGTTGTCCCCATTGTACTCAATGCTCAGGAGGTGATGCTGGCAGCATGGAGGACTTCGAGGAGTTCCAGGAATATGACGAGTTCTAGTTTACTTAGTGGCAAACCCCCAGTCAGCTACCTGTGTAGGCTTATCATCTACGTTTCGTTTCTCCGCACTTTGATAGTTATGTTAAAGACAATGGTTATGTATCAGACTCTGTGGATGTCTTGGACATCCTGATGTAATAAAGTACCTTTCCGCTATTTATTTCGAGCATTGTGTGATGATGTCCAATTACGTAATCACTGTGTACGTGAGTTTCTGATCCTGGCACGTACATGGTTCGCATTCGGTTTGCCTTCCAAAACCGGGTGTGACACAAGTGGTATCAAAGCCCTTGCTAACTTTAGGACCGCTAACCTAGACTAGAATGGTCGCCCTAAGGACTATAGACCCCTACTCTTACCTTGACCTCAGTGTCTTTTCAAAAGTTGGTCATCTTGACCAACTCTATGTTGTTTACTTATCTCAAAAGTTTTATCTCACTTTTCTTTCTGTTTACTTTCTGGTCTCATAGTTCTACTCTTACTCTTGTGCTTACAATGTCTTTTGTAGATGGCTCATCTTAGGTGCACTGCACGTAAGTCTGTGATCCCCTTTTTGCCTTCTCGCCTGGTGGAGTGTCCACTGTGTTGCACAGTGTCAGGTCAGTCTAGTCAACTGGAGAGACTGCATCATCACCTGCACGAGGAGCAGAAGCACCGACGCCAGGAGCAGGAGCAGGAGCAGCAGGACTCTTCCCCCTCGCCTTAGCGGGAGGTGGAGTCTGAGAGGCCGCCTTCCCCTGCACCTCAGCCAGAGATGCCCCCTACACCACCACAGGGCATCCCCGCTGCTGGAGGAGACCCTGACGGAGACGGAGACGACGACGACGCCGGTGGCAGTTCGAGCCACGACACGGAGCTCTTGGAGGAGCCGGAGCCGGAGGGATGGATCGCTAGACCCATCACTCATGTCGTTGCTCGCGGGTGTCACTTCCACGATGCTCTCGATACCCTGTTGCGTCAGGCCTTCAACCGACACACTTGGTCCATCGAGTACCGTTGTGTAGTCTACCAGCATCGTCGTGGTCTATACCCGGAACAGTGGGAGGCTACTTGTTTGGTGTGCCGTCCGGACGATGATCTCTAGGGTGCAGAGGCCTTCTCAGAGCACTATTCTATTACTGAGAGGGACACTACCGAGGTTGCCATGCAAGATGCAGCATGACGAGCACTTTCTCAGTATTGCTCGTTGTTCAGCGATGTAGCTAGTGGCCTTGACCTAAAGTACTACCCTCGCTGTTCGACCGGCAGTGCTGGAGGTGTGATTGTCTTGCCAGTGGGTGAGGGCAATCCCAGGCTGAACAGCATTGTCAATCTGGTCGTCGTGCTCAACACAGAGTTGGACCACGCCCTTGACGAGTTGGGAAAGGTTCGGGCGGAGGTTGCGGAATTGCATGCTGAGTGCGCAGCACGCCACTATCTGGATGGTGGTTCTCCCGCCCCAGTCGGGATTCAGCACCCTTACCGTTCACCGCCCCGTGGTCGCTTCGACTATGGTACCCCAGACTGCAGGACCCGGATAGATTTGGATCCTTAGATCGATAGGGTTGGAGTCTGTAATAATACTTAGTTCAGTTTCTTAGTCTAGCCAGTCTTAGTCAGAGTTAGTTTGGTTATCTTTTGTTGGATGCTTGTTATGATGGACATGTAATGAAGTTGGATCTTTGTAATGATTGTCACCAAGGTGTGGGTATCCCCTGCAACTTGGTGTAGTTATTAATAAAGTCAGTTATTTAGTTGGGTAATCCATTTATTTCCACTTTCCTCTTTATCTAAGAAGTTGTCGGTGAAGATGGTCATTTGTTCAGTGCTATGAAGATTCTCTATACATCTTTTCTTATGCTGAAATATTGTAGAGTCAGATTTGATATATGTGTGTGATTTATACATATGTCTGAGAACAGGCGCAGAGGTGCGAGGCGTGCTCAACCAGAACAGCAGGCACCCCAAGAGGAGGCAGCTCCACACCAGCATTTGCCACCGCCACCACCGATGACCATTGAGCAAATGCTCTTGATGCAGACCCAAGCAGTTCAGGCAATCGGACAGACCTTAGCAGCTATGCAGCAGGTGCAGCAGCAGCCACCACCTCCTCAACCTCCTGTCCAAGTCCAGATGCCACAAGTGCCCAGAGACAAGCGGGCAGAGTTCATGAGGGGCCATCCCCTAGTTTTTGCCCACTCTGCTGATCCCATGGACGCCGAAGATTGGCTGCGTACCGTGAAGCGTGAGTTGCACACTGCCCAGTGCAACGATCGTGAGAAGGTATTGTATGGTCCCTGACAGCTAAGGGGAGCAGCCCAGTCTTGGTGGGAGTCTTACCTCGTCACCCATGCCAACCCAGAAGCCATCACTTGGGAGGAGTTCAGGGACAACTTCCATTGCTACCATATGCCCGAGGGACTGATGATAGTGAGGAAGGAGGAGTTTCTCACTTTGAAGCAAGGTCCCCTATCCATCAGTGAGTAAAGGGATAAGTTTCTACAGCTGTCATGTTATGCCCTAGAAGATGTCAACACGGATGCCAAGAGGCAGTACCGCTTCTTGAGAGGATTGGTTGACCCTCTCCACTATCAGCTGATGAACCACACCTTCTCTACCTTCCAGCATTTGATCGACAAAGCAATCATGACAGAAAGGAAGCATCGGGAGATGGAGGACAGGAAACGCAAGATTGGTGGACCTCAGGTTGGGAGTAGCAGTCGTCTTCGCTACTCAGGCAACCCACCTCAGCAATTCAAGCTAGGTCACCAACACCAGCATCAGCATCAGCGTCAGAACTAGAAGCAGCAGTACCAGAGGCAGTTTCCTCAGTAATAGCAGCAGTACTGTCAGAATAACCAGCAAGGAGGAAATCAATACCAGCTTCAGAGCAACCAAGCAGCCTGTCTTCCTACCCCAACAACCAACCAGAGCAACCAAACCGTGCCAGTGCAAGGAGGAAGTCGTGCATGTTTCCACTGTGGGGAACAAGGCCATTGGGTGAATCATTGCCCAAAGAAAGCAGCTTAGCAGCAGCCAGCTCCCAATGCCCTAGTTAGGCAGAATGCAATACAGAAAGGAAGCAACAACCGTGGGCAACCTCGTGCCCAATATGGAAAGGTGAACCACATGGAGGCCGACACAGTCCAGGAGACTCCAGGAGTGGTACTAGGTATGTTTTCAGTCGAGTACCATTCTGCAAATGTCTTATTTGATACTGGAGCAATGCATTCTTTTGTCACCATTTGAAGCGCTCTATGGGAGGAATTGCAGAACTCCATTGCATTGGGACCAACCTGGGGAAAGACAGGTGTTCGGTCCAGATATTTTGCTTGAAGCCGAAGAGAACGTTAGAATGGTCCGAGAGAATTTAAAGGCAGCGCAGTCCAGACAACGAAGCAATGCTGACAACAGAAGAAGAGAACTCAGTTTTGAAGTGGGAGATTATGTCTACTTGAAAGTGTCACCCATCAGAGGAACAAAAAGGTTTGGAGCCAAAGGCAAGCTAGAACCTCATTATATTGGACCGTATCAGATTCAAGCCAGACGTGGAGAAGTGGCTTATCAACTCAGCTTGCCAGAAAACATGTCCACTATTCACGATGCGTTCCATGTGTCTCAGTTGAGGAAATGCTTGAGATTGCCAGAAGAGCAGTTGCTAGCAGAGGATCTTGAAGTTCAAGAAGATCTGACTTATATTGAGAAGCCAACTCAAATTCTGGAGACAGCAGATCGGGTCACCCGGAGAAGTACCATCAGGATGTGCAAAGTTAAATGGGGTCACCACTCAGAAGAAGAAGCCACCTGGGAAAGAGAAGATGATTTGAAAGCCAAGTACCCTAAGCTCTTTGCTAGCCAGCCCTGAATCTCGAGGGCGAGATTCTTTTAAGGGGGATAGGTCTGTAACACCCTGATTTTGGGGGTATAAAATTTCTTTCTAATGATCACCCAAAATCATGTGTTACTCTTCTCTCTCTCACCCTAGGTTCTATCTCTCTCTAGATTTTCCCTCCCTTTTTCCTTTTTTAAGTAGACTTAGCTTAAGTTAGGGACATTTAATTATTTATTTTGCCAAACATTATGGGTCATGGCATGTTGCATCATGCTGAGCTTAAAATACTCTTTGAAGTGTTGCACATGTTTGAATTTATTTGAATTTGAAACCTAGATTGAATTTGGAATTGAAAACCCTAGAGAAAAGAAATAGAAAAGGAATTAGAAAATTCAGAGAAAAAGAAAAGGAGAAAGCAGCCCAGCCGGCCCAGCTTGGCCTAGCCAGGCCGCGCGCCCGCGCGCCCGCGCCGCCTGACAGGCGGACCCCGCCTGTGAGCGGCAGTTCCCCTCTCCCCCATGCTCTCTCTCTCGTTCGCTCTCTACCCGCTGGGGCCAACCAGTCGGTGCCAATTTCCTTCGCTCGCGTGCTACCTCTCTCTATCTCGTGGGCCCGGTTTGCCAGTCGCCAAGCCATTGCCTCGCGCGCCCCTTTCCTCTCTCCATGCGTCGTGGGCCAGCCCTATCAGCTCCGCCCCCTCCGCGCTCGCCGTAGACCGGCGCATGCGCACTCATGCACGTCGCCAGGTTGCTCGGCCACGACGCCACCCATGCACCCTAGCTCTCTTCTTAGAGCCCCACCAGTGCCCCACGCTCACCCCTCGTCTCATTTCGAACACCCTCGCCCTCTCTCGCGCTCTGGCTCGCCGCCAGATGTCGCCGGAGATCCGTGCCCGCGTTCCTGGCCATCCAGCTCGCCGGAGACCGCTCCAAGCCTCCCCGAGCTCCGCCCCGAGGTGAGACACCCGTCCCCGTGCCCAATTTCCCGTATTTGTGCCCTATCCTCGGCCAATTTCACCGTTGCTGGTGCTTGGTCGTGGCAGACCGCCGTGCTCGCGCGGTGGCTAGCCGATTTAGCCTGGTTTAGTTCCCCGGCATTAGTCTCTAAGGTGCCTCTGCCTCTGTTGAAGCTAGCCTGGGCCTTAGAGCTCCTTAAGCCCCCTCCCCGTGGCCGGAATGCCTCACCGGAGTTACTCCGGCCCGCCCGAGACCTTCTCATCGCCATTCTCCCTTCTCTGCCCATGGATTCATGGCCTCTTCCCCGCCAATGAGTTCACCGTGGCGTTCTCTCCCTCTCTGCCCAACTCCGGCGACCCCGGATCCACCCTAGCTCGCGCCAGCCTCAACTCCAGCGACCTCACCGCCGTGGAGAGGAATAGCATGTAACACCCCTGGTGTTTATATTCTGCTCGACAACAAGTACGGATTTAAGCACGTAATATCAGTGGATAAAACGGATGCTAAATTTTAATCATATTCGCCTATCGCGATTTTAATATCGCATATGTTTCGTCTGTCGCGAGTTCGACATCGTTTTTATTTATCTGGGCTCTTCCTAAATTTTCGGATGTTCAGAACATAGTTGTCCCGAAAATCGATGTGTCCGGTGATTATTTAAAATTCATCGCTCGTGCGAATACAAATTTGGAGCCTCGATCCACTCTTGCAATTTTGTCCTTAACAAATTAATTAGAACTCAACGACAATGGTTATTGTTCTGAAACAAACTCGATAGAATGCGCTGTCCTCAGCAGAGAAATCCATGGTGTTCGGAGGGCAGATACATTTTCGTCTGATTTCAACTAAATCAAACCCCATCAAAATATCAAAGCCGATGTTCCTTGGTTTGGTTTGTTTGTTTTACACTCTGATCCAACTGCTCGGGTAGCGAGCGGATTTTTGTTTGGGTTCAGATTAATTAAATATGGTCTGAACTATCAGGATAACTTTTAAATCTGACTCGTTAAAAATTTATCGGGTTTCGAATCAAATTAACTCGTGTCACAAGTACTGTCGACCCTTTAGTTATCGCGAAAAATCCTGTCCAAATATTATTATCAATCTCATTTTTGTTCGATCCCTGATTATGTCTTTTAGACCCTGATTTTATAACATCAAAATATCTGCAATTTCTTTATAAAAAAGAGAGAAATAAAATAAAAAAATGGGAAATCCCCCCTCCGTTATCCCAAGTCCTCATCTTATCTCTTCCGTCGACTTTATCCATAGCTCATGCCCAGACTCTTCTCCATAGTGCGTCTCTCTCTCAGGTCTCCTCCTAGCGTTCGGACTCCATCAGCAGTCAGCACTCGGCACCGGTTCCCCTCGCTCTAGCCACTACCCCCTTGAGCAACGCCGCCAGGAGGGTGCCTACCACAGCGAGGCCGATCTCGTGGCAACACAGCTCTTCGGTCTCCTGCTCGTGAGCTTCAAGTCCTCGCGTTGTTCCTCCAGCTCAGTCCGGCCGTGGACACCGTCGAGGCTTAGCTGCTCGCATCGCTTGGTCAGGGCACCGAGATCCTGTGCCGTCTACAGTTCGCTAGCCGAGCTCCTCGCTCAGGCCGCGAGCTCCCTTGCTCCCTTGGCGATTTCCCCTTGGATTCCTCCCTGTTTGCGCCCCTCTCTCTCTCGGGTCTCTGTGCCGCGCGTCTTGGAGTTCCCTCACGCCAGCCCCTGGTCAGGCTCGTCGCCATGGCCGACGTACGACTTTGCGTTCACCAAAGCTCCCTGGCCCAACTCTACCCAGTTCACGCCCAGCCGAGGCCTCTCCCATGGACGCACACCGTGAAGGTCTCTGGCTCGCCCTAGCTCCCTCAAGCTTGCCTGCTAGCATCCTGCTCCGTGCGCATCCCCGGCCCTAGCGTGCCCATGTCGTGGCGTCCCTGCTCGGACCGCGCCCAGATTCCAAGCCGTGCCCCCCTGCTTCTCTCTCTGCTGCGCGCGCTCGAGCGCCCTACACTCTGCTTGCCTCGGCCCCTTGCTCGTTCCATGGTGTGTAGCCACGTCCTCGAGCTCGGCTTCAAGCTCACCCAGCCCCTGCTCTGTTTCTTCCACGGCAAAGTCTCTTTTTCCATGGTAGTCGTGCAAGTCTCCTGACCGTGGGCAGCTCTGGCCTAGGCCACTACCGTGCTCGAGATATGGCGCGTTCCTGCGCCCGGTGTAACACCCCTGGTGTTACTGCCACTAAAACTTGAGCATAATATCATAAGCATGGGTATATCATGTGTTTGTTACACCTAGAATGCATTTACTAGGCAAAAATTTCAAACAAATTGTGTGGATATGACTGGTTGTGGGTAAAACCCTAGAATAGGGTACTTAACCCTAAACCGGACTCAGAAGAGTAAACAAAGCTTAACTAAGAGAAAACTTCAAAACTTAGTTGAAATGATCATAAAATATCATCACAAACCCTAGAAGTACCAGAAACCCTAAATGGACCCCTAGAAAACCCTAGACTGAAACCCTAGGGGGTATCTGTAAATGTGTGCACATTTTGGACTTAAGTGCAAAAACCATGAAGTTAGGATACCTTAAGTCATATAGTTCACATAGTGAAGATTTGCAAAAGAAACCTTGAGATTTGGGCCAAATTGCAAAAGGGCCACTCAATTGATCATTGGTTAAGTCTGAAAAACAGTTAAGCAAGGCTGACTTTGGAGCTTTGTAACTCTAGAAATACCATGAATTTGCCTATGGTCAACATAGCAAAAGTCTAGAGCTGTAATAGGAGAACAACTTTGCTTAAGTAACTAAGCTTTGGTTTCATACAAAGTTTGGAGAAAAACAAGCTCAAAGTTGTGCTGGCAGTTAGCCTAAAGCCTGAATTCTGGTTACCTGTGACATAGGATGAACTTTGGAGCTCTGTTGAAGAGAATCCAGTAAGTATTTGAGTCTGACCACCATAGCACGATTGTAGCTGGTATGAAGGACTGCAAGTTTGTTACTGAGAGATTAGCAAGTTTTCATGCAGAAATTGGAGTTATGTGTCCTGTATGTTGGTCGGACAGAGACTCTGAAGTAGGGTTCTCATGGTACAGTAACCAGAATATCTTTGATACATCGTCCCTCGCCGCCGGTGATCTACGCGCCCGGATTCGCGCCGCCGGCCGTCGCGATTCATGTCTTGGGCTAGTGGATTATGCTCAACGTGAAAAGATCTTGCCGTGGATAAACACAAGTCACTATGGTCGCTTTGCCTCTTGCCCACTTGCGTCGGCGACGTGGCCGCGCGGCCATTACCGTGGGCACCACTGTTTTCCCTAGTCATGCCATGCTATGACCCTTTTTACCACATCGCAGTAACTCGGCTTGGAGTGTCTGTTCATCGCTGGTGAGTTCACCACGACGAAGGCCACCAAGCTCTCGCGACAGTGCCCCTCTTCCTCTCCGGCCGCCGCACGTCTTCGTCCAATTCACTAGCCGCCGCTCAAGCATGCTATAAATTGAGCACACCCTCGGCTCCGTTAGGTAGTCAAGTGTCGGTGTTTTGGGTCCGACCGCACACCTGGGGTTGCCCCTCAAGGTGTTTTAGGAGTAGGACGGTGTCGCCGACTGTAGCTGAATGGTTCGTGCCAGATGCACGAAAGACAATGGACAATGTTTACAGGTTCGGGCCGCTTTGAGATGCGTAACACCCTACGTCCTGGCGAGTATGCTTTGTGTAATGGATTACAAGGCAGAGAGTTGAGGTGGATGGCTAAGTAGTAGTAGAGTTGGGATTGATTGTTCTGAAGGGGTGCCCCCTAGGCCTTATATATTCGACCGTGGGGCGATACAGGTGGATACGATAACAATGTAAACCTACAAGATGGTGAACCGTTTTAGTCTATCTTCCTATGATTCTGCCGACTTATCCTCGCCTGGTTCCGTCGTACGGGGTTCTAGCGCGGGAAAGTCGGGTCTTCTGTTACGGTCGCTTGCTCAACGCTGTGGGGTCGTCCGGGTTTGCGCCAACCCGGCCTTATGTCGATCTGCTTCACTGGTCGTTCCTCCCTAGGCCCATGAAGGAGTGACCTCACGGGTTATTGGGCCCTTGGGCCCTTCGTGAGGTCTTTTATCCTTCCAATGGACCCGGGGGATATCTGTCCCCCAGAAGCCCCCGATCTTTGGGCTGATTTTGAGATAATCATCCCAAAGATCCTAGGTCCAGCTCGCGGTCTTTGTTTATGACAAGAAATGCTTTCCGGGCAATTTGGAGAAAACGATTTCTTACTGTCTCCTTCGGCTTTGCTCACTCGAAATCTGGAGTTTTGTCTCATACTCATGCCTTGGAGTTTTGTCTCGTACTCATGCCTTGGAGGTCGTACTCATGTCTCGTACTCATCCTTCCAATGGACCCTGGACTTCATTGGGTGCACTGGAGGTGCACCCAATGGGTGTAGCCCCCAAGCTTCGAGTGGATTTTGGATAATAATCCACTCGAAGGTCTTCATCAGAGATCATTTTTATTTCCCACTTGCGCTTTGGTTGGAGGTCAGCCTTGTCTTTAATCTTGCCTTATGCCTTAGAAGTCGGCATTATCTTGGCTTGAAATGGTGATTCATGGGGTGCACCGAAGGTGCACCCAATGGGTGTAGCCCCCGAGCTTTGAGTGGATTTTTGAAAATAATCCTCTCGAAGGTCTTCATTTCGTGTCCTTTTGCTGAGGGTTATCTTTTCTTTTTCCGAATGCCTTAGAAGTCAGCATTATGTCATTGATATTGTGCTTAAGAGGTCAGCATATATTTTGTCTTTTGCAGCCGAGCTCGTGATCCGCCCATATCTTGCTAGGTGGTGCAATTTATTTGCTCTGCGACTGATTGGACATTTGATGGACGTTCCCTGGCCAGTCTTCACGTCGCTTCAGTCGGTCAGATTTTGTACTTCACCGGCTATATTTGGCTTTCCTTTGATCCTTACTGATATCTCATTTTTGTCTTGAGGTGTTCATTGCATGCCCTGCACGGATGTGACAGTTTTGAAAAATATACTGATAATTCCTGGGCGTCCCCCCCCAATGGGTGTGGGCAAGGGACGGCTTGGTACGTTGAGTGTTTTAGCCGGCTGCTTCTGAGTAGTAATGTGATGTGACGGCGGGCGTAATCATATCATCCGCGCTGTTGACTGGAGTCCCAATGGGTGTTGCGTTGCGTGAAACGGCGTCAGCTGCCTGACGTGTCTTCAGACGGGTTGAAGTGTGTATTGAATGCTTCATGACTGTTCAGTGACTGTGGTTGGAGGTGAGCGGTTGCCTTCTTCTTCTATAAATAGTGCCTTTGCCTCTCTGGTTTTTTCACATCTCTTGCTGTTCTCTGCTGCTTGCTTTCTTCCTCTCCTTACATTTTCACCATGGGCAAGAACAACAAACGCAAGCGCGAGCCGACTCCTCCATCAGAGGACTTTGGCGACTCAGAATACTCAGAGGAGGAGTTCTCCTCTGAGTCCAAGGGGTCTCCAGCTCCCGTCTCTCCCCTAGCGTCGTCCGATGACTCGGACGACTCTCAGGGGATTGCCACGGAGGTCTGGACTTACATCCGGGCCATCGAGCGCTCCGGGCTCGAGGGCTCAGATGAGTCAGAGTACTCCTCGGACGAGGAGGACTCGCCCGAGGAGGATGGCAAAGGTGACGACGATGACGACGACAATGACGGAGGCGACGACGGCAATGACGGTGACGGCGGCGGCAGGGGCGGCAACGGCGGCAGCAGGGGCGGTGACGGCGGCAGCAGCAGCAAGGGCAGCAACAAGGCCAGTGGCTAGATGCCACTGGTTTTTAGATATTAGTATAGATTAGAAGTAGTATAGTGAAATAATGTAGTGTATTAGTAATGTAGAGTAGTATAGTGTAGCGTAGTAGTAGTAGTAGGGAAGTATCAACTCATAATGAGTTGATTTGTAAGTATTGTTACTTCCCTTAATGAAGAATGACTTTATCTCCTCCTGTACCAATTACTTTGCTTCGTAGTAAGTCGATCTCTTATTTGTGAAGTTGATTCATTTGGAATAGTAACTAAATAACTCGGGCATCATATCACCGCTTCAGGGGTGATGGCCGAGTTATTATTGTCGATATTTACGCATTTGAAATAGAGTCCGAGTGATGACGAAACCATGTCAGCGTCGGAATAACTGTTGACCACGTCGGCGCTCTTAGATGTGACAGCCGAGTGACCTGTGACAACGCCAGCGTTTTTTTTAGAGATAACCGTCGAGCGACTGAGGACATCACCGGTGCTTTAGAGATAGCTGCCGAGCGACTGAAGACATCGTCGGCGCTTTAGAGATAGCCGCCGAGCAACTGAAGACATCGTCGGCGCTTTAGAGATAGCTACCGAGCAACTGGAGACATCGTTGGCGCTTTAGAGGTAACTGTCGAGCGACTGAAGACATCGTCGGCACTTTAGAGATAAATGCCGAGTGACTGGTGATAACGTCAGCGTATTAGAAATAACAGTCGAGTTAAAACGGACCGTGTCGGCCACTTTGAGGATAATAGCCGAGTGACGATGTGGCACACCGGGGTTTTAGAAGTAGACGCCGGGTGACGACGTGGCACGCCGGTGTTTTAGAAGTAACCGCCGGGTGCTGACTAGGCGCTTTTGGAGACGGTATCTGACTCGGGAATATCCCGCATATACTGCGCTTTCAGCCGCCTCTGCTTTTCATGCCCTAGTTCTTGCTTTCCTGCCTCCAGATCCTCTCTGCAATTCGGCTCTCGCTCTGCTCGCCAGTAGAGTTGAGATGGCGCCCAAGAGAAAGGCCTCGAGTTCATCCGCTGCGGTGATTCCCCCCATCGACCCCAACAGTCAGTTGCCTTTCGCAGGTAACCATATGTCTGTTGTCTCCGAGCCTGACCTTCTCCACCTCGTGTCCATCGGGGTCCTTCCCCCGAGGGAGCTTTGTTCTTGGCGGATTTGTCATGGGGTCACTGTCCCGACAGAGGATACCCATGAATCTGTGATTTACGTTCCTTTTCTTCTCCGCGGTCTCGCTCTCCCCGTTTCTCCCTTTTTCCGCGGCCTCCTTGATTTCTATCGCCTTAACTTGACCCATCTGAATCCCAATTCTATTCTGCAAATTTCCATTTACGTTCATTTGTGCGAGGCTTTTCTTGGCGTCCTGCCACATTTTGGACTGTGGAAGTATCTGTATCACTGTCACCCTGGAATGGCCGGGGGGCAGCATCAGCTGGTTGGGGGTGCTAGTTTAGAGATGCGCCGTGGGAGGAAGTCTGATTATCTTGAAATCCCTCTCAAGGACAGTATTAAGGGATGGCGCTTGGAGTGGTTTATCGTTGAGAACCACAGAAATTCTCTCCCCCACGGTCGGGGAGACAGCCGGACGTTCGTACCCCGAGTTGTACCGAGTCCCCCACAGATCCAGAGGTGGCTGAGGCTGGGGCTTTGCTAGCTGAAGTTGGACTGCTGAAGGAGAGGGGTCTGACTGCAGAGGTTGTGGTTGCTGATTTTGTTTTCAAGAACATTCAGCCGTTGAAGGACAGGGCTTACCCGGCTTATCTGTACAGAGGCCTAGCTGACTCGACTCGAGTTACTAACAGAAGGATTCCCTCTGTAGACTTGGTGAACCGACTTGAGATGATTCTTAGAGGCAAGGTATCAAATATTGGTGCCCCAGTGGCATACTCAGCCTGGAACCTACCTCCTCCCAAGGCCTTCACTCTTTTTGTGTCGAATCCACCTGTCGCTGATGGCAGTTTGGGCCTTAGAGTGCGACCCTCTGCAGAAGAAGTTAGTGCTTTGGTTGCTTCGATTGGAGAAATTCCCGATGATGAACAGCAAGTCCACTTTGAGGTGCCTTTGGATCCTAATGATGCAGAAATAAGTGCTATGCTTGATATGCTGGCCGAAGATTCTTCTGATGCTGCTCCTGCTGGGACATTGGTGGTGGCGCCTCTCCTAGAAGCTGGTACAACCTTGGATGTTCAGAGACCTGTCAGTGTTCGCCCGAGACGTCCTTGCCGAGCCAATCAACTTGATCCTTCTGCTGATGAGTAGAAAAAGAAAAAGAGACGTCTTCGGCAAGTATCTAGTTTGGATCGGGGCGCTGGTCCTTCGGTTCCTGCTGCTGAGGAAGTTCCCATGCCTGAATTTACTGACGCTGACCCCAATGGGTGTGGTATGTCCGTTGCTGACCCCAATGGGTGTGATCCATCTATCGCTGACCCCAATGGGTGTGTTGCTGATGAAAATAACCGGGAGGAAGAAAATGAGGTCCCTTTGACTTGGAAGAACAGTCGGCAGTATATTGCCAGTGGGGAAAGTAGTGGGGTTCCTTCTCCTGCTCTGTCAACCCTCGTCGGTCTACAGGAGTTATCTCTGGCGAACTTTGATCAGACTCTAGAAGATATGGTTCTAGAGGACCTATTGTTAGAGCCAGCGGATGGTGACGCGATGGATGTTTGTGCTGATGTGTTCGACGCCGGGTTGGGGTCATCCCGGGCAGCGTCCCGCGCCTCATCGACCTTAGAGCGCGGTTTTGAGGGCCAGGAAACTGACTTTGATCGTCTTGCTCTCATGGAAGTAACTGAGGGGCCTTCAGCCTTAGAGGCGGCTGCCGCAGAGAGCTTGACCCTCAGGGATGGTGTTAACGCTCACTCAGCCCCCGAGGGTGTTGCCGGGGATGGTTCGGTTCGGGTGGGAGGCGTAAGTCACAACCCAGCCCCCGAGGGTGTTGCCGGAGATGATCCGGCTCAAGTGGGCAGCGCGAGCTATGACCCAGCCCCCGAGGGTGTCCGAGCGGGGTCTCCCTCTTGTACTTCCATGGATGTTCACGTCGGATCTCCTCCACACTCTGGTGGCATGGTGGTGGCCCAAGTTTCTGGTCAGGGAGTCGCCTTAGAGGCTAGCATTCCCGCTGACCAAGTTTTGGGCTCTGTTGATGGTACTGAGTTGGTCCCTGCCGGTTCATTGCAAGCTGCGTCGGGTGGCGACTTTATGCCAGGCCATCAATTGATCTCTCACGATTTGGGAGTCCCTTCGTTCTTCTCCAACCTCCAGGTATTGTGATATATTTTAGCTTGACTTTTATACCGCATGAACTGCTGTTATTACATTTATCTGTTCTCAATATCAGGCATTGGTGGACGGGGTGGCTAGTCAGCTGAGGTCGCAAGGTGTGTCTGTTCCAGAAGGAGCTTCGTCTCTGGCACGTTGGAATCCGGTGTTGCTTCAATAGCGTGTCTCTGACTTGGAAGCGGCGAATGCTAGTTAGTGCTCTTTTGATTCCTTTCGTCTTCCTTATTGAATTGTTTCACATTTTGACCCCCTTTGCTTGATTTTTTCTCGCAAGGCATGGCTCAGCAGATTTCTGTTCTTGAAGAAAAACATTCTCAAGGCCAGGCTGAACTGGTCCAGCGGTGTTCTAATTTTGAGGAAAAGTATTCCCAAAGCCAAACTGAGCTGGCCCAGGTCTCTATTGCTCTAAATGCTGCTAACACGCTGAACTCTACTCTTCGCGTTCAGCTTGATTCTGAAAAGGTGACTTGTGAAACTGCGCCTTGTATTGCTGTGTTCTTATTGCTGGCCTGATGTTTGAAGGAGTTGATTCTTGCTTGCAGGAAGAAAAACGTGCCCTTGTTGCTTCTCGCGATAATCTGGACAGACTGTATCGTGACTCTAGCAACTCGTTGACCATTCTGGAAAGGAGTCATCGTTTCACCATGGAGGAGTTAGATAATCTTCGCTGTAGGCTGCAGGAATCCACAGATGACGTGATCCGTCTCAGGCAGTTGATATTGGCTAAGGATGCTGCTATCAAGGAACTGCGCGCTTCCAAGAAGTCCATCGCCCAGGAGCTGGAGACCGCTCAGCTGGCCATCAAAGTTGCTGAAGAAACTTCCGTTACTCTGAGGGCTCAGCGCGACAGGGCTATGGATAAAGCCATTCGCGTGGGGCGGATCTTGATGAGGAGACCCGGCGTAGTTGTTCTCGACGACATAAGGGTTGATGTGAATGCTGCTCCTGATTCCTCAAGTCGCCCGTCTTCGTCGGTTGCTCCTGAGAAAGATATTGCAAAATAGAGAGACATTGTGCGCTTTGAGTGCGCGGTTATCATGATCGGATGCTTGTTAGAGGACACTAGTTCAACATCTGAATGATATTGCTACTCTCCTATTGTTTTAGAGTTTTGTAATACGTAAACTTGCAGTAGTAAAACGCTGTGTGATGATTTTGAAACTTGTTTACTGGATATAGAGATCACCCCTGTACGGGAAACTGCAAGCATGTGAAATTGCCTTAAGTCGACGCTGACTTAAATCGATTGCCTTTATTAACAGGGCATAGTGGTCACCCCGAGTTAAGTAAGCGCGAGCATGTTGCACCGTCTTAAGTCGTTGCCGACTTAAGCCGATTGCTCCGTTAGAAGGGCATAGTGGTCACCCTGAGTTAAGTAAGCGTGAGCATGTTGCACCGTCTTAAGTCGTCGCCGACTTAAGCCGATTGCTCTATTAGAAGGGCATAGTGGTCACCCTGAGTTAAGTAAGCGTGAGCATGTTGCACTGTCTTAAGTCGTCGCCAACTTAAGCCGATTGCTCCGTTAGAAGGGCATAGTGGTCACCCTGAGTTAAGTAAGCGCGAGCATGTTGCACCGTCTTAAGTCGTCGCCGACTTAAGTCGATTGCTCCGTTAGAAGGGCATAGTGGTCACCCTGAGTTAAGTAAGTGCGAGCATGTTGCACCGTCTTAAGTCGTCGCCGACTTAAGCCGATTGCTCTAATAGAAGGGCATAGTGGTCACCCTGAGTTAAGTAAGAATGCACGTCCATCATGAGCAAACTGAGTATTCTTGAAGCCTTTTTTATTGATGACATATTTCCCATTTTACAGAGTACATTGTCGTCCCGGTAGCTTTTGAGATTCAGCTAGGGGTAAAACTTCCTGAGGTGTTCTATATTCCAGGAGTTCCCGATTTCTGTGCCGTCCATCTAAGTGAGACGATATGACCCCGGCCGAGTGACTTTTGCTACTATGAATGGTCCTTCCCATAAGGGTGACAACTTGTGTCGTCCCTCCCCCGTTAGAATTTGGCGGAGGACGAGATCTCCCACTGAGAAGGATCGTTGTCGCACGGCCTTGTCATGATAGCGTCTCAGAGTCTGCTGGTATCGTGCTGATTGAATTACTGCATTCAGTCGTTCTTCTTTGAGTATATCAATGTCTTCCAGCCTAGTAGCTTCAGCTTCTGCTATGCTTTCGAAGACCAACCTCGGCGCCCCGAACTTGAGATCGGCGGGTAATACTGCCTCTGACCCATAGACCATGAAGAAAGAGGTGTTTCCATGCAAAGCTCGGCTAGGTTGAGTTCTTAGGCTCCAAACAACGTAGGGCAATTCCCTTATCCACTTCCCTGCAAACTTTTCATTCTTATCGAAGACCCTTTTCCTGAGTGCCTCCAATATCATCCCGTTAGCTCGTTCGACCTGCCCGTTGGCCCTCGGGTGCGCTACCGAAGCATACTTGATCTGAATGCTCTTTTGCTCGCAGAAATCGAAGAATTCTGAACTTGTGAAGTTGGATCCTAAGTCAGTTATGATATTGTTTGGTATTCCGAATCTGAATATTATGTCTTGTATGAATTCCACGGCCTTGGCTGAGGTTAAAGAAGCAATGGGTTTGAATTCTATCCATTTGGTGAATTTATCGATTGCTACCAGTACATGAGTGTATCCTCCTTGAGCTTTCTTGAAAGGTCCAATCATATCCAGTCCCCAGCATGTGAACGGCCATGTTACTGGTATGGCCTGCAGCTGCTGTGCTGGTAGATGTTGCTGCTTTGACAAGTACTGGCAAGCTTCGCACCTCTGCACTAACTCGGCTGCATCGCTTTTCGCGGTTGGCCAATAGAATCCTGACCTGAAGACCTTCCTGACTAGCGTCTTGGATGCTGCGTGTATTCCACATTGCCCAGCGTGGACCTCATCTAGAAGTCGCTTCCCAGTAGATGAGAGAATGCACTTCATGAGGACGCCTGACGCGCCCCGTCTGTATAATGTCTCCCCAATGAGTGTGTAGTGGGCTGACTGTCTAGCGATGCACTCGGCTACATTTTTGTCATCTGGTTCCTCTTCATTCTTTATATATCTGATGATCGGCCTTCTCCAGTCATCAGAGTCTGACTCTGGTTGATCCACGATATTACATTCTTCTGCTTGATCCATTGAGATGCTCAGCTGTAGTATTTCTTGCACAAAGACTACAGGTGGGACCTGAGTTCGACTGGATCCTAGCTTGGACAATACGTCGGCTGCCGTGTTTCGATCCCTTTCTACATGATGAAATTCCAGGCCTTCGAATTTATCTTCTAGTTTTCGGATGGCAGTGCAGTATTTTCCCATTGAATCACTCGAACAGTCCCACTCTTTGTTTATCTGGCTTATGACTACCAGAGAATCTCCGTATACCATCAGTCTCTTGATGCCTAATGATATAGCGATGTTCAGTCCATGGATCAGAGCTTCATATTCGGCTGCGTTGTTAGAGGCTGGAAATAGCAACTGGAGGGCATATTTGAGGTGCTCGCCTCCAGGTGCGGAGAAGAGAATTCCTGCACCTGCTCCCTGCAGCTTCAGCGAGCCATCAAAATACATTCGCCATACTTCTATAGTCTCTGGGTTATCTGGTACTTGTTGTTCAGTCCATTCTGACACAAAGTCAACCAACGCTTGAGTTTTGATGGCAGTGCGAGGTTGAAATTCGATGTCATGAGATCCCAGTTCATAGGCCCACTTGGCTATTCGGCCAATGGCTTCCTTGTTGTGAAGAATATCCCCTATCAGAAAATCGGTGACTACTATGACTTTGTGGTCGTCAAAGTAGTGACGTAGCTTGCGGACAGTTAGAAGTACTGCATATAACAGCTTCTGGACTTGAGGATACTTTTTCTTCGAGGGACCTAGAACTTCACTGATGAAATAAACAGGATGTTGCACTGGGTAGGCATGTCCTTCTTCTGCTCGCTCGACTACCAACGCGGTGCTTACCACATGAGTCGTGCAAGAGATATACAGCAGCAGATCTTCAGTTGGTCGAGTTGACGTGGCTCACCGTGGCGGCTTCAGTACTAGTGGCGTTGTCAAGAATTTTTTCAGTGTATCTAGAGCTTCCTGCGCCTCTAGAGTCCATTGAAACTTATCCACTTTCTTGAGTAGCTTATAAAATGGTAAACCTTTCTCTCCCAGTCTGGATATAAATCGGCTCAGAGCTGCCATACATCCGGTAAGTCGCTGAACCTTCTTTTGTGATCGTGGTGCCTCCATTTTCATGATGGCTTCAATCTTATCTGGATTAGCTTCAATTCCCCGGTGGCTGACAATAAATCCGAGTAGCTTTCCGGCTGGTACCCCAAAGACACATTTTTCGAGATTAAGCTTCCATCGATACCGTCGTAGACTGTTGAAAACCAGTTGTAAGTCTTCAATGAAGTTTTCCGAGTTCTCCGTTTTGATTACCACATCATCTACGTAGGCTTCCACACGCTTGCCCTAGTGATCGGCTAAGCATGTTTGAATGTCTCTCTGATAAGTTGCTCCAGCGTTTTTGAGGCCAAACGGCATGGAGGTATAGCAGAAAGCACCGAAGGGAGTGATGAATGTTGTCTTTTCCTCGTCTTCCTTTGCCAGACTAATCTGATGGTACCCAGAATAGCAGTCCAGGAAAGACAGCACAGAACATCCAGCGGTGGAGTCTACCACCTGATCTATCCTAGGGAGCCCGAAGGGATCCTTTGGACAATGTTTGTTGAGATCTGTATAGTCGACGCACATGCGCCAATCCACCTTATTCTTTTTGAGTACAAGAACAGGGTTAGCTAACCACTCGGGATGTAACACCTCTCTAATAAACCCAGCCGCGACCAAGCGAGCCAACTCAGCGCGAATGGCCTCTCTCTTGTCGGGCGTGAAACGACGTAGTTTTTGCCAGATCGGCCTTGCCTGGGAATAGACCTTCAGTTTGTGCTCGGCCAGTTCTCTCGGGACTCCCGGCATATCCGCAGGTTGCCATGCGAATACGTCTCAGTTATCTTGCAGGAACCGGACGAGCGTGCCTTCCTATTTATCGTCCAGGCTGGAGCTGATGATGGCAGTCTTGCGCTCATCAGCGAATCCAAGGTTGATTCTTTTGGTTTCTTCAGTCGATCGCATAGAGGTCACGGCTTGAGCTTCATTCGCCGGTGCTGTAAGGTCTTCCTCAGGCTTAGAGTTCGCCTGCGCTAAAGAAGTCGCCGACGGTTTGATGGTGAGGGCCGCCTGGATGGCCACTCGGAAACATTCTGCGGCGCCTTGGAGGTCAGCGCGCACAGTTATGATTCCTTGTGGTCATGGCATCTTCAATATCATGTACGTGTAATGCGGGATGGCCATGAACTTTGCTAATCCCGGCCTCCCGATGATGGTGTTGTACCCGCAGTCGAAGTTTGCCACCTCGAACCTCAGGAACTCGGTTCTGTAGTTCTCCGGAGTTCCGAAGGTGACGGGCATGTAGATGTGGCCCAGCGAGTATTCCCCTTCAGTTGGCACGATGCCGAAGAAAGGCGTGTCTGACTCGCGGAGCTCTTTGAGGTGAACTCCCAAGCCTTGGAGTGTCCGGGGAAAGGTGACGTTGATGCTGCTCCCCCCGTCCACTAACACCTTCTTCACCCTGCTCTCTCGGATCACCAGATCGACGAGGAGTGGGTATTTGCCCGGGTGGTCGAAGTTGAGCCATTGGTCTGCCCGAGTGAAGGTGATCGGGTGCTCCGACCATCGGTACGGAGCGGGAGGACCGGTGGTTGCCACCAGTATCTGGCGATCGTTGAGCTTTTGTTGTCTTCTGTTCTCCTGCGATCCGTGTCCGCCGAAGATGACGTTGACATCCCTGTCAACGCGCGGGAAGGCTCCTCCTCCTCCCTCCTCCTACTGCTGGGGTTGTCGTGGCTCTTCTGGTCCTCCCCGCGGCGGAGGAGGAGGTAGAGGTTGGAAGGGTCGGCGGTGCCCGACGGAGTGTTTGAAGTCCCTGCAGTTCCGAAGAGTGTGGCGCATGTCCTTGTGGTACGGGCACTGGGCGTCGAGGATGTCGTCCAGCGTACGCTCGCCTCCACAGGGTCCTCCCCAAGCGCGAGAGGTAGGTGGTCCGGCGGCATGCACCTCTTCACGCAGTCTCTTCTCCCAGCGTTTGTTGGGTTGCTGGTTCGCGTCGCGTCGTGGTGTTGCCGGTGCGGGCTTCGCTCCTCCGATGAGGTCTTGAGCTCGCTCGTCGGCGGTGATGTAGAGGTCGGCTTCTCGGAACAGCTGCTCAGAGGTAGTCGGCGCTTTCTGCAATATGGCTCGGACGAAGGCCGAGTCATTGGATCCTCTGTAGAAGTCCTCGATCACGGCCGCCTCCGTGACCTCGGGGATACGATTTCTCATGGTCTAGAACCTTTTGAGGTACGACCGAAGAGTTTCGTCCCCCCAGCGCTTGATGGATTTGAGGTCCCATGGCTGCGCCGGTTTGTCGGAGAGGGACTGAAAGTTGGCGGTGAAACGTCGGCTGAAATCGCTCCAGTCGTCGATGCAGTGTCGGGGTAGATGTCGTAGCCATTGTAGTGCGTCTTGCCCGAGGACAATGGGTAAGTACGCAGTCATCATGTCCTCGGATGCTCCGGCGGCTCGAGCGGCGGTGGTGTAGACGGCCAGCTAGCCTCCTGGATCCTGCTTAGGTTCATACTTGTCGACATTGGATACCTTGAAGTTAGGGGACCACTGAAAGGCCCTAAGGCGCGGAGTAAGGGCAGACACTCCACATGTGTCCTCCTGTCGTCGGAGATGATGTCTGTCCCGGGGAGGGGAGTAGTTGTTGAGGTTCCTCGACCGTCACCGGGTAGTACCGCCAGTCGAGGCCGTCGTTGACTCGGCTCTAGTGGCTTGACTCCGAGTTGGGATGCCATGATCCCTGTCGTACTCCTCCCGGCGGCAGATCTCGTTCTCGTGTCGTCGTTCGCGCGAAGCGTTGATGGAGCTCCGCGCGTCTCGGTGACTGTTGATGGCGTGTCGCAGATCGTTCGGCGGGTGAGCGAGAGTGTAACACCCGGATTTTAGGGGTCCAAAACCCGGGCGCGTACATAATCACCAGGTGTGCTGGGACCAAGTCTCACACATATGATGAATCATGGCACAGGATCGAATGTCACATCTTTACATATAACAGGAGTTCTATACAAAATAAATAATAAATAATTACATTATAAGGAGACAACGGTCCAGCAACCCAAAGTTGACTGGGAGACGACGGCCTAGACCTCTCACGAACACATCGCAGCATCCTCCAAGCGCATCATCCTGCGGTACCTGTTCTTGACCTGTGGGGTGTGTGAGACAGCAAGAGTGAGCTCACATACGTTCATCGCTCAACAAGTTGTGGGGAATAATGTGCATGAACTCGCCAAAGGTGGGAGCTCACGTGAAGTGTAAGGCTTACCAAAGAAGATGGTTAGAGCTGAGCATTGCTTTTAAAGTTGGTCAAAATTTTATTAGCAGTTACTAAGTATAAGTAAATACCAACCCAGTTAAGTAGTAGAACAAAAGTAACAACTTCACCTGCGATGCAATGCATATGACAAATTGAGTTTAAGTTCCATAATTTAATCATGTGAGGGTCCGAGCTGCTCATGACCGTGAGCACGGCTAGTATACTAGTTTTACACTCTGCAGAGGTTGCGCATCTTTACCCACAAGTCGTGTATCCCATGTCGCCAGGGTTTGCAAGGCCCTTAGACACTACCGAGGTGAATGGCTAGGGATCCACTACGAGGCCTTTACAAAGTTCCACTAGCTTCCGAAAACCCGCTACAGTTTATAGGAAGTTCCAATGCAGGAATCCCTTGCAGGACCGCCATCGCAGCAAAATCCTCCTGAGGGCCTCCCTACACTGACCACTCCCCTACTGCCCTTGCCCCTTTCGGGTAAGGTAGTCTTCCACTAGCTTTCCTAATTAATCAGCCAAGGGGTCCCATTCCTCCCTTGTGGTAGCACTGTTTTCCCGGGTGGTTCTCCATGTTCCAATTAACATAATGATCTTATCATGAACAATAAATAACAACTGATAACAAAAGTGTAATCATGAATAGTGTATCTCCATACCCAAAACCACATATAGCACTAGCAAGTACTACCCAGAAAGTTCAGTGGTAAACAAGGTATAAAGATAGACAAACTAGGGTAACCTATTAGGTCCCGTCAAAATTAACCTATGCAGATCATTATGATTAATTAGAACATGAGTGGGTAAAAAGAAGTGATCAAGGGCACAACTTGCCTGGGACATGAGAATCCAGGTACCAACTTGCTCTTCAGATGACACGTGACCTCGCTCTAGTCGTAGCAATACAAACAAACATTGTATAGGCAAAATTAACATTACACCAAACATAAATACAAACTGAATAATAATAATCTACGCGTTACTACGAGATCGTGGGATCGAGAACCACTAACATCGGAGTTACGATTAAGGAGTTTAAAATGTTATAAAAGATCTGTTTGATTAAAATATTAGACTATATTATAATTTGGTTAATATAAATCATATGAGAGGTCATTCTATAAATAATTATCTTCCAGTTATAAATTTATGATAAATCATCTTCTATTGCATTAATAAGCAAATTAACAAACTAATCAACATAAGTTAAATAAAGGTCTAATTATTAAAGAATGAGACATGGTATAATAAATGTTGTTATTGTATAGTAAATATTCATACGAGACTAACGCAACTGGAACGGATCAAATCGGAGTTAAAACGAAAGAGTAATGAATTTCCTAAGATTTTATGTATTTGATATGAGATTAATTAGGAGATCAATTTTATTATTGTTTTCATGTCAAAACAGAGGCATTAGGTGATAAACAACATTATTACAAAATTATAGAGATTGGAATGAATTAATTTGGACTATGTATGCATTTTCTATGAATTAAACAAATTCTAGCATTTATTTTTAAATCAAAAATCATTTTCTAATTCCTTTTTCTGGATTTTATAATATTCTGGACTGGGCGCTCCATTACCAGAAAGTCCAGGGGCCAACCCATGAAAATTCCTAGACTCAGTCTACATCCACAGTGGATCGCGGGTTTGAATCGGGAAAAAGGCAGGGTCTCTTTAGCAAAAGCGACGGGTCGAAGGGGTATCGGACGACCCTGGCCGACCGATCGCGCACCAACCGCCCAGATTAGATCTTCAAACACGCCGAACCGGTACGCTATGCCGTCCGTTGATTTGAAGATCTATGGCTCCACGATCCGCACACGACATCGACCGTCCGATCGCATCTAACGGTCCAGATCTAAAGCGCGAAGGGGTATCCTACAATCTAATCTTGACCGTACAATTTGGATCGACGGCAAGGATTCAATACGGCGAAAGGGTATGCGCTGATCAAATCTCCACCGCCTATCACCGATCCCACGGTTCCAATTGTCCTAACCTTTCATCTAATCTAGACCGCAAGCCAGGAGATCAACGGCCCAAACACTTTCCCCTTCCTCCCGGTCGAGCGGACGGCGGCGCCGCCCACGGACGCAGCGAAGCCCGCCGGCGAGGATTCAATCGGCCGTTCCCGAGCGCCATTTACAAATTGGACCGAGCTACACGATGTATGAACAAGGGCGAACACGTTAGCGGCAAAACGTACCCAAGATGGTAGCGCAGAGATGCTTGCCCACGGTGCGAGCGGAACCCACGGCGGAGCACCAACTCCGACGTGAAATTATACGAGCTTCGACCATCCATTCGTTGATTCAGTGATAGGGACAGCTTCCCCACATCAAGGCGATGCCCCTGGTCTCCCTTCCATGGCCAGAGACGCAAGTCCGACCAATTGCCATGGCGGCGACAACTTCTTCTCTCTCCCTCCGTTTCTTTGTTCATTTGGGCGCTCTGTTCTTTGGTGCTAAGTTAGGATGGGGACGGTAGGGTAGCGACGCGTATTTATGCACCAGAGTGTAGCTAACTTGCACGATTACCGGGAGTTCGTTGAGGAGGAGATCCCGGCGTACGCACGGGTTTGTTACGAAGTCTCCGGGATGAAGGCGATTCCGACAAACGGGCCCCACCCGTCATTGGCTGACCAGCAGCGACACACGCACAGAATCAGGATTGAGGGGGGGGGCGACATGTGGGTCCCGCGCACCAGTGAGGGTAGCTGAGTGCGGAGTGGGCTGGCGGCCAGGATTAATAGGAGATGGGCCGGTTTTGGGGTTGGTGGCCCAGTTAGTGTGTTCCCCTTTCTCTTTTGTTTTTATATTTTCTTTTCCAATTTTAAATCATACCCAAGTTTGAATTTCAATCCCTCTTTTTTTAAACATACACGAATAAAAATCCAATATGATATGCACTGATTATATTAATCTATTTATTTAATTACTTTATTTATTATTATCATTTTTTTAGGTAATGAAATACTCACACCACATTCATTACATAAAATATGATCTTGAGTGTGTAATCAATTTAAAAGGTGTAACCCAAAAGTCATTTTCCTTTGGTTTGATAGTAAACATTTTTCAAGTGTCTAATTTTATTAGGATTTAACTTAACTATCATTATTGTATTTACCGTAAAAGGGTGAAATCTAAGGTTTAATAATTTATCAAGGGTATTTTGTTCTGATTCCTTCTACTAATCCCAAATTCAGAATTTGGGTGTTACAAATCCTACCCCCCTTAACAGAAATCTCGTCCTCGAGATTTGTAAGAAAAGGGATACAGAAAGAATTGTTTGCAGTCTATGTGCTCGTTTCTAATTGGTTTTAATACCAAAAGGATTAGGAAAGCATGGGTATCAAGCCATCTATTATGAAGGGAAAAAGGTGTCTTTAAAGCGTAGATAGAAAAAGTAGGGTAAGGAAAGACTCCATCCAGGATTGTGGATCTTCATTCCGTTGAGGATCTGGCTTGAGTCCTTGAGGACTTGAGTTGGTGCTTATCCTTTCTTGATGAGGTTGATCATCTTCAGTCTCTAATCTTGGTGTCTCCATCTGAGCTAGGGGATTATAGTTAAGATAGATGGAATCTATGGGTAGGACATTTTTTTTAATCAATAGGTTCACATAGATGGATTATGTAACTTATTGGAAGTGTATGGCTGAGTTGATCTATGGCACTAACTTAGGCTTAAGTGACTTAAGAGTATGGCTTAATCCTCGTACCAGCATTAAGTAACACACTTTAGATTGGATCAGATCTAGAATAAATTGATATGGTTATTTTAGACTCGATAAGATCTAAATAAATTTTGGATTAGCTCATGATTTTTATTCTAGGATGGGATAAATATACTAATTAGGGCAAGATGAATCCACAAGGATAAGGTAGAATCTTTTGAGGTTAGTTAGATCTATTAGGATGACATAAAATCTTTTCAAGGTAAGATGAATCTATTAAGGTAAGAGGGTATCTTTTAAGATAAGATGGGTCTATGAGGATAGATATATTTTAATGAGGGATAATCTAGTTTATCTAGTTTTTTTTTATATAAGCAATTTTTTTTCTCCTATATGTATATGCAGATGTAATTGTGGACCTTACTCCACAACTCATCACACTCAATCAAAGATCCAAATCAAACAAGTATCATAAGAACAAACATTCAAGTTCATAGATATCTATAAAAATACTTTTTTTTCTAAGATTAGGTCTCCTATTCCTAAGGGTCACTTTAGGCACAAGATTTCAAAGTGTGAAATCCACATTTGTCTTTAGAATGAAAAGGTGAGAATAATCAGAGTGAAGCGGAAATAGATGAGAAAAGATTAAGATAAGTTTAGAATTGAATCAGAGTAGCAGAGGTAAGTAAATAATGGTTATCTAGTTCTATCTAGGTTTCGTCCTACAGTCAACATTGCCTCTGATACCACTTCTGTAACACCCGGATTTTAGGGGTCCAAAACCCGGGCGCGTACATAATCACCAGGTGTGCTGGGACCAAGTCTCACACATATGATGAATCATGGCACAGGATCGAATGTCACATCTTTACATATAACAGGAGTTCTATACAAAATAAATAATAAATAATTACATTATAAGGAGACAACGGTCCAGCAACCCAAAGTTGACTGGGAGACGATGGCCTAGACCTCTCACGAACACATCGCAGCATCCTCCAAGCGCATCATCCTGCGGTACCTGTTCTTGACCTGTGGGGTGTGTGAGACAGCAAGAGTGAGCTCACATACGTTCATCGCTCAACAAGTTGTGGGGAATAATGTGCATGAACTCGCCAAAGGTGGGAGCTCACGTGAAGTGTAAGGCTTACCAAAGAAGATGGTTAGAGCTGAGCATTGCTTTTAAAGTTGGTCAAAATTTTATTAGCAGTTACTAAGTATAAGTAAATACCAACCCAGTTAAGTAGTAGAACAAAAGTAACAACTTCACCTGCGATGCAATGCATATGACAAATTGAGTTTAAGTTCCATAATTTAATCATGTGAGGGTCCGAGCTGCTCATGACCGTGAGCACGGCTAGTATACTAGTTTTACACTCTGCAGAGGTTGCGCATCTTTACCCACAAGTCGTGTATCCCATGTCGCTAGGGTTTGCAAGGCCCTTAGACACTACCGAGGTGAATGGCTAGGGATCCACTACGAGGCCTTTACAAAGTTCCACTAGCTTCCGAAAACCCGCTACAGTTTATAGGAAGTTCCAATGCAGGAATCCCTTGCAGGACCGCCATCGCAGCAAAATCCTCCTGAGGGCCTCCCTACACTGACCACTCCCCTACTGCCCTTGCCCCTTTCGGGTAAGGTAGTCTTCCACTAGCTTTCCTAATTAATCAGCCAAGGGGTCCCATTCCTCCCTTGTGGTAGCACTGTTTTCCCGGGTGGTTCTCCATGTTCCAATTAACATAATGATCTTATCATGAACAATAAATAACAACTGATAACAAAAGTGTAATCATGAATAGTGTATCTCCATACCCAAAACCACATATAGCACTAGCAAGTACTACCCAGAAAGTTCAGTGGTAAACAAGGTATAAAGATAGACAAACTAGGGTAACCTATTAGGTCCCGTCAAAATTAACCTATGCAGATCATTATGATTAATTAGAACATGAGTGGGTAAAAAGAAGTGATCAAGGGCACAACTTGCCTGGGACATGAGAATCCAGGTACCAACTTGCTCTTCAGATGACACGTGACCTCGCTCTAGTCGTAGCAATACAAACAAACATTGTATAGGCAAAATTAACATTACACCAAACATAAATACAAACTGAATAATAATAATCTACGCGTTACTACGAGATCGTGGGATCGAGAACCACTAACATCGGAGTTACGATTAAGGAGTTTAAAATGTTATAAAAGATCTGTTTGATTAAAATATTAGACTATATTATAATTTGGTTAATATAAATCATATGAGAGGTCATTCTATAAATAATTATCTTCCAGTTATAAATTTATGATAAATCATCTTCTATTGCATTAATAAGCAAATTAACAAACTAATCAACATAAGTTAAATAAAGGTCTAATTATTAAAGAATGAGACATGGTATAATAAATGTTGTTATTGTATAGTAAATATTCATACGAGACTAACGCAACTGGAACGGATCAAATCGGAGTTAAAACGAAAGAGTAATGAATTTCCTAAGATTTTATGTATTTGATATGAGATTAATTAGGAGATCAATTTTATTATTGTTTTCATGTCAAAACAGAGGCATTAGGTGATAAACAACATTATTACAAAATTATAGAGATTGGAATGAATTAATTTGGACTATGTATGCATTTTCTATGAATTAAACAAATTCTAGCATTTATTTTTAAATCAAAAATCATTTTCTTATTCCTTTTTCTGGATTTTATAATATTCTGGACTGGGCGCTCCATTACCAGAAAGTCCAGGGGCCAACCCATGAAAATTCCTAGACTCAGTCTACATCCACAGTGGATCGCGGGTTTGAATCGGGAAAAAGGCAGGGTCTCTTTAGCAAAAGCGACGGGTCGAAGGGGTATCGGACGACCCTGGCCGACCGATCGCGCACCAACCGCCTAGATTAGATCTTCAAACACGCCGAACCGGTACGCTATGCCGTCCGTTGATTTGAAGATCTACGGCTCCACGATCCGCACACGACATCGACCGTCCGATCGCATCTAACGGTCCAGATCTAAAGCGCGAAGGGGTATCCTACAATCTAATCTTGACCGTACAATTTGGATCGACGGCAAGGATTCAATACGGCGAAAGGGTATGCGCTGATCAAATCTCCACCGCCTATCACCGATCCCACGGTTCCAATTGTCCTAACCTTTCATCTAATCTAGACCGCAAGCCAGGAGATCAACGGCCCAAACACTTTCCCCTTCCTCCCGGTCGAGCGGACGGCGGCGCCGCCCACGGACGCGGCGAAGCCCGCCGGCGAGGATTCAATCGGCCGTTCCCGAGCGCCATTTACAAATTGGACCGAGCTACACGATGTATGAACAAGGGCGAACACGTTAGCGGCAAAACGTACCCAAGATGGTAGCGCAGAGATGCTTGCCCACGGTGCGAGCGGAACCCACGGCGGAGCACCAACTCCGACGTGAAATTATACGAGCTTCGACCATCCATTCGTTGATTCAGTGATAGGGACAGCTTCCCCACATCAAGGCGATGCCCCTGGTCTCCCTTCCATGGCCAGAGACGCAAGTCCGACCAATTGCCATGGCGGCGACAACTTCTTCTCTCTCCCTCCGTTTCTTTGTTCATTTGGGCGCTCTGTTCTTCGGTGCTAAGTTAGGATGGGGACGGTAGGGTAGCGACGCGTATTTATGCACCAGAGTGTAGCTAACTTGCACGATTACCGGGAGTTCGTTGAGGAGGAGATCCCGGCGTACGCACGGGTTTGTTACGAAGTCTCCGGGATGAAGGCGATTCCGACAAACGGGCCCCACCCGTCATTGGCTGACCAGCAGCGACACACGCACAGAATCAGGATTGAGGGGGGGGGCGACATGTGGGTCCCGCGCACCAGTGAGGGTAGCTGAGTGCGGAGTGGGCTGGCGGCCAGGATTAATAGGAGATGGGCCGGTTTTGGGGTTGGTGGCCCAGTTAGTGTGTTCCCCTTTCTCTTTTGTTTTTATATTTTCTTTTCCAATTTTAAATCATACCCAAGTTTGAATTTCAATCCCTCTTTTTTTTTAAACATACACGAATAAAAATCCAATATGATATGCACTGATTATATTAATCTATTTATTTAATTACTTTATTTATTATTATCATTTTTTTTAGGTAATGAAATACTCACACCACATTCATTACATAAAATATGATCTTGAGTGTGTAATCAATTTAAAAGGTGTAACCCAAAAGTCATTTTCCTTTGGTTTGATAGTAAACATTTTTCAAGTGTCTAATTTTATTAGGATTTAACTTAACTATCATTATTGTATTTACCGTAAAAGGGTGAAATCTAAGGTTTAATAATTTATCAAGGGTATTTTGTTCTGATTCCTTCTACTAATCCCAAATTCAGAATTTGGGTGTTATAGAGAGGTAGAAGATGGTTGGCTGCTTGGGTGAACAGGCGTCGATAGCCCTCGGCATCGGGAGTCCGAGGGAGTCCATCAGCTATCCGAGCTAGTACTCCTTCGACTTCACTCGGCATGTTCATGGCTCAGGCGAAGTTGGGGTTTAGGTTGCGACCGAAGAGTGGATTTTCCCGGCGCTGCCTTGCGTCTTGCTCGACTTGTTCCTGAGCTCGTCGGTGATCATGCCATCGGGAGTTCCTTCGTTCTCTGAAGACGCGTTCCTCCGGAGTTTCTCCCATCTCTGAGACCTCGTCTCGCGAGACAGGTTGCTCCGGATCCCGTTCTTCGGCCTCGTGATGTCGCCGGATGTTTCAGCGCCGATTTCTTCATCGATGGGACTCCCGCTGAGGTGGTTCTTCCCCAGGCGCGGTCGGCTCATCGTCGGAGACGGGAGGCGACTCCACTCTCCCGATGAAAAGAACGTCGGGGTAGAATGGCGCGGCTGTCATGGCGATCTTCTTTCGGAGAGCTGGAGGTTGCGCTTCTCCGGTATTTTTGGAGTTTGTTGGAGGAGACTTCTCTTTTGGCAGATTGTCAATGCGGTGTAGAGTTCCCTCTTCGTCTGCTATGGATGAGATCGTTCCAAAGCAGAACATGGATCTGGGACGGAGGGTGATCTTGCTGTGGAAAGTGATGGCCGTTGAGCTAGCTTAGATCGTCGACACACCCCCTACCTGGCGCGCCAGCTGCCGGTGTTTTGGGTCCGACCGCACACCTGGGGTTGCCCCTCAAGGTGTTTTAGGAGTAGGACGGTGTCGCCGACTGTAGCTGAATGGTTCGTGCCAGATGCACGAAAGACAATGGACAGTGTTTACAGGTTCGGGCCGCTTTGAGATGCGTAACACCCTACGTCCTGACGAGTATGCTTTGTGTAATGGATTACAAGGTAGAGAGTTGAGGTGGATGGCTAAGTAGTAGTAGAGTTGGGATTGATTGTTCTGAAGGGGTGCCCCCTAGGCCTTATATATTCGACCGTGGGGCGATACAGGTGGATACGATAACAATGTAAACCTACAAGATGGTGAACCGTTTTAGTCTATCTTCCTATGATTCTTCCGACTTATCCTCGCCTGGTTCCGTCGTACGGGGTTCCAGCGCGGGAAAGTCGGGTCTTCTGTTGCGGTCGCTTGCTCAACGCTGTGGGGCCGTCCAGGTTTGCGCCAACCCGGCCTTATGTCGATCTGCTTCACTGGTCGTTCCTCCCTAGGCCCATGAAGGAGTGACCTCACGGGTTATTGGGCCCTTGGGCCCTTCGTGAGGTCTTTTATCCTTCCAATGGACCCGGGGGATATCTGTCCCCCACATCAAGCACCTAATCCAGCAACCCATGCCTCCGATTAACCACCACAACTCTCCAATTTCTCTTTCTTCCCAAATCCGTTTTTTGCCTCCGCAAAAGAGCCCTCGCCGAGGCCAGCTTGCTCCAGGTCGGTTCATACTCTCGGTCATTCGTTTTAGTATCCTTAGGTTCTCCTAATGCTGCTTGACCCCTCCGATTGAGCTAAACTGCCCTGGATTACCAGGAACACTCGTGTTCGTTCGTTTTCGCGCTGCCTCCGTGGACAGGGCGATGTAGAGCTCCGCTAGTGCAATTGATTGAGGGGAAACACTTCTTTAGTGTTGAATTAGGGGTAAAGCAATTTAGAACGCTGTTCGTGATGTATTCTAGCTAGAGCGAGCTCACTGGAGTGCCTGCTCCGCCGTCCATGGTCGTGGACCGAGCTCTGTAAAGAAATAGAACTAGGGGGTTGTTTTTGTAGATATCAGTGACTCTAGGAATAGTGTTGCGACCTCGTTTCAAGTTACTTAAATTAGCAGGGGCCTATTCGCAAAATTGACACCGTGGGCGCAAGCGCGGGTGGGTTCTCCCCTTCTGCAGGCCGGTTGGGCTGAATTCAGCCCAACACTATTCATTGTTTTTTCTTTTTCTTTTTTGCTGGGATTAAAGGATTTCTAGAAAATTGAAGAAAAATGATAAAAGTATCAAACCAATTTTGCTAGGCTTCTAATTTCTTATAGTATTTAATAAAAATAGTTTCATGATTTTTAGTTCCAATAGGTAATTTTGGGACATTTAAAATAGCCAAAAGCCATATGTAACACCCGGTTTTAAAGGACAAAGCCGGGTGCATCTCATACATGCGCCAAGAAGACAACATATATAATAACAGAGTGTATAGAGATAAATGTCACAAAACATCAGAGTAATTATTACATAGCGGAAGACTTATTACAAAATAAAGGAATAAATGTAAAACGAACTAAGGATCGTCGGCGCCAATGTCGACTGAGAAACGCCACCTAGATCAAGTCGAATGCCTCCGTGTTAGGCGGCTCTTCTTCGACCACCTGTTCTTCTCCTGTGGGGGGGTGTGAGACAGCAAGAGTGAGCTCACATACGTTCATAGCTCAACAAGTCGTGGGTAATAATGTGGCATGAACTCACCAAAGGTGGGAGTTCATGTAGTGTAAGGCTAATCAATGAAGTAAAGGCTGAGGCTGAGCATTGCTTTTATAAGTTGGTCAAAATTTTATTAGCAATTACTAAGTGTAAGTAAATACCAAACCTTAATAATAATAAAGAACAGTAATAGTAAAGTAATCCCAAATGCGATGCAAATGTCAAATTAAATTTAAGTTCCATAGTTAATCATGTGAGGGTCCGAGCCGCTCATGACCGTGAGCACGGCTAGTATACTAGTTTTACACTCTGCAGAGGTTGCGCATCTTTACCCACAAGCCGTTTTACCCATCTGCCAAGGGGTCATGAATCCCATACACCTCTACCAAGGAAGCGAGGCAGGGTAACACTACGAGGCCTTTATAAAGTTCCACTAGCTTCAGAAATCCCGCTACAGTTTATAGGAAGCTCCAATGCAGGGTTCTTGCCTGACCGCCATCGCAGCAAAGTCAACCCAAGGACCTCCCTACACTGACCACTCCCTTACTGCCCTTGCCCCTTTCGGGTAAGGAAGACCTCCACTAGCTTTCCTAGTTAATCAGCCAAGGGCGTCCCATTAAACCCTTGTGGTAGCACTGTTTTCCCGGGTGGTCGCTCCATGTTCCAATTAACATAATGATCTTATCATGAACATAAATAACATAACATAATAATTGGAACATGGATATAATAAAATATTAATCCCAAAACCATATAGAGCAATAGCATAACTACCCAAGTGATTCAGGGATAAACAAGGTAAAAAGGATAAACAATCTAGGGTGACCTATTGGGTCCCATCAAAATTAAACCTATGCATGAATAGTGATAATAAAGAATATTATTGGGTAACAAAAGTGGATCAAGGGCACAACTTGCCTTCGATGAGCTCCTGCTCAGCTACTTCTACTTGTTGAACCTCAGTTTCCACAGTGGCTTGCTCGTCTACTCGCATCAACACAATACATACATAGTATAGTAAAAATTAACATTGCACCAAACATGTAGATAAAATATACAGTAAAAATCTATACATTAAAATGAAATCATAGGAACGGGAATCACTAAATTTGGAGTTATAGTATTCAAGTTATGAATTTCCTAAGGTTTAATGTGATTAAAATAGGATTAGATGAGAAATTAATTTTCTAAATGTTTTCATGTCAAAACAGAGATACTAAATGATAGAGAATAATATTACAAAATTTTAGGAATTGGAATGACTCAATTTGGAGCTAAAATGAATTTTCTATGCATTTTACAAGTTTCTAGATTTGTTTTTGTATTAAAAATGAATTCCTATAATTATTTCTCTGTTTTTAATCTCCTCTGGACTAGGCCTCAATTTCCAGAGAAGTCAGGGGCTATTTCAGAAGAATTCCTAAGACTCATACCGCACTGCGCAGAGGACTGCGGGTTGAATCTCTAATTTTATAAGGGGTTTTCTGCAAAGTGGTTACGCGAAGGGGTATCCTGTGTTTTCAGTCGTTGGATTAGAAACCGGCGCACCAGATTACACCACCCCTTTTAAACGAAGCGGTACAAAATCTCCACCGTTGGATCTGAGATCAACGATCCAAACCGCAAACATACTCTGGCCTAAACGCTACCGCCTGATCCCAATCCGACCGCACGCATTTAATGAATCCAAAGGGGTACGCTAGATCTGATCCAGGCCGATCGTCCGGGAATGGACGGCCAGATGCCTTTCTCCCACCCAAAACCAAACCGCGGCGGCGCCGCCCTCCCGACGACGAGCCACGGCAGGGCGATTTTCTGGCGAACTACGATTCGACAGGCCCGTGGTCCAAATCTCAATCAACTTAGCCTACGCGACGCGAAGTTCAACGCGAAATTAGAGGGGAGGTTCTCACCCAAATTGTCGATGCAGGTGAGGCAGTCCGCCGCGATCTGCGGCGCGGTGCTTCTTTGTCGTCCGATGAGCAATTCACCACACGACGCAGGCGATAGGTTCCGACCGTGGGCACGAACGATTCCCACGGAGGCTTGCGAACACCAAAGACCCCACCCCGAGGTTGGATTCCCGGTGTTGAGGGTTTCCACCGGTGGCGCAATGGGAGGTCACACGGTGGCACCCGCTCTCTCCTTCTTCCTCCCTAGGCTCGACTTCTCGGCGTCGGTTGCTAAGAACGAGCCGTAGGGAGGGTCGTGGGGCACGGGTTTGAGTTCTTATCCTCCCCCATCCGAGCCCAGGTCCATTGGCGTTCATCTCGGATAGCGACAAAAGCGGCGCGGTAGGTTCGCTGGTTGTTGCGAGGTTGAAGCTGACAACCTCGGCCCACCCGTCGGTGTAAGGGGAGAAGCGGCAAGCACACGAGCGACTGACGGACAGGGCCCACTGGTCGGCGCAACTGAGAACCAGAACCTGAACGTTGAAGCCACAGACAGTTGGGCCCTGCGCGGCAGAGGCAGATGGCGCGCGCAGTGAGGTTTTGGGCCGCGCAGAAGGGATTGGGTAGTGGGCCGAATAGGCGTTTGCGGCCCAGTTGCCATGTTTTTCCTTTTTCTTTTTGGATTTTATTTTCTGTTTTCATTTATCCTTAATTCCTTTAAATCCAATTTGAATTCAAGCCTATTTGGGAATTTGAACCCATTTTAATTGTGTAGTTTGGTCCAACCATCATGGCAAGGTTTCATTTATCCCCTATTTTGTTTTATTTTGTATAGTAGTTTTCCTTTACTTCTACAATTTCTAGAATTGTAAATTAAGTCTCAATTCACAACATTAACATAATTATATTTTATTGATTTTACCATTTGCATATTTCTTTTATCATTATCTTTATGAGTGAATGCATAAACAAAGAAATCACAGCATGATGCACAAATTACTTTAAGTGTCACTAATTAATTAATGACTTTTGAGGTGTTGGTTCACATGTTACAATAAACATAGGCAAAGATCATGTATGTATCTAAACTATGCTTTCATCTTACATTTTTGGGTATTACACCATACTTCTGGAATTTTAGAGAATAATTAATAATTCCAAAATTCACCAAACTTTTTAGGTAAACTTTAAATAATATTTAGAAGCCTTGGGTAAAGTTTGGTATGATTTGAAACATTTTGATACTTAGAACCCAAAACCCTAGCCCCCCTGCTCTATGAACTTCACTATAGACTCCGGAAACCCTAGTTTCCCTGAGATCCGTGAAGGAAAGTTATATTCAAGACAATAGATAATAAACTTTTATCTTTGCATCTTCATGAGCATTACATGAGCATTCATGATTATACATGCCTATGTATAGAAAATGAAGAAGAGATCCAGGTTGAAGAAGCTAGGACTACACCACCACCACCTGAAGAACCTCAGGCAGGAAACTGCTTTTACTTTGATATCTGTGGAGCAGAGCCTGACTCACCTATCACACAAGGCAAGCCTCGGTGCATTTGCCACCCCTCGTTATTTTGAAATCTTTCTCACTTACTTGATGCATTAGGTGATAGGAGTTGTGTGCTAAACCTGTTGCTACATTTCCTTCCTTGAGTTTGCTTACTTCTCCTGAATCCCTGATTTACAAAAAAGGTTTTTTTATATGCTTAGCTTTGCTCTAGAAAAAAAACAAAATGTTTCGTTTTCTCAAAAGATGATGCTTCAAAGTAGTTGGGATGTTTTCAAAAATAAAACTTGATGGTGGATCCATCATGGCCATGATGGGTTCAACATCGGAAAAGATGTACCTCTACCAGGTACCAAACTTTGGGTTGAAATGATAAAGCTGAGACCAGGCGGGTGACTTGCATGAGACGAGAGTCTCGGTGTAGTGTCTTTGTCTGAGTCGATTAAGGACCTTCTCGATGTAGGCTTGCTGATCGAGGACCCTTTAACTGGTCACATGCCTCGTCATGTGTAACACCCCAGGTGTTACCAAGGGCTGGCTTCCTAATGACACATATACCTATTATCACATGTGGTTAAAACATGGAGGAGAGGGAGCACTTAAGGCCTTGGAAGCATGAGTGAGTTAAGAAATGCCAGGGACCAAGGTATTACCCAAGCCTTTAGGCAATGATCACCTAGGGCAAGGGAGGATTGAACCTTGGGCCCTCTCTCTTGAAGCCTTTAGTTGAGAGAAAGATTAGGCAAATGCACATTCCATGATTTAAACCCTTAACCAAAGTTTAAGAGTACCAAAATGTTTACAAAAGACAGCAAAGGAACTTTACAAAAAGACCCCTAAAGGACCCCTAAATCAGCCCCAAGTGGAGAACACTATGGAATCACCCCATTCCCTCTAAGTCCCAAAATCAGCCCTAATCTAGAGATTGGGGGTGTTCACCTAGCTAATGACACCAAAACCCCAGGGTCTAAATAGCAAAAAGGAGCCAAATTATCAAAGGAACCCCCTGGAAGAGTTTGAACCCAAGCCAAGACCGTTTGACATGGGTTGGCACCTATTTTGTCTTGGGTTGAACAGTGCAGACAGACAAGACTTGGCGCCACCATATCTTCTAAACCAGACCCGATCTTCTCTTGGAACTTACATGAACTAGCAAGCCCTAGGTGCAGGGAAGAAATCTTGCTTAAGCCATAGGGCGAGATTCGCACGCTTGGCTGCTCAGCAGGCGCAAGAACAAGGGCAGAAGGCAACGACCACGTGTTCGACGCGCCCTGGACTCGCCAGAGCACGCCCGACGCGCGCCCCGCGTGCCCCGCGTCGCGCCAAAGACCAGCCGGCGCCATGGCCCGCGCCCGCGCCTATAAAGCCCCCAAGGACCTTGACCGTACCCCTCCGCACGCGCTTGACCTCACCGGAGCCCAAACCCACCGGCGTTTGCCCGTGCACGGCGTGTCCGCGGTTGCCATATCCCCCTGCCACCATAGACCGGCCAGCAGAACCCTTCCCAGCCCCGTCCAGCCCTCGGAGAAGATTGTGCACACCTTGGTGGAGCTCCCCGAGCGAGGAATCGAAGTTTGCTTCGCCGGAGAGGCCAGTCCACGGTCGCCAGACTTCACCCAACCGCCGGCGAGCGTAGACCGGGTAATCCTCTGCTCCATTCCTCGATTCCTTGTGCACACAGCCTCTACGTCACCCCGTGAGGCTCACCGTGCCCGTGGATTGAACTAGGTCATCGTGGTTTGGCCAGAGCACCTGCCGCCGACGAGAGCACCGGCCTGCGCACGTGGACTGGGCGATTCCGGCCACCCCCGCCGTCAAGCCGTACATCGTTGCGACCGCCAGAACCTCCCAGAGCCAACCCCGCCCCTCGTCGGACCTCTCTCACCGCCGGTAAGCCGCGCCGCCCTTTTCTTTCTTGCGGGTACTGTTTAAACCTAGGGAGGGACCGCGGGAGAGAAGAAGAGAAAGCTAGGGGGTTTTGCGCAATGTCAGTGACTCAGAGAAATAGTAGCACGGGGGTATAACTGAGAGAGTTAGTTTGGAAATAACCCAAGGACTTCGGTGCAAAGTGGTTTTTTCTAGGAAACCTTTTATTAAATCTGATTTAAATTCAAACAGAACTTGAACAATTCATATCTTCTGTTTTATTCACCCAAATCAAGTCAAACAAATTTTGCCAGGTCTTAAATGATGTAAACTACCAAAGAAAAATATGAAACCCCTAAGTGCTACAGAAAACTTTACGGTTCTGATTTAATTATTGTTTTGGCATAAAGCTAAATAATAGGAAGAAAAATAGTTGCACTATTTAACTGAGGTTAAGAAAATTTGGAGAAGTACACGACCACCTAATGACCTATTTAAAAATGATAAACCCCTCTGTACACCCCATTAAGGTAGAGTTTGCCATTTAATTTACATTGTGCTTAAGGTTAAAGAAAATAAGAAAGGTAAATTAAATAAAGAATCAGGGAGCCCCCATATTTTTGTTAGTCTATTTATTCAGTATAGTTCACTAGAAAAATTTATTTTACTCTGGTTTAGTACAAAATAATTGGAATACCTTTTATTTTGAGAAAACAAGGAAAACTTAGAAAAACCTTAGAAAAATAACCCCAAGGCAAAAACACCCTAAACCTTGGGATAACTAATGGGTTGTTGTTACGAACATAAGAAAAATATGAAGTCTGTTGTTTGATATTTTTCAAATAACAAGTTAGTTATAAGCACCTTTTTGGCATTAAACTTTAGAATATCACAAATAAATAACCACCAATTAACTTTCTGTGATTTTTGGCACAGAAGCATGTTATTACTGTTAAATACTAGCAAAAATAACCTTTGGTACAGAACCCACACCTAGATAAGGGTTGTAGTGCAAAGCAACCCCTCTGCCCCAACTTTTGTTATTTTTGTCTAAAGGCATAGCCTTCTTATTTTGAACCTCAAATTCCCAGAACAGGCTATGGTGACTAATAACAACCCACTGTAATTTTTACAAAATTTTTGGAGAAAGTTTAATCATGGTTATAGTTCAAACCTACACTAGAATTTATAAATGGAAAATAAAGAAGGAGAAAATCAATGATGGAAATTAGTGCCACCCTAAAACCCTTTGTAAGTTGCCCACTGAATTATCCAAGGGAGATACCAATCCACTATGCTTATCCTTAATAAAACCTAAACCTAGAGTGATAAGCATAAACCACCAAAAGCCACGTATGACCAAGAAACCCTAAGTTACTCATTAACTTAGTTTTTCTTCCCTTAGCATAATGTTATTAAATCCTGCATAATCATGACATACATATTCATTGCATTTCGATAGACTGTAACCTCACTGACGGAGAGTACGTCCTCGTGCCGGAGCAAGGAGCTGCTCAGGAGGTAGCCCCAGATCCAGCACCAGAGCCTGCACCTGAGGATCTGCCTGCCACAGCTTTGGTAGGCAAGCCCCGGTTTATGCATAACCTGTTATTTATGCTATTTTACTATACTTAAGGATTGTAGGATTGAATTTGCACCTAAGTGTAGGAGTTGTTTGAAACCCTAGTTGCATGATCTCAGGAATCCTATTGAGCTGAATACTAGTATGCTAGGCCGAGTAGTTGCTTATTTAATTAGGATCTCGGTAGAAGTCGAGTGATTTTCTAGCACTCGCGCGAGGTCAGGAATTGGTTGTACCCACTTTCATATCACAATGATGCTGGTCTGTGGACAACAATCCATGGGGATTGGTTGTCTACGAGATGAGAAATTGGAATAAGGATTAACGTGTGGATACCTGTGTCAAGCGTTTGAACGTACTAAGCACATGCCGAGAAATATGGTAAATCGGTAAGCCTAGTACCTGATTGAACCTGGCAGTAGACTTTGCCCCTCACGCGACCTGAGACATGGTCTCCCATTCCGGTTATGGTGGGTACAAGTGCGGTCACTGCACGACGGCAGTCGGGGTCAGTGAGGCATTGTACGCCAAGGCGGTGAGCCCTGATCTGCTGACGGGGAATCGATGGGGACGGTTGATGTGTGTGGGGACGGAGTGCCTCGCCACGTCGTGTGTTTAGGTTTACCTTGCAAGGATAAAAACTCGATTTGAATCGTCTGCTTCTCGCAGCTAATGAGACTGCTTGATCCATTGTACTGCATTGAGTAACAAGTGGAAATATGATGAGTTGATACAAGATGTTGTGTGCTAAAAATGTTTGCTACTATGTATGAGTAGATAGTACACATTTAGCCTTAAGAGAGTCACACTTAAACTTGACAAAGCTAAAACTTGTTTTAGAAACTCAGCTAGTGCTTTTGGCAACCCAACCCCACAGCCAAACAGCTGCATGTCTAGAGGTATAGGAGTAGACTCCTCACACCGGGTAAGTCTAGCTGAGTATTAGTATACTCAGCCTAGCTTGTGGCATAATTTTACAGGTTCTTTGGAGGACATGGTTGCTGGAGTGGCTTGGCCGTCCATCTTGCCACCGGGTTGGACTGTCGAGTGGGACCCCACCTCGGCTGAGGAGGAGCAGGAGGAGTGATGGGACAGGCTTCCCCATCTCTTTGTTTATTCATCGTTAGTTTTATTCCGCTGCACTTTGAACAATGATGACCACTTTTGCAAAAACTCAGATGCTGATGTAATAATTTGATACTCCTTCATGTATGGTTTTATGCTTTATTGTATTTGCTCTGTGACTCACCATCGAGTGAGATTGTGGTACTTGATCCTGTCAGTGGCCTCGTCGGACTAGATCCGAGGGATTGACGGGTTATTCACATTTAAGTGTGGTCTAGCCTCTAAGGCGGGACCTAGGCACTTAAGTCGGAATAATTCGGGCAGTTCCGCCATAGCTGGTATCGGAGCTTGTACCACCACAGAGGAATCAATAAACTATAAATACCATCCTTTTTCAAAGTAAAACTTGATAGAAACAAATGTTGGATAGATCGTAGGACGATCAGGATAAGACCTAGGACAGAAGCCTTAGGATGATAGAGGGGTAGTTAGGTGGCTAAGTGATTAAGCCCTATAGGCTACTATAAGGGGATGGGAGTCCTTCCCTATTCCCTTTACGTTGATGCGAGGTCGTTCAGGATGAGCATGCATGCATTCTTAATTAAACTAATGGGTAAGAACTTAATACAAAATGATGACCAACTAAGTACCCCAGTACCATTGTCATAATTAGAGAGAGGCTGAGTTGTGTTTCCTTTTCTTTTTATAATTCTTTTTCTTTTACTTACGATTAACCATACACAGATGACTTCCCACGGATCCTCGGACGGAGGGAATGCACTGTCACACACTGATGGGCTTGCATGAGAGGGTTTTCCCCGTATTTTGTGGGAGGTACTTCAGGGAGCTGGTTACATGACACCTCCCCAGTACACGGTGCAGCAGTTCGAGAAGCACAGAGTGCCCCGCTGTAGGGTGAGGATGACCCTGGAGCCTCATCCCCTACAGCCAGGCTAGCATTCGCTGGACTCTGAGTCTTTTGGGTACCGGGCTGAGGATACGATCGAGGCGATTGCTTTGCACGAGTTGACCACTTTCTGCGGATTCCATCCCTTGGAGCTATCCACCCACCCCATTGGCTTGTTCCTCACTGAGAAGGAGGACGACCCAATGTGGAAGGACCGAGTGGAGCATGCTAAGGACATCTGGGCTCTCTACCCAGGCCAGACTGCTCACTTGACAGTACGGTGCATGAATGCCCTGTACCGTCTGCAAGTGATGCGTGGTGAGGCAATGTCCCATCTAATGGCATTGTTGGAAGCAACAAAGATCACCCTGGACAACAGAGAGGAGCTTGTGGTTGATTTGTCCACTGAGATGGTGGAAAAGGACTTGTAGGTGGAGCAGCTGTCAAATGAGATCCAAGAGCTGGAGGAATTAGTGGGAACAAGGGAGAACACCATCGAGGTTCTCGAGGATCAGCTTATCAACACCCAGCAGCAGCTTGCCGAGGCTAACGAGCACCTGGATATGCATCACCAGGAGATTCAGGATATGGGAGCCAACGAGGACGTCGACATTGAGGGAGGAGAGGAGCCTGCCTCCAGCTTGGACACTGCTGGCTCAGGGAGACCCCCTTCCCCCGAATCGAGTGTTGCCTCGTTCGCTCACTAGGTATCAGGAGTAGGGCTAGAAGTCGGAAATGGTGGGACTCCTCAAAGCTAGCTTAGCTTTTGCACCCTTGGGGTACTAGGCTAGATAGAGTTGAGTCTTTTGGGCCATTGATGTAATCATGATAAACTCTTTTGGAAGCATGGTTGATGGATGATGTTAGTCTTAATTTGGGAAGAAAAGTTTATGCCTTATGAAATCCTTTATGTTTATGCAAGAATCTATCAATTTCACCTTTTGACTCTTTCACCGCGATTAAACCATAAACTTGAAGATGTGTTGTTGAGAATATATGTGATTTTTCAGATGGCCGGAAGAGCGCGTCGTGGACAGAATGAGCGCATTCCCCCACCACCGCCACCACCGCCTACTCTGCAGGAGCTGATGGCTCAGCAGAACGAGATCTTGAGACAACTAGCTCAGCGTCAGCCGCCACCCCAGCACTATGGTGGTGGTGACCATCAGCGTCACCCGGTCGTAGCTACTTATCAGGAGTTCCTCAGTACTGAGCCACCGTTGTTCACCAGGGCAGAGGACCCACTTGATGTTGATGTATGGCTGAGGGTAGTGGAATCTAAATTCCCACTACTCAATGGAGTTTGTTCCAAAGTGACTAAGGTCAGGTTCACCACCCAGCAGCTTCGCGGACCCGCGCGGACATGGTGGGACCACTACCTTGCTATGCAACCAATTGACCATGAAGTGGATTGGAGAGAGTTTAAGGCATCTTTCAAGGGACACCATATTCCAGCTGGCATTATGGACCGTAAGCTCAACGAGTTTCTGGCACTCACTTAGGGAAACAGGACAGTGTTGCAGTATGCTCAGGCCTTTAATGACCTGTGCCAGTATGCTAGGTATCATGCAGACACGGACGAGAAGAAGAGAGACAGATTCAGGAGGGGGCTCAGCACTAAGCTCCGTGACCGTCTCAACACCGTCAGGGCCAACAGCTACAATGAGTTGGTCAACATGGCCATTTCTCAGGAGGACTGTATCATCGCTCGTCAGGCAGAGAAGAAGAGGAAGACCCCTGTGGCAGGACCCTCAGCTCAGCCACAACGCTTCAGGATTGTGTCTGACACTCAGAGCAGGGGACCTCAGCAACAGCAAGGGCGTTGGGTGATCCGACCACAGCAGCAGCAGCAGACACCCAACCGTACCCAGTTTCCAGCTCAGAGGAACAATCAGCAGCAGCAGCAATATCGCCAGACAAATGACAACAGGTGTTTCACATGCGGAAACACTGGACATTATGCCAAGAATTGCCCCAGAAACCAGCAGGGGCAGACTGTTAATCAGAACCAAGACAAGAGGCAGAAGGTGCAAGTGAGGCAAGGCAGACTGAACTTCACCACCATGGCTGATATTCCAGAGGGAGCACCCGTCTTGACTGGTATTTTTACAGTTTTGAATTATCCTGCTATTGTTCTTTTTGATTCTGGTGCATCACACAGTTTTATCAGTACCAAATTTAGTGCCAGGTGTCAGTTACCTTTCCTCCACACCAATGGGGGTATTACAATTTCGACACCAGGAGGCAGGGTTGCCACCTATCAAATCAATAGACACGTACCAATTATTCTGGGTAGTTTCATTTTTAAAACCACTCTCTTGATCATGGGATTTGATAGTGTGGATATCATCCTAGGGACTGATTGGTTATCGCGACACCACGTGGTGATTGATGTCGCAGCCAGAGCCATAGAAATCCACTCCCCTTTGGATGGTGAGATCACCTTGTATCTACCCGACCAGGGTTGTACCTGTTCTTGTGCATTCACTATGATAAAGTCACCAGTGGAAGGGATCTCAGTGGTCCGTGATTACCCAGATGTTTTTCCGGATGAATTGTCAGGGATGCCACCTGACCAAGACATTGAGTTCGCCATTGAATTGCAACCCGGGACTGCTCCTATCTCCAAGAGACCCTATAGGATGCCTCCCGCAGAATTAGCAGAACTAAAAAAGCAACTGCCAGAGTTGTTGGACAACGGGTTCATTCGCCCAAGTACTTCACCTTGGGGATGTCCTGCTTTATTTGTGAAGAAGAAGGATGAAAGCCTGAGAATGTGTGTCGATTACCGCCCTCTCAATGCGGTGACTATCAAGAACAAATACCCACTACCCCGCATTGATGTTTTGTTTGATCAGTTGGTGGGAGCCAAGGTATTCTCCAAGATAGACCTTCGCTCGGGCTACCATCAGATCAAGATCCGTGCCAGTGATATTCCAGAGACTGCTTTCTCTACCAGATATGGGCTCTATGAATTTTTGGTGATGTCTTTTGGGCTGACCAATGCCCCGGCTTATTTCATGTACCTGATGAACTCAGTATTCATGCTAGAGCTGGACAAATTTGTAGTGGTTTTCATTGATGACATCCTGGTCTATTCCAAGAATGAAGACGAGCATACTGAGCATCTGCACATCGTGCTTCAGCGACTGCGCGATCATCGTCTTTATGCTAAGTTGTCTAAGTGTGAATTCTGGCTAAGGGAAATTAAATTCTTAGGTCACACAATTTCTCAGGATGGGATATCAGTTGATCCTGAGAAGGTACAAGAAGTGATGGATTGGAAACCTCCTACCACAGTAAGACAGATTCAGAGTTTTCTGGGTTTGGCAGGGTATTATCGATGATTCATTCCGGATTTCTCTAGAATTGCCAAGACAATAATTGAACTGTTAAAGAAGGGAGTCAAGTTTAATTGGAGTCAAAAGTGTGAGGATGCCTTTCATGCGTTAAGGCAGCATTTGACGACAGCCCCAGTGCTAGCTCAACCTGACAACACCAAGTCCTTTGAAGTATATTGCGATGCTTCCGGTACTGGTTTGGGATGTGTCTTAATGCAAGATAACAGAGTAATTGCTTATGCTTCCCGAGCACTCAGACCCCATGAGCAGAACTACCCTACCCATGATCTGGAGTTAGCAGCCGTGGTTCATGCTCTCAAGATATGGAGACATTACTTGATGGGAGCTCACTGTAACATTTACACTGATCACAAGAGTCTCAAATACATTTTCACTCAGGCAGATCTGAACATTAGGCAGAGGAGATGGTTGGAGTTAATCAAGGACTATGATTTGGAGGTGCATTACCATCCGGGCAAAGCCAATGTTGTGGCAGATGCCTTGAGCAGAAAGGCCCAGTGCAATTGTATGAGCATGGATGCAAGAGTTACCACTCTGTGTGATCAGTTGTGCAAATTGAACCTGGAAGTGGTTTCTTCGGGTGATTTAAATTATATCTCGGTGGAGCCCACACTGCAAGAGCAAATAGTCAGAGCACAGATTGAAGACAAGGGTGTTTAGGTTATCAAAGAAATGATCAAGCAGAAAGCAGAAAAATACAAATGCTTCAGGCAGGACAGCAAAGGAATCCTATGGTTTGGAGATCGGTTGGTTGTTCCCAAGGACCCTGAGCTCAGAAAGAAGATATTGGATGAAACACACCTTTCAAAATTCTCCATGCACCCCGGCAGCAACAAGATGTATCATGATCTCAGATCCCTATACTGGTGGACCAGGATGAAGAGGGAGATTGCTAAGTATATATCAGAATGTGACACCTGCCAGAGAATCAAAGCCAGTCATTTGAAGGCAGCAGGCCCCTTACAACCCCTTCCCATACCATCTTGGAAATGGGAGGACATTTGCATGGACTTTATCGTGGGATTGCCCAATACCTCCAGGCACCATGATTCCATTTGGGTTATTGTGGACAGATTGACCAAGACTGCTCATTTCTTACCAGTGCATACCACCCACAAGACCAAGAAATATGCAGAGATCTATGTTGATCAGATAGTGCGTTTGCATGGCATTTCGAAGACCATTGTATCCGACAGAGGAGCACTGTTTGTGGCACGCTTTTGGGAGCAGCTGCAAGAATCACTTGGGACCCAGGTAATACGAAGCTCAGCATACCACCCTCAAACAGATGGCCAGACAGAAAGAGTAAATCAAATCCTCGAAGACATGTTGCGAGCCTGTGTGCTACACTATGGTAAAAATTGGGACAAGTGTCTTTCCTTGGCGGAATTCTCCTATAATAACAGCTATCAGTCCAATTTGAAGATGGCACCTTTTGAAGCCTTATATGGGAGGAGATGTAGGACCCCGCTGAATTGGTCGCAAGCTGGAGAGAGAGAAATATTTGGGCCAGATTTGGTACTTGAAGACGAGGAAAAGGTCAGAGTCATTAAGAAGAACTTAGAAGCTGCTCAGGCCAGGCAAAAGAGCTATCATGATAAGAGGCAGAAACCTCTGCAGTTTGAAGTGGGGGATCATGTTTACCTTAAGGTGTCACCCACCAAGGGTGTCCAGAGATTTGGGATCAAGGGCAAGTTAGCTCTTCGCTACATGGGGCCCTACGAGATCAAGGAAACTTGTGGACCAGTAGCGTATCAATTGAAGTTGCCACCACACATGTCAGCTGTTCATGATGTGTTCCATGTATCTCAGCTGTGGAAATGTGTCCGCCTGCCCACTGAAGTGGTACCTGAACCAGACATTGAGATAGAACCAGACTTGTCCTATCAAGAGTACCCCGTCAAGGTATTGGATCAGAAAGAGAGGTCAACACGGGCAAAGTCGATCAGAATGTTTAAGGTTCAGTGGAGTCACCATTCAGTAGAAGAAGCTACATGGGAGACTGAGGATTTTCTACGCTCTCGCTTCCCCGACTTTCTGCCCAAAAGAGTCAGTACGTAACCCCAAAACCCCACCCCCACCTGCCCTTGGAATATAATTAAAAGAAAAACTTAGATAACAAGGGTAGTCTAAGTTGTGGATTTAACTTAAAAAGGACATCCTTCTGAAGTTGCAAAGAGAATGACATTCGAAGTGCAGATGACAAGAGAAACTTGGATAAAGGGAAGGGTAGCACCAGCACACCTCCATAGCACCCCCTATAATCTCGGGGCGAGATTCCTTTAAGGGGGAGGGCTGTAACACCCCAGGTGTTACCAAGGGCTGGCTTCCTAATGACACACATACCTATTATCACATGTGGTTAAAACTTGGAGGAGAGGGAGCACTTAAGGCCTTGGAAGCATGAGTGAGTTAAGAAATGCCAGGGACCAAGGTATTACCCAAGCCTTTAGGCAATGATCACCTAGGGCAAGGGAGGATTGAACCTTGGGCCCTATCTCTTGAAGCCTTTAGTTGAGAGAAAGATTAGGCAAATGCACATTCCATGATTTAAACCCTTAACCAAAGTTTAAGAGTACCAAAATGTTTACAAAAGACAGCAAAGGAACTTTACAAAAAGACCCCTAAAGGACCCCTAAATCAGCCCCAAGTGGAGAACACTATGGAATCACCCCATTCCCTAAGTCCCAAAATCAGCCCTAATCTAGAGATCGGGGGTGTTCACCTAGCTAATGACACCAAAACCCCAGGGTCTAAATAGCAAAAAGGAGCCAAATTATCTAAGGAACCCTCTGGAAGAGTTTGAACCCAAGCCAAGACCGTTTGACACGAGTTGGCACCTATTTTGTCTCGGGTTGAACAGTGCAGACAGACAAGACTTGGCGCCACCATATCTTCTAAACCAGACCCGATCTTCTCTTGGAACTTACATGAACTAGGTAGCCCTAGGTGCACGGAAGAAATCTTGCTTAAGCCATAGGGCGAGATTCGCACGCTTGGCTGCTCAGCAGGCGCAAGAACAAGGGCAGAAGGCAACGGCCACGTGTTCGACGCGCCCTGGACTCGCCAGAGCACGCCCGATGCGCGCCCCGCGTGCCTCGCGTCGCGCCAAAGACCAGCCGGCGCCATGGCCCGTGCCCGCGCCTATTAAGCCCCCAGGGCCCTTGACCGTACCCCTCCGCACGCGCTCGACCTCACCGGAGCCCAAACCCACCGGCGTTTGCCTGTGCACGGCGTGTCCACGGCTGCTCGATCCCCCTGCCACCATAGACCGGCCAGCAGAACCCTTCCCAGCCCCGTCTAGCCCTCGGAGAAGTTTGTGCACACCTCGGTGAAGCTCCCCGAGCGAGGAATCGAAGTTTGCTTCGCCGGAGAGGCCAGTCCACAGTCGCCGGACTCCACCCGACCGCCGGCGAGCGTAGACCGGGTAATCCTCTGCTCCATTCCTCGATTCCTTGTGCACACAGCCTCTACGTCACCTCGTGAAGCTCACCGTGCCCGTGGATTGAACTAGGTCGCCGTGGTTTGGCCGGAGCACCTGCCGCCGACGAGAGCACCCGCCTGCGCACGTGGACCGGGCGATTCCGGCCACCCCCGCTGTCAAGCCGTACATCGTTGCGACCGCCAGAACCTCCCGGAGCCAACCCCGCCCCTCGCCAGACCTCTCTCACCGCCGGTAAGCCGCGCCGCCCTTTTCTTTCTTGCGGGTACTGTTTAAACCTAGGGAGGGACCGCGGGAGAGAAGAAGAGAAAGCTAGGGGGTTTTGCGCAATGTCAGTGACTCAGAGAAATAGTAGCGCGGGGGTATAACTGAGAGAGTTAGTTTGGAAATAACCCAAGGACTTCGGTGCAAAGTGGTTTTTTCCAGGAAACCTTTTATTAAATCTGATTTAAATTCAAACAAAACTTGAATAATTCATATCTTCTGTTTTATTCACCCAAATCAAGTCAAACAAATTTTGCCAGGTCTTAAATGATGTAAACTACCTAAGAAAAATATGAAACCCCTAAGTGCTACAGAAAACTTTAGGGTTCTGATTTAATTATTGTTTTGGCCAAAAGCTAAATAATAGGAAGAAAAATAGTTGCACTATTTAACTGAGGTTAAGAAAATTTGGAGAAGTACACGACCACCTACTGACCTATTTAAAAATGATAAACACCTCTGTACACCCCATTAAGGTAGAGTTTGCCATTTAATTTACATTGTGCTTAAGGTTAAAGAAAATAAGAAAGGTAAATTAAATAAAGAATCAGGGAGCTCCCATATCTTTGTTAGTCTATTTATTCAGTATAGTTCACTAGAAAAATTTATTTTACTCTGGTTTAGTACAAAATAATTGGAATACCTTTTATTTTGAGAAAACAAGGAAAACTTAGAAAAACCTTACAAAAATAACCCCAAGGCAAAAACACCCCAAACCTTGGGATAACTAATGGGTTGTTGTTATGAACATAAGAAAAATATGAAGTCTGTTGTTTGATATTTTTCAAATAACAAGTTAGTTATAAGCACCTTTTTGGCATTAAACTTTAGAATATCACAAATAAATAACCACCAATTAACTTTCTGTGATTTTTGGCACAGAAGCATGTTATTAATGTTAAATACTAGCAAAAATAACATTTGGTACAGAACCCAGACCTAGATAAGGGTTGTAGTGCAAAGCAACCCCTCTGCCCCAACTTTTGTTATTTTTGTCTAAAGGCATAGCCTTCTTATTTTGAACCTCAAATTCCCAGAACAGGCTATGGTGACCAATAACAACCCACTGTAATTTTTACAAAATTTTTGGAGAAAGTTTAATCATGGTTATAGTTCAAACCTACTCTAGAATTTATAAATGGAAAATAAAGAAGGAGAAAATGAATGATGGAAATTAGTGCCACCCTAAAACCCTTTGTAAGTTGCCCACTGAATTATCCAAGGGAGATACCAATCCACTATGCTTATCCTTAATAAAACCTAAACCTAAAGTGATAAGCATAAACCACCAAAAGCCACGTATGACCAAGAAACCCTAAGTTACTCATTAACTTAGTTTTTCTTCCCTTAGCATAATGTTATTAAATCCTGCATAATCATGACATACATATTCATTGCATTTCGATAGACTGTAACCTCGCTGACGGAGAGTACGTCCTCGTGCCGGAGCAAGGAGCTGCTCAGGAGGTAGCCCCAGATCCAGCACCAGAGCCTGCACCTGAGGATCTGCCTGCCACAGCTTTGGTAGGCAAGCCCCGGTTTATGCATAACCTGTTATTTATGCTATTTTACTATACTTAATGATTGTAGGATTGAATGTGCACTTAAGTGTAGGAGTTGTTTGAAACCCTAGTTGCATGATCTCAGGAATCCTATTGAGCTGAATACTAGTATGCTAGGCCGAGTAGTTGCTTATTTAATTAGGATCTCGGTAGAAGTCGAGTGATTTTCTAGCACTCGCGTAAGGTCAGGAATTGGTTGTACCCACTTTCATATCACAATGATGCTGGTCTGTGGACAACAATCCATGGGGATTGGTTGTCTACGAGATGAGAAATTGGAATAAGGATTAACGTGCGGATACCTGTGTCAAGCGTTTGAACGTACAAAGCACATGCCGAGAAATATGGTAAATCGGTAAGCCTAGTACCTGATTGAACCTGGCAGTAGACTTTGCCCCTCACGCGACCTAAGATGTGGTCTCCCATTCCGGTTATGGTGGGTACAAGTGCGGTCACTGCACGATGGCAGTCGGGGTCAGTGAGGCATTGTACGCCAAGGCGGTGAGCCCTGATCTGCTGACGGGGAATCGATGGGGACGGTTGATGTGTGTGGGGACGGAGTGCCTCGCCACGTCGTGTGTTTAGGTTTACCTTGCAAGGATAAAAACTCAATTCGAATCGTCTGCTTCTCGCAGCTAATGAGACTGCTAGATCCATTGTACTGCATTGAGTAACAAGTGGAAATATGATGAGTTGATACAAGATGTTGTGTGCTAAAAATGTTTGCTACTATGTATGAGTAGATAGTACACATTTAGCCTTAAGAGAGTCACACTTAAACTTGACAAAGCTAAAACTTGTTTTAGAAACTCAGCTAGTGCTTTTGGCAACCCAACCCCACAGCCAAACAGCTGCATGTCTAGAGGTAGAGGAGTAGACTCCTTACACCGGGTAAGTCTAGCTGAGTATTAATATACTCTGCCTTGCTTGTGGCATAATTTTACAGGTTCTTTGGAGGACATGGTTGCTGGAGTGACTTGGTCGTCCATCTTGCCACCGGGTTGGACTGTCGAGTGGGACCCCACCTCGGTTGAGGAGGAGCAGGAGGAGTGATGGGACAGGCTTCCCCATCTCTCTGTTTATTCATCGTTAGTTTTATTACGCTGCACTTCGAACAATGATGACCACTTTTGCAAAAACTCAGATGCTGATGTAATAATTTGATACTCCTTCATGTATGGTTTTATGCTTTATTGTATTTGCTCTGTGACTCACCATCGAGTGAGATTGTGGTACTTGATCCTGTCAGTGGCCTCGTCGGACTAGATCCGAGGGATTGACGGGTTGTTCCCATTTAAGTGTGGTCTAGCCTCTAAGGCGGGACCTAGGCACTAAAGTCGGAATAATTCGGGCAGTTCCGCCACATCATGGGTAAGCTTTGCCTCAAGCAGACTAATATCAGAATAAGATAACACGCAATGGGAGTGGAGAGATGGCGAGAGTAGTGCGTACCCTCCGTGGCAAGAGGCTGGACGGTGGTGTATCTATGCTCTCGATTGGCGTGAACCTGATCTGGTCTTAAGAACCCCGGTGGCGAGTTGACATATGCAAGGGTTAAGTGCTACATATGTCGTGTGATTGGAGATCCTCAGCTGAGTATAATCGATTCGGATCGCCGTAACTTCGCAGATATGAAGACTTGGTCACTGCCCTACACGTAGCATTCCAGTGAATAAGAAGGGTTGTTGAAAAGAAATTGGCTAGTATAGGTCAAGTGCTTGAACTAGGGTAGAAAGAACTCTAGATGCAGGTAACTTTACTAAACCTGACAAATCAAACTAGATTTTTAAGGATCCATTATTAGTAAGCATTTCTGCAAACAGAGTCCTTGACTATTGATAAGCCTTACCTTGACTCCCTTAAAAGTCAGCATATCCTTGAGAGTCTTTTACTTTGACGGGTAAGTCTTGCTTACACTTCGTACTCAGGGCTTTGTCCCATGTTGTTTTAGGTGAGGAAGCGGCAAACTTTTGCTGCTTTTGTTCAAAGGTGGTGCCTAAAGAAGAAAACCAGGAGTGAAGCTTCGGGAGGAAGGGTCATCCGTTAAAAACTTTTGTTTAATGTTTATCGGGAGGGATTTTTGCCTCCTAGGTTATGTAATAATAATACTCAGCAATCTTATATTTTGTTCTGGTCTATAATAAACACTACTCTTTCTTACTTTAATATAATGTAAGTTATTGTAATTGCTTCCACATTTTCGTACCTCCGATGTATTGTAATGTCTGCGTGACGGGTGAAATGCTCTTGGTAAAGGTAAAGAATGTAGATACCGAACTTATCAAGTGATTCAGGGGCACCTGCAGGGTTGTCTGAGGTCCGTTGGACAAGGACAACTGTAGGTGGGCCTAATGACTTGGGAGGTTCCATCACAGCTGGTATCGGAGCGAAGCCCATCTCTGCAGATGTTATAAGACATTTTCAAAAAAGAATTTTCAAAGACTTATCTTAAAAATTTCTTTTCTTCTTATCTAACTACCTTCTATACATAAAGACCAGATAGTAGAGTGCACTGTATAGAAGGTTGTGAATCAACTAAGGTTGATTCTGTAATTATGCATGCATCATACTACAAACTATGTTAAAAAGATTTCCCCCTTAGAGAAATGCCGCCGCGCACAAGAAAAACCGCGTGCAAGTCTACCGGACCAATTGGCGTACCTCGCCATCAACTAGCTTCAAGGCATGAGGACAGTAGTACTGGTAGCAATGATCCTGTTGGGGACTTGTTCTCAAATGGTATGAATTAAGAACAAGGCAACACAAAAAATATTAATGGTTAATGCCCTTCATCCTTCGATGCATTATTTCCCTTAGGATATAATGATCTTCAGACGAAGGCCATGAAGGACATACCTTCATCATCACAGTATGTATATTAATGAAAGAAGAAACATATGAAACATAAGGGATGACATAAATGATCATATGACAACATTAATATTCTTTTATTATATCATTATGAATGAATATGAATAATATTGAATTACATTTATACCTTCGGCTTGACAGAAGGCAAAAATCCAAGCGTGACGCACAAGCGAGTACAAGTCAACGTGAACAGTACGGGAGTACTGTTCACCTATTTATAGGCACGGGACGCAGCCCATGAGAAATTACAATTATGCCCTTTACATTTACTATTGGTTTATAGAAAAATCTATGAGGACTGAATAGCCTTTTCCCCTTTAAGTCAGTTCCCTTTCCTGCGATTTAGCCGAAGCTCCCTTCCGCACAGCTTTGGAGCGACGACAACCTTCGTCACGATCAAGCTTCTCATCGTGTATTCCTTTATCATAAATCTGAAGCTACCTGTCTATAAACCATACTTGGAAGACATTGTTAAATTATGTTTTTGAGGACCTTCAGAGGACAAAGGCCCCCAACAGTAGCCCCTCGCAGTATTAATTTGTTTAAAATGATGAATTCAGACTGCGACATGGACGAAGGCCTTAAGCCGAAGGTCCGAAAAAAACACATTCCCTTTGCTAGAATAGCAACAGTCAATGACAGATGGGACCCTCCAATTTGTAGCACGTCGATCGTATAAATAAGAACCCACCCTAACCACATTTGGTACGCTACTTGCTGCTTGCTTTGTTTGCTCAATTTTTTAGTTCTTGCTTACCAACACTTGCTTAGTTTCTCAGATTCCCTAAGCTTCGGTTTTAAGGACACATTTTCACCATTTCCGAAGAAAAGATGTCTCAGGACAAAAAAGTTGCCGCTGAGACGAAGCTGACCGAGGAGAAGAAGCTCCTTGAGGAGAAGACTGCTGGATTTGTTGAGTTAATAGCAAAAACAAATACAGAGAAGATTACTAAAGAGATACTAGAAGGCTTGTCTGAAGATACCGATGATAGCGACAGCTACAATGTGGAGAGTGGAGGCGAAGGCTCTGAAGATCGGCCTTGGCGACCAAGTCATACAGTCTTCCGGAAATCAACTATCAAACAGAGTCATCTTGATAATATGAGAGGAAGGTATTTTCGAGATATGTCTATTGTGAGGGCCGATGTAGACAGAGCCGTTCCTGCTCCCGAAGAAAACGAAGTTGTGATCTTCCGGAGCTTCTTCAAAGCCGGACTTCGGTTCCCGTTGAGCAGATTTGTAGTTGAAGTTTTAAAAACATACCAGATTTTCCTTCACCAGATCACCCCCGAAGCAGTTATTAGAATGGGGATCTTCATCTGGGTTGTGAGAAGTCAAGGTCTAGAGCCAAGTGCAAGATGTTTTTGCAGTATGCATGAACTTTCATATGAGACAAAGCCTTAGGGCAAAGAACAATATCATACAATTTCGGTTGCTATAGCTTTGTTGCTCGCTCTGGCGCAAGCTACCCAATGCCAACGTTTCGAAAGAGATGGCCCAAGGCCTGGATGGAAGAGTGGTTTTATGTGAAAAATGATTTGAAGGCGAGAGAAGACATTAAAGAAATTATCATGCGCCCCATCTGGTCCCGCTTCGGCCTCCGAAAACCGAAAGTAGAAATTGATGAGGCAGCCGAAGCATGCCGAAGGGCGTTCAGCATAGTTTGCTCTTTTATTGGGACAAGAGACTTACTTCAAGAACATATAGCCTATAGGATATGGCCACTTATAGCTAGCTGGGAAATGCTGAAAGAAAACATCACTAACCCTAGCGAAGGTGGCCTGGTTCGATTGAAATACACCTTCAGGTTTGGGGACTAGTTTATTGAACCAGATGATGACTGGTTGAAGTGTGTTGAAAATACTAGCGATGAGTTACTTGGAACATATTCCAAGTCCAAAGATAATGCACTTTCTGCGGCCTTCGGAAGCCGAAAAAAGAAAAAAAATGAATAGGGTTTTTGATGCTATTGGATTTGTGTACCCTGACTATTGCTACCCGCCACGGTGGCAGAAAAGAAAGGGTGCAACCTCTAGAAAGGTTGTTGCTTCGGCTGCTCCAAGCGAGCCTGCGCCGGAGAGTAAAAAATTGAAGGTCCTCACCCACCGACCACGCTACATTGAACCAGCCGTAGTGCCTGAGTTTGGCGGGGAGACGCCTTCAGCTACTGAGCTGAAGGAAGCAATTGCTCCTATACAGAAGGTTGAAGAATCGGCTATCATGCCGAAGGCACCCTGAACCGAGCAGGTTGAGGCAAAGTCTGGCAAAGATAAGGCCGAAAAGTCAGAGACTGAAAGAATAAAAATGTTAGAAGTTCTTAGCCCTTCGGCAGAAGTACCAATGCCGAAGATACAGAAAGGTCTTGCAGCCACTCCAAAAGAAGAAGAATGGCAAGTGTACTAGATGTGCTAGAAACGGTAAAGGCTTCAAGCTCTACTCCAGGGAAAATTGCCAAGGCTACGAAAATACAAATCGAAGCTAAAACAAAACTGACCGAAACCGAAGCTGCAATGAGCCAGGCTAGCGCCGAAGCCGGGCCTAAAGTGCCTTTTGAGACAAAGCTTGCCACACCCGAGCAGGAGGCCAAAGAAATACCTTCAGATATTAATATAGCTTTTGAAAAAAGTGTGGCCAAAGAAACTGAATCCCTTACTCCCGAAGCATCCTCCGAAGATCTTGATTATATCATTCGACATGCTGCGGGAAAGAAATTATCCAAAGAAGAAATTTTTGAAGCCAAACACTATGCCCAGGAACTGAAGTACCCGAAGGGGGCCATAGTGTTTAATGGTACAAGTGAAGATGATTTTTTGTATTACCTCCCAGACAACAAAGAATTATCTGTCTGCCGGGAGATGGCCAGAAGTATGGGTTTTCCAAAGCTCGAAGCTGGCCTTTGTGCCATGACGAAGGAAGATCTTGCGGATAGCCTTGCATACAACAGTCTGAAGGTACAAAAAGTTGTGAATTTCGAAGCTTATGGATTCTCTAATGGTCTTCTACTTCGTATATTAATTCATTCATTCTTTCTTGTAGGGCTTAATACTTAGCAACGCCTTAAGGGCGCAAAAGAATGCTGAAGATGAGAGCTGCACTATTGCTCTCAATAACCTTCGAACAGAGGTTATCAAGCTAAGAAATGAAGACACTGAAAAAGACAAAATTCTACTAACGTTGGTGGACAAAGTAAAGGAGGATGAAGGCAACTTCAAGGGTCAATCTGAGATTCAAAAGAATGAGATTGAAAACCTTCGAAAAGAACTAGCTGAGGCCAAATTAAAATGCGTTGTTGCCAAAGCTGACCGAGATGCCAGTGAGTACTGGAAAAATTATTTTGAAAAAACAGTTGCAGAGCTTTGCGCATCAAAAGAAATATGTTTTGAAAAATCTGTGGAATGTGTGAAAAAGATAGAGACTAGTTTTGCCAACGTGGGTGCGTACTCAAGCGAAAACAACTTTATACGAGGTGACCCCGAAGGCATCATTGAGTGCATTAGTAACGAAGCCGAAGCTTTTGAGGAGATTTTGAGTGACCGTGGGGACGTCTGTGCATTCTCTGGTGCGTGGGGAGTTGCAGCCATTTTGGAGAAGGTAGGTTGTGAACATGTTAAAACCTTGGCCCAAACCGAAGCTGCCTTCTCCATCAACGATATGAAGGACCCCTCGGCCGAAGCGAGTTTAATAGGTGGAAAAATTTTTACTGATATCTGGGAAAATGGCGGCCGAGGGATGGCTCATGAAATAATGAAAAAGAGCGAAAAAGATATTCATGACGCTCGAGAAGTAGCAAAAGAAGCTGAAAAAGCAGCGGAACTCGAAAGACGAATAGGTATTGCTTAATGGCTTTTTGCTTTGTTATTTTTGACTTCGAGCTAACTGATATTTTCTCCCGCGGCTGAACTACCTCCTCCACCAGAGCCATTTGACCCACTGGCCGACCCAGAAATGAAGAAGGCAATAGAAATCATTAATGTGGACGAAGCTATTGTAGATGAAGTTGTTACCAAACTGCTAACCGAAGCTGCAGAAAAAGTTCTGAAGGAAGAAGAGTAGCTATTGTAAAAACATTTTCTAGAATATTAATGTATCATTTGCTAAACTATGTTTGTAATATTTGGTGCTTGCAAGATTTAAATGTAATATATGAATTGCTTGTAATTTAGTTCTTTACGATGCATGAAACTTTATCTACATACCGTTTTTGAGCCCTCAGCGAAAAAACACCTTCCCTTCTTTTCGCCTCGTAAGAATCATCATCAATGCTTCGTAAAGAAGAAATCCCTCCTTCCACATTAGAACTGATGAAACTGTAATTCTCAGCTTATTTTGTGCCTTGGCATCTTTTCATTTTTTATAAAGCATTCTCCGAAGATCGGCCTCGCTTCCAATTGACGTTATTGATGTGATATGATGTATGATGTGATGCTATGCGATATGATGCGATGATATGATGCAAAGAATGATGCTAATGCTGAAGACACGTACCCATACTGAAACACAATATCTGCGTTCCCTTAGGAACCATCAAAAATCTCTTTGCCGTTTATTTTTTGGCTTCATGCTTATTTTTCGGTGTAAGTTCTGCATTCCCTTAGGAACGTCTTTTGAACTTCTTCGCCTTCTATTTCGGCGGTATTCGTGTTGACTTTTCGCGCTTCGCCTTATATTTCGGCGGTATTCGCGTTGAATTTTCGCGCTTCGCCTTATATTTCGGCGGTATTTGGCTCTGCATTCCCTTTGGAACGACTTTTGAGCAGAAAACTTACACTGCGCTCCCTTGGGAATGACTTTTTGAAGCTTCGGCAAATTTACGTTGTGTTCCTTAGGAACAACTTTTATAGCTTCGGCAGTTTTTGAGCTTCGTAAGTCTGTAGGAAAGATATATTTCATTGTGACAAGAATGAAGCTATTACAAGAAATTAAAAGTGACAAGAAGAGTAGATTTACACCAATTGTTTCTTATTAAAAAGAAAAATGACAATGAATGTAAAATGCTTCGGAGGTAGGATATCTCTCAATAGATGTGTTTTTACTCTGGCACAGTACTGTTGACCGTGCGAGCTTCAGATTCTTCCCTGAGCTCTCGCTGCTGATGAGTCTTATGGCTCCCTTCTGGCTGCTGACCTCGTGAATAGGCAGGTTGTAGTGGCGGCGGAGGTGGAAGCTATGGCCAAGAAGCCTGTGACTGACTGGCCGAAGCAACAGAAGCTGCAGGATGATTACCCACATACTCTGGTATGTAAGGTGAGTGACACAAAGCAGTATGTAGGACCTGCTTCGGTTGATTTTGCCGGGCTTCGGCTTCTGCGATTTCCTTCTGCTTTTGGACGGTGATTTGGCACATTCTTGTAGTATGGCCCTTGTCTTCACCACAAAATATACAGTAAATCTTCCTGGGTTGGTCCCCATATCTTCCTCCGAAGCCCCTGGCGCCTCTGCCTCTTGGAGCTGGCGGCCGAAAAGAACTTTGTTGTTGTCCCGAAGATTGTGAAGAACACTGGGGCCTCTGCAGCTGATTCCCTCTGTCATCATTCTGAGTGTTGTAAATTGACCTGACATGCCTTGGGTGTATTCTTCCTCCAAAGCCCCTGATCATCTTGGAGAACCTGTAAGCTTCCTCCCTTCTTTGGCGGAAGTCATTGTCAGCCCTGATATATTCATCCATCTTTTGAAGCAACTTCTCTAGTGTCTGTGGAGGTTTTCTGGCGAAGTACTGGGCAGTAGGTCCTGGACGAAGCCCCTTGATCATGGCCTCAATAACAATCTTGTTGGGCACTGTAGGCGCCTGTGCTCTAAGACGCAAGAACCTTCGGACGTATGCTTGAAGATACTCCTCATGGTCTTGCGTACATTGAAACAGAGCCTGAGCTGTGACCGGCTTCGTCTGAAAGCCTTGAAAGCTTGTCAGTAACATATCCTTGAGCTTCTGCCACGAAGTAATAGTCCCTGGCTGAAGAGAAGAATACCATGTTTGGGCCACATTCCAAACTGCCATGACAAAGGATTTGGCCATGACAGCTGCATTGCCTCCATATGAAGATATGGTTGCCTCATAACTCATCAAAAATTGCTTCGGATTCGAGTGCCCATCATACATAGGGAGCTGAGGTGGCTTATATGATGAAGGCCATGGGATGGCTTGCAGTTCTGGTGCCAAGGGAGAAGCAGTATCAAAGGTAAAGGTATCATGATTAAAATCATCATACCATCCATCCTTGTTGAATAAACCTTCTTGATGAAGCTCCCTGTGTTGCGGCCTTCGGTCTTGTTCGTCTTGAACAAGATGGCGTACTTCTTCAGTTGCTTCATTGATTTGCCTTTGAAGATCAGCCAATCTGGCCATCTTCTCCTTCTTCCTTTGTACTTGCTGATGAATTATCTCCATGTTTCTGATTTCTTGATCCAACTCTTCCTCCTGGAGTGTTGGACTAGTGGCTTTCCTCTTCTGGCTTCGGGTCTCTCGGAGAGAGAGATTCTCCTGATTCGGGTCCAGTGGCAGTAGTGCAGCAGCCCCTGTTGCTGAAACTTTCTTCGGCGGCATGACGAAGGTCAGTGCTTGCCGAAGGTGGTCGAAAGAGGGTTCACTAGAGGTGGGCGCCAATGTTCGGGACTTGTTCTCAAATGCTATGAATTAAGAACAATACAACACAGAAAAATGTTAATGGTTAATGCCCTTCGTCCTTCGATGCATTATTTCCCTTAGGATATAATGATCTTCAGACGAAGGCCATGAAGGACATACCTTCATCATCACAGTATGTATTTTAATGAAAGAAGAAACATATGAAACATAAGGGATGACATAAATGATCATATGATAACATTAATATTCTTTTATTATATCATTATGAATGAATATGAATAATATTGAATTACATTTATACCTTCGACTTGACAAAAGGCAAAAATCCAAGTGTGACGCACAAGCGAGTACAAGTCAACGTGAACAGTACGGGAGTACTGTTCACCTATTTATAGGCATGGGACGCAGCCCATGAGAAATTACAATTATGCCCTTTACATTTACTATTGGTTTATAGAAAAATCTATGAGGACTGAAAAGCCTTTTCCCCTTTAAGTCGGTTCCCTTTCCTGCGATTTAGCCGAAGCTCCCTTCCGCACAGCTTCGGAGCGACGGCAACCTTCGTCATGATCAAGCTTCTCATCGTGTATGCCTTTATCATAAATCCGAAGATACCTGTCTATGAACCATACTTGGAAGACATTGTTAAATTATGTTTTTGAGGACCTTCGGAGGACGAAGGCCCCCAACAGATCCCATTGGAGATCTGGAAGCTCAGGTAGAACAGCTTCGAACGGAACTCTGTTACAGGAACAATGTGTGGGTTGAGGATGGTCAGCGAATAAACGAGTTAAGAACTGACATCCGACACTTGCAAGACCAACTTGCTGAACGAGATTTAGCGCTCGATTGGGTTGTTAACTCCCGTTCACTTGCTTGGGCCAAGGAAGCCAAAGCTCGAGCCCGCGTGGAGGAGCTTAGCACAGCCATGGACAACTTGCAGGTGTACTGTAATATGCTACATGAGGAGGTTCATGTATTGTATTCACAACTGCACCCTAACATACCTGCGGATCCTGTCGGAATGGGAGCCGGACCTTCTGAAGTAGCGGGAGAAGCACTTGGTGGTGAACTGGACCTTTTCAGGCCTCCTCCCTCTATGAAGCTAGTTGATGAATGGTCTCCTACGCCCGACAGTGAAGCTACCAAAAGTGATAAGAAGCTAGAGTAGTGTAGTATAGACATAGTGTAAATATATATAGGTAATGTAATCCTGTTGTAAATTCGAGTCTATATCATTACCCTTTTTAGTAATGTAAAACGGATGGTTTGCTTTGGCATATTATATTTTTCCAAATGTTCTTTGCCTCAGATGCCGTCCAAGACTCGTGCAAGGATGGTGCAGGAACCTCCCATGGGAGGGAAACAACTCCTAACCCACCCCCAGTACCTCCAACATTAGCTGAGGCCATCGCTGCCCTAGTTAATGCCACGGCCGACAACACCTGCTTTCTTCGGGAAATGACGGGACAGCAAATGCAACAGCAAGGCAGGCGAGCCTATCCGCAAGGACCCCGTGAAACTTTGTATTTGGATTTCTCCAAAACACGTCCCCCATTATTTGCCATGGTTGAAGATCCTCTTGAAGCGGATGAGTAGATCCAGGTTATCGAACAAAAGTTCGGGCTTCTCCGATGCACGGAGACTCAAAAGCCCTTATTTGCGGCACAGCAGTTGCGAGGCCCTGTCAGTACCTGGTGGGGAAATTATGTGGCTATCCAGCCTGCTGGTCATCAAATTACTTGGGACAAATTCAAACTGGCTTTCTGGGAGCACTATATTCCTGATGGGGTGCTCCATATGAAACAGGAAGAATTTATGAAGCTCAAACAGGGTGGAGATACTGTCACCTAGTATCTCAACAAATTCAACCACTTGTCCCAGTATGCTATCGATCAGGTCAACACTAATCTAAAGAAGAAGAATTGTTTTATGAGGGGCCTCAATGATCGGTTGCGGCGGAAAATGGCCACCTGCCTCGACCTCACTTACAGCCGGGCTGTCAGCACGGCACTGTTAGTCGAAGCCAAATATGCAGGCCTAGGAAAATCAAAGGGCTATGGAGGCGACAGGCCTAATCAGGGGCCTGAGAAAAGACAAAGGTTGGTGATCCAACCTTTTAATCCGAATCGCTCTTCACCACGTCCACCCTCCTACCCCTTCAAACAACCGATCTTCATCTGTCCTGCCACTGCCCCCACTGCAACCAATTAGCCGAGTGCCCCTGGTACTCGTTTCCCCGCTCTCCCAAGCTCTTCAACGGGCTGCTTTAATTGTGGAAAGTCTGGACATTTTATCAAGGACTGCCCATACCCAAAGCAGAACAGATCAAATAATCAACCGAGTTCAGGGAGTTCCGCTCAGGGCAAGGGAAATGCGACGAACTATACCATGAGCAAAAATATGAAGAAAACTGGGCGGATTTATTATACGCAAGTGGCCACGACACCGGAAGGAGAACCGGTTATGATGGGTACGTTTCTTGTGGCCAATCACCCTGCAGTTATTCTTTTTGATTCTGGCGCTTCACATACATTCATAAGCAAGAAGTTTGTGGAGAAACATCGCATTCCATATACTGAATCAAGGGAAGGGTTTACTATTCATTCGCCCGGGGGACAAATATTCACTAAAGAAGTGGCTTTCCAAGTGCCCATAACCTTGGCTGAATGGGACTTTCCTACTAATATGATTGTTCTGAAAGGCCAAGATAAAGATGTAATTTTGGGCATGAATTGGTTAGCCCAACACAAAGCTATTCTCAACACTGATGTGAGAACCATCAGGTTGAGTTATGGCCAAGAAGAGGTTCTCTTGTCCATCCCCGTAGCTATTCTAGCTAAACCATTTGGAAGAATATACGAAGCCATCATACCGGAAATCCAAGATATTCCAGTAGTATGTGAATTCCCGGACGTCTTTCCGGAAGATCTGCCTGGATTGCCTCCTGAAAGAGATGTAGAATTTGTGATTGAGTTGAAACCCGGTACGACTCCTATTTCTAGAAGGTTGTACCAAATGCCTCCGAACGAGTTGACAGAACTCAAGACCAAATTACAAGATCTATTAGAAAAAGGATTCATCTGGCCAAGCTCATCACCATGGGGTTGTCCAGCCATCTTTGTCAAGAAGAAGGACCAAACACTTCGGATGTGTGTGGATTATAGACCCCTTAATGAGGTCACAATCAAGAATAAGTACCCTCTTCCCCGGATTGATATTCTATTTGATCAACTTACCAGAGCTTAGGTACTTTCCAAGATTGACCTCAGGTCGGGTTATCATCAGATCCGTATCCGCATCGAAGATATACCTAAGACCGCATTTACTACGCGGTATGGATTATTTGAATATCTGGTTATGTCCTTCGGATTAACAAATGCTCCTACCCACTTCACATATCTCATGAACTCGGTATTCATGCCCGAGTTGGATAAATTTGTGGTGGTATTCATTGATGATATCTTGATATATTCTAAAAATGAAGAGGAGCATGCTCGGCATTTGCGGATCGTATTAACGCGCTTAAGAGAGCACCAATTATATGCTAAGTTTAGTAAGTGCGCGTTCTGGCTGGAGGAGATCCAATTTCTGGGACATGTATTATCTGCCAAGGGAATTGCGGTGGATCCCAGCAAAGTCAAGGATATTTTGGAGTGGAAACCCCCAACCACTGTTCATCAAGTCCGAAGTTTCCTTGGACTGACTGGTTATTACCGTCGATTCATTCCAGATTTTTCCAAGCTTGTGAAACCAATCACAAGTTTATTGAAGAATAATACCAAATTTAATTGGTCTTCAAAATGTAATGAAGCCTTTGAGCAACTGAAAGTATTATTGACCACTGCTCCGGTATTAGCTCAATCGAACATTGAAAAGCCCTTTGATGTGTATTGTGACACATCAGGCAGTGGTCTAGGCTGTGTCCTAATGCAAGAGGGCCGAGTGATAGCCTATGCTTCAAGGCAGTTGCGCCGGCATGAGGAACATTATCCAACTCATGATCTGGAGTTAGCTGCGGTGGTTCATGCCCTGAAAATATGGCATCATTATCTGCTGGGGAACATCTGTCATATCTATACAGATCATAAAAGTTTGAAGTATATCTTCACCCAGTCAGAGCTGAATATGAGACAGAGGCGATGGCTTGAGCTGATTAAGGATTATGAACTGGAGATTCACTATCACCCAGGCAAGGCTAATGTAGTGGCAGATGCGTTAAGTTGCAAGGCTTCCTACCATTGTTTGACGATGAAGACTTCTGACATTACGTTATGCCAAGAAATGGAGAGGTTGAACCTGGGAATGATACAACACGGAACCGCAAATCACTTGAAGCTTGAGTCAGTCCTCCTGCAAAGAATAATTGACGCACAAAGAAATGATGTGTGTATGAAACACATACATGAGAAAATAGAGGCCGGTAAAACCAACTGCTTTAAAAGAGATGATCAAGGTATTGTATGGTTTAACAATCGCATAGTTGTGCCTAAGAATGAGGAGATCCGCCAGCAAATTTTAGATGAAGCCCATCTTAGTCGCTATTCTATTCATCCTGGAAGCACTAAGATGTATCATGATCTAAAACAGCATTATTGGTGGACAAAGATGAAGATTGAAATTGCACGCTATGTGGCGAGATGTGACACTTGCAGTCGTGTCAAGGCCATACACATGAAGGCTGCAAGTCCATTACAATCTTTACCTATACCAACATGGAAATGGGAGGATATAAGCATGGACTTTATTGTGGGATTGCCCAGGACAGCAAAAGGATATGATTCCATCTGGGTTATTGTTGATCGACTTACAAAGATCGTCCACTTCCTTCCAGTCAGGGTAAAGTATACAGTGGCCACATATGCAGAGTTATACATTGCCCGTATTCTCAGTTTGCATGGTGTTCCGAAGACCATAGTGTCAGATCGTGGACCGCAATTCATGTCCAAATTTTGGGAAGAACTTCACAAGGCTTTGGATACTAAGTTACTCCATAGTTCAGCCTATCATCCTCAAACCAGTGGGCAGACTGAGCAGGTGAATCAAATACTTAAGGACATGTTGTGAGCTTGTGCTCTAGAATTTCCACAGAAATGGGATGAGTGCTTGCCATTGGCGGAGTTCTCGTACAATAATAGTTATCAAGAAAGCATCAAAATGGCACCCTTTGAAGCTTTGTACGGGCGACGGTGTCGTACTCCGTTAAACTGGTCTGAACCAGGTGAAAGAAGTTTCTTCAGGCTAAATATGGTAAAGGAAACAGAAGAGAAAGTTCAACGAATAGTTCATAATTTGAAAGAAGCCCAAGCTCGACAGAAGAGTTATGCAGACAAGCGACGACAACCCTTGCACTTTCAAGTTGAAGATTATGTTTACCTGAAAGTTTCACCAATGAAGGGTGTATCATGTTTCGAGGTAAAGGGGAAACTTGCACCTCGATACATTGGTCCTTTTCCTATCCTTGAAAGATATGGACCAGTGGCATACCGACTCCAGTTACCTGAAACCTTGTCTGCAATACATAATGTGTTCCACGTGTCTCAATTGAAGAAGTGTCTTCGGATTCTTGATCGAACCATTGAAGTAACAGATGTTGCCTTAGAACCAGATTTGACATATTTTGAACATCTTATTCGAGTCTTGGATCAAAAGGACAGAATTACCCGAAGGAAAACTCTCAAGTTTTACAAGATACAGTGGAACCAACATACGGAAGATGAAGCTACTTGGGAAACTCAAGACTTTTTGGACAAGAATTTCCCTAGCTTTTTAGCTTCGTATAAATTGTAAAGATATGTACACTTGTTGTAATAGAAGAATGAACCCCATACCACCCCTGCCTTGTACCAAAAATAAAGAAATAAAAGTATGACACGTTTCCTTTTCCATTACTTGCCCTAGGACTTTTAATCTCAGGACGAGATTCTTTTACGGGGGGAAGGATGTAACACCCCTGGTGTTACTGCCACTAAAACTTGAGCATAACATCATAATCATGGGCATATCATGTGTTTGTTACACCTAGAATGCATTCACTAGGCAAAAATTTCAAACAAGTTGTGTGGATATGACTGGTTGTGGGTAAAACCCTAAAATATGGTACTTAACCCTAAAATGGACTCAGAAGAGTAAACAAAGCTTAACTAAGAGAAAACTTCAAAGCTTAGTTGAAATGATCATAAAATATCATCATGGATGAACTTAAGTAGCATCCAAACCCTAGAAGTACCAGAAACCCTAAATGGACCCCTAGAAAACCCTAGACTGAAGCCCTAGGGGGTTATTTGTAAAAGTGTGCACATTTTGGACTTAATTGCAAAAACCATGAAGTTAGGATACCTTAAGTCATATAGTTCACATATGTGAAGATTTGCAGAAGAAACCTTGAGATTTGGGCCAAATTGCAAAAGGGCCACTCAATTGATCATTGGTTAAGTCTGAAAAACAGTTAAGCAAGGCTGACTTTGGAGCTTTGTAAATCTAGAAATACCATGAATTTGCCTATGGTCAACATAGCAAAAGTCTAGAGCTGTAATAGGAGAACAACTTTGCTTAAGTAACTAAGCTTTGGTTTCATACAAAGTTTGGAGAAAAACAAGCTCAAAGTTGTGCTGGCAGTTAGCCTAAAGCCTGAATTCCGGTTACCTGTGACATTGGATGAACTTTGGAGCTCTGTTGAAGAGAATCCAGTAAGTATTTGAGTCTAACCACTGTAGCACGATTGTAGCTGGTATGAAGGACTGCAAGTTTGTTACTGAGAGATTAGCAAGTTTTCATGCAGAAATTGGAGTTATGTGTCCTGTAAGTTGGTCGGACAGAGACTCTGAAGTAGGGTTCTCATGGTACAGTAACCAGAATATCTCTGATACATCATCCCTCGCTGCCAGTGATCTGCGCGTCTGGATTCGCGCCACCGACCGTCGCGATTCATGTCTTGGGCTAGTGGATTATGCTCAACGTGAAAAGATCTTGTCGTGGATAAACACAAGTCACTGTGGTCGCTCTGCCTCTTGCCCACTTGCGCCGGCGATGTGGCCGCGTGACCATTACCGTGGGCACCACCGTTTTCCCCGGTCACGCCACGCTATGACCCTTTTTACCACGTCGCAATAACTCGGCTTAGAGTGTCTGTTCATCGCTGGTGAGTTCACCACGACGAAGGCCACCAAGCTCTCGCGACAGTGCCCCTCTTCCTCTCCGGCCGCCGCGCGTCTCTGTCCAATTCACTAGCCACCGCTCAAGCATGCTATAAATTGAGCACACCCTCGGCTCCGTTAGGTAGTCAAGCACCTAATCCAGCAACCTGTGCCTCCGATTAACCACCACAACTCTCCAATTTCTCTTTATTCCCAAATCCGTTTTCCGCCTCTGCGAAAGAGCCCTCGCCGAGGCTAGCTTGCTCTAGGTCGGTTCATACTCTCTGGTCATTCGTTTTAGTATCCTTAGGTTCTCCTAATGCTGCTCGACCCCTCCGATTGAGCTAAACTGCCCTGGATTACCAGGAACACCCATGTTCATTCGTTGTTCGCACTGCCTCCGTGGACAGGGCGATGTAGAGCTCCGCTAGTGCAATTGATCGAGGGGAAACACTTCTTCAGTGTTGAATTAGGGGCAAAGAAATTTAGAACACTGGTCGTGACGTATTCCGGCCAGAGCGAGCTCACCGGAGTGCCTGCTCCGCCGTCCACGGTCGTGGACCGAGATCTGTAAAAAAATAGAACTAGGGGGTTGTTTTTGTAGATGTCAGCGACTCTAGGAATAGTGTCGCGACCCCGTTTCAAGTTACTTAAATTAGCAGGGGCCTATTCGCAAAGTCGACACCGTGGGCGCAAGCGCGCGTGGGTTCTCCCCTTCTGCAAGCCGGTTGGGCTAAATTCAGCCCAACACTATTCATTGTTTTTCCTTTTTCTTTTCAGCTGGGATTAAAAGATTTCTCGAAAATTGAAGAAAAATGCTAAAAATACCAAACCAATTTTGCTAGGCTTCTAATTTCTTATAGTATTTAATAAAAATAGTTTCATGATTTTTAGTTCCAATAGGGAATTTTGGGATATTTAAAATAGCCAAAAGCCATACTTCTGGAATTTTAGAGAATAATTAATAATTCTAAAATTCACCAAACTTTTTAGGTAAACTTTAAATAATATTTAGAAGCCTTGGGTAAAGTTTGGTATGATTTGGACCATGTTTGATACTTAGAACCCAAAATCCTAGCCCCCCTGCTCTATGAACTTCACTATAGACTCCGGAAACCCTAGTTTCCCTGAGATCCGTGAAGGAAAAATATATTCAAGACAATAGATAATAAACTTTTATCTTTGCATCTTCATGAGCATTACATGAGCATTCATGATTATACATGGCTATGTATAGAAAACGAAGAAGAGATCGAGGTTGAAGAAGCCAGGACTACACCACCACCACCTGAAGAACCTCAGGCAGGAAACTGCTTTTACTTTGATATCTGTGGAGCAGAGCCTGATTCACCTATCACACAAGGCAAGCCTCGGTGCATTTGCCACCCCTTGTTATTTTGAAATCTTTCTCACTTACTTGATGCATTAGGTGATAGGAGTTGTGTGCTAAACCTATTGCTACATTTCCTTCCTTGAGTTTGGTTACTTCTCCTGAATCCCTGATTTACAAAAAGGTTTTTTTATATGCTTAGCTTTTCTCTAGAAAAAAACAAAATGTTCTGTTTTCACAAAAGATGATGCTTCAAAGTAGGTGGGATGTTTTCAAAAATAAAACTTGATGGTGGATCCATCATGGCCATGATGGGTTCAACATCGGAAAAGATGCACCTCTGCCAGGTACCAAACTTTGGGTTGAAATGATAAAGCTGAGACCGAGCGGGTGACTTGCACAAGAAGAGAGTCTCGGTGTAGTGTCTCCGTCAAAGTCGATTAAGGACCTTCTCGATGTAGGCTTGCTGATCGAGGACCCTTTAACTGGTCACATGCCTCATCATGGGTAAGCTTTGCCTCGGGCAGACTAATACCAGAATAAGATAACACGCAATGGGGGTGGAGAGATGGTGAGAGTAGCATGTACCCTCCGTGGCAAGAGGCTGGATGGTAGTGTATCTGTGCTCTCGGTTGGCGTGAACCTGATCTGGTCTTAAGAACCCCGGTGGCAAGTTGACATATGCAAGGGTTAAGTGCTACATATGTCGTGTGATTGGAGATCCTCAACTGAGTACAATCGATTCGGATCGCCGTAACTTCACGGATATGAAGACTTGGTCACTGCCCTACACGTAGCATTCTAGTGAATAAGAAAGGTTGTTGAAAAGAAATTGGCTAGTATAGGTCAAGTGCTTGAACTAGGGTAGAAAGAACTCTAGATGCAGGTAACTTTACTAAACCTGACAAATCAAACTAGATTTTTAAGGATCCATTATTAGTAAGCATTTCTGCAAATAGAGTCCTTGACTATTGATAAGCCTTACCTTGACTCCCTTAAAAGCCAGCATATCCTTGAGAGTCTTTTGCTTTGACGGGTAAGTCTTGCGAAAGTACACTTCGTACTCAGGGCTTTGTCCCATGTTGTTTTAGGTGAGGAAGCGGCAAACTTTTGCTGCTTTTGTTCAAAGGTGGTGCCCAAAGAAGAAAACCAGGAGTGAAGCTTCGGGAGGAAGGGTCCTCCGTTAAAAACTTTTGTTTAATGTTTATCAGGAGGGGTTTTTGCCTCCCAGGTTATGTAATAATAATACTCAGCACTCTTATATTTTGTTCTGGTCTATAATAAACACTACTCTTTCTTACTTTAATATAAGGTAAGTTATTGTAATTGCTTCCACATTTTCGTACCTTCGATGTATTGTAATGTCTGCGTGACGGGTGAAACGCTCTTGGGAAAGGTAAAGAATGTAGATACCGAACTTGTCAAGTGATTCAGGGGCACCTGCAGGGTTGTCTAAGGTCCATTAGACAAGGACAACTGTAGGTGGGCCTAATGACTTGGGAGGTTCCGTCACACCCGGCCTTTGTCTCTGTTGCGCCGATCTGCGCTCGCCCGTGGCCGTCGAACCTGCCCAGCTCCTTGCTCGCTATAGCTCTGGTCGTCGCATCGCTGTGCGCAGCAGAAGCTTGGTGGGTTTTGGTCGCGGATATGGTTGTGCGATGCGGGATCTATGCACGTCATTGTAGACTCCCCATCGATGCCCCTCCTGCCCTAACTAGACCATCCCAGCCTGCGCACGCCATCGTTTCGCTATGCCCGGCGTCGTGCCTTTTGTGCTAGTCGTCGATTTCCTATTCACCACAACGCCGTCATCCCCTGTCGTGCCCCGGATGTCGTGCTTGTTATAGTCGGCATCGTCAACCGTCGATTCCATCAATAGCCACATTCATTCGTTATTGTTCCATACTCCGCGAGAAAGAGATCTAGGGAATCTGGTAAAGAAAAAGCGAACCCCATTCGTCGCCTCCATGGTGTGCTGAGAAGTGCTCCCACCGGACATCGTCGTCAATCTCACGGATTCAGATCGGGTTTAGGTAATGATAAGCCGATTTATTGTTTCAGATAGTGTTTCATTGATGATTTGCACATATTAATTACCTTGGTCCTTTTGCTCATAGCATATGTGTGTTGTGGTTGTAGGTATAAAATTTATTAGGATACCCGAATCGCTTAAAGCGATTTGGTCAAGATCGTGTAGTGAATCGCCAGTTTGAGATGTAGGTTATGGGAATAGAGCTTCGGTAGGTATACTTGTCGAGTATGTTTAAACTAGTTCTAAGTTGTAGTGTGTGGTATAATTTATAAAGCGAGGGATAAGTGTAGAATTTAATTAATTAGCTGATAAGTTGTGTTTAGGCTAATTATATTAAATGTGTATAGGTTGCTGTTTCGTGATGTTTGTGTTAGATTCAGTTAATCTAGAGAAGCGTAATTATTGCGCGTAGTCGTATATTGGTAACTAGTGTTTCCGTATGAAATTGTACAACGCCTCGTCGCTAGGTGTTTAATTCGCTATCGCGTAGCACTATTTAGGTTTATGATATTCCTGTCTATATGCATTCATGTGCATAATGCATTTCATTCAGGTACGTTAATTGACTACGTGATGTGGAGAACAAGAGCTGAGTCGACCCCAAGATGTCGCTGCGCGTGAGCTTCTCCGCAAGACGATAATGATGGACCAACATGAAGATGGATAATCTGACGAATGTCAAGACAAAAGGCTGGTCGCCAAGTGGACGTCGTCTAACAACACTAACCTAGTGTTTATCCCAAGCAAGCCCCGGTGCATTTGCCCCTTCCTTGTGTTTTAAATGCTTTTTCACCTTATCTGATGCATTAGGTGATAGGAGTTGTGTGATAACCAATTGATGCATTACCATTCCTTGGAAACTCCTTAATCCCGATTTTATAAAAAGAACTGATAATGCTTAGCCCTGCTTAGAAACCGAAAAATCATTTGTTTTCAAAAAGAATGATTGTGGAACATTGGTTATAGGCCTTTCGTTTCAAAAATCAAAGCAAACTTATGGTGATGATTCCACTTCAGCCGGAATGGGTTCATCATTCAGAAAAGAGTACCCCTGTCGAGTACCAAAAATGGGAAAATGGTTTGAATAAATCTAGACCAGACGCTGAGCGGACATGGTCACCCATCTGTGTCGATTAAGGATCATTCGATGTAGGCCTGATGAGGTGAGACTTTGCAACTAGCCACATGCTCTGGTAAGCCTGAACCCAGCTATTCCATACATGAAAAGACAACCGCGCACTGGGCGTGGGAGATGGTGGGAGTAGCGTGTACCCTCCTGGCTAGAGGCTGGACAGAGGAGTATTGTGCTCCCGGGTAGCACGGGCTGGTTCACGTTGTGGAGGATCCGTGGGAATGGTTGACATATGCAAGGGTTAAGTGCTACATATGTCGTGTGGTTAGGGATCCCCAGCTGGGTATAATTGGTTCGAATCGTCGTTGCTCCTCGGTTATGGAGACTCGACTCACTGACCACTCATCATAGTTTAATAAGTGAAACATGATTGTGATTTGGTTAAAAGGAAGCTAGTGTAGGACAAGTGAATGCTCTAGATTAGGCAAATCTAGATTCACGAAAAGTACTTAACTTGTGAAGTAAAATTTTGGCATAAGGATTCACTACTAGTAAGCTCTTCTGCGAAATGAGTCTTTGAAATTTGATAAGCCTTACCTTGATTCCCAACAAGTCAACACATCCTTGAGAGTCTTTTCTTTAGTCGAGTAAGTCTTGATGAGTAATTACGTACTCAGGGTTTTATTCCCTGTTGTTTTTCAGGTTATAACCTTGTGTTGCTGTTGATGGTGCTAAGTGCTGGTGGGCTCGGCCTTTTTATAAGTCTAAGTAACTCTTCTATATTTCTTATTGAGGATGGTCACTTGAGCTAGCATTTATTTCAAACTTACAAAAAATTTATAACATTTCAAAGTTTATATCTTTGAATCACTATTGTAATCACTCCGATCATGCACAATGTAAACTTGATGTAACCTGTAAAATTTGGTAATAAGATTTCCGCTGCAAATTGTTGGTGTGTGATTTGTGTTTACTTAATCCTACGGTCCTGGTTGTTAGTGGTTTATCTGGGGTCCTTGGGGCACTCAGACGGATCCTGTTAAGTTATTTGGTGCACATGCATAGCCGTCTGAGGCCTTTGAGACAAGGGCAGGTGCATGTGGGCCCAATAACTTGGGAGGTTCTGCCACATAGCGTCACCCGCAGCCGCCCGCCCTCCCAGGTCTGATCCCCTCCGTCCGATTCAGATCGCACAGCACAGATCACTAGATACCGCTTCGCGCACGTGCGCCAGACGCCCTGGCCTGCCTGTCAGCGCCCAAGTCCCCTGGCGCTGGGCCCGCTCGGTCAGTGCGCCCTCCCCCTCTGTCGTTGACGCCCCTGGCCCGCTTGTCAGTACTCGCCCGCCCGCGCGCGCGCCCTCGGCCGCAGATCTAATCTCAGCCGTTGGTTTTAGATCTGACGGTTAGAATAGTCCGGTACCCCTTCGCGCGGTAGTTTTACTAAAGAGACCCTCGGTTTATTGGAAATCAACCCGCCGTCCCTGGTTTTCACGCGCAGGCCCCTATATTCTTGCAGATTGAACCCTGGACTTTTAAATATTCACAAAATTAGACCTAAATTCATATTTTGAATTCCCAAACTTGTTTATTTCATAACTTTTGCATATGAACTCCAAATTTAGTGGTTCAAATTGCAAAATGTTCATAGAATTATTCTCTATCTAAATAAAATGGTTTCATTTACTATCTGCACATTCTAATTTTTATGATTAAGTATGAACTAATGTAGATGTAGTTTTATTCATTTAATAAAATAAATAAAAGGAGAACCTTAGAGATTTAATCATGTTTAATCTTATAAGATTAATAAGGTGTATTACATGAATTCATCCTCTGTTCTAAATTTTAGGTCACAATAAAATAGGTTGAAATATGTTTATATACTTGTAAGTAACACTTAGGGGAAATAGTAATCTATTTTCAAATAAAGTTAATGTATGTTATAGTTTATGTTATACTTTGAATTCATTATCCCTTATGTAGTATTGTGTCTTTTTAAGATGTGTTCCAATGTTTGTACATGTTTGGTGTGATGTTCATTTGTACTTTCCAAATGTATTGAATGCATGCTCGCTTTATTTAGACAACGAGCAGTCCGAGGTTCCTGAGTGTGTTGTTGGAGACCTCCCTGAGCAGCAACCTGGTGAAGGCAAGTGTCCTTTGACCCAATATGTCCTACTTACTTTATAATTCACTGTCCCGCATTACTTTATGAAACCTAAGGATTGACTAGTCTATATTCACTTATCCTTGTTTACCTTTTTCGGTTATCATGGTTAGCATTTTGCTATTGCCTTAACTTTAATTAATGAACATGATGTGAACATTTATGATACGATACTGTTATCCTGATTATGTTGATGAACTTGTGATACTCTTGGGGGCTCAGGCCTTTTCCTGAGTACCTCTCCGTAAGGACCTGTTCGTGGAGTGACCACCCGGGATAACAGTGCAACCATGAGGATGGAATGGGACGCCCTTAGCTGATTAATTAGATGAACCTGGGGGTGTAGTTGGCTTTGCCGGAGGGTCGTCAATGCAGGCTGGGGCGTAGTGCTCGCTCTGCCAAGGTTAGGGTGCAGAGGTTCATTTGATTTGGTTTTGTTACTCACCCACCTTCGGGAGGTGTATTGCGTTTGTACGACTGGCGAAACCTAACGAGCAGCTATGCACCAGGGGAGTCTTTGTAAAGGCTACGTAGTGAAACCTTGCCAACTCACCTTGGTAGTGTTTGAGGGTTTGATCGACTCAAGGCATAAAGGGATCACGACTTGTGGGTAAAGTGCGCAACCTCTGCAGAGTGTTAAAAATTGGTATATCAGCCGAGCTCACGGTTAAGAGCAGCCTTGGGATCCTCTTTGATTAGAAGAACTTTGAATACTTTTATGATGATGATTAAAAATGTTGGTTACAAAATTTGATCTCTGGTATTCCCTCGTTTGAGGAAGTACTTTTGGGTAATAACTAGGTTTATTACTAAAAGTTGGCTCTACTAATAATAATAAATACTTGACTAACCTAAAAGCAACTGCTTAATCTCAACCCCACATACAGCTAGTCCACTTTAGCCAAACGGGACATTTGCTAAGTATTTTGATGTGTACTCACCCTTGCTTTACAAACCACCCCACCCCAGGTTGTCCCCATTGTACTCAGTGCTCAGGAGGTGATGCTGGCAGCATGGAGGACTTCGAGGAGTTCCAGGAATATGACGAGTTCTAGTTTACTTAGTGGCAAACCCCCATTCAGCTGCCTGTGTAGGCTTATCATCTATGTTTCGTTTCTCCGCACTTTGATAGTTATGTTGAAGACAATGGTTATGTATCAGACTCTGTGGATGTCTTGGACATCTTGATGTAATAAAGTACCTTTCTGCTATTTATTTCGAGCATCGTGTGATGATGTCCAATTATGTAATCACTGTGTACGTGAGTTTCTGATCCTAGCACGTACATGGTTCGCATTCAGTTTGCCTTCCAAAACCTGGTGTGACAGTTTGCCCCCAACATATTTGGCAACTACTTTGCCTGATTTGTGAGTAAGCACATATGAAGCATCAAAAGTTTTAAAGGAAACATTATGCTCATTTGATGCAGTAGGAGTTTTCCTTTTAGGCATTTTAACATGAGTGGAATGCCTAGAGCTAGATGCCTCATACTTATACATAAAAGCATGGTGAGAAATAGTGTGAGGTTTTCTAGCATGAATTCTCCTAATTTTGTGCTCAGGATAATTAGCAGGATATAAGATGTAGCCTTCATTATCCTGAACCATGGGAGCCTTGCCCTTAACAAAATTAGACAATCTTTTAGGGGCATTAAGCTTGACATTGCTTCCCTATTGGAAACCAATGCCATTCTTAATGCCAGGGCGTCTCCCATTATAGAGCATACTATGAGCAAATTTAAAATTTTCATTTTTGAGCTCATGCTCGGCAATTTTAGCATCTAATTTAGCTATATGATCATTTTATTTTTTTAATCATGGCAAGGTGATCATTTATAGCATCAACATCAACATCTCTACATCTAGTACAAATGGTAACATGATCAACAGTGGATGTAGAGGGTTTGCAAGCACTCAATTTCTCAATTTTAGCATTTAAACTAACATTCTCATTTCTAAGATTAGAAATTGTATCATTGCAAACATTCAATTCATCAATCTTAGCATTTAGACTAGCATTTTCATTTCTAAGACATATAATTTAATCATTGCAAACATTTAATTTTTCAACCTTAGAAATTAAACCAGCATTCTCAGTTCTAAGGCTTGAAATAGAATCATGACAAATGCTAAGCTCCTTAGTTAAGCTTTCACATTTTTCTACTTCTGAGCATAAGCATTTTTCAATTTAACATGTTTTTTGTTTTCTTTAATAAGGAAGTCCTCTTGGCTATCCAAGAGTTCATTCTTCTTATGAATAGCTTCTATTAATCCATTTAATTTTTTCTTTTGTTCTATGCTGAGGTTGGCAAAAAGAGTAAGTAAATCATCTCCATTTTCACTAGAGCTACCCACATCACTAGATGTTGTATATTTGGGGGTGGCTCTAGAATGTACCTTCTTTTTATTGCCGTCCTTAGCCATGAGACATTTGTGGCCGATGTTGGGGAAGAGGAGGCCCTTGTTGATGGCGATGTTGGCGGTGTCCTCGTCGGAGGAAGAGTCGGTGGAGCTCTCGTCGGAGTCCCATTCCCGACACACGTGGGCATCGCCGCCCTTCTTCTTGTAATACTTTTCTTCTCCTTCTTCTTCCCCTTCTTGTCGTCGCCCCTGTCACTATCACTTGAAATTGGACATTTAGCAATAAAATTACCGGGCTTACCACATTTGTAGCACACCCTTTTGGAGCGAGGTTTGTAGTCCTTCCCCCTCCTTTGCTTGAGGATTTGGCGGAAGCTCTTGATGATGAGCACCATCTCCTCGTTGTTGAGCTTGGAGGCATCGATTGGAAGCCTACTTGGTGTCGACTCCCTCTTCTCTTCTTCCGTCGCTTTGAATGCGATGGGTTGCACCTCAGGTGTGGAGGTGGCGCCTTGCTCCAAGTTGACGATGTGTTTGGAGTCTTTGATCATTAGCTCAAAGCTCATAAACTTGCTAATCACTTTCTCGGGAGACATTAGCTTGTATCTAGGATCCCCACGAATTAATTGTACTTGAGTAGGATTGCGAAAAACAAGGGATCTTAGAATAACCTTGACCATTTCATGGTCATCCCACTTGGTGCTCCTGAGGTTGCGCACTTGATTGACCATGGTCTTTAGCCAGTTGTACATTGCTTGCGGCTCTTCTCCTTTGTTGAGGACGAATCGACCGAGTTCGCCCTCGATTGTCTCGCGCTTGGTGATCTTGGTCACCTCATCTCCTTCGTGCGCGGTCTTGAGGACATCCCAAATTTCTTTGGCACTCTTTAACCCTTGCACCTTATTATACTCCTCTCGACATAAAGAGGCAAGGAGTATAGAAGTTGATTGGGAGTTAAAGTGCCGTATTTGGGCGACCTCGTCCGAGTCGTAGTCCTTGTCCCCCACCTGTGGTACCTGCGCTCCAAACTCAACAATATCCCATATGCTTTCGTGGAGTGAGGTTAGGTGATGCCTTATTTTATCACTCCACATACAATAGTCTTCACCATCAAAATATGGTGGTTTGCCTAAGGGAACAAAAAGTAGAGGAGCGCGCTTTGAAATACGGGGATAGTGAAAGGGAAATAGGGTCAAACCTTTTCCTATAAATAATTTTGGTGGTTGAATGCCCAACACAAATATTGGACTAACTAGTTTGCTCTAGATTATGTATTCTACAGGTGCATAAAGGTTCAACACAAACCAATAAAAAGACCAAGTTAGGGTTCAAAAGAAAGGAGCAAAAGAAACCGAAGAGAACCCTGGTCTGGCGCACCAGACTGTCCGGTGTGCCACCAGACAGTGTCTGGTGCACCAGGGGCCGTACACTCCGAACTTGCCACCATCGGGTTTTTCAGGGTGCACTCCGCTATAATTCACCGGACTGTCCGGTGTGACACCAGACTGTCCGCTGCACCAGCGGAGCAACGGCTATCCAGTGCAACAGTCATTTGCAAAAGCGTGAATAGTGCATGAACAGTGCGCGCAGAAGTCAGAGCAGGAATCAGAGGCGCACCGGACAGTGAACAGTATATGTCCGGTGCAGCACCGGACTGTCCGGTGCGACATGAAGTCAGCGCTCCAATGGTTAGAATCTTCAGAACCCTAACGGTTGGGTGACATGGCTGGCACACCGGACAGTGTCCGGTGGCGCACCGGACTGTCCGGTGCGCCCTTCGACAGACAGCCTCTCCAACGGCTATGTGGTGGTTGAGGGCTATAAATACCCCCCAACCACCACCACTCCAAGCATCCAAGTTTTTCAAACATCCCATTCAATACAAGAGCTAGTGCAATGTACAACCGGCTCAAGACAATGGTCAACCAAGTCCGCAACCTCGGGAGCACCAAGTGGGATGACCATGAAATGGTCAAGGTTATTTTAAGATCACTTGTCTTTCGTAATCCCACTCAAGTACAACTAATCCATGGAGATCCTAGATATAAACATATGTCTCCCGAGGAGGTGATAGGCAAGTTTGTGAGCTTTGAAGTTATGATCAAAAACTTTAAACATATTGTCAACTTGGAGCAAGGCGCCACCTCCACACCTGAGGTGCAACCCGTTGCATTCAAAGCAACGGAAGAAAAGAAGGAAGAGTCTACACCAACAAGTAGACTCCCAATTGACACCTCCAAGCTTGACAATGAGGAGATGGCTCTTATCATCAAGAGCTTCTGGCAAATCCTCAAATAAAGGAAAGGGAAGGTCTACAAACCCCACTCCAAGAGGGTTTGCTATAGGTGTGGTAAGTCCGGTCGTTTTATAGCTAAATGTCCATATACAAGTGATAGTGACAGGGATGACGACAAGAAAGGGAAGAAGAAGATGGAGAAGAAAAGATATTACAACAAGAAGAAGGGTGGTGAGGCGCACATGGGGCGAGAATGGGACTCCAGCGAGAGCTCCACCAACTCCTCCTCCGACGAGGACGCCGCCAACATCACCGTCAACAAAGGCCATCTCTTCCCCAACGTCGGCCACAAATGCCTTATGGCTAAGGACAGCAAAAAGAAGAAGGTACATTCTAGAGATACCCCCAAATACACTACTTCTGATGATGAGAGTAGCTCTAGTGATAATGATGATGATTTGACTTCTTTTTTTGCAAACCTTACCAAAGAGCAAAAGAAGAAAATTAATGAATTAATAGAAACCATAATGAGAAGGATAATATCTTGGAATGCCAAGAGGACTTGCTTGTTAAGGAAAATAAAAAATTCCTTAAGCTAAAAGATGCTTATGCTCTTGAAGTGGAAAATGCCAAAACTTGACTAAAGAGCTAGATACATGCAATGATTCAATTTCTTGTCTTAAAACTAAAAATGCTAGTTTAATTGCTAAGATTGAAGAATTGAATGCTTGCAAAGTTCCTACGTCTATTGTTGAGCATGTTACCATTTGCACTAGATGTAGAGATGTTAATGTCGATGCTATGAATGATCACCTTGATATCATTAAAAACAAAATGATCATATAGCTAAATTGAATGCTAAAATTGCCGAGCATGAGCTTGAGAATGAGAAATTTAAATTTGCTCGCAGTGTGCTTTATAATGGGAGACGCCCTGGCATTAAGGATGGCATTGGCTTCCAACAAGGGAGCCAAAGCAACATCAAACTTAATGCCACTAAGAACAAGCTTTCTAACTTTGTTAAGGGCAAGGCTCCCATGGTGCAGGATAGAGAAGGTTACATTTTATACCCTAAAAACTATCCTGAGCATAAGATTAGAAAAATTCATGCTAGGAAATCTCATTTTGTTTCTCATCATGCTTATATGTACAGTAATGAGGCTTCTAGTTCTAGGCATACAACTCATATCAAAATGCCTAGGAAAAAGGTTGTAAATGCATCAAATGAACATAGCATTGCATTTAGGACTTTTGATGCATCTTCTGTGCTTACTAACAAATTAGGCAAAGTAGTTGCCAAATATGTTGGGGGCAAACACAAGAGTCCAAAGACTTGTGTTTGGTTACCCAAGGTGCTTGTTTCTAATGTAAAAGGATCCAAGACCATTTGGGTACGTAAGAACAAGGCCTAAATCCGTGTTGTAGGTTTATGCATCCGGCAGAACAAATTGGATAATCGACAGTGGGTGCACAAACCATATGACAGGGGAGAAAAGGATGTTCTCCTTATATGAGAAAAATGATGATCCCCAAAGAACAATCACATTCGGGGATGGAAATCAAGGTTTGGTCAAAGGTTTGGGTAAAATTGCTATATCTCCTAACCATTCCATTTCTAATATTTTTCTTATAGATTCTCTAGATTACAACTTGCTTTCTATTTCTCAATTATGTAAAATGGGTTGCAACTATCTATTTACTGATGTTGGTGTTACTGTCTTTAGAAGAAGTGATGATTCAATAGCCTTTAAGGGAGTGTTAGACGGTCATCTATATTTAGTTGATTTCAATTATAACAATGCTGAACTAGACACTTGCTTAATTGCTAAGACTAGTATGGGCTGGCTCTAGCATCGTCGACTTGCTCATGTTGGGATGAAGAATCTTCACAAGCTTGTAAAGGGGAACACATTTTAGGACTAACCAATGTTCATTTTGAGAAAGATAGGATTTGTAGTGCATGTCAAGCAAAGAAGCAGGTTGGAGTTCATCATCCACGCAAGAACATCATGACGACCGAAAGGCCGCTTGAGCTACTCCACATGGATCTATTCGGCCCGATTGCTTACACAAGCATCGGTGGGAGTAAGTACTGTCTTGTCATTGTGGATGATTATTCTCGCTTCACTTGGGTGTTCTTTTTGCACGAAAAATTTCAAACCCAAGAGACCTTAAAGAGATTCTTGAGACAGGCTCAAAATGAGTTCGAATTGAGAATCAAGAAGATCAGAAGCGACAATGGAACGGAGTTCAAGAACTCTCAAATTGAAGGTTTTCTTGAGGAGGAGGGCATCAAGCATGAGTTCTCTTCTCCTTACACACCTCAACAAAACGGTGTTGTGGAGAGAAAGAATAGAACTCTCTTGGATATGTCAAGGACCATGCTTGATGAGTACAAGACACCGGATCGGTTTTGGGTGGAGGCGATTAACACCGCTTGCTACTCCATCAACTAATTCTACCTTCACCGAATCCTCAAGAAAACATCATATAGACTCCTCACCGGTAAAAATTCCAATGTTTCTTATTTTAGAATTTTTGGGAGCAAATGCTTTATTCTTATTAAGAGAGGTAGAAATTCAAAATTTGCTCCTAAAGCAGGAGAAGGCTTTTTACTTGGTTATGACTCAAACACAAGGGCATATAGAGTCTTCAACAAGTCCACTGGATTAGTTGAAGTTTCTTGTGACATCATGTTTGATGAGACTAATGGCTCCCAAGTGGAGCAAGTTGATCTTGATGAATTAGATGATGAAGAGGCTCCATGCGTCGCACTAAGGAATATGTCCATTAGAGACGTGTGTCCAAAAGAACCCGAAGAGCCTTCACAAGCACAAGATGAATCATCATTGTTGGGGTCCTTCGTCCTCCGAAGGTCCTCAAAAACATGATTTGACAATGTTTTCCAAGTGGATTATGTGAACAGGTATTTTCGGACTCAGAATTATGAACATGAAGCACGGTCAGGACGAAGCCTGAACCAGACGAAGGACGAGCTGATTACCAAGCTCTACGAAGGATGGTGCACAGCCGAAGTTGTGCGCAGGGAAGCTTCGTCGCGATAGTAGAGGGGGGAACCGACTTAGAGATGAAAAGACTACGTGAACCTTGACAGATTTTCATAAGTCATTGACAAATGTAATGGACATGAATGTAATTTTACGTGGGCTGCGTCCCACGTCTATAAATAGATGAACAGTACTCCCGTACTGTTCACGCTGACTTGGCATATGCTTTTGCGTCACGCTTGTACTTTTTACCTTCTCTCAGGACCGAAGGTACATTTGTAATTTGTAATCATTTCTATTTCTCCATGTTAATAAAATAGAAATGATTCTATGATGATGTTTATATTTCGTGCTTTATATGAATCCTTCGTCATTATTTGTTGTATTTACGAAGGTGTCTATTATGACCTTCGTCCGAAACTCATTGTTTCCCGAAGGGGAATAATGTTTAGTAGGACGAAGGACTTTAACACTTAACACTTTTTATGTTGCCTTGTTCTCAACTCTTAGCATTTGAGAGCAAGTCACCAACATTGGCGCCCACCTCCGGTGAACTCACTTCCACTTCGAGTTTTTTGAACACCTTCGGAAGCTGTAGACCTTCGCTATGGCACCGAAGAAAGCTTCAGCGGCTGGGGCTGCAGCACTGCAACCGCTGGACCACAACCAGGAGACCGTCTCTCTTCGGGAGGCCCGAAGCCAGAAGAGAAAGGCCGTCAGCCCGACGCTTCAGGAGGAAGAGCTAGACCAAGAAATCAGGGATATGGAGATGCTACATCAACAGGTGCAGAGGAAAAAGGAGAAGATGGCCCGGCTAGCTGAGTTGCAAAGGCAGATAGACGAAGCCTCTGAGGAAGTTCGCCATCTTACTCACGATGAGCAAAACAGAAGGCCTCAGCAGAGAGACCTTCATCAGGAGGGCTTCGTCAACGAAGATGACTGGTATGACAATTTCCATCAGGGAAATTTTGTTTTCGATGATGCTTCTCCTTTGTCCGCTGAGCTGCAGGCTACACCTTGGCCTCCGTCCTATAAGCCACCCCAGCTTCCCATGTTCGACGACCACTCAGACCCGAAGCAGTTCTTGATGAGCTACGAAGCAACAGTGTCTTCGTATGGGGGCAATGCTGCAGTCATGGCGAAGTCTTTTGTTATGGCCGTCAGGAGTGTTGCTCAGACCTGGTATTCCTCCCTTCGACCAGGAACTATCACCTCATGGAAGAAGCTGAAGGATATGCTGTTAACCAGCTTTCAAGGATTTCAGACGAAGCCGGTCACTGCCCAAGCCTTGTTCCAGTGCACTCAGGAACATGAAGAATACCTTCAGGCGTATGTCAGAAGGTTCTTGCGTTTGAGGGCGCAGGCACCAACGGTGCCCAATGAAATTGTCATCGAAGCCATGATCAAGGGGCTTCGTCCTGGACCTGCAGCCCAATACTTTGCTAGGAAGCCTCCTCAGACTCTAGAAAAGCTGCTCCAAAAGATGGACGAGTACATTCGTGCTGATAATGACTTTCGCCAAAGAAGGGAGGAGGCCTTCAGATTTTCTGAGATGACCAGGGGCTTCGGGGGAAGATTCTATCCGAGGCATGTCAGGTCCATCCACAACACTCAAAATGATGACCAGGGGAGTCAGCAGAACAGGCCGCAGTGCTCCTCACAGGCTTCGGGGCAACAGCAAATTTTCTTTCGGCCACCAGCTCCAAGAGGCAGAAGCGCCAGGGGCTTCGGCGGGAGATTTGGAGATCAACCAAGGAGGACATTTTGCTTATTCTGCGGTGAGAACAAGGGCCATACCACCAGGATGTGCCATGTCACCATCCAGAAACAAAAGGAGCTAGCAGAAGCTGTAGCACAACAGGGATAGCCGAAGCAGGTCATGCACACTGCTTCGTATCATCAACCTTACATCCCGGAGTATGTGGGCAACCACCCTGCAGTTTCCGTAGCTTCGGCGAGTCAACCTCAAGCTTCATGGCAACAGCCCCCGCCTCCACCTCCGCTGCAACAAGGCCAACAACCAGAAGGGAGCCAATATGCTCCGCATCAAAGGGATCTCAGAGAGCAATCTGAAGCTCGCACAGTCAATAGTACTGTGCCAGAGTCGAAGCACATTTATTGACATATATCCTACTTTGATAGCAGTCTTTTTCGTTTGAGTTCTATTTTTTGAGTGCAATAAAGAACATTTCAGTTTTCATATAATAATTTCGTGGTTGGCTATGAGAAAAACCTATCTTCTCCACAGGCTTAAGTTGCTGAAGCTTAAAAATTTGCGGTAACAAGGAGGACCTTCGAATCATTAAAAATCCTTCGAAGCAACAAAAAGTCGTTCTAAGGAACGCAGAGTAAGTTGCCGAAGTTACAAAAAGTCGTTCCAAAGGGAGCGCAGTGTAAGTTTTTTGCTCCAAAGACGTCCCTAAGGGGATGCAGAGCTTATACCGCCTAAGTAAAAGGCGAAGAAGCTCCAAAGACGTCCCTAAGTGGATGCAGAGCTTATACCGTCTAAGTAAAAGGCGAAGAAGCTCCAAAGACGTTCCTAAGGGAATGCAGAGCTTATACCGTCTAAGTAAAAGGCGAAGAAGCTCCAAAGACGTTCCTAAGGGAATGCAGAGCTTACAAATATATTTTGTGTGTATCTTCGGAACAAACGTCATTTGCATAACATAACATCATCACATCATTTTGCATAGCATAAGCATCATACATCATGTTGCATATGGCAAAAGAAGGGGACACAGTATCAACCTTCGAAAGGATGCTTTGAGAAAGAGCAAATTGTGTAAAGTCACGAGGGAATACAATGATAATCTTCGAAAAATAGCTTCGGAGACTGTTTTTACGAAGCATGGATGAGCTTCATCAGAGTAATATCAAAATTGTATAGCTTCGGAGAATGTTTACATGAAGCATGGATGTGATTTATCAGAGCAGTTTTAACGAAGAATGATTTCTTCACGAAGCATGAAAAGAAGGGAAGGTGTTTTTTCGCCGAAGGCTCAAAAAAGGTATGTATGTAGAATTTCATGCATCGTAAAGAATTGAATAATAAAAAGAGACTTGTATATTACATTCAAATGTACAAAATATTACAGAAATCACACTCCCAATGTTTTTTCTAGTAACATTTAGTCTTCTCTTAGAACTGCTTCGGCGGCCTCATTTAGAAGTTGATCAACAACTTTATCCATGATAGCTTCGGCCATTCGTTTAATCTCGTCATCTCCTTTTGTGTAAGGGTTGGCAGTCGATCCAGCAGCTTCTGAGGGAAGAGAACATTTCTTCATAACTATTACAAATCGCGAGCAAAGTTTGAAATAAAAATTACAACACAATAAGAACGACTAATTAATACCTAATTGCCTTTCGGGCTTTGTACTTCTTTCGGCAGCTTCTGCCACTATCCTAGCATCATGGATGCCTTTTTCACTTCTTTGAATTATTTCTTGCGCCATTTCTCGGCCGCCATTGTCCCAGATATCAGTGAAGAATTTACCGCCAACCATGCTTGCTTCGGTCGAGGGATCTTTGATGTCTTCAGAGGACAGGGCAGCTTCGGACTGAGCTAAGGATTTTATATGTTCACAACCTTTTTTCTCCAAAACAGCAGCAACTCCTCTGGCGCCTGAAAAAGCGCAGATGTCACCGCGGCTGCTCAGGATTTCCTCGAAGGCTTCTGCTTCGTGACTAATCCAGTCCAGTGGACCTTCGGGATTGCCTCTTGAAAAGTCCTCTTCACTAGAAAAGGCGCCAACGCTGGCGAAGCTGGATTTTATCTTTTTGACGCATTCTACAGACTTAACATAGCATTTCCTCTGAGATGCACGAAGCTCTTTAACACTTAACTCTAAATTATTGACCATATGATCACTAAGTTCTCGTTTTGTTTCCTCAAGCACACGTTCCTCTTTAGCCCTAGCTAGCTGTTTCTGAAGATCTTTAATTTCACGTTTTTGGGTTTCCGCTTGGGCTTTTGAAGCAGCTTCGTCCTTCTTTACCTTATCCACCAGTGTAAGCAGAATTTTATCCTTCTCCAGAGCTTCGTTTCTCAGTTTAATAACTTCCGATCGAAGGTTGTTGAACGCAATTTCATAGCTTTCATCTTCGGCACTCTTTTGTGCTCTTAGTGCATTGCTCAGGATCAAACCCTATACAAAAAAGAATCCATATAAGGATAAAGGAATGAATTACGTATTGTAAAAATTTTTCAAACGACTAATTCCCATACCTTTAGGCTGTTATATGCAAGACTATCCGCAAGATCTTCCTTCGTCATAGCGCATAATCCAGCTTCAAGCTTCGGGAATCCCATACTTCTAGCCATCTCTCGGCAGACAGATAGTTCTTTATTATCAGGAAGGCAGTACAGGAAGTCATCTTCATTAGTCCCGTTAAACACTACTGCCCCTTTCGGATATTTTAGCTCTTTGGCATAGTAGTTAGCTTCGTAAATTTCCTCTTCGGATAATTTCTTCCCCGAAGCATGTCGCACGATGTAATCGCGTGCGCTAGAAGGAGCTTCGGGGGCGGCGGTGTCAATTTCTTTAACCAAAGCTGGTTCTGATATTTTCTCGGTCTCCAAAGATTGTTCCTTGGTGGGCTCTGAAGGCCCAGCTTCAGCTTCAGGTTGTTGCTTCGAAGCTTCAGTAACGTCAGCCTCGGTAGACACTTCAGCAACTTCAATAGTCCCTTTTGGAGTTGTGCTTGAAGACTTAATTGTCTCCAAAACATCTAACACGTTCACCATTCTTTTTCTTCTCGGGGTCACCGACGGGCCCTTTTGATTTTTTGTTGTTTCAACAGTTGCTGAAGGACTTAAGATTTCCGATATTTTTCGCTCTTCAATCTTCGGTTTTTCTGCTTTTTCGGCTGAAGGTGCTTCAGTTTTCTCTTCTATCTTCGGCACTGGAGCTGGTTCTGTAGCTTCAGAGGCCAAAGAAACTTCACCAATAAATTCTGGCACTGTGGCCGGCTCAATAAAGCGCGTTCGATGGGTGAGCACCTTCATCTTTTTCCTTTGAGGCGCTGGCTCACTAGTGGCACTCGTGGTAGCTTCTGTCGCAGGAGAAGTATTTTTCCTTTTGCGACCCAATACCGGATAGTGATAGTCAGGGTAGACAAACCCGACTGCGTCGAATACCCGGTTGAGCCTTTTCTTTTTTCGGCCTCCGAAGGCTGCTGATAACGCAGTGTTCTCGGCCTTCGAATATGCTCCAAGCAGTTCGTCACTTAATGTCTCAATGCTTTTCAACCAGTCATCATCAGGTTCAACAAATTTATCTGCATATTTGAATGTGTATTTTAGTCTGACTAGTCCGCCTTCGTCGGACTCTTTAATGGTCTCCTTCGGCATTTCCCACTTTTCTGCAAGTGGCCATACCCTGAAGGCAATGTGCTCTTGGACCAAGTCCCTTGTCCCAATGAAAGAGCAGACTACGCCGAAGGCTCTTTGGCATTCCTCGGCTGCTTCGTCCATTTCAACCTTCGGCCTTCGAAGTCCGAAGCGTTGCCAGATGGGGCGCATAATGATACTCTTGACATTTTCTTGCGCTGTTAAGTCATTCTTTACATAGAACCATTCAGTCATCCAGGCTCCGGGCCACCTCTTCCGAAAAGTTGGCACAGGGCGGCTTGACCCGGAGCGGGCACCGAAGCTGTAACACCCAAAATTGTTGTGATATTGTTCTTTTCCCCAGGGCTTCGTCTCATATAACAACTCATGAATGTTGCAGAAACTTTTAGCATTTGGTTCTAAACTTTGGCTTCTTGCAGCCCAGACAAACATCCCCATTCTTATGATAGCTTCGGGAGTAAGTTGATGAAGGTAGACTTGAAATGTTTTTAGTACCTCAACAACAAAGTTGCTCAGGGGGAATCGAAGCCCAGCCTTGAAAAAGCTTCGGAAGATTACAACTTCATCTTCTTCGGGGGTGGGAGAAGTCTTTTCTCCAGCGTCAGCTCTCACAATAGATATATCTCGAAAATACCTCCCCCTCATATTATCAATATGACTCTGCTTGATAGTGGTTTTCCCAAAAACCGTGTGACTTGGCCGCCATGGTCGATCTTCGGCCTCTTCCCCACCACTTTCTACATCATAGCTGTCGCTGTCACCAGTATCTTCGGATAAACCTTCAAGAATCTCCTTGGTGATCTTCTCCGTATTGGTCTCCGCCATCGCTATGAGGAACCCCAAATTCTTCTCTTCGTCAAGACTCAGCTTCGTCTCGGCAGGGATCTTCTTACCTTCAGACATCTTCGGAAACGCTAAAAAACTGTTTTCGAGGCCGAAGCTTCAAAATCAGAAAGACCAGCAAATCTTAGTACACAAGAGCTAAAAATTTAGTGGGCCGAAGCAGATGGCAAGTGTGCGTACCAAATAAGTTTGCGGTATGATCTTATTTATACCCCCAGGGCGTTGAAAATTGAAAGACCCCACTTGTCAGTGAATGTTGCTATTCTAGCAAAGGGAAGGTGTTTTTTCGGACCTTCGGCTCAAGGCCTTCGTCCATATCGCAATCTGAATTTATTATTAACAAATTAATATTGCGAGGGGCTACTGTTGGGGTCCTTCGTCCTCCGAAGGTCCTCAAAAACATGATTTGACAATGTTTTCCAAGTGGATTATGTGAACAGGTATTTTCAGACTCAGAATTATGAACATGAAGCACGGTCAGGACGAAGCCTGAACCAGACGAAGGACGAGCTGATTACCAAGCTCTACGAAGGATGGTGCACAGCCGAAGCTGTGCGCAGGGAAGCTTCGTCGCGATAGTAGAGGGGGGAACCGACTTAGAGATGAAAAGACTACGTGAACCTTGACAGATTTTCATAAGTCATTGACAAATGTAATGGACATGAATGTAATTTTACGTGGGCTGCGTCCCACGTCTATAAATAGATGAACAGTACTCCCGTACTGTTCACGCTGACTTGGCATATGCTTTTGCGTCACGCTTGTACTTTTTACCTTCTCTCAGGACCGAAGGTACATTTGTAATTTGTAATCATTTCTATTTCTCCATGTTAATAAAATAGAAATGATTCTATGATGATGTTTATATTTCGTGCTTTATATGAATCCTTCGTCATTATTTGTTGTATTTACGAAGGTATGTCTATTATGACCTTCGTCCGAAACTCATTGTTTCCCGAAGGGGAATAATGTTTAGTAGGACGAAGGACTTTAACACTTAACACTTTTTATGTTGCCTTGTTCTCAACTCTTAGCATTTGAGAGCAAGTCACCAACAATCATCTTCCATACAAGCATCTCCACCAATTCATGATGAGGAATAGGCTCAGAAAGATGAGGATCAAGATCAAGACAATGGGCCACCTCAAGAGGAGGACATTGATCAAGGGGGAGTGAAGATGATCAAGAAAAGGAAGATGAATTAGAAGTTCAAGATCAAAGACCACCGCACCCAAGAGTCCACCAAGCAATTCAAAGAGATCACCCCGTCAACTCCATTCTTGGTGACATCCACAAGGGGGTAACCACTCGATCTTGAGTTGCTCATTTTTGTGAGCATTACTCTTTTGTGTCTTCTATTGAGCCATACAGGATAGAAGATGCACTAAGAGATCCGGACTGGGTGGTGCAAATGCAAGAGGAGCTCAACAACTTTACGAGGAATGAGGTACGGCATTTAGTTCCACGTCCTAACCAAATGTTGTAGGTACCAAGTGGGTATTCCACAACAAACAAGATGAGCATGGTGTGGTGACTAGGAACAAAGCTCTACTTGTTGCCAAAGGATATTCACAAGTCGAAGGTTTGGATTTTGATGAAACCTATGCAACCGTAGCTAGGCTTTAGTCAATTCATATATTACTTGCCTATGCTACTTACCATGGCTTTAAGCTGTATCAAATGGACGTGAAAAGTGCCTTCCTCAATGGCCCTATTAAGGAAGAGGTGTATGTTGAGCAACCTCCTGGCTTTGAAGATAGTGAGTAACCCACACATGTTTATAAGCTCACTAAGGCACTTTATGGGCTCAAACAAGCCCCAAGAGCATGGTATGAATGTCTAAGAGACTTTCTTCTCACTAATGGATTTAAAGTCAGAAAAGCTGACCCTACTCTCTTCACTAAAACAATTGATAAAGACTTGTTTATATGCCAAATTTATGTTGATGATATTATCTTTGGGTATACTAACAAGTCATCTTGTGAAGATTTTAGTAGGATTATGATACAGAAATTTGAGATGTCTATGATGGGGGAGTTGAAGTATTTTCTTGGATTCCAAATCAAGCAACTCCAAGACGGCACCTTCATCTACCAAACTAAGTACATTCAAGATATACTCAAGAAGTTTGGAATGAAGAATGCCAAACCCATCAAGACACCATGGGAACAATTGGGCATCTCAACCTCGACAAAGGAGGTAAATCTGTAGATCACAAGGTATACCGGTCGATGATATTATCCTTACTCTATTTATGTGTTTCATGACCAGATATTATGCTTTTAGTATGCATGTATGCAAGGTTCCAGGCTAATCCTAAGGAAGTTCACCTTAGGGTCGTGAAAAGAATCATGAGATATTTAGTTAATACTCCTAAGTTCTGGTTATGGTATCCCAAGGGATCTACCTTTGGTCTAATTGGGTATTTTGATGCCAATTATGCCAGATATAAAATTGATAGAAAGAGTACATCAAGGACTTGTCATTTTTTGGGAAGATCCCTGGTGTCTTGGCCTTCAAAGAAACAAAATTCAGTAGCTCTATCAACCGCTGAAGCCGAGTATATTGTTGTAGGACATTGTTGTGCACAATTACTCTAGATGAGGCAAACCCTTAGGGACTATGGCTACAAATTTAGCAAAGTCCATCTCCTATGTGATAATGAGAGTGCAATCTGCATGGTGGATAATCCCGTTGAACACAGTCGCACTAAGCACATAGACATCCGGTATCACTTTTTGAGAGATCACCAACAAAAGGGGGATATTGAAATTGCTTATTCTAGCACCCATAACCAATTAGCCTATATCTTCATGAAGCCCCTGGATGAGAAGACTTTTAGCAAGCTTAGGAATGAACTAAATGTCTTAGATTCTTGGAACTTTTATTGAAATCTTGCACACATTGCACATTTTATACCCTTGATAGTGTCATATCTCTTTCATTTGGTACAAATGCATATTTCTTGTTCTTCTTGTGCCAAAGCTAAGACTAATGTGTTTACAAGTGTATTTCTATGCTTAGTCTTAGATTGAAAGGGAAATGTATTAATAGGCAAAGGCAAGGCTTCCACTACGACTCTGTCGGTATCATATACCCTTTGCCCTACTCATGTATTTACATCCATATCTTTCTTATTGAAGGCCTCTAGTTTTTTCTTCGTTTTTGGTGCTTAATGCCAAAGGGGGAGAAATTAATAGGCCAAAGCAAAAGGACCGCACCACCACCACCCTGTTTTTCTAAAAACCTTTTCAAAAAGGGAGAGAAAAAAGGGGGAGAAATTAATAGGCATTTGCAAAAACCCTCTTGACAGCTAAGGGGAGAACTTTTTTAGGGGGCATTTATTTAGCCAAAGGAAAAGTATTTGAAATAGGGGGAGAATCTTTCAAAACTTGAAAATGCTTTAGAAATCATATTCTTATACCATTGGCTAATTGCAAAAGAATTTGAAAAGACTTTTCCAAAAGATTTGCAAAAACAAGCTAAGTGGTGCAAATGTGGTCTAAAATGTTAAATATATCAAAACAACCATATATGCTTAGAAATGCTTTCATTTCAAGGTAACTTATGCACATCTACTAAAATGCAAACTAGTTACACTTCTACACTTTGTATTTGCTTTGGTCTGTGTTGGAATCAATCACCAAAAAGGGGGAGATTGAAAGGGAAATGACATCAACATTTCCTATAATCGATTTTGGTGTTTGACGTCCATCACAAACCATGTGGACTAACTAGTTTGCATAGCTAATATTTTTCTTAGGTGCATAACATTTATATACACATACAAAGAAAATGATCGTGGAACAATTCTACAAGTTTGGAGCAAGTCATACTTGCTGTAGCCAGTGGCGCACCGGACAGTGTCTGGTGCCCTTGCTGGAGCGCTCCGCGAACCGGATGCTCTCGGGTTTTCTTAGTGCTCGTCCACTAAAAATCACCGAACTATCCGGTGTGCCACTATACTGTCTGGTGAGCCCATGGAGCGATGGTTGACTGCAGAGCAGTCAGACCGTCAGAGGTCAGAAGACAGTCTGCAATGTCAGATCACACTGGACTGTCCGGTGTGCCAAAAGGACAGAAGACTTCAACGGTCAACAGCTCTAAACCCCAATGGTCGGCTAACATGGCACGCACCGGACAGTGAATAGTGCTGTGTCTGGTGCACCACCGGACTGTCCGGTGCACCACCGACTGTCCGGTGAATAGTGGTTGGGGCTATAAATACCCCCAACCACCACCATTCAAGCCATCCAAGCATCCCACTCTCTTCATTCAATACAAGAGCAAAGAATACACTCCAAAGTTATCCGCATTGATTGAGCAATTCATAGCAAGAAGAACTATCTTCCGCACTCCGAATTCACTAATATTTATTTCTAACCCTAACCACGGATTAAGTGTGTGTTCAAAGTTTATAATTTTTAGGTTTCGCCTATTCACCCCCTCTAGGCGACTTTCACTTTGGACAACATGTTGTATGTTACCCCTTTGGCTTGCCGGAGTCCCTTGGATTCTGATAGTTTTAGCGATTGTTTTGATTCTCAGTCGACAGTGGACGATGAAGATTTAGGTTATTTCGTGGAAATGGATGAGTCGTCCGATGAGGACTTAGACTTTTTTGTTGTGATGGATGTTGTAGCCTTAGAGGCCTCTGGGCAGCAGGGGCCCTTTAGTTGTCGAGGCGGGCGGTGTGCGTCGAACTCGTGCTGGTGAGCAAGGGGCCCCTTCATGAGTGGATGGTTCTGGTCCGTCGACCCAAAGGCGAGGTGGGGTCGATGCCGAATTTAGTTGATCCCTTGTCAGGAAAAGATGTGCGTATTAAGGCTTGTGATCTTGGCGATGTTGATTTAGGTCCCCGTCGAATTTTGGCGGGGGCCATCAGTGGTGTTCGTGCTTGGGTTTGTGTTAATGAGTCTGTCCTTGGCCTCTTTAGAGAGGGTAGAGAGCTTGAGATCATGTTACATAATTGTAGGGTGGCTGGTCTTATACCGAAGGAGGAGCCCCTAAGTCCTTGATTGCAAGGTCATGCGAGTCATTATTGGGTGTGTTGTGTTCGTACTGAGTAATAATGTACCTTGTCAACGCGGGCGGTTGTCTATGATTGGAAAAAAAATAAATGTGAAACACTGCCCTCTCCTCCCCTTTGCCGATGGGGGACAAGTGCAGGTGTTAGGGTAGATCTCTTCTGTTTCCCTTTAGCTTGTGCTCGTGGGTGTCTTTGCACCACACTATGTTTTGCTGATATTTTATTCTTGCTATACTTTTGGGGGTGTTTGCGCACTTAGATATCTGTGCCAAGATTTTAATTCAGCGGTGCCCTGAGGTGGTTTGTTTTGCACCCAGGGTGTCTTCGCTAAGATTTAATTTTAATCTGGCATCACCCTGAGGTGGTTTGTACCCATAGGTGGCTTTGCACCTAGAGGTATCTTCGCCTAGATTTTATTTCAATCTGGCATTGCCCTAAGGCATTGATTTGCGCCCGAAGGCAGCTTTGCACCCGGAGGTGTCTTTGCCTAGATTTTTTTAATCTAGTGTTGCCCTGAGGCAATTTGCACCCAGAGGTGGCTTTGTACCTAGAGGTGTCTTCACCTTGATTTTATTTTAATCTAGCGTCGTCCTGTGGCGGCTTTGCACTCAGAGGTGTCTTTGCATAGATTTTATTTTAATTTGCGTTGCTTTGCGTGCGGAGGTGTCTTCGCTTAGATATTATTTTAATCTGGTGTCACCCTAAGGTGTTGTTTTGCGCCCGGAGGCGGCTTTGCACCCGGAGCTGTCATTGCACGTCACGGACAGACTTTGCCTGGCGCGATGGTGACTGTCTTTGGGGCTGAATGTTGACTTGGGAGCCTTTTTTGGCCATGGCGTTCGTTGGGATATTTTCACTGCTTTATTACAAGGCTCCACCTCATTAAAAACCTTGTCCTCTTTGCAAGGAAAAGAGCATGGGCACAAATGTTCAGTGTTTAAATATTACATGGGCGTCCGAAGGACCGAATGTTTAAATATTACGCATTTACACAGTAGCTTCGCCGACTAACATAGTATAGATGAGGAGGGCTGTGTCTGGAGATTGGAGTTGCACGTGCTAAGGCTTTTGAGTAACAAATGCTCCTCAGTGTTGATGTTGAGGTTTAGGCTGGCCTGTATGTCTTTGTCGTCATTCTCCAAGGGCATCCCGAATGGGTGGCGCGGGCCTGCTACGGCGGCGAAACCCGGGGTGTGGGAGATAGGTTCCTTGTCAGGTCTAGCCAAACCTTGACTTGGTAATGTTGGCTTTTTTGGGTTGGGCGGAGGGTCTTCTGAGTCTTCTAAACTGGTGGTGTGGGTCACACCCTCTTGCTTGGTGGAGGCATCTGTCTGCTTTTGTTTTGAGAGGGGGTCCTCACCCTATGGGTCGGTATTGGCCTTCAGGTTAGGTAGTGGGGAATGATCGACGGCGAGAGTACCTTGACTTTCTTGATGGTGAGGGCGACCCTGGCATCGTTGTCGTATGATGGTGGGCTAGGACGAGTGCTTTCTTTAGGGGTCATTATGGGTGTTGCCTTCGTCGCCCAAACAGTGGGCGCCAAATGTTGGGAACTGACACGCGGCTGCGCAGTCAGGTGAACCCAAACACTCGAGTAGCAAGTGAGAGCTCAGGTGCACAACAGAACAAAATTGCAGGGATATGTAGCTTCTCGTTATGTGTGTCCCATCCCTCTATAGGACAGGGGTATTTATAGGCCCATCTAGGGTAGGTGGTCCAAAGTACGTCCCTACCCCCGGCTACCGACTATATTCGAAGGATATCTCGTGTAATAGAGTAATTACAGTGCTACCCATATAGTAATCCACACACACCAGACAACACACCCACACGCTAAGATGATGGGTGAGCCCTTGCACCATGGGAGTATAGGGTCGACCTGTAGCCTCCGCCTCGAGACCCTTCGCGTCAACGCTCCTCTTGGCCGCGATTGGTTGGGCGAGTCTTTTAGTTGATGTGAGGCGAAAGCCTCAACTATCGACAACTTGTTGTGGTTGCTCGCCAGATCAAAGACCCCTTCACTTGTGATTCTACGTATGTTCAGTACAAGACAGAAAGTATGGTCTTCGCTCTGTGATCGAGGTCGTGTTTGGTCTTTGGCTGCTCGGCTGTCCTAAGGCCTCTGTATGATTTAGTCCCTCCGTGGCATTCTGTTAGAGCGAAGGATGCCTTTGTTGATGGCCCCTTCACTCTTGGATCTATGAAAGCTGTTAGGACAGGGACATGGTCTTCATCCAGTTGGTTGAGGGTGTATTCGGCCTCCGCCCAACAAACTACTTAAAACTGAATCAAATTGCTAACACTTCACATATATTGTGCATATGATTAGTTTTGGCGTTTGCTAGCATGTGCATTTATTGTTGCACACATAGCACAACACCATTTAGAGCATATTTACCCTCTGATGGTATACTCCTGAAGCTCCTGTATTTTTTCCACTTTTCCTCTCTTTTGCATTTCTACATTTTCTTAGGGGAGATCTCTTATCGAGGGGGAGTTCTTGTTTCTACCCTTGTTTGTGCTTGATGAGTCCATTTGTCAACTGGGGGAGAGATTTTGAGTTTTTCGAGCTTTTCTAACAAGGGGGAGATTTTTAGGGATTTGAAGCATTGGGAGAGCTTTGGGGGAGAGTTTTGAATGGGGAAGTTTGACAAAGGGATAAATTTGGTCTATCTAGAGCTTTTGTTAGTTGTGTTGAGTCATTTGCCTCTTTCTGGTGGAACTAGCTTTGATTTTCAGCGGTCTTTTTGATTTTGTGCTCCGATTTGTCTTTATCTGCTAGCTAGTGTTGTTGAACCCTACTTTTGCCTCTTCTTAAGGGAAAGCCTTTCTTGCTTGATCATGTTGAGTCGTTGCCCATTTCTTTAGGGACCAAGCTTTGCTTACTCTAAATGACTTGTTTTGGCTTTTATCTGGCTTTTGGTCGTTTGAGTTAGTTTCTCTTCTTCTTTCTTCTCTCTGCTTATATATGTTCATGTGGTGGTGTTGACAATGCACTCATCAAGGGAGAGATTGTGAACACAAGGTTGATGTGTGCCTTGTGGTTCGGGTTGATGATGAGTGATTGTCAACAGGTAGCATCTCGGGTTGAGTTGTGGAGTAACAGAGGCGTGAGTTATGTGTGTGCAACCATGTTTGTCGGCTTGTGGTGTGCAGGTGTGGAGCATAGGGGCGGTGGTCGACGACGGAGGTGAAGGCCATGTGGGTTCATGCTAATGGACCGAGAGTGGTGAAGGACGAGTGCTAGGACTTGACCGAGTGACTAGAGTTATCGGGTGACTAGCAGCAATGGTTGACACCTATGACATGCATTGGCGCGAGGACATGGCAAAGCGGCCCATGTTGTTGGTGTGGTCGAGGACTAGTGGGACATGTGTGTAGGTCGTGGGGGGATGGGCATGAGGTGCCATATTCACGGTAGTTTGGTGGTTGATTCTCGAAAACCCACCCTGCGCTACGGACGGTGGGTTTTTTACCGAATTTGGCCTCAAAACTCGATGGTGGCAGTTCCGGTGGGAACTATTGGCGACATGTGGCGTCACAGCGAATGGTGTGTCAAGGTGAAGCAACTTCATGTGGATCGCATGGCTGTCAGATAAAAAACTCAGGAATTGATCCATTTTGCCCCGCTGGAGTGGATAGGCTCTATGTAAATAGGGGTAGTTTAGTCTAGGCAAATAATCCTCTATAAATAGAGAGGTAGGGCTGGTGTTATAGATATCTTGCGAGCCACATCTCTTAGAGCACTAGTTTAGATTCCCACTTGAGAGAGATCACTAGTTTTATATCTAGTTTTGCTCCTACTAGAGATCCGCAGATAGTTTTGAACTACATCTGTGTAATCTTCACAGTGTAATCCAAGTAAGGGTGGCTGATTCCACCCATAGGTTTCATTGAATCACAAACCCTGTTTGTTTTCGCTGAAGTTTTTGACTCATTTTGCTCTTGTGTTCTTTCCTTTCCTCCCCTTGTGCTTTTGCGAAGAACCATCGCGTTCTTATGTGAGAATTTGGTTTGGGGATTGATTGGTAGAGAGTTACACTTCTCGGATCACTGCACACACCCTATTGTTGTAGATTTTGGTCGTGATTCAAGATGAACTTGGTTTGAACTTGTTCTAGAAAAACCCATCAAAACCCCAACCAAAATGGGATTTCTGATCTGCACTTTGAGTGTTGAGTTCCTCGGGTTGGTACTTCATGTATCATCTTATTTCCCTCGTGTAACTTTCTATGATGTTTGAAGCAATTCTGTTTCTTTTTCAGTGTGTGACACTGCCGGACCCCATTACGGAACTATCGCTCCCTCTATTTTGCATTTTCGATTCTGATTTTTGGCAATGAGTTAGGTTGATCTTCTTCTATGATTTCTGTGTATTCAAATGACACTAGCTTGAATTACATAGTGATCTGGTGCTTTGTGAGTCCCTAGAGGTTTTGGGTCAAGTTCGGGATCAAAGTTATTGTGTTATTCTCGAACAAAATTTTGATGGCTCCCATTCACCCCTCTCTGGTCACCTCACTGGTCCTTCATAGGTGCATACTGAGGTGGAGATGTCCATGCTCGTGTATTTGGTTCTATTTGGACAATATTTTTGGCTGATTTGTTCGACCTTATTTTTTGAGATGACCCAATTGCTTTTGCATGTCCTTCTTCGGTGGGTGAACAAGGTCGTTTTGCTAGCCGGTCATGGGGCCCAACCCTTTTGTTGACATAATTGGACAATAATTGACAAAAAGTTGGACCGAGTTTAATCACGCGACCAAGAGCTTTTGCTAGATTTTGCTTCCACTTACCCATTTTAGGTCATTATGGCTTGAAGGTACGTAGTCGCTGTTGTCCCTAGGTGCTGCCTGACAATCCATGAGAGCTGCCTAGACTGTCCGTCAGTGATCCGAACCGTCCGTGCGACCAGCCGGACTGTTTGTGATGCACAGAACAGGGAGCTTGGCTCAGTCACCTATCTGAGTTTGCCCCTAGCATTGTCAGACTTGATGGTGATCTTTAATGTTTCTTTGTTGTCCAGGGTCTTCTCAGCAACAACTTCCCTACATCAGATTTTTGTGTTTTTATCGAGGGCCTGAGGGTCACCGATGATGATGCCCTTGCCTTTGTCTTTATCTTTATCGGCCACATTCGACCGAACCAAGATCCTTTTATCATTAAAATCCATTACATTTATAGGGAAAGGTTGTTCATTAACCAGCATTTTTTTGGAAATTCAACCGGCTCTAATTAATGACCGATTATACCTGCCGACGAAACATGTTACAGTCATTAGTGGCATGAGAACATGAGTTATGCCACTTACAATAAGCACGTCGCTTGAGCTCATCAGCAGATGGAATAGTATGATTTATTTTAATATTGCCACTTTTGAGTAATTCATCAAATATTTTATCACATTTGGCAACATTAAAGGTGAGCTTAACCTCTTCCATTCTGAACAAGCTGGTGGTTTGGCCTTTGCTGACCAAACTAATTGAACAACATATATTTCTAGAGACTCGTCTTATGAACCACTGTCATCACACTTAACTATGTGTAAGTTGTTATGAGTCCCTTTAGATGTATCTTTGCTTCAGCTCTCACAAGCCAAAGCTCGTAGGTGCAATTTAGCTAGTGCTAAAAAAGGGATGCCTTCTAATTTTTCTTTAAGTATGACCACATCCCATTAAAAGCTAATCCTGCTAGTTGTTTATCTGCAACGTGAATATGGAAACATTGATTTCTCATGATCCAAAACCTTCGAATGTAATCATTAACTGATTCATCCCATCCTTATCACAGTGCTACTAAATCTACCAGGTCTAACACATACTACGAAGAAAAGTGGTCATGGAATTTCGCTCTAAATCCCCCAAGAGTAGATGGAATTAGGTGGTAGGGGTGGCATACCATGCAAAAGCAGTACAAGTTAGGGATAATGAAATTAATCGAACATGGAAAACCTCCATATCGGCTAATTCTCCCAATTGTGCTAGAAATGGCCTATGTGCTCATGTGTGTTTTTGTCCTGGTCACATTTTTTTTGAAAATTCGGGTATCCTTGTCCCTTGTGGGTATGGGTCATTGTCAAATCGGCTGTCATGGGGTTTATGATACGACTGCCCCCATGGGTCATGTTGACTCTGAGTTTGTCTCGAAATGCCCCAATTATCTCCTCCCTCACTATGTCAATGGCGGACGGTGGTAATCTACCGACCCTTTGTTCCAAAGGTATGGGCGCTTGTGTGTCTATATGTCATTCCCTTGCCCATGGGTCGGGGTTCTATGGGGCATTAATGCTCGCCCTAGGTGCCTCGTAATGTATGTTAAATCTTTTTGGCCTTCTAGGGGCCAAAAAGTGCTCGCCCCCACATGTTCGTGGGTCCATGCCATGATTTTGAGAAGTTGTGGGTGGTAAGGGGAAGCTTGATTGAGTCGGGTGTAACGACTGATGGTAATAACCTTCATCTTGTTCTGCGTAACTTACTTCGGATAGTTTGATGTTACACGTGGATGGTCTGGAGATGTGCTCGGATGGTCCAGCATGATACGCGGACGGTCTGAGCATATTAGTTGCGGATCTCGGCGACATGCTACGGAGTACGGGGCCAGCCGCTGTTGGACCAGACTATCTGAGCTTAGGCCCTGGATGGTCCGGTCATGCGCAAGTTCATTGGCATGCCGTATAACAGCTGGGTTTGTGAGGGCCCATTTGCAGACGATGCTTTTGGCAAATTTAGCTCTATTATGACCTCGTGCGATGGGAAATTAGACACAATAGATTTTTCTATCGTACGCGTGAGTTTCTTAAGTGTGTCTTCTATCATCCAATGCGCTATTGCAACTGAGTCCCTTGTAGATCTACGTATTGTTTGAGGGACTGGATGCCATTGGATTTACTTATATTAAGGATTGGTGAAGGTAGGAGAGATGGCATCTCGATCTCCCCTTGCTTGACGACCTTCTAGTGTTAGTCCATCTTGAAATTGGCTAGGTATCTCGCCTCGACCTCCTCGATCAGCTGCCTTTTGTAATTTTCAATTTCTGATGATCTTCGGTCGACAGGTTCTCCAGAGTCGGCTTCATGATGTTGTTGGGGGAAACGTCGGTGCGATCCTTTGAACCGACCATTTGGGACCGATCTTCGATAGGTCAAAACTAACTGTCCCCAGGGGAATTGCCAAAAAGTGTGTGGGCTTTGAGTTGGTGCCAAACACTAGGAGCGTATCGCCTGACAGTGCTCTCTGCGACACGGATGTTCCACGACACGGGGCTAGACGGTTTGTGATGCTGCTGCAGGAGTAGATCTCTATCCGCGTGACGAACAGTCCATGCTTTGGGCCGAGCGGTCTGCACATGTGCAGAGGGTCTTATTCCTTGCGAAGAACCCTAGAACTCACCCCTAGAAGGGACCCTGTTAGGGAGGAGAGTTCTAGGGTGTGTCCTAGGAACGATAGGCCATCCGGGACGTCCCTAGACGACATAGAGTTGAAGAGGGATGAAGATTGAAGGTTGGGATAAAGCTAAGCTAAGTCTAAATTACGCCTAATCCTAATGCGATGAAGAACAAAGAAAATAAAGTAGATTATGATTGATTGGTTTGATTGGTGATGCGCTTAATCGATCGTACCTCTTTATATATAGAGGGGAGGTTTGGACCCACCTAGGCATTCTTCAATAGAATCCACGTAATTAGTTGGATAAACACGCACAAAAAAATGGAATACCTCGCCTGATCTGATTTAATCGCGGACTGTACAAAGCGCAGATCGTCCAGGCCATGTGGCTGGACCATCTAGAGATGGCAACGGGTACAAACCCGTCGGGTTTTGCCATCTCAAACTCGTATCCGTGAAAAATATCTATACCCATTAAAAAATCCATACCTGTTACGAGTTTGAAATTTTGCCAAAACCCGTACCATTGGGTTAGCGGGTACCCATTCAATATGCTAGTTCTTTGCATAATCAATAAGTATCATAATAATTAATAAGATCATAGTCCAAAATTTATGTGATGAACAACAAGTTCATGATTTGGTATAAAAATTATTAGAAGAGAGAATGAAATACAAATAATAAGTTGTATAATCCAATGACCTTGCACTAAGTTATCGATCCACCACATATATAGCGCTAGTAAAAACTATAATAGCAATCAAGCAACACTCTCACCAACTACTTATACATTCACCATTTATTTGATGAAAATTAGAAAGTAAATAGAGGAGATAACAAGTTTATTGTTCGTTTATAAAATAAAACGATAAGACTCATGTGTATAAATATTGAGCAAAATCCGTATCTGAAGGGCTAGTTTGAAAACTACATTTTTCTAAGGGATTCCTATTTTCTAAGGGAAAATAAACTAATTTTTCTTAGAAAAATGAAAATCAGTTGGAAAAATTGAGTTCTCAAACTAGTTTTAATGGAGTAAAAATCTATCGGGTTTTGAGTTTTGTTAGCCATTGCCATCCCTAGTACGAAATTGTGCTCAACAACTCCGTATTCGTTCTCTTTTACTAGCAAAGACATATTCTTTTTTTCGAGAAAAAATAATAAACGATGGAAGGAATGCCATGCATATACTCATGGTAAATAAAATGGAAAAATGCGATAAATAATTTACTCGGCGCCGGCGGCCGACGTGGCTTCCCTTGCAGCGGCACACTCACCCGAGAGGCCGAGACCTGTAGCCGGTGGCCGCTATCCGCGGGGGCTCCACCGCCACTCCCGAGTCCCGACTCCCGCTCGCCGCCCGCCTTACAAAACCCCACAACCCCATCCGCAGCCACCCGCCGCGGCACCTCCTCCACCACCGGCCACCATGCAGACGCAGACCCTCATCCTACGCGCCGGCCCCTCCGCCCGACGCTCCACGCCGCCGCCGGCCAGCACCGTGCACCTCGCCGCCTCCGGAAGGTGCCTGCTGCGTGCTCCCAGCTCGCTCCGACGCCGAAGAACCCGCTCTCTCAGGGCCTCTGCCTCTCTCGAGCAGGTCAAGGAAGTCGCCAGCTCCCCAGCTCCCTCCGGTAAACCAACTCCTGCTTCCTCTCTCCCTAATTCGTCAATTCCACGAACGGTGTTGTACGTTTTTTTAGCTTGATCAGTGAACGTCATCGAGGTTAGATTTTCTGATTAGTAATTTAACGTAGTGAGCTCCTGAGTCCGTTTCAGTGGGCTTCTAATGTGTTGTATTGCGTAACTAGGTAGCTGTATCTGTCAGGCTCCACAGTTTTTTGTTCGCGGAACGTTTGACCAACCTATTGCTAGAAGCCAACAGCTATGTTTGCCCGTTTCTATAATTAGATGAACATTTCACACAAGGATGCATTTCTCTTCATTGCAGCAAAATAGCTTCACAAAATCTGATAGCTATCAAAGGCTTATTTAATGCATGATTGAGCAGTTAGCGCTTGGCGCTTAATGAAATTTGGTGATAGGTGTGTCAGTAGATCGTCGACGAACTCTCTCACTCTCTGTACTCTGTGAACACAATGAACTGGAGACTCACGCAAGTTTTGGTGCTGTCAATTGGCAGCGTTTTCCATTGCATAGATTGTGATAAAAACAAAGGAGTATAGGGGCATCGTGCCCAGAATAAACGGCGGCACGTTCGTGTCCACGGAGTGCCATCCAAACCGCTGGGACGTGCCGCGATCGACACTCGCATGGCGGACTTCAGGGAAGATTGCATGCGCTCTGGATAACAAATGAAAAAACTAACCTGCCAGCTATTCCGGCCATTATTTGGCAACAGACTTATATAACAAATCACCTTCTAAGTCCTGTTGCCGGAATAGAGTAACTTTGTGAGGCCGATTTTGCTGCGCAGTTCCTCGGCGCCCAAGAGCCTTCGTGAGGATGTCACCGAGTTGCTCCACTGTCCCAATGAACTGGACATCAATTTGGCCTCGATCTGCACACTCCCGGACGTAGTGGTACTTCACATCTATATGCTTTGTCTGGTCGTGATGCATTGGGTTCTTGATTAGGGAGATAGCGGACTTGTTGTCCACCCTAAGGACTGGTGCGATGGCCTTGACATCAAGCAGATCGGCGAGGAGGTGAGCCAACCAAATGCTTTGGCAGGTTGTGGTAGCCGCCACAATGTACTCTGCTTCGCATGACGAGAGGGCCACCACCTTCTGCTTGCATGACTGCCAAGAGATTGGCCCATCGCCGAGGAAGTAGATGATGAGTTCATCAACATCGCTGCTCGTGATGATGAGATCATCGACATAAATGCCAACAATCATGTGTTTCTGCGCCTTGCCACGCGTGTATACGCCATGTTGATTCTTGCTATGCCTGAACCCGAGGGAGAGTAGAGTCGCGTCCAGCTTGGTGTTCCAGGCATGAGGAGCTTGGCGTAGATCGTACAACGCCTTGTGTAGGCGTAGTACCTTGTCGGGGCAATTTTTGTCTACAAAGCCAGGTGGTTGAGTGACGAACACCTCCTCCTTGAGATCTCCATTCAGGAATGCCGATTTCACATCTATATGATGGATCAGCCAGTTCTGGTGTGCAGCAATCGCGGTCATCAGTCGCATGGACTCGAGGCGCGCCACTAGCGCGAACACCTCGAAGTCCACTCCATAGAGCTGGACGTACCCCTTGGCCACCAAGCGCGCTTTGTGGTAAACAATGGTGCCCCGCTGGTCCTGCTTCACCTTATAGACCCACTTTAGACCAATGACACGGGGAGCTCAATGAGATTCCACGTCCCAGGGCGATAATAGCGTCCATTTCTTCCTTCATGGCTTGCTTCCATCCCGGGGCACGTTCTGCCTCCTTGAACGAGCCTAGTTCCTCGGCGGTGACCGCATGAAGCTCAATAAAGTTGAATAGTGTCCGAGTTGCATACCTAGTTGGAGAGCTATCCTTGATGACATTGTTGACGAGGCGGTAGCGCTGGGGTTCGTCATCGTCCACATCTGCGTCGAGTGCATTATCAAACGAGGGTGGGGACGTGAACTCGATGCCATCCTGCGGAGACGGTGGAACCTTCGAGCACGGTGTAGCCGGCACCGGAGAGGCTTGTGGAGGCGTGGCAGGTTGTGGTGATGCCGGTGCAGATTCCCTTTCCCTGCCTTTGACGGGCATGGACAGAGACTCGACGCTGAGCCGTTTGAAGAGTCGAAGACAACATCTGATGTCGATGCAGTATCCCAGCACCAGCTCGCGCTTTCATCAAACACGACATCCTGTGATACATGTAGCCGTTCACTGACTGGATCGAACAAGCGATATGCCTTGCTTCCTTCCTCGTAGCCAAGCATCACCATCGACGTGGACCGATCAGACAGCTTCTTGAGGTAAGACTGTACGTTCTTGACATGGCCAATACAGCCGAAAGTCCTCAGGTGATGGACAGACGACTGCTTACCATGCTAGGCCTCATACGGGGTCATCCTGGACAATGCCTTCGTCGAGGAGTGGTTCAAGAGGTATGCAGCGGTATGCACGGCTTCACCCCATAACATCCCTGGAACGCCCTTCGCCTTCATTATGCTGCGCGCGGTGGAAACCACGCTCTAGTTTTGGCGTTCGACAACCCCATTTTGCTGAGGCGAGTAAGGGGCTATCAATTGCCGATGGACGCCTTGATCTACCATGTACTCGCCGAACTCGATCGAGGTGAATTCACCCTCGCGATCTGTTCACAGCACCTTGAGTTTTCGCCTGCTCTCTAATTCCGCGTGGGCCTTGAACTTCTTGATGGCAGCAGCAGCTTCATCCTTGCTCGCGATCAGGGTGAGCCACATATAGCGACTCATGTCATCTATCAATAGGAGAAAATACCTCTTACCCCCCGGAGTGGTGGGTTCAATGGGACCACAAATGTCGCCATGGACAAGCTCTAGGCGTTCGTTGGCGCGGTGAGCAGACTGCTGCGGGAACGATGTCCTCTTTTGCTTTCCAGCTAGGCACACGTCGCAGAGCTGGTTCACATGGTCGATGGGAGGTAGGCCACACACCATAGACTGTGAGGACAACCGACGAAGTGCCTGGAAGTTCAGGTGGCCATACCGCGTGTGCCAGCGCCAAGCATGCTCACTTTCGCACGCCGCCAGGCACACTGGCCGGGCGATGTCGATGTTGAGGTAGTAGAGGCGGTTTGGGGCACGTCGTACTTTGGCTAGAAGTTGGCGGCCTGGGTTGAACAGGCGAAGGATGTCGTGCTCGATGTCGACCTTGCTCCCCGCATCATCCAACTGCCCGATGCTAATGATGTTGGCAGTGAGATGCGGGATGTAGTAGACCCCGGTGAGTGCGCGATGCTTGCACACGAATAGTACCGTCACTCGCCCTTCGATGTTCACCAGTGATCCATCACCGAACCGCACGGTTCCACACACGGCATGATCGAGCTCAGCGAACGCGTTCCGAGAACCCGTCATATGGTTTGTTGCGCTTGTGTCGAGGACCCAACGGCTGCTGTCCTTCTTGACTGGCCCATCAAGGTGGAGAAATACCTTGGCCTCATCCAGTTCAACATGACTTTGTCCACGCTGTTCGAGCGATGTCGGAGTGGTGGTGGAGGGAAATTGTGGTCGTCGGGGTCAGCTCCACCGTGGCGAGCATGAGAGCCGGTTCCTCCTCATTGGCTTTCGCCATGTATGCCTCCCCTTTCTCCTTGGACTTGCAGTCCCTGGCCCTATGGCCAGTTTTGCTGTATTTGTGGCACTTGTCGTCGGAGTGAATCCTGCTGGAGCCTGATGGAGGGGCGTCGGGGGATTCACCATTTCCGTGGCCACACTACCTCCGCGCCCTCGACCCTTGCCGCACGTGCCAGAGCCAGAGTTGGAACCGTCATGCTCCTGCTCGATCCGAGCTTTGCGGTGTGCCTTCCAATCTTCATCCCACAACACCAGCCGTTCAAGCGAGTCCGTGACTTGCCTGGCTTCTGGCTGAATGCGCTGCTCGAACGCTTGTAGATGCCCAACAACCTCCTCGATCGGGGTGTTGTTCAGATCGAGGAGCATATCCAGCGCGATGGCCACCTAGTTGAGCCTCTCCGACACAACCTGTAGAAGTTTCTTGATGAGTTTGGCATCTGTGATGCTGTCACCGAGCGTGCGTAGGTTGTCGGCGAGTGTGGTCAGTCGTACTGCAAAGTCATAGACGGACTCACCAGGCTTAAAGACAATGGCGTTGAAGTCGCGTCACAACTGTTGTGTGTTCGCCTCTCGCACACGATCGACGCTGACCCGCATGGTCTGTACTGTCTCTCATGCCTCTGGCCGATTACTTTTTCGTCAGCAAGCTCCACATCTCCTATGTAGTGTTATCCTAAACGGTAAACAGTCGGTCATCCTCTGTTTAGCGTTTAATCGGACTACACGGGCGTTTAAACGGACTAAAAAACAGATTATACAAGATTAAACGTATTAAACGACATAAACGACCAACACGGTTAGCTACTGAGTAGACGTGTAAATGGTCTAAACGGCCGTTTAGGATAACACTGCTCCTACGGTACTCCTCGTAGAAGCGTTGCGAGTGCGAGACGATCGATGTGATTGTCATAGTCACCGGGATCAATGGCATCGTAGTATTGTGCAGCCTAGAGGTTCACCTTCATGACCAATGCCCACTCCTGGTAGTTGGTCCGCGAAAGCATCGGATACTGGATGGAGTTCGAGCCGCGCTCGACTACTCGCTCGATGACCCGCTTGCGCCGTCCGACGCCCCGGGTACGCTATCGACTTGGACGGTGAGGGTGGCGGCGTCGCGGCGAACGTGCCCCCTTCCGTTCTAGCTTGTTAATGTCGTCGTCGCTTCTGGTAGACCTCAACGGAGATGCTGGCGCCATGGCTGGAACAACCTTTGGCTCCGATACCAAATGTCAGTAGATCGCCAGAGTTAGATCGCCGGCGAACTCTCTCACCCTTTGTAGTTTGTACTCTGTGAACACAATGAACTCTCTGGCAAGTTTTGGTGCTGTCAACTAGCAGCGTTTTCCATTGCAAGATTGCGATAAAAATAAAGGAGTACAGGGGCATCGTGCCTAGAATAAACGGCGGCACGTTCGTGTACACAGAGTGCCATCCCAAACCACTGGGACATGCCGCGATCGACGCGCGCATGGCGGACTTTAGGGAAGACTGCATGCGCTCTGGATAACAAATGAAAAAACTAACCTGCCAGCTATTCGGGCCTTTATTTGGCAACAGACTTATCTAACAAGGTGGTCATATTCAGTGGCGGAGGTGGGGTGTTTGTGAAGGATCTTTGTTTTTTTTCCAGTTCTATGTAGACTGCAATGAAAAACTAAAACTAGCATGAGAAAAAAAATCACGCTAAAGAAGAATGGACGAATCAATAGCTTGTGTGCAGATTTGCATACTTGCGAGCTGGGATCCACTTCTCAGCAAGTGTAGTGTAGCACCTAGCAAGCACAGGACAACGAGAGAGGTAGGATTAGTTGCAGCATACATGCAACGTCATGCAAACTTCCAGCGGTGCAGCTGTGGGATGTGTGGGGGGGGGGGGGGGGGAGGACCCAGTGTGGCCCAAACGTAGCTCTGCCAGTGATCATATTGTCGGCTACACCATCGGGTTTTATCAAAGTTTGCTGTAGTGGTCCATATGGAGGACATCTTTGTGGAAATTCAGAATTTCAAGTCTATCAATTTGCCTAGAAGCATTGAGTGAGTGCCTATTGTCCCAAAATTTCCTTCAAGCCAATTTGTTGTCTTTGTGTGTCGGCTTTCCTTCTTTTCTGTAGAACCAATGCTAATTTAATGTATAATCTTCACTGGACTATTCAGCAGGGAAGAGTAGTCAAGCAACTAGAAGAGATGTGAGGAATATAGCAATTGTTGCTCATGTTGATCATGGGAAAACAACTTTGGTGGATTCAATGTTAAGGCAAGCCAAGGTACATTCCAGTAATGCATCCATTACCTCTGTGATTATGTTTATCAGAGATACATTGAAAAGTGAATCTCTCCACCATTGAATGTATATGCTCACAGATATATCCTATGTTCCTATTCAAGACTATTAGTACTTTTAACTGTTGCTCCGTATCTTTGTTGTAGCATGCTAATTGTCTCTCATTGGGAGTGGTGATGCCCCTATACAGACTGAGCATCTGAATTTGTTTTGGCTGAATTGTTTTTACTTGTTTTGCATGGATAGTCAACTACTGTTACTTTCATTGTTTGGTTAGGCAAGTTAACAGAACTGCTTTAAAGGGTCTAATACAAATATGTTAGGTTTGCATTTGGATGGTACGAACTGTTTTGTCATGATCTGGTTGCTTTTTCATATCGATTGTCTTACAAGAATTATGTCCAAGAAAAAGATTGTGTTGGAAACCTTGAAACAATACCCTTGTTATTTAATATGTATACACACTTCTAGAAGCAGTCCCATAATTGGCAATAGTATAAGTACATAAAAACTAATTAATGGAACTTCAATTTTACTTCCCTGGTTACAATTTTCGGGAAGTAAGATGGTTTTACTTGTGGAGCATGATACCAGAACTTTATTTCTTATTGAATACTGGCTTAAAAAAGACAGTATGTCACCTCGGTTACAACCCTCCAGAAACCTATTGCTTAGTTTTATTCACTCAGTTTGATTGGTTCCAATGAGGTATCTGCATTGTTTATTAAATAAAGTAGTGTCTCTTTATTCAGTCTGGGGCCTTACCTCTACAAGACTAGTAGACTACGAATCAGTGTTAAACTAAAACATTGTTTATAACAACGGAGACAAGATAAATTATAAACCATCTGGAACTTACTTTAATTGGATCAATGTTCTCTTACAATGTTGTAGCAAAATTCAGTACTGCATTTACTGTGAAATGATCTCCTTATTGGATTAAGCTAATTGCTTAACTTGTGCAGGTTTTCCGAGATAATCAAGTTGTGCAGGAAAGAATAATGGACTCCAATGACCTAGAACGGGAAAGAGGGATCACGATTCTGAGCAAGAATACATCAATAACCTATAAGGGCACTAAAATCAATATAATTGATACTCCTGGACATTCAGATTTTGGTGGGGAGGTTGAGCGTGTTCTGAACATGGTGGAAGGAGTTCTTCTAGTGGTACTAGCTACTTGGCTTTGTTTTATTCCCCAAACAGTGACTTCTTTCTCGTTTCATGTTTTCGTTATTTTTGTACTTGTCACATTTTTTGGATTCTTATGTGCTTTATTGCAGTTAGTCTTCCCACACGTAGTCATGGGAGGCTACCAAATTTTGATGTGCCTTTTGTATATATTCAATCAAACATTGTACTCTATTTGATAAGGGCTTGTGGAAGTAACTGTGGTGTATGTTGTGGTCTGTTCTTGTAAATATTGTTTCTCTCTCCTTCTATTAATGAAATGATGCGCAACTCTCCTGCGTATTCGAGAAAAAAAAATCAAACATTGTACTCGCATTATGTGTACATATTCCTTTTTCCGCTGCATGGCACCAAGCCCTTATCAAATTGGTTTTCTGAAAACAGTGTACATTGAGGAAACATGTGTATATCCTTCTTTTTTTAAGAAAAAACAGTAGGGAGACCACTAATGTGGTATATATTGTATATAACCTCAACTTTTGAAGCTTATCTTCTATGTAGGTTGATTCTGTAGAGGGGCCTATGCCACAGACAAGGTTTGTTCTGAAGAAAGCTCTAGAATTTGGACATGCTGTTGTTGTAGTTGTAAACAAGATCGACAGACCTACTGCTCGTCCTGAGTTTGTGGTGAATTCAACATTTGAACTATTTATCGAATTAAATGCAACTGATGAACAGGTAAACAGTTATGGCTATCCTATTATTCATATAATTTGTTTTCATTTTATCAACACACGGCTTATCCTAATCCTCATGTTCATGTTCTGTTTCAACATGCCAGTGTGATTTCCAAACAGTCTATGCAAGTGGAATTAAAGGAAAGGCCAGTCTATCTCCTGACAATTTAGCTGATGACCTAGGACCCCTTTTTGAGGCAATTCTTAGATGCATACCAGAGCCACGCGTTGAGAAAGATGGTGCCCTGCAAATGCTTGTGAGTTACAAATTTTACTCTTTTCATTCTTTATTTCTGGTGCATCATTTTCTGTTTCTAGTTTGCATGGTTGGTACTTTAATATTGTTCACAGTTCACACATTTGATTTTCAAGGATGCAGTGTATGTATATGAGTCGTGGTGATATGCTTTTAGCAGCTTCTCTAAAAATGCTTTCAATTACTGGCAATTATCGATTTTATTTCATGAATTGTGCTTCCTAAACTGTAGAAAAATACTACCTCCGTTCTCGAATATTTGTCACCCGCTAGTTCATTTTTGAACTAAACCGCGACAAATAAAAAAGAACGGAGGGAGTAGTTTTTTTCTGTTTTGTTTCTTATTGTATCATCACCTGTGGTGAAACCTTTAATTTCATGGTTAACCAATTATACACATGAAATATGAGCAACAACGTTATCCTAATGCTGAAAGCCATGCTGTGGAAAATTAATTTATAGGTGTTTCTTGTTAACGACTGATATCTGACATTCACTAAAAGAGAAAACTTTGTTGAACATAACTTACTTCCGACATTCACAATCAAGAAATAGTTTTATTATTATTATTACTTCTACTCTTGGACTGCTAATTCTCCAATATTGATTTATGTTCACAGCTGATCTCTTCCAAACTAGTGTCACTGTCACAAGGACACTCACTCTTTTCTTCTAAGAGGGTGCCATTGCTAATTTGAACACAGAAACTCATCAAACACATAATATGAATACCTTGTCTGTTTTGTTGCTTCTTCCAGGATTCATGCTTATAAAGCTCCAAATGTTTTGTCATGAAATTTTTTCTGTTGAGACGGCTTTCTGGCTTCTAAACATTGATTGGTTTTCGCAGCCTATATCTGCACTTATCTTTCGTTGCCTCCATATCTTTATTAATTTTTCCATGCTGAATTGCTGGCTTCAATGAAGGTATCTAATACTGAATATGATGAGCACAAAGGAAGAATTGCAATTGGACGGCTGCATGCAGGAGAACTTCAGCGTGGCATGGAGGTCAAGGTATAACCCTGCTCTTCTTGTGCATGTTTTGGCATAACAACGCGAACATGAACATTCCAGTTAGAAAGTTATATAAAAAATGTTGTCGTATCGCAGATGGGCTCAACCAAAAGAGGGATTGAAATTTCTACTGATCTTTGTGTTTGATACAGTGAAAATATCCATTTACAGTGAGGTGTTATATGGTTCTTTACTACATATATATTGGATAATAAAGTATTACTGAATCGATGCCACAATGCTGATGAATTCCATTTGCAATAATATAATAAAATATGTATCATTTTTTATGAGTACCTGGGTTTTGCCTTCTCTATTTGAGACTGGCGGTCTGGCGCCTTATGATTCATCTCAATTGAGGAAGTCTGTGAGGAAAGCAAATCATATAAAATAAAAGTACTGCTGGGATTAGTTGAGGGCAGAGCAGCCTCCAGCCCTCCACATCTCTTTATCTTACATTTTAGAAGCTGATTTGGTGCACTCTGTTTTGAATTTTATCCTTGTGATTCCAACATGCACCTGAGCAAATGTTGTGATATATAGTCAGAAATTATTGTATATGTGAACAAGCTGATAACTTGGTGGTTCACTGTTGTGCAACGAACCAGTTGAGGCGGTTGTGAGTTTGGCTCCCAGTTTTGCATGCAGGTGCACAAATATGTGTGGTGGATGGTGGTTAGATGTGCCCAGTAGTTGTGCTCCTCGGTTGAGTTTGTGCCCGGATGCACTAAAAAATGACCCTCGCTGTATGCAGCCTTCAGGGCCCTTTGCTGGCCCAAACTGATTGGGGTCTCTCAAACAATGCTGTTGGGGCAATCCTCCCTTGGGGTCAAGTTTTATTATTTTTGTGTTTTATAAATGAAACTGATGTGATATATTGGGTCTTCAGATTCAGTTTATCGTTATATGTATTTCATCTATTGAAGGATCTTAGTCTAGCTCATTCCGTGGAATGTGTGGGTGTATAACCCTCCACCACCCAAGTTTGGGTCCTCTTTGACTCAAATTCTGTTACGTATTTCTTCTCATATACAATGCCACATGGTTCCTTCTGGCTGGTAAAATTTTTATTTCATATATTGGTTCCAAAATCTTATTAAGTCTTCTTTTGAGTAAAATTAGAAAAATTTCTTCACATGTTACCATATTATCGCAGTAGAGTTTCTGTTGATTAAGACATTTTTCAGGTTTGTACACCAGACGATGCTTGCAGGGTTGGTAAAGTGAGTGAGCTTTTTGTTTATCAGAACTTCAGCCGTGCCCCCGTTGAATCTGTTAGTGCTGGTGACATTTGTGCTGTATGTGGAATCGATGATATCATGGTAGGTGTTTGTGCATTCATATTCATTATTCAATCTTTCAGTTCATATTTATAACATGATTCTGTATGCTTTGAACTATCCAGATCGGGGAAACTATAGCTGATAAAGTTACAGGAACACCATTGCCCACTATCAAAGTGGAGGAGCCAACAGTCAGAATGTCTTTCTCCATCAATACATCACCTTTTGTTGGACGGGAGGTATGTCTATCCTCCGTGATAACAAAAAATATGTTCTATCTACTTCCTAACATGCTCTTCTGTGTTAAAGAGTTGGGAAATCCATAAAATATACACTGGTTACTCCATATATCTCTTGTATTCTGTATTCGTTCTAAATTTGTGCAGTCATCCTTCTAAAAACCATAATTATAATAGAAGGTTTTCTCAGTTTTCATGTTAAAATGGTATTTGTTCATTTTCCATAAAAGTACTTTGGCATTGTTATGCTTTAATAATTTTTAATAAATATAACAAGGAAAATAAAAACCAAAAGTTGATATGTTTAAGCTAAATGTCTTCTATATCTTTTTTTCTCGAAAGCGCAGGGGAACTGTGCCTTAAATATATTCAGAAGATGAAAAAAAGTCTATAGAAGACCAGAGGTTACAACAAGGAACTCCTTACGGAGGCCAGCAACGCACATAAATGAAAGGATCCATGGAAACCGGACTCAAAAAACTACTAAAGAAAAACAGGGGGGTTCAGACGTCAGACAAAGGAGCTGCCAAGAAGGAGAGACCCTTGGCCCCAGCTAATTCCCAAAGTCTTCTCTCGTCGTCAGCCTACCGAAGGATAGAGGGGAGACTGGGAGTCTGACCATCAAACACACATCTATTGCGGTGATTCCAAACCATCCAGGCCCCTCAAAGAGATCAGAGAGCTCAATCCTTTCTTGACCATTCCTTGAACTGTTTCAGAAGATGTCTCCCACCAGTCCAGGAAGGATGTCAGGCCCGGCTGGGGTGCAAGGTTATCCAGCCCAAACTTTCTGAGCAGATTATACCAGAAAATCCTTGCAAACACACATGAGACCAGCAGGTGGTTAATAGATTCAGGTTCTTGGTCACATAATGGACAACTGCTTGGGTGAGTCAGCCCCCTCTTTGCCAATCTGTCTGCAGTCCAGCACCTGTTATGGGCCACCAGCCAGAGGAAGAAACGACATTTTGATGGAGCCCAAGTTTTCCAGACCCTCTTGTAGTGGCCAAATGTACAGGATCCCAGGAAGAGACCCTTGTAAGCTGCTTTCGTCGAATACTTTCCATCTGGGGCTACACTAAAGATATGTCTGTCTTCAATGTGAGGGTGCAGCTCAATTTTGGAGAGACAGACCCAGAGCTTTAAGTAATCTGCCAAAACCCCAACAGTAAGACCACCTCTAGTGTCAGATATCCATCTTCTGTTTAACAAGGCCTCTTGAACTGTTCTACTTTTTGTTATCTTCTTTGGGATTATAGAGTATAGTCTAGGGGCAATGGTCGAGATGCTCTTACCCTGCAGCCAATTATCAGACCAGAAAAGGGTACTAGACCCATTTCCCACCTTAGAGACAAGGACCTTGGAGAAGAAACCTCTGGCTTTACTTGGAACCTGAATAGGAAGCCCTGTCCAAGGTCTTCTAGAATCAGTTTTCTGAAGCCACAGCCATCTCATCCGAAGAGCCCATCCAAGCTCTGGGAGGCTTGATATTCCCAGACCTCCAAGCTGAAGAGGACGACATACCTCGCCCTAAGCCACCAAACAGGGCCTCCTCTAGCTTCCTTTCTTCCTCTCCAAAGAAAGCCCTTTCTTATTTTATCAATAGCATCTAGGGCCCAATGGGGTATATCAATTGCCATTGCAAGATACACAGTCATACCTGTAAGAACATGTTGCACTAGAATTCTCCTACCTGCTCTGGTCATCAAATCAGCTTTTCAATTAGGGAGTTGGTCAGCAAATCTTTCTACATATGGCTGAAACTGCTGCTTGGACAGCTTGTGCAAGGATAGAGGAAGACCCAAGTACTTGCACGGAAAAGCTGCAGTTTCACAAGGTAGCAAGCTTTGGACTTCCAATAGAGTTTCCTCTGAGCACTGTATGGGGTAGACATTAGATTTTTGTGCATTATTTTTTAGACCAGAAGCACTGCCAAAGAGCTGCAATATATCTAAAGTAATGGAGATTTCATCAACCGTAGGGTGTAAGAGAAGGGCTACATCGTCTGCATAAATGGAGACCCTATGTAGCTTTCTTCTTGCTGCTAGCTATTGTAGTAAACCTGCCTCCTCTGCCTTCGAAAAAAGATAGCCAAGGACATCCATGACCAATATGAATAACATCGGGGAAAGGGGATCCCCCAGTATAAGCCCTCTTCTATGCTGAATTTGTTCTCCGGGGAAACCCATTTAGCATAACTTGTGTAGTGGAGGAAGCAAGGAGACCACAAACCATGTCTTTCCAGATCTGTCCAAACCCAAGCTGCTGCATGACTTCAATTAAAAAGGGCCAGGAGACTGAGTCAAAGGCCTTGGTGATATCAAGTTTGAGGAGCACCCGGGATATTCTTTGTTGGTGAAACAGTCTTGATGTCTGTTACACTAACATGAAGTTGTCTTGGATGAACCTCCCCTTAATGAATGCACTTTGATTCGGGGAAACCAATTCATTCAACCTTGGTGCCAATCGGTTCGCAAGGATTTTTGTAATCAGTTTTGCAAAGCTGTGGACGAGGCTAATCGGCCTGAAGTCTTTAACTTGCTCAGCCCTTTTTTTTCGGCACCATAGTAATGTAGGCAGTGTTAAGCTTCCAGAAATTGATGAATCTCCTGCTCCAAACAGCTGAAACAGCTGCCATAACATCACCCTTTATAATGTTCCAACACACTTTATAAAAAAAGGCCAGTGAAGCCATCCGGCCCAGGGGCCTTATCAGAGGGTAAACCTCTGATGGTTTCTAGGACCTCCTGTTCTGCAAAGGGGGAGTCCAAGACCGCCAGGTTGTGTCTAGGAAGGCCAAGAGCTTCCAGGTTTTGCATCCCTATGTCCATCCTGCCCAATGAGATTTTTGTAGAAGAGGTCCACTGCTGTTGCTTTTTCACCATGCTCAGTTAGAATATGGTCTCCATCAATCAACTTGGCAACAAAGTTTCTCCTCTTGCGGTGCCTAGCATGGATGTGAAAAAACTTAATGAATTATGTAAATGATTGGCCTCCATGATAATGTCGTTACATCATTTGTGAAATATACCATACCATGTTAAGTGTAATGCTATAATTTTGTTTATTCTTTTTATAGAATACTGACAAATTTACATCTTCTCATTCTCTTTATTATAGGGGAAATATGTTACTAGCCGAAATCTCCGTGACAGGTTGTATCGCGAGCTCGAAAGGAATTTGGCTATGAAAGTAGAAGATGGGGAAACTGCTGATACATTTCTTGTTAGTGGCAGAGGCACACTACATCTCACAATATTGATAGAAAATATGTAAGAAATTAAATTTGGTAGTGTCGTTAATTCAGTGACTTCTGGTTTTTAAGAACAACATGAACTTTGTAGGCGGAGAGAAGGATATGAATTTATGATTGGACCTCCAAAGGTCATAAACAAGACAGTCGATGGAAAACTACTAGAGCCTTATGAGGTAAAATATATACTTTATTGTATATATATAGAGTTGGAATACATTTATTTACTGATTTATTAGCAATAAACCTCTTCTTTTATTACTTTATTATTCCTGGAACTCCTTTCTCCTCAGCTTCCAACTTCCCATTTAACTAATATGTGCTGTTGCTGTGCTCCAGATAGCTGCTGTTGAAGTCCCAGAGGAGTCCATGGGATCAGTTGTTGAGCTTTTAGGGAAAAGGCGTGGACAAATGGTTGACATGGAAGCTAACGGGTTTGTGCCATACTTTCATCAATTCATCGAATTGGTGAAATGTTCAGTTACAATCTGTATAATATTTTGATATAGGAAATGACTATAAGGGCTAGTGCCAATAGTGTTCTGATTTATCAGGCTTCAACTGATTTCCTAGAACAACCAGTTCAGTGCCTCAGTCCAGCACTTCCATCCTTGAATGGCATGTTTTTCTGTTATTTTTAACACAGTATTTTTGTAACTACTAGCACAAAATGAGTAAGGGCGCAAATGGATCGGATACAGACAAATATCATTGATATTACATTTGTTTTAATATTTCTTTCAAATTCAGATTCGAATACGATAATATCAGCTAACAGGATATGAATGAATAACAACATCATAAATATGCGATTTGAGTATTCGCATACAGATATAGTATCAGATGCTGAATATCCAGACTCGGATATGGACACATCTGAACTCTAAATGGGTCAAATACGGTCAGAAAATATTCGAACCATTTGGGCCCCTATAAACAAGGGTGTAAAAATAAGTTTCATAGTCCGTGGACCAGTGTAAGTGAATACAGTATGGGACTAAGTAAGCTGAATTAAATACTCTTAGAGTCATGTGGATTTGGAACAATTTTATTTGAGTGAAAACTCAAACTTCAATGTGAACCTATCCAAACTAATAAAATCCAACAGACTGGCCAATTTTCTGTGAGTTCAACAATGGTCAATTTGCATAATTTTGTTGGGAGCTGCGATATCCTTAATTATGAATCATTTATCTTATCTATTGAGAGGTGTAAAAAATCATGCAAAAGGTGAATGTATCTAATTGATGAAAAAAGTCAGTTTTGAATTAAAAGGCGATTAAGATAAGCTTAATTGTTGACTTTTATGTTAACCATATTATACTCCAGTCTTTGCGTTCTGCTTTATGATATTGAGTGGCCTTGATGAGGATCATTTTGAATGGTAGGACGGAGGGAACAACATTGCTGAAATACAAGATTCCTACCAGAGGCCTTATCGGACTTCGGAATGCAATTCTTACAGCTTCTCGTGGCAGAGCTATATTGAATACAATCTTTGACAGCTATGGCCCATGGGCTGGAGATCTTAGCTCACGTGATCAGGGATCCTTGGTATGAATAAGTTTAAAATAAAAATAGTGAGGTTTTCTCTTACATTTTCTCCAGCATCTAACTTCCAATAAAACAACATAGGTTGCTTTTGAAGATGGAAGCACTACTTCTTATGCACTTCTTAATGCACAAGAAAGAGGTATGTTATTTGTCCAACCAGGGCAGGATGTTTACAAAGGTCAAATTGTTGGTATCCATCAGAGACCTGGTGATTTAGCAATTAATGTGTGCAAGAAAAAGGCTGCTACAAATGTTCGTTCCAACAAAGAAACTACAGGTAATAATTGATTTTTCTCTTAGCACTTGGCAGTTTGATAGTTTTTCCTTTTTTGTTGCTACCAGACCTGAATCCTTTTGACTCTTATATGATGAAATTTATGCACTGACTGTGGGTTCTCTTCTGACAAACTTCCCAATTTAGCCACTGCAAAATAAATACTAAAACTTTTGAACCAGAAAGTAAAAATTTTGGTATAGTCATGTATTACAGGCAATGTAGGTTGTCATTCTGAAATGAACAATGTATACATGAAAATGCTTCTGTACTATACCAACATTTGTATCTAATTGACTCTTTAGGTTTTGATGCAAGTGCTAAATTCTGCGGGTTTCCTATTTGCAGTGGTTCTTGATGAACCTTTAAGCTACAGTTTGGATGACTGCATAGAGTTTATCCAAGAAGATGAGATAGTGGAGGTTACTCCTGCAAGCATCCGTATGTGCAAGAACCCAAAAGTTTCGAAGAAGAAGTAACATAATCGCATCCATTTGTCGTCAATGCATCTTCTACACATAGAAGCTGCATGCTCCGTTGCCAGGTCTCGTATGAGTGACGGCTGCACGGCGTCCTCCTCAAGTCAGTAATCAGGATATTTTTGGTGGTCTACAGACAAAGACTAAAGGTCGCCAGATTAAGATAGAGGATTATATGGCAGTTTTGTGATGAATAAATCAGCCGATACCTGGAGTAGTATTATTTGGCTACGGATAAGGCGGGCACTGTTTCTCATCTACTCCCTGTTCTTTTTTATTTGTCGTGTTTTAGTTTAAAAATAAACTAGACGACAAATATTCGAGAACAGAGTTAGTATTACACATATTGTGTAGGTCATACCTAGGACTATAGGCATTGTACACGATTCTTTCGGCGCTAGCAAAGCTTTATCAAATAGATTAGCACACAACTGTTGCTACAGACATTTATTTGTAATTCAAGCCAGTCTACAAGTTGCAACAAACTCCTGTGCAATTTTGAACTGAAGATTATAGGGAAGAACCTACCATTACACGAATGGACCCATAGATTTAGAGGTACTGTAATGGTTACATTAGTGGGTGGCTTTCCACCACTGAATACTAAACTTACGAAGTCACTGCAGGTCACTGCAGTCTATTGAGTGCAAGCTGCTAATATCCTATGGTCCTAGTTACAAAAATGGACCAGTGAGGGATCAAAGAGGGTGAATGAAAGCTAATCAAAATTTGCTTCTAGGAACTTAAATTGACCACTTAACTTTAATTGAGATAAAGTAATTGATCAAACCAAAAGCGCATCAGTCAACTAGTGATCTTATGATTTCAAAATGCTTCTAAGACTCACACGAGATCAACAAAACGAACAGATCACAAATCAGACACTGAAAAGCCTGAATTAGTCCAAAATCACGTCACTATTCGGTGTTGTTTTCATCAACTCGAACTTCAGTTTTTGAATGCGAAACTGAACCAACCAGACTCTGATTGAACTGAAATTTTACACAGCTGAAATTTTACACACCTTGACAATTGAGTTTTCAAGGTCTCCATAAATTTTGAACTCAACCGAATTTGTAGATCAATCGTAGATCTGAAATACAAACATGCTTGTGGTTTTGTTGGGATTTTGCCTTTTTGATCAAAACAAGTTCAGATCAATCCAGAACAAAAAACTATGTAACCAGAGGTTCTAAGTGGTCTAAAAACTGAATCAAACCTAGAGAGAAACCCCAATTCAAGAACTCCAAGATTTTCACAAATCCATAAAGAGAGGACAAGGAAGAACACAAGAACAAAATCGACTCAAAATTTCAGCGGAGATAAAACAGAGAAAACGAGTCGAACTAGCCTGGTGGATGGATTCTGTCACCCTTCCTTTGAATAGAGTAGTGAGGATCAGAAACACATACGCAAGTTCAAAACATCTATGGATCTCGGCTACACTAGGGAGAGGAAAAATTAAAGTTTCTAAGCAGAAGCCTAAAACAAATAGCCAAAGAGACGATTGAAACAATGAGTCCATCCTTCTATTTATATAGGGTTATTACTACCTCCTAAACTACACCTAGTGTCGGCATTTCGAGACCGGGGGGTCCCTAAGCCGACGAGTGAGTGTGCCGCGTGCCCCAGCCCAGATGGGTCGAGCGCGTGGGCGAGCGCGAAGGGGGGAGAGCGAGGTGGCCGGAGCCGAGTCGTGAGGGAGGTGGAGATCCCGCGGTCTGGGCTGGGGCACGCGGCACACTCACTCGTCGGCTTAGGGACCCCCCAGTCTCGAAACGCCGATAGTTGGCGCGCCAGGTAGGGGCCTGCTGCGTGTTGACGAGCAGTTTCCCGTCAAGCTCCAGATGGGCAGTCTCCAACGACCTCTCCAACCCGGGACGGTGCTCCGTTTCGGGAGCCTCGAGTTCATGTCTTTCGACGGCAGCTACGACATGATACTCCTTCCACCGCCGCGCGACGGCGACAATGGTGGCCGACAGCCCGCCCGCCGGCGGCGGAATCGACGACGTCTTCCCCGCGTGGGGGAAGAACAACATTCGAGCTCGCCCCATCCTCTCCCTCACCATCGGAGGAGGGGGCGGGGCAACCAGGGCCGAGCGGGAGGCTGCGCTCCGTCGGCTGTCGAGCGAATCGACATCCCCAGCGCCCCAACGGAGGACGCGTCGGGCGTCACCCTCGCGTTTGAGGCGAAGGCAAGCGCCGTCCCCCCCGCAACACGCCAACCCCGAGCAAGTGGACGACGCCAGCACGCTCACGGAGGGCCTGCAGGACGTCGCCCTCGTACCCAGGACGACGGCGCGATCAGTCCCCGATGTGACTTCGTCGCTCCTCATCGACCAAAAGGTACCGACTGATCCCCATCCTTCGTCATTTCGACTCGGCCTCAACCCGCCTAGCGACCTCGCTCTGGCGGGCGCTCACGTTGAGGCAAGTGCAACCTCTCTTGGGTTTCGTGTGCGGTCGCCTTGGGACCGATTGACGGGCGTCTCGACCTACGGGCCCTCTGGGTCCGAGGAAGATGACGACCCCAGCATCTGCTGGGATTTCTCTGGATCTGGCAACCCCAGTGCCATGCGGGACTTCATGACCGCATGCAACTACTGCCTCTCCGACTGTTCCGACGGCAGCCACAGCCTTGACGACAAGGACTGCGGCCCGAGCCGCGAATGTTTCCACGTCGAGCTAGGGGATCCCTCCGGAGGCAACCGTCTCGGCATGCCGGAGGATGGTGATCTCCCTAGGCCAGTGCCTCGCGCCGACATCCCGCGGGAGCTAGCTGTGGTCCCCGTTCCGGCGGGGGGTCACGACCCACAGCTCGAGCAAGTCCGCGGGGCGCAGGCCGGGCTCGACGAGGGGGCAGGAGCGCTCGAGTCGATCCGACGGGACGTCGGGCAGGTATGGGCGGGCCAGCCCCCGGCCGGAGAAATACGTCACCTGCCCCAGGGTCTCCAGCACCGCATCGCCATCGATGCCAGGGACAGGCCGCCACCCGCATCCAGCGGAACCGGTCAGGACCTGGCAGCCGCAGCGATGCTCCTCCGCGCGATGCCGGAGTCATCAACCACCGAGGGTCGGCGAATCCAGGGAGAGCTCAAGCATCTCCTGGAAGGCGCTGCGGCCCGGCGGGCCGAGAGCTCTGCCTCCCGAAGGCAGGGGTACCCCTCGGAACCTCGTGCCGCGACTTCCCGACTCATGCGGGAAGCCTCGGTCTACACCGGGCGCACGCGCAACACCGCGCCTGCGGCCCCGGGCCACCTCGGCGACGAGCACCCTCATCGCGACCGTCGGGCCCGCCTCGACGAAAGGGTGCGCCGAGGCTATCACCCCAGGCGTGGGGGACGCTACGACAGCGGGGAGGATCGGAGTCCCTCGCCAGAACCACCCGGTCCGCAGGTCTTCAGCCGGGCCATTCGGCGGGCGCCGTTTCCGGCCCGATTCCGACCCCCGACTACCATCACAAAGTACTTGGGGGAAACAAGACCGGAATTGTGGCTCGCGGACTACCGCCTGGCCTGTCAACTGGGTGGAACGGACGACGACAACCTCATCATCCGCAACCTCCCCCTGTTCCTCTCCGACACTGCTCGCGCTTGGTTGGAGCACCTGCCTCCGGGGCAGATTTCCAACTGGGAGGATTTGGTTCAAGCTTTCGCCGGCAACTTCCAGGGCACGTACGTGCGCCCCGGGAATTCCTGGGACCTCCGAAGCTGCCGGCAACAGCCGGGAGAGTCTCTTCGGGACTACATCCGGCGGTTCTCGAAGCAGCGCACCGAGCTGCCCAACATCACCGACTCAGATGTCATCGGCGCGTTCCTTGCCGGCACCACTTGCCGTGACCTGGTGAGCAAGTTGGGTCGCAAGACCCCCACCAGGGCGAGCGAGCTGATGGACATCGCCACCAAGTTCGCCTCTGGCCAGGAGGCGGGCGAGGCCATCTTCCGAAAGGACAAGCAGCCCCAGGGCCGCCCGTCGGAGGATGCTCCCTGAGAGCACCTAGAGGGGGGGGGTGAATAGGTGATCCTGTAAAAACTTCAAACTTAAGCCACAAAAACTTGTTAAGCGTTAGCACAGTTAATGCCAAGTGGCTAAGGTGAAGTCTTCAACAAAACACAATACCACAAGAATCAAGCACAGAGGGACACGGTGGTTTATCCCGTGGTTCGGCCAAGCCAATGCTTGCCTACTTCCACGTTGTGGCGTCCCAACGGACGAGGGTTGCAATCAACCCCTCTCAAGCGGTCCAAAGACCCACTTGAATACCACAGTGTTTTGTTGTTCTTATCTCAATCCCGTTTGCGAGGAATCTCCACAACTTGGAGCCTCTCGCCCTTACAAAAGATGTTCACAAAGAATCACGGAGTAAGGGAGGGATTAGCAACTCACACACAACACAAGGATCACAGCGAATACGCACACACAAAACCCAGACTTGAGCTCAAGAGGCTAACACACTAGAACAGAGCTCAAATCACTAGAATGTCAAACAAGTGCGCAAGATTGATGTGTGAGTGATCAAGAGTGCTCAAGGAATGCTTGGGTGCTTCCTCCATGCGCCAAGGGGTCCCTTTTATAGCCCCAAGGCAGCTAGGAGCCGTTGGGAACAAATCTGGAAGGCCATCTTTGCCTTCTGTCTCGTGGCGCACCGGACAGTCCGGTGCACACCGGACACTGTCCGGTGCCCGATTTGTTTCCAAAAATAGCACTTCTGACCGTTGCTGGCTGCTTCAGATCTGCGCTTAGTTGGCGCACCGGACATGTCCGGTGCACACCGGACAGTCCGGTGTTCCTTCCCGACCGTTGGCTCGGCCACGTGTCTCGCGCGGATTGCGCGGCCGACCGTTGGCCCTGGCCGACCGTTGGCTCACCGGACAGTCCGGTGCACACCGGACAGTCCGGTGAATTATAGCCGTACGCCGTCGGCGAATTCCCGAGAGCGGCCAGTTCGCGCCGAGGAGGCCTGGCGCACCGGACACTGTCCGGTGCACACCGGACAGTCCGGTGCTCCAGACCGAGCAGGGACTTGGCTGCACACAGCCAAGTCATTCTCTCCCCTTTTCTCTTTTTCTTCTTGCTGTTTCTAACACTTAGACAAACATGTTAGTCCACAAAACCAATGTACTAAGGCTTAGAAACATACCTTTATCTCATGATTTGCACCTTGTTCATCCATGTACACAAATTCATAATTAAACACATGTGTTGGCACTCAATCACCAAAATACTTAGAAATGGCCCAAGGGCACATTTCCCTTTCAATCTCCCCCTTTTTGGTGATTTATGCCAACACAACATAAAGCCACTAGAACAAGTGCAAACTCAATTCAAATAACACTTAAATTTATTTTGAATCAATTTTGGCATATATGGATCATCCTTTGCCACCACTTGGTTTGTTTTTGCAAATCAAACACAAATCTCTATCTCTAAGTTAAACACACATGTTTAAGCATAAAGAGAGTCATTCAAAAAGAGATTGATCAAGGATTTCAAAAACTCCCCCTTTTTCCATAATCAATACTTCTCCCCACAAGAAGCCAACTTTTGACAAGAGAGACAACTTAAGAATTTTGACAAATCAAAGACTCTATTCTACTATTTTCAAAATCTCTCAAGTGGTAGCTGATCCATTTATTGCTTTGGCCTTTATTTTCTCCCCCTTTGGCATCAAGCACCAAAACGGGATCAATTGTGGCCCTTTAACCCCATTGCCTCACCAAAATCTTCAATTAAGAGCAAATGGCAATAAGAGTTCATGAGATGGACTTGGAATAAGTTACCCTTCATCGGAGTGCAGTGGAAGTCTTTCATGGTCCAAGTCCACCTTTTCCCTTTCAATTCTCCTTTGTGACTAACACAAGCAAACTCAAACATATGGTTAGTCTCAGAGGGTCAAGTTGTAACACATCTCCCCCTAAACATGTGCATCACATTGCAACGGACTTGTGAGGTCCAGGGAGTGTTTGTACAACTTGAGCACCATAATAAGCAACAAAATGCAGAAGGGAACATGATCAAAAGCATAAATACATGTATGCTACAATTCAATCCAAGTTCCGCGAATCTAAGACATTTAGCTCACTACGCAGCCTGCAAAAGGTCTTCTCATCTAAAGGCTTGGTAAAGATATCGGCTAGCTGGTTTTCGGTGCTTACATAAAACACTTCGATATCTCCCTTTTGCTGGTGGTCTCTCAAAAAGTGATGCCGGATGTCTATGTGCTTTGTGCGGCTGTGCTCAACAGGATTTTCCGCTATTCGGATAGCACTCTCATTATCACATAGGAGTGGGACTTTGCTCAGATTGTAGCCAAAGTCCCTGAGGGTTTGCCTCATCCAAAGTAGTTGCGCACAACACTGTCCTGCGGCAACGTACTCGGCCTCAGCGGTGGATAGGGCAACGGAGGTTTGTTTCTTAGAGTTCCATGACACCAGGGACCTTCCTAAGAATTGGCACGTCCCCGATGTACTCTTCCTATCGACCTTACATCCAGCATAGTCGGAATCTGAGTACCCAATTAAGTCAAAGTTAGACCCCTTTGGATACCAGATCCCGAAGCAAGGCGTAGCGACTAAATATCTAAGAATTCGCTTCACCGCCACCAAGTGACACTCCTTAGGATCGGATTGAAATCTAGCACACATGCATACGCTAAGCATAATATCCGGTCTACTAGCACATAAATAAAGTAGAGATCCTATCATTGACCGGTATGCTTTTTGATCAACGGACTTACCTCCTTTGTTGAGGTCGGTGTGTCCGTCGGTTCCCATCGGAGTCTTTGCGGGCTTGGCGTCCTTCATCCCAAACCGCTTCAGCAGATCTTGCGTGTACTTCGTTTGGGAGATGAAGGTGCCGTCCTTGAGTTGCTTCACTTGGAACCCAAGGAAGTAGTTCAACTCGCCCATCATCGACATCTCGAATTTCTGCGTCATCACCCTGCTAAACTCTTCACAAGACTTTTGATTAGTAGAACCAAATATTATGTCATCGACATAAATTTGGCACACAAACAAATCACCATTACAAGTCTTAGTGAAAAGAGTTGGATCGGCTTTCCCAACCTTGAAAGCATTAGCAAGTAAGAAATCTCTAAGGCATTCATACCATGCTCTTGGGGCTTGTTTAAGTCCATAGAGCGCCTTAGAGAGCTTACACACGTGGTCGGGGTACCGCTCATCCTCGAAGCCAGGGGGTTGCTCCACGTACACCTCCTCCTTTATTGGCCCGTTGAGGAACGCGCTCTTCACATCCATTTGGTACAACCTGAAAGAATGGTGAGCGGCATATGCTAGCAAGATACGAATGGACTCTAGCCTAGCCACAGGAGCAAAAGTCTCCTCAAAGTCCAAACCTGCGACTTGGGCATAACCTTTTGCCACAAGTCGAGCCTTGTTCCTCGTCACCACCCCGTGCTCGTCCTGTTTGTTGCGGAACACCCACTTGGTTCCCACAACATTTTGCTTGGGACGAGGCACCAGCGTCCAAACTTCGTTGCGCTTGAAGTTATTGAGTTCCTCCTGCATGGCCAACACCCAATCCGGATCTAGCAAGGCCTCCTCTACCCTGAAAGGCTCAATAGAGGAGACAAAAGAGTAATGCTCACAAAAATTAACTAATCGAGATCGAGTAGTTACTCCCTTGCTAATGTCACCCAAAATTTGGTCGACGGGATGATCCCTTTGAATCATCGCTCGAACTTGGGTTGGAGGTGCCGGTTGCGCTTCTTCCTCCATCACTTGATCGTCTTGTTCTCCCCCTTGATCACACGCCTCCTTTTGATGAACCTGTTCATCGTCTTGAGTTGGGGGATGCACCGTCGATGAGGAAGAAGGTTGATCACGTTCATCCTGTTCCTGTGGCCGAACGTCTCCAATCGCCATGGTTCGTATCGCGGCCGTCGGAACATCTTCTTCATCTACATCATCACAATCAACAACTTGCTCTCTTGGAGAGCCATTAGTCTCATCAAATACAACGTCGCTAGAGACTTCAACCAAACCCGATGATTTGTTGAAGACTCTATACGCCTTTGTATTTGAATCATAACCTAATAAAAACCCTTCTACAGCTTTGGGAGCAAACTTAGAATTTCTACCCTTCTTTACTAGAATGTAGCACTTGCTCCCAAAAACACGAAAGTACGATACATTGGGTTTGTTACCGGTTAGTAGCTCATATGACGTCTTCTTGAGGAGGCGGTGAAGGTAGACCCTGTTGATGGCGTGGCAAGCCGTGTTCACGGCTTCCGACCAAAAGCACTCGGGGGTCTTGAACTCTCCAAGCATTGTCCTCGCCATATCAATTAGCGTCCTGTTCTTCCTCTCTACCACACCATTTTGTTGTGGTGTGTAGGGAGCGGAGAACTCGTGCTTGATCCCTTCCTCCTCAAGAAACTCCTCCACTTGAAGGTTCTTGAACTCGGACCCGTTGTCGCTCCTTATCTTCTTCACCTTGAGCTCAAACTCATTTTGAGCTCTCCTGAGGAAGCGCTTGATGGTCCCTTGGGTTTCAGACTTATCCTGCAAAAAGAATACCCAAGTGAAGCGGGAAAAGTCATCAACAATAACTAAACCATACTTACTTCCTCCTATGCTTAGATAGGCGACGGGTCCGAAGAGGTCCATATGCAGCAGCTCCAGGGGTCTCGACGTGGTCATCACGTTCTTGCTGTGATGTGCTCCTCCCACTTGTTTACCTGCCTGACAAGCTGCACAAGGTCTATCTTTTTCGAAATAAACATTTGTTAGACCTATCACGTGTTCTCCCTTTAGAAGCTTGTGGAGGTTCTTCATCCCCACATGTGCTAAGCGGCGATGCCACAGCCAGCCCATGCAAGTCTTAGCCATTAAGCATGCATCTAGACCGGCCTCTTCTTTTGCAAAATCAACTAAATAAAGCTTGCCGTCTAGTACACCCTTAAAAGCTAGTGAACCATCACATCTTCTAAAGACAGACACATCTACATTTGTAAAAAGGCAATTGTATCCCATTTGACATAATTGACTAACAGATAGCAAATTATATCCAAGACTCTCCACTAAGAATACATTTGAGATAGAATGCTCATTAGAAATTGCAATTTTACCTAGCCCTTTTACCTTGCCTTGATTCCCATCACCGAATATAATTGAATCTTGGGAATCCTTATTCTTGACGTAGGAGGTGAACATCTTCTTCTCCCCCGTCATATGGTTTGTGCATCCGCTGTCGATAATCCAGCTTGAACCCCCGGATGCATAAACCTGCAAGGCAAATTTAGGCTTGGGTCTTAGGTACCCAACTCATGTTGGGTCCTGCAAGGTTAGCACAAATATCTTTAGGGACCCAAATGCAAGATTTTTCTCCCTTGCATCTAGCCCCTAATTTCCTAGCAACTACCTTCTTACCCTTTCTACAAATAGCAAAGGGAGCATTACAAGCATAATAAATGGTAGAAGGTTCATTCACTACTTTCCTAGGAGCATGAATAACATTCTTTCTAGGTACATGAGCAATATCTCTCCTAGACATATGTACAACATTTCTCCTACACATATCTCTACCATGATTATAAGAAGAACTAGAAGCAAACATTGCATGAGAATCATAAGCATATGAATCAAAATGATTATAAGCATTTCTAGCATGTCTCCTATCATAATACATAAAAGCATGATTCTTTTTAGTATTACTAGCCATCGGGGCCTTCCCCTTCTCCTTGACGAAGATGGGAGCCTTATGGCTTGTTAAGTTCTTGGCTTCCCTCTTGAAGCCAAGCCCATCCTTAATTGAGGGGTGTCTACCAATCGTGTAGGCATCCCTTGCAAATTTGATTTTATCAACTTCATTCTGGCTAGTCTTAAGTTGGGCATTAAGACTAGCCACTTCATCATTTAATTTGGAAATTAGAACTAGGTGTTCACTACAAGCATTAACATCAAAATCCTTACACCTAGTACAAATTTCAACATGTTCAACACAAGAATTTGATTTACTAGCTACTTCTAGTTTAGCACTTAAATCAATATTAACACTTCTTAAGGTAGAAATGGTTTCATGACAGGAAGATATTTCACTAGAAAGCATTTCATTTCTTTTCACTTCTAAAGCATATGATTTTTGTGCCTCTACAAATTTATCATGTTCATCATACAATAAATCTTCTTGCTTTTCTAAAAGCCTATCCTTTTCATTCAATGCATTAATTAATTCATTGATTTTCTCTATCTTAGATCTATCTAAGCCCTTGAACAAGCAAGAATAATCTATGTCATCATCACTAGACTCACTATCACTAGATGAAGCATAAGTGGAGTCTTGAATACTCACCTTCTTCTCCCTTGCCATAAGGCAAGTGAGACGCTCGTTGGGGAAGAGAGCCGATTTGTTGAAGGCAGTGGCGGCGAGTCCTTCGTTGTCGGAGTCGGAGGAGGAGCAATCCGAGTCCCACTCCTTTCCTAGATGCGCCTCGCCTTTTGCCTTCTTGTATTGCTTCTTCTTCTCTCTTTTGTTCCCCTTTTCCTGGTCACTTTCATTATCGGGACAGTTAGCAATGAAATGACCAAGCTTACCGCATTTGAAGCATGAGCGCTTCCCCTTGGCTTTGGTCTTGCTTGGTTGTCCCTTGTGACCTTTAAGCACCGTCTTGAATCTCTTAATGATGAGAGCCATCTCTTCATCATTAAGGCCAGCCGCCTCAACTTGCGCCACCTTGCTAGGTAGCGACTCCTTGCTCCTCGTTGCCTTTAGAGCAATGGGTTGAGGCTCGTGGAGTGGTCCGTTCAACGCGTCGTCGACGTATCTTGCCTCCTTGATCATCATCCTCCCGCTCACGAATTTTCCAAGCACTTCCTCGGGCGTCATCATCGTGTACCTGGGATTCTCACGAATATTGTTCACGAGATGAGGATCAAGTACGGTAAAGGACCTGAGCATTAGGCGGACGACGTCGTGGTCCGTCCATCGCGTGCTCCCGTAGCTTCTTATCTTGTTGATAAGGGTCTTGAGCCGGTTGTACGTTTGCGTTGGCTCCTCGCCCCTTATCATCGCGAACCGTCCAAGCTCGCCCTCCACCAACTCCATCTTGGTGAGTAAGGTGACGTCGTTCCCCTCATGAGAAATCTTGAGGGTGTCCCAGATTTGCTTGGCGTTGTCCAAGCCGCTCACCTTATGGTATTCATCCCTGCACAAGGAAGCTAGAAGAACAGTAGTAGCTTGTGCATTTTTATGAATTTGTTCATTAATGAACATGGGACTATCCGAACTATCAAAGTGCATTCCGCTCTCTACAATCTCCCATATACTAGGATGGAGAGAGAATAGGTGACTACGCATTTTGTGACTCCAAAATCCGTAGTCCTCTCCATCAAAGTGTGGGGGCTTGCCAAGTGGAATGGAGAGCAAATGAGAATGTGAACTTTGCGGAATACGAGAGTAATCAAAGGAAAAGTTCGAATTAACCGGTTTTCTCCTCTCGTAGTCGTTGTGGTCCTCATCCTTTTGGGAAGAAGTAGACTCGTCGCTGTCGTAGTAGATGATCTCCTTGATGCGCCTGGTCTTCTTCTTCTTCCCATCCTTTCGTCTTTGACCCGAGCCGGAGTCGGTAGGCTTATCGTCCTTCGGCTCGTTGACGAAGGTCTCCTTCTCTTTGTCGTTGATCACTATACCCTTCCCCTTAGGATCCATCTATTCGGGCGGTTAGTCCCTTTGTGAATAGAACGGCTCTGATACCAATTGAGAGCACCTAGAGGGGGGGGGGGGGGTGAATAGGTGATCCTGTAAAAACTTCAAACTTAAGCCACAAAAACTTGTTAAGCGTTAGCACAGTTAATGCCAAGTGGCTAAGGTGAAGTCTTCAACAAAACACAATACCACAAGAATCAAGCACAGAGGGACACGGTGGTTTATCCCGTGGTTCGGCCAAGCCAATGCTTGCCTACTTCCACGTTGTGGCGTCCCAACGGACGAGGGTTGCAATCAACCCCTCTCAAGCGGTCCAAAGACCCACTTGAATACCACAGTGTTTTGTTGTTCTTATCTCAATCCCGTTTGCGAGGAATCTCCACAACTTGGAGCCTCTCGCCCTTACAAAAGATGTTCACAAAGAATCACGGAGTAAGGGAGGGATTAGCAACTCACACACAACACAAGGATCACAGCGAATACGCACACACAAAACCCAGACTTGAGCTCAAGAGGCTAACACACTAGAACAGAGCTCAAATCACTAGAATGTCAAACAAGTGCGCAAGATTGATGTGTGAGTGATCAAGAGTGCTCAAGGAATGCTTGGGTGCTTCCTCCATGCGCCAAGGGGTCCCTTTTATAGCCCCAAGGCAGCTAGGAGCCGTTGGGAACAAATCTGGAAGGCCATCTTTGCCTTCTGTCTCGTGGCGCACCGGACAGTCCGGTGCACACCGGACACTGTCCGGTGCCCGATTTGTTTCCAAAAATAGCACTTCTGACCGTTGCTGGCTGCTTCAGATCTGCGCTTAGTTGGCGCACCGGACATGTCCGGTGCACACCGGACAGTCCGGTGTTCCTTCCCGACCGTTGGCTCGGCCACGTGTCTCGCGCGGATTGCGCGGCCGACCGTTGGCCCTGGCCGACCGTTGGCTCACCGGACAGTCCGGTGCACACCGGACAGTCCGGTGAATTATAGCCGTACGCCGTCGGCGAATTCCCGAGAGTGGCCAGTTCGCGCCGAGGAGGCCTGGCGCACCGGACACTGTCCGGTGCACACCGGACAGTCCGGTGCTCCAGACCGAGCAGGGACTTGGCTGCACACAGCCAAGTCATTCTCTCCCCTTTTCTCTTTTTCTTCTTGCTGTTTCTAACACTTAGACAAACATGTTAGTCCACAAAACCAATGTACTAAGGCTTAGAAACATACCTTTATCTCATGATTTGCACCTTGTTCATCCATGTACACAAATTCATAATTAAACACATGTGTTGGCACTCAATCACCAAAATACTTAGAAATGGCCCAAGGGCACATTTCCCTTTCACTCCCGAGGCGTCTACTCCGCTCGGCGCCAAGAAGAAAGGCAGGAGGAAGTCGCAAGCGAAACGCGACGCCGCCAACACAGACCTTGTCGCCGCCACCGAGTACAAGAACCCTCGGAAGCCCTCTGGAGGGGCTAACCTCTTCGACAAGATGCTCAAGGAGACGTGCCCTTACCATCAGGGGCCCGTCAAGCACACCCTCGAGGAGTGCGTCATGCTTCGGCGCCACTTCCACCGGGCCGGGCCACCCGCAGAGGGTGGCAGGGCCCGCGACGACGACAAAAAGGAAGATCACCAAGCAGGAGAGTTCCCCGAGGTCCGCGACTGCTTCATGATCTGCGGAGGGCATGCGGCGAATGCCTCGGCTCGGTATCGTAAGCGAGAGCGTCGGGAGGTCTGCTCGGTGAAGGTGGCGGCGCCAGTCTACCTAGACTGGTCCGACAAGCCCATCACCTTCGACCAAGCTGACCACCCCGACCACGTGCCGAGCCCGGGGAAATACCCGCTCGTCATCGATCCCATCATCGGCGACGTCAGGCTCACCAAGGTCCTGATGGATGGGGGCAGCTGCCTCAATATCATCTACGCCGAGGAACCCTCGGCTCCCGAGGGCGAGGCGCTGCGCATCGAGGAGGAGCGGAGCGGGGTCACGCCTGATCAAGATTGGCAGGCCCCGTACCTGCAATATCTCCGCCAAGGAGAGCTACCCCTCGACCAGGCCGAGGCACGGCGGGTAGCGCGACGCGCCAAGTCGTTCGTCTTGCTGGGCGATGAGAAGGAGCTCTACCACCGCAGCCCCTCGGGCATCCTCCAGCGGTGCATCTCCATCGCCGAAGGTCAGGAACTCCTGCAAGAGATACACTCGGGGGCTTGCGGCCATCACGCAGCGCCTCGAGCCCTTGTCGGGAACGCTTTCCGGCAAGGCTTCTACTGGCCAACGGCGGTGGCTGACGCCACTAGAATTGTCCGCACCTGCGAAGGGTGTCAATTCTATGCGAAGCAGACCCACCTGCCCGCTCAGGCTCTGCAGACGATACCCATCACCTGGCCCTTCGCTGTGTGGGGTCTGGACCTCGTCGGCCCTCTGCAGAAGGCGCCCGGGGGCTACACGCACCTGCTGGTCGCCGTCGACAAATTCTCCAAGTGGATCGAGGTCCGACCCCTGAACAGCATCAGGTCCGAGCAGGCGGTGGCGTTCTTCACCAACATCATCCATCGCTTCGGGGTCCCAAACTCCATCATCACCGACAACGGCACCCAGTTCACCGGCAGAAAATTCTTGGATTTTTGCGAGGATCACCACATCCGGGTGGACTGGGCTGCCGTAGCTCATCCCATGTCGAATGGGCAAGTAGAGCGTGCCAATGGCATGATTCTACAAGGGCTCAAGCCTCGGATTTACAACGACCTCAACAAGTTCGGCAAGCGATGGATGAAGGAACTCCCCTCGGTGGTCTGGAGCCTGAGGACGACGCCGAGCCAAGCCACGGGTTTTACGCCGTTCTTCCTGGTCTACGGGGCCGAGGCCGTCTTGCCCACGGACCTGGAATACGGCTCCCCGAGGACGAGAGTCTACGACGATCAAAGCAACCAAGCCAGCCGAGAAGACTCGCTGGACCAGCTGGAAGAGGCTCGGGACAGGGCCTTACTACACTCGGCGCGGTATCAGCAGTCCCTGCGACGCTACCACGCCCGAGGGGTCCGACCCCGAGACCTCCAGATGGGCGACCTGGTGCTTCGGCTGCGGCAAGACGCCCGAGGGAAGCACAAGCTCACGCCCCCCTGGGAGGGGCCATTCGTCATCGCCAAAGTTCTGAAGCTCGGAACGTACAAGCTGGCCAACAGTCAAGGCGAGGTCTACGGCAACGCATGGAACATCCAACAGCTACGTCGCTTCTACCCTTAAGATGTTTCCAAGTTGTTCATATACCCCGCACTCACGCAAAGTTTAGTCAACAAGGAAGGGTCGGCCTCGCCTCGACAAAGCCCGACCCTCCCTCGGGGGCTAAAAGGGGGGAAACCCCTCTGCGTCAAAATTTTCCTCGAAAAAAATCTCTTTTACCAGAATATCTTTCGTGCTTTTTGACTACTTCGAAAAGTGGGTCCTGGAAACGACGGAGTACACGTAAGCAGTCAAGGCTGACCGAGCCGAGGGACTCCTACGCCTCCGGGATACGGATACCTCACTCATCACCTTTTGCGATAAGTAACTCGCGTTCGGATAAAGTGGCTCCGTGGATCGAACAAGTCTTTACGTTCGGAAGCCCTTCTGCCGAAGCGATCCTTCGAGCCTTCTCGACCGAGTCGGCGACAGGGCCTCACGGACGAGTGAAAGTACGCGTAAGCGGCAAGGCTGACCGAGCCGAGGGACTCCCACGCCTCCGGGATACGGATACCTCACTCATCACCTCCCGCGAGGAGCAACTCTCGCTCGCACTAACATCCCTGTTACCGACAAAAAGTCCAGATACTCGAAACAAGAGGAAAAGAGACGCAGCTTTAAAACGCAGCGAGTGTGTGTGTTCTGGCCTCGACGGCCGCACAAGGCACACGCTACAAGACAGTCTGATCCTGCAGGCTCGGGTCTCGATGTTGGAAGGAGGCAGCAACACCCTCGGCATCGACGACACCTTCAGCAAGGCCCGACCTAGCCTCGGACGGCGACGGGGTCCGAGGCTCTCCGCTCCGAAGGACGACGTCATCACCACGCCCGGGCTATCGCTGCCGGGGACTTCTCCGGGAATCCGGCCCGAGCAGGCGGCTCGGTCGGCCACCTCCGGGGCCTCGGCCAACCACCTTCCAAGGGCGCCGGCCCGGTCCGAAGCCTCGGCTGATCAACTCCGGCGTCGATCCTGCCAACGGACAACCCGACTAGGCTCCGGCCAACCAGGTTTCATTTTCGAGCCAACTCCGCCTCTGTTCATGCTGATATCGCTACCCCTGGCCTCGGCTTGTCGAAGAGCGGCCGAGGGGTCTCTTTAACTAAGCTAGAGGAACCTCGGACAGCAAGGCCGACCGAGCCGAGGACTCCTACGCCTCCGGGATACGGATACCTCACTCGTCACCTTGACACGGGGCGACTCATGCTTGGTGAAGCGGTTCAGATAGTCAACAGGCGAGTCTTAGTGCTCGGGAATGAGGAAAAAACACGGCTCCGTGCCGAAGTTACATACATGTTCAGGCCCCAAAAGCCGTAATGAACAAAAACACTGGCATCCGAAGTGCCATTACAAACGGAACTCCGGTTCCGTTTCCACGGATATGGACAACCTCCACGCCGGGGAAGCCCGTGGAGCGACAAGCTCTGGGCGAATCACCAGCAAAACGCAGGTCGCCTCAAGCGTCCCGGCAGATCCTCGCAGCCGTCCTCGCCGCGAGTGCGAGGAAGGGGATGGAATGTTGCATCCTGGCTAGGCAGCAACAGTTCGCCTTCCCCGACATGGCTGGAGGACGTCTCCGCCGTAGGGCTAAGGGGCGATTGCCACCACCAGAAGCTGGAAGAAGAGGTGGTCCGCCGACCTGCGCAGGAGGCAGAGCCCCGGCTCGCCTCACTCCCCGCCCCGGCGAGGATGACGAACACCCTTAACACTAAGGGTGGGGCCGAGACCACAGCCCGGTTCGCCTCTCCCCATCTAGGAGCTGGAGGTCACCACCCTGGGTGACCACCAGCGGAGGGAAGCAGCCGGGCTGCGTGATGAAAATCCTTGAAGCCGAACGATGGCTGAAAGGTACCAACTCCCACGGAGTTGCGTTCCTCCAACGATGAGGCGAAAAGACGGTGGTTTCCCCCATCCGGGGGCTTGGAAGGTGGAAGAACACAGTGCATAAGGGAGAAAGAAGACGTGGTCGCCTTACGGAAGGGGTCGCCCTCCTTTTAAAGGCGACTCTCCCTGCTTGCGCCCCAACCATCACGGGCTGAGTCTTCTCCAACACGCCTCCAAAGCCCTCCCCTGCGGCGCGGGGGCTGGGTCCCGCATGTCATGCAGACCGGCTCCGAGCAGAAGAAGCCAAACCGCCGCGCACGGCGCACGCAACCACCCAGCGGTTACAAGTGACCCTCCACTTTTTCCCAGGCCAACGGGCGAAAGGGGCAGGCAGCCATGCAGGCGGCATGCAACCGCGCCAAGTGGACGCGCCTCTCCGACTCCTGACATGCCAGCACGGAGGCCCAAGCCCACGCGTCGCGCGACCGGCGCGCCGGATGCTGCATGCAAGCAACTGTACCACTTGCGCCACCACCGCACCTCCTCGATTGCGGAACCGATACCGTGACCCGAGGCGACCCAGCGCGCGACCCAGCAGCGCCAGCCTGACGCAGCGGTCAAACACGGTCAAAAGTGGGCCAGCAGTAATGACGGTGGCAGGCATGCGGGAGCAGCGGTCACGCCGTCAGCCAAGCTCGCGACCCATCCGGAGGCAGCAAGAGAACCCCCTCTCACGGCGTGAAGACGACGCGCCCGTGACCCATTCCTCGAACAGCCCGCGCACGCGCAACGGCAGCCTCGCCAACTACTCGCCCCGTCGCATTAACTCCGCGGCTGGACAGGCGGCGCTTCCGGCAGGAGCAGCTGGCGACGCTTCGCCTTCGCCAAAACAACCGCGCCAAAAAAGGTACGCCGCGTCGTTCAATTTCGTATCCTTTTTCCTTTTTTCCTCTTTCTCTATCTCTTGCAACAGGGACCGGGAAAGGGGATACCCCTAAAGGGATCCTTCCCCGTGAAGGAACTAGGCTCCGAGCCTCATTACTGATCAGGGGTTCGAAGGCTGGCCCCCCGAAGGGTTCAACAGCCGCCTCAGATCGCGTGGGCCGACACCCACTACTGGTCAGAGGTTCGAAGGTCGGCCCCCCGAAAGGTTCCACGGCCGCCTCAGGCTACTCGGGCTCCGCGCCCATTACTGATCAGGGGTTCGAAGGCTGGCCCCCCGAAGGGTTCACAGTCGCCTCAGACACCGAGCGAGGGATGACCAGGGGTACGTTCGATACATAACCGAGGCTCGGGCTGCGCTCCCGAGGTACCCTAGGACATTTCCGAGACCAGTGGGAACGATCCTGTAACGGAATCCCATCGGAGGGAGGCATCGAGCCCTCGGACCCCGTCGCCAGGGGACCGGGTCCGGCAGATCACCCGCAGGTACTTTTGGGCGTGCCTCCGGGCCCCTAGCCGACCCCCAACGAACGGGGCACGGACGTCCACTCGGATTACCCGCTTGCAGCTCACCAGAGACACCATGTTCGGTGCCCATCGAGGGTAACATGGCGCTCTCCCCCCCTCCTCCTTGCGGAAAGGCGACGTAGGGGCGTATGTAAAAAAGCCGAGTCTATCCCTGATCGCCCTCTCGCCCTGTGCGGAGGCTCGGGGGTTGCTCTCGCAAACCCGGCTCCGGCCAAACCGTTGACAGCGTCAACATACCAGCCCGAGAACTTGGGCCCCGACAGTGCACCCGGGCTACGACCAGTTCGCATGAGGGAACCACCAGACCAGCCGAAGCATTACGCAAGGCATTAAGACCTCGAAGGAGTGAAACCACTCCTCCGAGGCCTCGGGGGCTACACCCAGCGGGTGCGCTCGCGCGCACCCACCGGAACAAAATGCAACCGAGAAAGGCTGGTCCCCTTGCAAAAAAGTGCGACGAAAGCCTCCAAGCGAGTGCTAACACTCCCTTCGAGGCTCGGGGGCTACTGTCGGGGACCATAATTAGGGGTACCCTCAAGACGCCTAATTCTCAGCTGGTAACCCCCATCAGCATATAACTAGTCTAATCTAGTTATATCCAACCTAATCCAGATTCTATCTAATCTAAATATGACCCAATCTAAAGTGTGTTATTAACAGGTCAGTTAATTTGGTGATATAGGTTAGACACTGTCTCTACAAACATATCTTAACCTAAATTAATGTCTTCCACCAACTCATCCGTGAACAATGACCTAACCTACATCACAGGTTGCCTAGTTCATCTATTCCAAAAGCAAAACTCTGTTAAAACCTACCTACCTCGTGTACCCCGGCTATCCTAACTATATATCCTTAGCCATATGTCCTTAACTCGGATGACAACCCCAAGAATAAAGGCCAAAGAAGACCAACCATGTCAAAGGAGGATAAGCATCAACTCAAGTCTTCAAGGATCAAATTGGATCGCAAGAGGAATCAAGATCCAGAGTTCAGGGAACAGGATGAAGTCTTTCCTTATTATACCCTTGCCACAACCTCTACTTGCCATAACTGTACCTCATCTGACATAATAAATGGCTAGACATACATATCCAAAAAAAACTTTAAACAAAACTTTGATTCCCAAAAGCAAATGAGAAACTAAAATTCTAGACCAAACTTATTGTATCCCTTTTCTTACAAATCTCGAGGACGAGATTTCTGTTAAGGGGGGTAGGATTTGTAGAGCCCAAAATTTGTATCAAAGAAAAATAAGGTTATAAATAAATAAATATGTTTATAAATGGGTATCTTGGGATTATGGAACCCTTGGGAGTTAATTGGTTTTCTCTTCTTTGTGCATATTTGATTAATGGAATTATATTGGTTAACATAACAAATAAATAAATAAAAAAAATGCATCTCATGATTAAGTTATTGTATTGTTGCACTTAGTATTCAAATTTGTGAAACAAGCTTAAGCTAGAAAACTAGAATTTGAAAATGGAAATATAAAATAAAAGAGAAGAAAAAGGAAAAGAATATGTGCTATAGGGAAAAATAGTAATAATAATATATAAATTGTTGGGGGCTTGTTCTCAAATGCTAAGAGTTAAGAACAAGGCAACACAGAAAATGTTAAATGTTAAAGTCCTTCGTCCTCCACCACCTTATATCCTTTCGGGATATAAAGAATTTCAGACGAAGGTTACGAAAGGCGTACCTTCGTAAACATAATAACGAGGGACGAAGTACTCATATAAATCATGAGATATAAAATAAACATTTAAATGTTATAATAGAATCATTTCCATCTTTATTAACACGAACGAATATAAATGATTTCAAATTACAAATGTACCTTCGGTTCTGAGGAAGGCGAAAATACAAGTGCGATGCGAAGGCAAATGACAGGTTCGCGTGAACAGTACAGAGGTACTGTTCATCTATTTATAGGCACAGGTCGCAGCCTGTGACAAATTACAATTATGCCCCTTACAAAAGTTTACAACATTGACTCAGACCTCTATGGATAAAAAGGTCATTCTATCTCTATGTCGGTTTGTAACGCCGAAGCTCCATGAAAAGGAACCTTCGGCCATCTCTTGGAGACGACTTCAGCCGAAGCTGCTTCTTCGTGTGAGACCTTCGGCGCACCGAAGCACGACCCCAACAGTAGCCCCTTTCGCGGTGCTAGATCGTTTTTCGTAACGAGGTTGACCCGTGAAAAAAAGCCTCTTCAGCTTCGGGAAGCCGAAGGTCCAAAAAACACCTTCCCTGAGCTCGTTGCGGAGAAACGATCCGGCTTCCGAGCGCGTGCCAGGCCCACCTTGCAGAGTTACTGTTTGATCTTTGCGGTCCACTGCACAGCGAGTTCGAGTGACTGCCCGCTTGGTGTAAAAAATCCTGCCGCTTCGCCTTCTTACCTGCAGCACTATATAAACAGACGGGTAGGTGTGAAGTTACCACAGCATTCATTGCTATTTGCACTGTTGTGCTGCCAAAATTTTGAACTATAGCCGAAGCTTGATTCTCAGAATCGAACGAAGGTCCATCTCGACGTCTGCTTCGTCAGAAAGAAGAGCTTCGGGAGAAAAGAAAGAAGAAAAAAGTATCTGACTTCCCCAAACTCAGAATCAAATGGCGAGAGTACGATCTACTGCCAAAGTTGTACGTGAGGGAGACGAAGCCGAAGGTTCGAACACTGTGCCCATCTCCGAAGCGATGCAGCGTTCCGGTCTAGTGACTGCGGAAGAAATGCCCAGTGCTGCAGCAAACCCAACAACCGCCGAAGGAGAAGAAGAAAACATTGAAGGGACTGATCCCGAAGATGACTACCGTATTGCCATGCCCAGCAAGCCCAGTCACCTGGATTTTGAGAAATCAACTGTTTCAAAGGCTGACCTTTCGAAGATGGTGAAAGCAGGTTTTTTTAATGAAGATCAGAAGAAGCTGCTTCGCTTCGGGGGGGAAGAAACCACCCCGAAGCCAGAGAAGGACGAGATTGTCATCTTCAAGAGCTTTTTAAAGGCTGGGCTGAGATTCCCTCTTCATAAGATTATTGCAGAGATACTGAAGATGTTTGGTATCTACTTTCATCAATTGACTCCTAACGCCATCGTTAGGCTCAATGTTTATATCTGGGCCCTCCGAAGCCAAGCTGTGGAACCGTTTGCCGACAGCTTCTGCCGAGTTCACGAATTACATTACCAAACAAAGGCCAGAAAAGATGGGCTACATGATAATTTCGGTTGCTATAATTTTGCCTACCGGAAGACAACAAAGTGTCCTGTCATCAGCTACCGAAGCAAATGGCCAGCAGGCTGGAAATCTGAGTGGTTTTATGTAAAAGTTGACGAAGACAAAGAAAAATTGGTACAAAGCACTCTGGATTTAATCTTTGGAGAGACAAGGCCACGATGCCACATCGGCAGGCTAGAAGGTCCCACCTGGGCTGCTCTGGGTGAATTTGAAATTATTTCAGCACATATTGGCACCAGGGATCTAGTTCAGGAATTCTTGGCATTCAGAGTTTTCCCTACTCTAAAAGAGTGGGAAATGCCGAAGCTGGAGGGAGAGAAGAAGAAGGGGGAGCTTGTCCGGCTTCCTTATCACTTCAAGTTTAAGAAGTACTTTAAAAAACCCTGCAAAGAGTGGTTAGACACAGTTGAGGTGATGTGCAATGAAATCCTGGGGAATTACTCCAAAAAAGAGGATCAACTAATGACAGCGGCCTTCGGCGCCCGACCGAAGCGAAGGCTGAACCGAGTGCTTGATGCCCTGGGCTTCGAGTACCCAGACTATGAGCAGTTGAACAAGGGTGCCGAGGGCCACAAAAGAAAAAGAGTGGCCGAAACTCTGACCAAGGATGAAGAACGACCAGCAACAGAGAAGAAAATTCCCAAGAAAAGAAAAATATCAACTCCGAAGCGAAAAATATCCGAAGAAGAGGGGACCCCCACACCACCTTCTACGAGCGACGTGGAGGAAATTTTAAAGGTAATGACTGAACCCATGCCCACGAAGCTAAGTCCATTAGGGCTCCAACTGACGAAGCTTTTTCAAAAGGTGGACGAGCCGGATCAAACGAAGATAAGCAAACCCAAGCGGCAAAGAATTATTGCGGTAACTGAAGTTATCGACAAGACGCCGCCTAAGGCGTCAATTCAGAAAACACCAGCTGTCGAAGGCACCACAAACGTCGAAGTCGCACCTTCGGAGGTCGCGGCTGCTGAAGCCGCTACAGCCGAAGATGTAAACTTAGAAACTACCATTGAGGACATTGACAAAATCTTGCAAGACATGGCTGCAGAAGAAGCTGGCACTGCTGCCGAAAAAACCATGGCCACAGTGCCTGGGAAGGGGAAAGAAATAGCCGAGGACACTTCGGACGACGAAGCCTACACATTCCAAAATTTAATTGGGCAAAAACTGTCGAAGGCCGAAATGGAAGAACTTAAGGACTATGCCAAATCTTGTGGCTACAAACCAGGAGCTCTCCTGTTTGGAGGTGTAGACGATGAAAAATTAGGCTGCATTCGAGACCAAACTGGAGCTAAGGTAATCGGTACTCTATCAAAGAGTATCGGTTTTCCGAAGCTAGAGACAGACATCAGCCGCTACCGACGACAACATATCGTCGGCAGCTTATTTTACTCCAACTTCAAGGTAAACAACCTTTTCTCTGGTTTTTATTGCTGTTAATAATGAAAATGTTACCAACGTAAGTTGTTTCTGTGCAGAGCATGCTACTGAGCAAAGCTCTGAAGATGCAGCAAGATTTGGAGGACAAAAAACACGAAGCTATAATTGAAAACTTAGAAAGCAAGATAAAAGAACAATCTGCCATCATTGAAAAGAAAGACTTCGAGCTCCAATCGACCGAAGGCTTGCTGGCTGAGACTGAGGCTAAAGTATCAGAGTTGAATTCGAAGCTTATCAGTCAATCAAAACAATTCGATCAGGAGAAGCTAGAGCTTAATTCGAAGCTTGAAGCCGAAGTCCGGACCAGCTCAGAGTTGAAGAAATCGTTAACAAGCCTTCAAGACAAATGCTTGAAATTTGGCAATAATTGTATTGGACGATTAAAAAAGATATTTTACTCTGTTGGAGCCAGCAGCGGGAAATTTAACCTTTCAGCGGAAAATTTACCACAGGCCTTCGATCATATTGAAGCTGAAATCGAAGAACTTGACGAAGTTATAGCCGGGCACGGCGACTTCTGTGCCTGGGTAGCTTCTCGGGGTACCGCTGCTGCATTCCTGAAGGCCGGCTGCGAGCATGGAAAAATTGTCAACAGGCCCAACTTCACCCTATCTCCATCAATCCTGGATGATATACCTGACCTCGCCCGAAGCATCTCAAATAGATTTATAAAAATGATATGGACAAAAGGCGGGCGGGAGAAGGCTGGAGACGAAGCCCGAAGTCATCTTCAACCAGTAAGAAATGATACTTCGTACTTACCTTTTCCTTTGCACTTGATTTTTACTCACGATTCCTTGATTTATGTAGGATGACGAAGGTGGAGATGATGCTTAAGTTATGTCGCCGAAGCTATCGCCGAAGCTGAAGCTTAATGAAGATCAGTAGAAATGTACTATAGGAAAAAAAAACTCAGGATACTTTTGTAACAAGTTTTGTAAATACAATTGAACTGTTCTCAAGGAACTTTGTACATACCTTGTAGTATATTCTTACCCTTCTACTAGGGTGCTTTGATGTGAACGAAATCAGTATTTTGAGCCGAAAGCGAAAAAACACCTTCCCTTCTTTTCGTACACAACGAAGCATAGAATACCACTTCTCCCTTCTGCCGAAGCTTTTCTTTTACACAACGATTCATAAAAAGCCAATTCTCTTTTTTGCCGAAGCAACCACTTTGGTACATAAATGCTATGAATGAATGCTTATGTATGCAAATGCCATGATGTAATGTAATGTGCGAATGAATGTCCGAAGCGTATGTCCGAAGCCACACTCATCCATTATTTCCTTAGGAACAACCACACATCAGCTCTGCATTCCCTTAGGAACGACTTTGGAGCTTCTTCGCCTTTTACTTAGGCAGTATAAGCTCTGCATTCCCTTAGGAACGTTTTTGGAGCTTCTTCACCTTTTACTTAGGCGGTATCAGCGTTGACTTTTCGCTGTAAGCTCTGCATCCCCTTAGGGATGTCTTTGGAGCTTCTTCGCCTTTTACTTTCGGCGGAATCAGAGCTCTGCATCCCCTTAGGGACGTCTTTGGAGCTTCTTCGCTTTTTTTTTTCAGTTTCGGCACTCGATGGTGCGTTCTCAGCTTTTACATTTACATTCTTTGGGGGATTTTGCTCTTATAAAACTAAAAAGGAAATTACATATGATGGCCCCATTAAAAACCTTTCTCCCCCTTTAGAAAGGAAAAGGGTGCCATGAAAAAAAAAAGAAAAAGAAAAACATAAAAAGTTACATCAAGTTATACATAATATCTCCGAAGCTCATCTGCATTCCAAGATCTTGGAATTTCGTTGCCATCCATGTCCTTTAATCTGTACGAACCAGGCCTCGACGAGGATGCTACTAAGAAAGGCCCTTCCCATTTCAATTGTAGCTTGCCCACTGTATCTGGGTTGGCCACTCTCCGAAGCACCAAGTGTCCCGGCTCAATATTTTTTAGCCGGACCTTTCTATCTCGCCATTTGACTGTTTCAGCCTGGTATTTATTGATATTCTCCACGGCTTGAAGCCTGATCCCTTCTAAGGCATCTTTCTCCACGAGGCAAGTATCTTCGGGATCTGATTCTGCCGAAGCTACCACTCTTATTGATCCAGCTTTGGCTTCTTCCGGGGTTATTGCTTCGTCACCAAATAACAACTTGAATGGGGTAAAGCCTGTAGATCTTGATGTTGTTGTATTGTGGCTCCACACCACTTTGGTCAACTGATCTAGCCACTTTCCCCTGGGTTGATTGAAGATTAACTTCATTATTCCTGTCATTATGGTGCCGTTGGCCCTTTCAACAAGCCCATTCGACTCCGGATGCCTGACTGATGCAAAATGGATCTTCGTGCCAATTTGATCACAGAAATTTCTGAAATCTTCGGAGTCGAACTGCGTTCCATTATCTACAGTGATGGCCTTCGGTACTCCGAAACGACAGACAATGTTCTGCCAGAAAATTTTTTGGACAGTGGCCGAAGTTATTGTGGCTAATGGCTTCGCCTCAATCCACTTGGAAAAATACTCCACAGCTACTATAACATATTTTAGATTCCCTTGAGCCGGTGGTAATGGACCCAGCAAGTCGAGGCCCCACCTTTGCAATGGCCAGACGGGCTGTATCAACTGTGTCAAAGACGAAGGTTGCTTCTGATCTCTCGCACATTTCTGACAACCTTCGCACTTTTGAACCAACTCCGCTGCATCCGAAGCTGCCTTCGGCCAATAAAACCCTTGGCGGAAAACTTTTCCAAGTAACGGCCTAGATCCGATGTGGGATCCACACAGGCCTGCATGTATTTCTTTCATTAACTCTATACCTTCGGTTCTAGACAAGCACTTGAGCAGCGGGGCACAAACTCCATGCTTGTATAACTCCCCTTGTATCATGACATACGGACGAGCTCTTGCCTCTATCCTTTTATTATAAGCTTCGTCATCTGATAGGAAGTTACCCTGAAGGTAAGAGATTATTTCAGTTCTCCAATCTTCACTGTAAACAGGAGAAATGTTAAGGACTGCTCTTTCAAGTAGCTCCACTGAAGGTGCCTTTATTGTTTCGAAGAACACATCCGAAGGTAGCGGCAGCCCCTATGCTGCAGACTTGGCTAACAAATCAGCATGCTCATTTTGTCCTCGAGGGATATTCTTAACAGAAAATCCTTCGAAGGAAGCTTCGATCCTTCGGACCGTGTCTAGGTATTTTTCAAGCTTCGGGTCTTTAGCCTTGCAACTTTTGTCAATATGACCCGAAACAACCTGGGAATCAGTTTTAAGAATCGCCCTTCTGATTCCCATTGCCTTTAGTTTCCGAAGACCCAGGAGCAGGGCTTCGTACTCAGTTATATTATTTGTGCAGCTGAAGTCAAGTCTTGCTGCATAGCAAGTTTTAACCTTGGACGGTGAGACCAACACAGCAGCTGCACCTGCTCCGAAGGTTCCCCAAGAGCCATCACAAAACACTGTCCATACTTCGGCATCTTTATTTGCTTCTTCGTCCTGAGCCCCTGGCGTCCAGTCGGCAATGAAATCTGCCAATGCTTGAGACTGGATTGAGGATCTATGCACATAATCAATGTAAAATTCATTGAGCTCCGCAGCCCATTTTCCAATCCGGCCAGTAGCTTCTCTATTTCTCATGATATCCTTCAACGGCTGCGAAGAAGGAACAATAATATTGTATGCCTGAAAATAATGCCGAAGCTTCCTGGATGCCATTAAAACGGCATACAACACCTTCTCCAGCTCTGTATAATTTTTCTTTGAGACACTGAGGACCTCAGATACAAAATACACTGGGACCTGCTTCTTGACCTGTCCATCAAACTTCTCCTGGACAAGTGCCGCACTTACTGCTGAGTGCGGAGCCGCCACATATAACAACAGGGGAGCCCCTGGCGTTGGTGGAGTTAATGTTGTTAGATCTATTAAGTATTGCTTCAGCTCTTCGAAGGCTTTTTGTTGACTTGGGCCCCATTGAAAGACTTCAGCTGACTTCAGCACCTCGAAGAATGGTAAGTTTCTTTCTGCTGATCTGGATATAAATCTGTTGAGAGATGCCAGCCTTCCTGTCAATCTTTGGGCCCCCTTTCTTGTGGTTGGTGGCTCCATTCGAAGTATAGCTTCGATTTTATTTGGATTAGCTTCGATTCCCTTTGTTGAAACCAAGCATCCAAGAAATTTGCCCTTCTTCACTCCGAAGACACATTTTTCTGGATTCAGCTTCAGACCAGCTTGTCTGAAGCTGGCGAAGGTCTCCTGCAGATCAGCAATATGATTTTCCTGCTTCGTGCTTTTTACAATAATGTCATCGACATAAGTCAACACATTTCTGCCTATCTGAGACTGGAGAACCTTCGCTGTCATTCGGCTGAAACTTCCTCCGGCGTTTTTGAGCCCCTCAGGCATCCGAAGATAGCAATATGTACCACTTGGGGTTATGAAGCTAGTTTTTGGCTCATCTTCCTTCTTCATCCAAATTTGATGATAGCCTGAGTAGCAGTCTAGGAGACTCATGAGCTCTGAAGAAGCTGCTGCATCGACTAAAGAGTCTATCCTTGGCAACGGGAATTCATCCTTCGGACAAGCCTTGTTGAGATCTGTGAAATCAATACACATTCTCCATTTGCCATTGGCCTTCTTCACCATAACAGTGTTACCTAGCCACTCTGGATACTTCACTTCTCTGATAACTCCTGCACTGAGAAGTCTTTTTACTTCATTGTGAGCCCCTTCGGCCTTGTCATCAGACATTTTCCGAAGCCTCTGCTTTCGGGGTCTGAAGGATGGGTCAACATTGAGCGAATGTTCAATAACATCCCGATTCACTCCACAGAGATCATTGGCTGACCATGCAAAAACATCTTTGTTGTTGAATAAAAACCTTATCAAGGTTTTCTCCTGGTCTTCAGATAAATGCGAGCCCAATAGCACCTTCTGCTCTGCTATGTCTTCACACAATAACATGGGCTTCGGCTGATCCGCTGAAGCTGCCTTCTCCCTCCTGAATTTGTACTGTTCACAAGCTTCAGCTCCATCTATGTTATGGATTGCTTTGGAGTCAGTCCAGCTTCCTTCGGCCCTTCTAGCAGCTTCCTGGCTTCCATGAATAGCAATAGGTCCTTGGTCCGAAGGTATCTTCATGCAGAGATAAGCTGGGTGAAGAATTGCTTCGAAAGCATTAAGAGTTCCGCGACCAATGATAGCATTGTAAGGATACTCCATGTCAACAATATCAAACACAATTTGCTCAGTCCTTGTGTTGTTAACAAATCCGAAGGTTACCGGCATGGTAATCTTCCCAAGTGCTACAATCTGCCGCCCTCCGAAGCCACAAAGAGGGTGCGTAGCATCATGAATCTTGTCTTCGGGCTCTTGCATTTGTCTGAAGGCTTTAGCAAATATAATGTCAGCTGCACTGCCTGTATCAACTAGGACATTGTGGACCAGAAATCCTTTGATCACGCAAGAGATGACCATGGCATCATTGTGAGGATAATCCTTAAGCTGAAGGTCTTCCTGAGAGAAAGTAATTGGAACGTGGGACCATTTTGACTTGATGAAAGGTCCCTGTACTCCAACATGCTGCACCCTTCTCTGAGCCTCCTTCTTCTGCTTCTTGTTAGCCGGCTCTGAGCAAGAACCGCCTGTTATCGGGAGCACCAGCTTCGAAGCCGAAGCAGCTCCAGCTTGATTGTTGAACGAAGCCATCAGCTCAGAAAAGTGGAAGTGAGTTCACCGGAGGTGGGCGCCAATGTTGGGGGCTTGTTCTCAAATGCTAAGAGTTAAGAACAAGGCAACACAGAAAATGTTAAATGTTAAAGTCCTTCGTCCTCCACCACCTTATATCCTTTCGGGATATAAAGAATTTCGGACGAAGGTTACGAAAGGCGTACCTTCGTAAACATAATAACGAGGGACGAAGTACTCATATAAATCATGAGATATAAAATAAACATTTAAATGTTATAATAGAATCATTTCCATCTTTATTAACACGAACGAATATAAATGATTTCAAATTACAAATGTACCTTCGGTTCTGAGGAAGGCGAAAATACAAGTGCGATGCGAAGGCAAATGACAGGTTCGCGTGAACAGTACAGAGGTACTGTTCATCTATTTATAGGCACAGGTCGCAGCCTGTGACAAATTACAATTATGCCCCTTACAAAAGTTTACAACATTGACTCAGACCTCTATGGATAAAAAGGTCATTCTATCTCTATGTCGGTTTGTAACGCCGAAGCTCCATGAAAAGGAACCTTCGGCCATCTCTTGGAGACGACTTCAGCCGAAGCTGCTTCTTCGTGTGAGACCTTCGGCGCACCGAAGCACGACCCCAACATAAATAAATATATATTCTTATACTGGTATTTTTGTGAACTTGAACTATGTGTAAAACTCACTAACAAATTCATATTCAAATGGTAAACTTTGAAATGGAGAAAGAAATGCAAAATATAAAAGAAAATAAAAAGAGAAACTCACCCACTAACCTGGGCCGAAACCCCTCCTACAGCCCACTACCGCTGTCCTTTTCCCCCTGCTCGGCTCAATCCACTCTCTCTCCCTATTCTTTTACCCTGTCACACTTCCATGTGGGGCCCGCGCGTCATCTCTTTCCTTCTCACCGAAACAGCCGTGCGCGCGTGGAATGACTCCGCGAAGCTCGGGTCGTTCGTATAGGCGCCGCGCGCATCTCGCTCTCTCGCCCACCGCCTGAAACCCTCGCCGCCGGACTCGGACCTCCTCAGTGGGACCCACGTGGTCAGGCGCTTCATCCCCGTGGACAGAGCGCGTCCTGGAACAGAGTCCGCGCAGAAATCGCAGGTTTGGCCAACGGCGTCTGCGATTCGATCTCCAAGCTCCCTGGCCGAGATCCTCGCTGCTCGCCCCGGCTCGGACTTGGGCGCAGCCTGGGTATAAATCTGTGGCCGTTGTCCCCAAACAACGGCGCACAGAGAGGGAGAGAGACCAGGGCGAGAGAGAATGGCCGCCGGTGGGAGGTAGTGAGACAAACCCGTCGCGCCTAGGCATCGTATGCACCGTGTGAGAATACCGTCGAGGGGAGGTTGAATGTGGGCGTCGGCGATGAACCACGACTATGACCTCGGCATGTGACGAAGAAGCTTCACCATCGGACTGGGATGCCGTGGGTACCATCCTCAAGCATCGATTCAGTCGGCACCGGTCGGGCTTCCTCATCAAGGGATCTTCAAGCTATTGGCGTCGTGACCCAGTTCGTACAGGGTGCCAGCACCGGTAAGAAACCCCCTCACACGTTCGTTGCTGGCATCTCAACGGGTAGCATTGATTCGAGTTGGGGCGGAATCGCTGGCCGGACGGATGGCCCCGATGTCGTCAATGGCACCACCGTGGGCGCACAGCACCGCCACCCGGAGTCGTCCTGGGAGAAAGAAGATGCTCCGGGACCGTTGATTCAACCATCCGTGGCTGGGATATGTCCAGAAATGGGTGAACATCGAACCATTGGATCTGGATCGTACGGGTTAGGGCAGGCGTGGATTAGACGGATCGGCTTCCGATCCGTACCGTTGATCTGGCACGTCCGTTTTAATCTAACGGCTGGTATAGCATATCGCTTCGCTTCATGAATGACCTAATCGCGACCGTAGAACTCAGATCCAGAGGGCAGGATCGCATCCCGGTTCACTTAGCGGCGATTTAATCTGGGCCGTGCGTTGTGATCGGACGCCTCACAACATGTGATACCCCTTCGGCCAACACATTTGTTAAAGAGCCCCTCAATTTTCCTTAAATCAACCCACCGTCCTGTGCGGGGGAAAACTGAGTCTTAAACAATTTTATGAGTTAGACCCTGGGTTCTTTGTTATTGTGTGCGCAGCCCAGGACTCAAAGAAATAGGAGAAATGAATTTTAATGAATTTCCAATATAAAAAGAATTCCAGAACTTAATTAATTCATAGAAAATTCATACGAAGTCCAAATTAATCCATTCCAATTCCTATAATTTTGTAATATTATTGTTTACGAATTAGTATCACTGTTTTGACATGAATATCACAATAAAATTTATGTGCTATTTGATCTTGTACAAAACACATAAAACCTTCAGAAATTCATAACTTAAAATCTATAACTCCAAAATTAATGATTCTTGTTCCTAGAATCTTATTTTAATGTGTAGATTATTATTATGTATTTTGTTTACATGTTTGGTGTCATGTTAATTTTGCCTATACACTGCTTGTTTGTATTACTACGACTAGCGTGAGGTCACGAGTCATCTGGAGATCATCCTGGTACCTGGAATCTCAAGTCCCAAGCAAGTTGTGCCCTTGATCACTTCTTTCCACCCACTAATGTTCTAATTAATCATAATGATCTGCATAGGTTAATTTTGATGGGACCCAATAGGTTACCCTAGTTTGCCTATCTTTATACCTTGTTTACCACTGAACTTTTTGGGTAGTACTTGCTAGTGCTTTATGTGGTTTTGGGTATGAAGATACATTATTCATGATCACACTTTTATTATCTGTTTATTATTATTGTTCATGATAAGATCATTATGTTAATTGGAACATGGAGCGACCACCCGGGAAAACAGTGCTACCACAAGGGTTTAATCGGACGCCCTTGGCTGATTAATTAGGAAAGCTAGTGGAAGACTACCTTACCCGAAAGGGGCAAGGGCAGTAGGAGAGTGGTCAGTGTAGGGAGTTCCTTGGTTGATTTTGCTGCGATGGCGGTCAGGCAAGAACCCTGCATTGGAGCTTCCTATAAACTGTAGCGGGTTTTCTGAAGCTAGTGGAACTTTGTAAAGGCCTCGTAGTGTTACCCTGCCTCGCCTTCTCGGTAGAGGTGTATGGGAAGTCGCGATCCCTTGGCAGATGGGTAACATGACTTGTGGGTAAAGATGCGCAACCTCTGCAGAGTGTAAAACTGGTATACTAGCCGTGCTCACGGTCATGAGCAGCTCGGACCCTCACATGATTAATTTATGGAACTAAATTCAATTTGTCATATGCATTGCATCGCAGGTGTTGTTATTACTTTTGTTCTACTACTTAATTGGGTTGGTATTTACTTATACTTAGTAATTGCTAATAAAATTTTGACCAACTTTAAAAGCAATGCTCAGCTCTAACCATCTCCTTTGGTAAGCCTTACACTTCAAGTGAGCTCCCACCTTTGGCGAGTTCATACACATTATTCCCCACAACTTGTTGAGCTATGAACGTATGTGAGCTCACTCTTGCTGTCTCACACCCCCACAGGTCAAGAACAGGTACCACAGGATGAGGCGCATGGAGGAGGCTGCGTTGTGTTCGTGAGAGGTCTAGGCCGTCGTCTCCCAGTCAACTTTGGGTTGCTGGACCGTTGTCTCCTTATAATGTAATTATTTATTTATTTTGTACAGAACTCCTGTTATGTAGTAAAGATGTGACATTCGATCCTGTGCCATGATTCATCATATGTGTGAGACTTGGTCCCAGCACACCTGGTGATTGTTCACGCCCGGGTCTTGGTGCCCCGAAATCCGGGTGTGACAGCCGAGGCCTCGATGCGCTCGGAAGTTGAGCGGACGCGCAAACAGCTCATGGACTCATACCGCGAGCTGGGCGCGCGGATTGCTGACTTCGAAGTGCCCGACCGAGAGTCGGGCCTTCGCTGCCTCGAGTGGCTGCAGGAGGAGTTGTTGGCGCTCCCGACCATTGTGGAGGGATTTATGTCCTTTGCCTCCCTGGTCACCTGCGAAGGGGCGATGAACAAGCTGTCTCACGAAGGGTGCAGCCACTATGAGGTCTTCGGCCGATCTGATGAGGATTTCGAGCGCGAAATTTACAAGGTCGAGGACCCTGTGGTGAAGGAATTCGCGGGAGCCCTCTTCGACCGGATGTGGGGCCCCCACGGTCGGGAGGTGGTGAGGGAGCGGGCTAACCGGGCGAGGGGTCAGGTAATGTTCGTCTTTTGTTTGGTGTTGTTGGATGTGGGTTATACGTGGGCTTGCTGAATCGGTGTGCTGTGTTGCAGGTGGCGCGTGATGAGACAGTGGAGGACTTCGGAGCTTTGAACAGCGCGCAGCCTGAAGTTGTAAGACCCAAAATTAGTAGAGGAAAAAAAATATAAACAAAGTATCATAATGCTTTGGAAATTAGGAAAATAAGAAAAATGATGAGAAAAGGGATTTATCTTTTAAAGGAAACCATTTATACATCCCATGAAATAGATAACAAGGAGAATAAAACTTAAATTAGTAATATTGAAATAATATGGTTTATATTCACCTTTGGATTTCAATTGATACATTTGAAAAATCTGAAAACTAAAATAGAAGTATAAATTTGAATTTGGAATAGAAAATAGAAAATAAAAGAGAAGGGAAGAACTAAGAAGAATATTACATAAAATAAAATAAAAATCAGAATAAACATCCTTCACACTTATATTATTAAATTATACCTTTCAAACTGAGGACAAGTTATTCACAAAGTTTGAATTTAAACTTGAACTCAAATTGGATTTGAAAATGGAGAAAAGAAAAAGAAAATATAAAAGAAAAAGGAAAAAAGGATACTATACCTGATGGGCCGCCAACCTGGGATTCAGCCCAATACCTGTTTCATCCCGCGCGGCCCATCTCCGTCCCTTTCCCTTTTATTTTATCCTGGGCGCTTACAGGTGGGGCCCACTCGTCATAAGCCGCTTAATCCCTCGCACACGCGCCGACAAACGGGGCCCGCTGACCAGCCACCTGCCCGCACGTGATGGGTCCTGTCTCTGTGTTGTGGGCCCTCCATGTCAGACGTTTCCCCTTGCCCGGTCCGCAACAAACTCCGCGCGCGCCGCGCGAGGTGACCGCGGAAGCTTCGCCGGTCAGCACCGCAACCTTCGGATCGTCTACCCCGGTGTCGCGCGCCTATAAGAACTCCCTTGACCTCGCCTCTCTCTCTCGCGCCCCACGTTCCTTTCCTTCGTTGCCACTGCTACGCTTTTTCCCAGTCGCGCCGTCGCCCTCCGCACGGAGACCACCCACCCTTGTTGATTACCGCCATTGGCGCAACTCAACCCGGTCAACCGAGGGGTTGGGCAGTTCGCGAAGAAGCCGCGCGTGGAAGTAATCGGGGTGTGGCGCACGGGGCTCCCAGGAATTCGTCACCGACGTTGCGCCCGACCGCTCGTCCGCACCTCACCGTCGCCAAGGGGGCTCGGCGCCACAATCGCTGGTGAGTAATCGCTCGACCAAATCGGTTTGCTTCCTAGTACGTGTGGTACCCCTTAATTTATCGCATAGATGACCAACGTAGCCGTAATTGCTCGCCGGAGCACTTTTTCCGGCCTGGAACCGCCCCGTGCCGTGGTCAGGTCTCCTGTCAGTCCAAAACATCGGCAAGTTGTTCCTATCATGTTCGCCTTGGCCCCTGCTATGTGTAGCGCTCTTCGGATCAAAGCTTGGGTGCGAGCGCGGGGGGGATGGGCGTGCCTACCATGGCCGCCGTCGCGTGGTGCGCGCGCGCCCCGCCTGTGGGTCGGCCGGGGGGAGAAGAAGCTCGTGAGTCCTCGGATCCGAACTGGAGGGCTGGGATTTGATCGGGTGCAAGCGAGATCTGGGCCGCACGCGTTTGGATCTGCGGTCACGATTAGATGCGTACCCCTTCACGCATGATTAAATCCTGGCCGCTAACTTCAGATCGTGCGGTCGGGTTTTGATCCTGTTTTTATAACACGAGAACCGTTGGATCGCGATCCAGTGGCTGGCGTCTGATACCGGTTCGTTTAAAAACCCGATCTAATCTGGATCGTTGGGCTCTGATCCAACGGCCCAGATATCACGATACCCCTTCGCGGATACGTTTTGCTAAAGAGCCCCTCGGTTTTGTTATAATAAACCCGCCATCCTAGTGACTGTGCGCTGTGTCTTAGAAAATTTTACCCGAGCCCCCTACGCTTTGCAGTAATTGAGGCCCAGTCTAGAACTCATTTAATTTGAATAAATGAAATAGAAAATGGATTTTTAATATGAAAATAATTGCTAGAACTTAGATAATTCATAGAAAATTCATTTTAACTCCAAATTGAGTCATTCCAGTTGCAATAATTTTGTTATAATATTGCCTATCGACTAGTGACACTGTTTAGCCATGAAACTTGAAGTGAAATTGTTCATTTGAATTAATATGTCCTAGGTGCTTACTAACTTCAGAAATTCATAACTAAATAAGTATAACTTCGAATTTAGTGATTCTTGTTCCTACGATCTCGTAGCAACGCGTAGATTATTATTATTCAGTTTGTACTTATGTTTGGTGTAATGTTAATTTTGCCTATACATGTTTGTATGTATTGCTACGTTTAGCAGTGAGAACACGAATCACCTGAAAAGCAAGTTGGTACCTGGAATCTCAAGTGCCAGGCAAGTTGTGCCCTTGATCACTTCTTTTTACCTACTCATGTTCTAATTAATCATAATGATCTGCATAGGTTAATTTTGACGGGACCCAATAGGTTACCTTAGTTTGTCTATCTTTATACCTTGTTTACCACTGAACTTTTTGGGTAGTACTTGCTAGTGCTTTATGTGGTTTTGGGTATGAAGGTATATTATTCATGATCACACTTTTATTATATGTTTATTATTACTGTTCATGATAAGATCATTATGTTAATTGGAACATGGAGCGACCACCCGGGAAAACAGTGCTACCACAAGGGAGGAATGGGACCCCTTGGCTGATTAATTAGGAAAGCTAGTGGAAGACTACCTTACCCGAAAGGGGCAAGGGCAGTAGGGGAGTGGTCAGTGTAGGGAGGCCCTCGGGAGGATTTTGCTGCGATGGCGGTCCTGCAAGGGATTCCTGCATTGGAACTTCCTATAAACTGTAGCGGGTTTTCGGAAGCTAGTGGAACTTTGTAAAGGCCTCGTAGTGGATCCCTAGCCATTCACCTCGGTAGTGTCTAAGGGCCTTGCAAACCCTGGCGACATGGGATACACGACTTGTGGGTAAAGATGCGCAACCTCTGCAGAGTGTAAAACTGGTATACTAGTCGTGCTCACGGTCATGAGCAGCTCGGACCCTCACATGATTAAATTATGGAACTTAAACTCAATTTGTCATATACATTGCATCGCAGGTGAAGTTGTTACTTTTGTTCTACTACTTAATTGGGTTTGGTATTTACTTATACTTAGTAACTGCTAATAAAATTTTGACCAACTTTAAAAGCAATGCTCAGCTCTAACCATCTTCTTTGGTAAGCCTTACACTTCACGTGAGCTCCCACCTTTGGCGAGTTCATGCACATTATTCCCCACAACTTGTTGAGCGATGAACGTATGTGAGCTCACTCTTGCTGTCTCACACACCCCACAGGTCAAGAACAGGTACCACAGGATGAGGCGCATGGAGGATGCTGCGATGAGTTCGTGAGAGGTCTAGGCCGTCGTCTCCCAGTCAACTTTGGGTTGCTGGACCGTTGTCTCCTTATAATGTAATTCTTTATTTTGTATAGAACTCCTGTTATATATAAAGATGTGACATTCGATCCTGTGCCATGATTCATCATATGTGTGAGACTTGGTCCCAGCACACCTGGTGATTATGTTTACGCCCGGGTTTTGGACCCCTAAAATCCGGGTGTTACAGAAGTGGTATCAGAGGAATGTTGACTGTAGGACGAAACCTAGATAGAACTGGACAACCATTGTCTACTTACCTTACTCTGATCTTTTCTAAACTTATCTCAATCTTTTCTCATCTATTTCCGCTATACTCTGATTATTCTTACCTTTTCCTTCTAAAGACAAATGTGGATTTCACACTTTGAAATCCTGTGCCTAAAGTGACCTTTAGGAATAGGAGACCTACTCCTAGGAACAAAAACAAAACTATTTTTATAAGTGTCTATGCACTTGAATGTTTGTTCTTATGATATTTGTCTGATTTGGATTTTTGATTGAGTGTGATGGGTTGTGGAGTGATGCCCACAATTACATCTACAAATACGTATAGGCATAAATAGAATTCATAAGAAAACTAAGCAACTTAGATTATCCTCTATTAAAATGTATCTATCTCATCTTGACATATTCTATCTTACCTTTGGACATTCACCTCGTACAACTAATTACCCTAGTCTTGACATAGAATATCTGGCCTAGCCCTGCCAAAGAAATTCCAGTACATAACCAACTATTAGCTTATTCATCCTGTCTACTAAATGATTCCCTTGCAAAGCTATCTTACCATATGCTTCTAACTTAGATGGTCAATACCAGGCGGGGTGGTAGAATTGATTTACCTGCTAATCGACAACCTCAACCACAGTCAGCAGAGATGAATCCTCCTAATCCTCCACAAGGCGGAGTTGATCCACTAGTCGCAGCTCAAATGAGAATGATGCAGCAAATGGCTGACACTATGGCAGATATGCGCACCCAAATGCAGCAAGAACGCCAAGAAATGCACCAGGAAAGAGAGAATGCACGTCGGGAAATGCGCCAAGAACGGGAAGAGATACGCCAGGAGAGAAGGGTACAACAACAGCAGCTGCAACAACAACTTCAACAACAGCAGCAACAACAACAAGTGCCATTGCCTCCACCTCCACCACCAGTTCCACCCCGGGACAAGCACCGGGAATTCATGAGCCACAAACCACCAACCTTCTCCAACTCCGCAGATCCGCTGCAAGCAGATGACTGGTTAAAGTCCATAGAGAAGATGCTCAACATAGCCCAGTGCTCGGACCGAGAGAAAGTACTCTATGCATCGGGTCGTCTTGCTGGTCCCGCTGCGGATTGGTGGGATGCGTACTGTGCAGCTCATGCTGCTGCCGATACAATTACCTGGGAAGAATTCTCCACACAGTTCAGGAATTACCATATTCCTGCTGGACTCATGAAGATTAAGAGGAAGGAGTTTCTATCCCTCAAGCAAGGAAGTATGTCCGTAAGTGAATATAGAGACAAATTCATCCAGTTATCTCGATATGCCCCTAGAGATGTTGAAGATGATGAGCAAAAGCAGGAGCTTTTTCTGGACGGTTTGATTGGACCCTTGCAATATCAACTGGTATCGCACACATTCCCATCCTTCCAAAGGCTACTTGACAAAGCTATTGCTGTAGAAAACAAGAGGAGTATATTCGGAGAGAAAAGAAAGGCTGTCAACCAAGGACAGGCTGGAAGTAGTTCCCGACCTCGCTATACTACCACTCCAAGTACACCAGCTAGTGGCAGTTCTGGACAACAAACTCAACAGGCACCAACTGCTCCTCCAAAAGCAAGCACCCCAGTAGGAACCGTTGCTCCTAACACAACCGCCATCAGGACATGCTTCAAGTGTGGACAACCGGGACACTACGCCAACTACTGTCCCAATAGAGCTGCCTACACCACACTGGCTCCGATGAAGCAAGGACAAGCCTCGGCAGGAAAAAGTCAGCCCCTATCCATCAACCGGGGATATGCCCATCATACAGAAGTAGAAGCTGAACCCAGTGAACTTGAAATTCAAGAAGAAGAGCCAGTTGAAGATGAAGTAGTCGGGGAAGAAGTCAACGAGCAACAAGAATAGAGAGATAAACATAGATATAGATACATATATATATATATATATTTTACTATTTGTAAGACCTAAATATTAGTTTAGCTATTAGTAGTATTTTACTATTTTAGTAATAATAATAAGGTTCATTTGACCCTGTGTTTTGCTAATAAGATATGCATCATGCCGAGATTTTGTTTATGCATATGTGTTGAAACCATATGAACATACATCCTTTTCTTACAAATCTCGAGGACGAGATTATTTTTAAGGGGGGTAGGATTTGTAAGACCCAAAATTAGTAGAGGAAAAAAAAATATAAACAAAGTATCATAATGCTTTGGAAATTAGGAAAATAAGAAAAATGATGAGAAAAGGGATTTATCTTTTAAAGGAAACCATTTATACATCCCATGAAATAGATAACAAGGAGAATAAAACTTAAATTAGTAATATTGAAATAATATGGTTTATATTCACCTTTGGATTTCAATTGATACATTTGAAAAATCTGAAAACTAAAATAGAAGTATAAATTTGAATTTGGAATAGAAAATAGAAAATAAAAGAGAAGGGAAGAACTAAGAAGAATATTACATAAAATAAAATAAAAATCAGAATAAACATCCTTCACACTTATATTATTAAATTATACCTTTCAAACTGAGGACAAGTTATTCACAAAGTTTGAATTTAAACTTGAACTCAAATTGGATTTGAAAATGGAGAAAAGAAAAAGAAAATATAAAAGAAAAAGGAAAAAAGGATACTATACCTGATGGGCCGCCAACCTGGGATTCAGCCCAATACCTGTTTCATCCCGCGTGGCCCATCTCCGTCCCTTTCCCTTTTATTTTATCCCGGGCGCTTACAGGTGGGGCCCACTCGTCATAAGCCGCTTAATCCCTCGCACACGCGCCGACAAACGGGGCCCGCTGACCAGCCACCTGCCCGCACGCGATGGGTCCTATCTCTGTGTTGTGGGCCCTCCATGTCAGACGTTTCCCCTTGCCCGGTCCGCAACAAACTCCGCGCGCGCCGCGCGAGGTGACCACGGAAGCTTCGCCGGTCAGCACCGCAACCTTCGGATCGTCTACCCCGGTGTCGCGCGCCTATAAGAACTCCCTTGACCTTGCCTCTCTCTCTCGCGCCCCACGTTCCTTTCCTTCGTTGCCACTGCTACGCTTTTTCCCAGTCGCGCCGTCGCCCTCCGCACGGAGACCACCCACCCTTGTTGATTACCGCCATTGGCGCAACTCAACCCGGTCAACCGAGGGGTTGGGCAGTTCGCGAAGAAGCCGCGCGTGGAAGTAATCGGGGTGTGGCGCACGGGGCTCCCAGGAATTCGTCACCGACGTTGCGCCCGACCGCTCGTCCGCACCTCACCGTCGCCAAGGGGGCTCGGCGCCACAATCGCTGGTGAGTAATCGCTCGACCAAATCGGTTTGCTTCCTAGTACGTGTGGTACCCCTTAATTTATCGCATAGATGACCAACGTAGCCGTAATTGCTCGCCGGAGCACTTTTTCCGGCCTGGAACCGCCCCGTGCCGTGGTCAGGTCTCCTGTCAGTCCAAAACATCGGCAAGTTGTTCCTATCATGTTCGCCTTGGCCCCTGCTATGTGTAGCGCTCTTCGGATCAAAGCTTGGGTGCGAGCGCGGGGGGATGGGCGTGCCTGCCATGGCCGCCGTCGCGTGGTGCGCGCGCGCCCCGCCTGTGGGTCGGCCGGGGGGAGAAGAAGCTCGTGAGTCCTCGGATCCGAACTGGAGGGCTGGGATTTGATCGGGTGCAAGCGAGATCTGGGCCGCACGCGTTTGGATCTGCGGTCACGATTAGATGCGTACCCCTTCACGCATGATTAAATCCTGGCCGCTAACTTCAGATCGTGCGGTCGGGTTTTGATCCTGTTTTTATAACACGAGAACCGTTGGATCGCGATCCAGTGGCTTGCGTCTGATACCGGTTCGTTTAAAAACCCGATCTAATCTGGATCGTTGGGCTCTGATCCAACGGCCCAGATATCACGATACCCCTTCGCGGATACGTTTTGCTAAAGAGCCCCTCGGTTTTGTTATAATAAACCCGCCATCCTAGTGACTGTGCGCTGTGTCTTAGAAAATTTTACCCGAGCCCCCTACGCTTTGCAGTAATTGAGGCCCAGTCCAGAACTCATTTAATTTGAATAAATGAAATAGAAAATGGATTTTTAATATGAAAATAATTGCTAGAACTTAGATAATTCATAGAAAATTCATTTTAACTCCAAATTGAGTCATTCCAGTTGCAATAATTTTGTTATAATATTGCCTATCGACTAGTGACACTGTTTAGCCATGAAACTTGAAGTGAAATTGTTCATTTGAATTAATATGTCCTAGGTGCTTACTAACTTCAGAAATTCATAACTAAATAAGTATAACTTCGAATTTAGTGATTCTTGTTCCTACGATCTCGTAGCAACGCGTAGATTATTATTATTCAGTTTGTACTTATGTTTGGTGTAATGTTAATTTTGCCTATACATGTTTGTATGTATTGCTACGTTTAGCAGTGAGAACACGAATCACCTGAAAAGCAAGTTGGTACCTGGAATCTCAAGTGCCAGGCAAGTTGTGCCCTTGATCACTTCTTTTTACCTACTCATGTTCTAATTAATCATAATGATCTGCATAGGTTAATTTTGACGGGACCCAATAGGTTACCTTAGTTTGTCTATCTTTATACCTTGTTTACCACTGAACTTTTTGGGTAGTACTTGCTAGTGCTTTATGTGGTTTTGGGTATGAAGGTATATTATTCATGATCACACTTTTATTATATGTTTATTATTACTGTTCATGATAAGATCATTATGTTAATTGGAACATGGAGCGACCACCCGGGAAAACAGTGCTACCACAAGGGAGGAATGGGACCCCTTGGCTGATTAATTAGGAAAGCTAGTGGAAGACTACCTTACCCGAAAGGGGCAAGGGCAGTAGGGGAGTGGTCAGTGTAGGGAGGCCCTCGGGAGGATTTTGCTGCGATGGCGGTCCTGCAAGGGATTCCTGCATTGGAACTTCCTATAAACTGTAGCGGGTTTTCAGAAGCTAGTGGAACTTTGTAAAGGCCTCATAGTGGATCCCTAGCCATTCACCTCGGTAGTGTCTAAGGGCCTTGCAAACCCTGGCGACATGGGATACACGACTTGTGGGTAAAGATGCGCAACCTCTGCAGAGTGTAAAACTGGTATACTAGCCGTGCTCACGGTCATGAGCAGCTCGGACCCTCACATGATTAAATTATGGAACTTAAACTCAATTTGTCATATACATTGCATCGCAGGTGAAGTTGTTACTTTTGTTCTACTACTTAATTGGGTTTGGTATTTACTTATACTTAGTAACTGCTAATAAAATTTTGACCAACTTTAAAAGCAATGCTCAGCTCTAACCATCTTCTTTGGTAAGCCTTACACTTCACGTGAGCTCCCACCTTTGGCGAGTTCATGCACATTATTCCCCACAACTTGTTGAGCGATGAACGTATGTGAGCTCACTCTTGCTGTCTCACACACCCCACAGGTCAAGAACAGGTACCACAGGATGAGGCGCATGGAGGATGCTGCGATGAGTTCGTGAGAGGTCTAGGCCGTCGTCTCCCAGTCAACTTTGGGTTGCTGGACCGTTGTCTCCTTATAATGTAATTCTTTATTTTGTATAGAACTCCTGTTATATATAAAGATGTGACATTCGATCCTGTGCCATGATTCATCATATGTGTGAGACTTGGTCCCAGCACACCTGGTGATTATGTTTACGCCCGGGTTTTGGACCCCTAAAATCTGGGTGTTACAGAAGTGGAGTCGGGCCCGGTGGCACCGCCCCCGGAAACCGCTGAAGGCTCCCTCGCTGCCCCTGCGGCTACTGTGTCTGGTGGTGGCTCGTCGCCAGCCGCAGTGCCGAGGGCTGAGGATCCCCCGAAGACGGCGACGGAGCCGGCAGCGGAGGACCCCACGGTGGCTGGGCCTTCACAGGTGGCTTAGTGGGTGTGGGTAGTTAGGGAATTTTGTATATGTTGCTGAACCTTGGTTGCTGCGTAGGTTCAAGGTTTTGGGCCTGCGCACGCAACCGTCACTGCTAATTTTTTGGTGGCTTCGACCGTGGATGCTGGTAATGAATCGGATGAGTCTGCTTCTAAGTTTTCTGAGTTTGGTGGCTCTGGGAGTTCGGTTGAGTGGACGGAGGAGTCGTCAGATGAGGACTTGGATTACTTTGCGGCTTTGGATGTGGTAGCGGCAGAGTCTTTGCCACGCGCTGCGAATGCTGAAGTTGTGCCTGGTCCGAGCGCTTGGCGCAAGCGGCGAAGGGCAGTTGCAAAGCGTAGAGTGAGTGAGGTGGACGGCAGTCGGCTTCGAGTGGACGGGGCTGGCAAGCAGGAATTGTTGTCCGTGCCGGCCTTTGCGAGTATAGGTGAGGGTGAGTTGCGAAGTCTTTTTGAGGGTGAGGAGCTTAAGATAATGCTATTTAACTATAGGGAGATGGGGATCATTCCGAAGGTTGAACCGATGTAAGGTGTGATGCCCTCGCTGTACATATGTAATTATAATTTGTATGATGAAGTTATGCGCCTGCGCTATGTTTGTAAAAGGCGTTGTGCGCTTGGTCTAGTATGTTTATTATGTCGGTTCGACGCGCCTGTGGTCAGTCCTGGCACGGATAGTTTGGTGTAGGGTTTAGCATGGGTAGACTTTTGAGGAAGACTTCGAATTTGCGCACTTGTTGTGCTGGTCCGGCTGCACCCTTGGGCGACTTTTGCACGGATAGTCTTTTTGAGAAGACTTCGAATTTGCGCACTTGTTGTGCAAGTCCGGCTGCACCCTTAGGCGACTTTCGCACGGATAGTCCTTTTTAGGACACTATTTACGCACTTGTTGTGCTGGTCCGGCTGCACCCTTAGGCGACTTTTGCATGGATAGTCCTTTTTAGGACACTTCGCATTTACGCACTTGTTGTGCTGGTCCGGCTGCACCCTTAGGCGGCTTTTGCATGGATTGTCGCACGCGAGGGGTGGCCATCGCTGCCCCTCGCGGTGACTTTTCTGTCGGTCGAATGTCGAAGACCGTTTAGTCGGTCTTTTTCGACGTAGTTTTTGCGGGGGATTTTTCGCGTGTATATTACATGGCTCCGCCTCGTTAAAAACCTCACCCCCGGGAGGAAAAGAGTGTGGGCCGGCTGAAAACTGTTCTGCGGATTACAAGGGCGAATTAGCCCTGAGGAGTTAAACAAAAAATTTGCGAAGATTATCAATGTTCCAAGAATGTTCTAAGTCTTCGCCGGATGGAGTTATGAGTCTGTACGAACTAGGGGACACCTTTGTCTTGACGATGAAAGGGCCCTCCCACTTCGGCTCCAACTTGCCCTGGGACTCTATCCGAGCTGTCTGGACGAGTACGAGGTCTCCTTCGCTGAACTCCCTCGGGATGACTGTGTGGTCGCGCCATGCTTTTGTCTGGGCTTGGTATTTGTCCAGAGCCTGTAGGGCGAAGACACAGTCTCCGTCGATGAGGTCCTTCGAAGTCGGCTCGTCTATGTCGAGGACGGTCGACGCGGCTGTCCGAGGCGATCCATGTTTTATTTCTTGCGGAGACATGGCCTCCGATCCGTATAATAGGCGGAAAGGGGTGAACCCAGTCGCCCTGCACTCAGTTGTGTTCAGCGCCCAGACCACTTCGGATAACAGGTCAGGCCACTTGCCTTTTTTGTCGTCGAGGAGCATTTTCTTGATGGCTGTGAAAATTTTGCCGTTGGCGCGCTCCACGACTCCGTTGGACTGGGGGTGGTACACAGAGGCGAAGGCAAGCTTGGTGTCGATGGAGAAGTAGAAATCTTTGAAATCTTGGTTGTCGAACTGCTTGCCGTTGTCGACTATGAGTTCGGACGGTACTCCGAAGCGGCAAACAATATTTTGCTAGAAGAATTTCTGGGCTGTCTTCGATGTGATAGTGGATACTGCCCTCGCTTCAATCCATTTGGTGAAGTATTCAACAGCGACGAAGGTGAACTTGAGGTTCCCCTGAGCCGTGGGCAGGGGCCCGACAATGTCCAGGCCCCAGCGCTGAAGGGGCCATGTGTGGGCGATCAGCTTCGTGAACTGCAAGGGGCGTCTCGAGCGTGGGGAAAATTTCTGATAGGCTTCGCAGGATCTCACGACCCGATTTGCGGCGCAAATCATGGCGGGCCAGTAGAAACCTTGGCGAATCACCTTTGCCGCTAGGGCCCTAGGCCCTGCGTGGGAGCCGCAGGTCTCGTTGTGGACTTTGTGTAGAATTTGGACGCCTTCGGCCTCGGTGACGCACTTAAGCATCGGTTGACTGACCCCCTTCTTGTAAAGTTGGCCCTCGATCAGTGCGAAGTCCTGGCTTCGGTGTTTGAGGCGCTTGGCCTCATTGCTGTCGGTTGGGTGATAGTACCCCTGCAGGTACAGGGTTATTGGTGCCCGCCAGTCTTCGGTCATGATGAGGTTGACTATGCGGTGGCCCTCGCTGTCATTGGTTATTTGGAGCCCTTCAGGGCTGTGGACGACTGGTGTGCCGATGACGTGGTAGAACACGTCGGAGGGTAGGGCTTCGCCCCTGGCGGCTGCCTTGGCTAGAGCATCAGCCTCCTCATTATTGGCTCGGTCCACGTGCTGCAGCGTGAAGCCCTTGAATTGCCTTTCGAGGCTGCGGATGGCCGCGAGGTACTGCATGAGTGCGGGGTCCCTCGCTGCATAGTCTTTGTCGACCTGGCCAATGACTACTTTGGAGTCTGTTTTGATGATGCAGGTGGTGACGCCGAGTGCCCTTAGCTTGCGAAGGCCGAGGATGATAGCTTCGTATTCTGCTATGTTATTGGTGCACTTATCAGACTCCAACGCAAAGCTGAGGCGCGCTGCGTATTTATGCTTGATCCCGGTGGGCGAAGTAATAACTGTAGCGGCGCCTGCCCCCGCATGGCACCATGCGTCGTCACAATGGATTGTCCACATTTTTTCTGCTGACGGCTCTGGTTGCGTTATTGGACCAGTCTAGTCTACGATGAAGTCTGCCAGGACTTGCGACTTGATGGCTGTCCTGGGTTCGAATGTGATGTGGTAGCCGGAGAGTTCGGCTGCCCACTTGGCAATCCGTACTGACGCCTCCAGGTTTCTAAACAGCTCGCCGAGTCCTCTGTCTGAGGTAACTCGGACCTTGAATGCCTCGAAATAATGGCGCAATTTGCGTGAGGCCATCACGACTGCATAGGCGATCTTTTCCAGCTCTGTCATGTTGCATTTTGATGTTGTGAGCACTTCAGAGACGTAATAAACTGGATGATGCTTGGTTGTGCCCTCTCTGGTCTGCTCTTGGACCAGTGCTGCACTGACCGCATGTGGCGAAGCCGCGACATAGAGCAATAGGGGTAGCGAAGGGTCGGGGCTCGTGAGAGTCGCCAGCTCCAACAAGTACTGTTTTAGAGCGGCGAAGGCCGCCGATTGCTCTGGCCCCCATGCAAAGTCTTTTGCGCCGCGAAGTGTTTTGAGGAACAGGAGACTCCGCTCCGCGGACTTGGAGATAAATCTATTGAGGGCGGCCAACCTGCCTGTCAGTCGTTGCACTTCTCTGGCTGACTGCGGGGGTGTCATATTGATGATTGCCTGGATTTTGGTTGGGTTGGCCTCAATTCCGCGGTGTGATACCAAGTAGCCCAAGATCTTTCCCTGGCGGACCCAGAAAACGCACTTCTCAGGGTTGAGGCGAAGTCGTGCGGCTCGCATGCTTGCGAATGTTTCGGCGAGGTCGGCCAGGTGGTCTGCCTTGCTTCTGCTGGCAACGACGATGTCGTCCACATATGTGAAGATGTTTCTGCCGATCTGGCTCTCGAGCACCGTTTTGGTGAGTCGAGAGAAAGTGGACCCGGCATTCTTGAGTCCCTCCGGCATTCTGATGAAACAATATGTGCCGAAGGGTGTTATGAAGCTGGTGCTTGCCTTGTCCTCCTCCTTCATATATATTTGGTGGTAGCCGGAGAAGCAGTCGAGGAGTGACATGACTTCGCACCCGGCTGCGCTATCGATGATTTTGTCGATTCGGGGCAGCGGGAAGTTGTCCTTGGGGTAGGCCTTGTTAAGACTGGTGAAGTCTATGCACATCCACCATTTGCCGCTCTTTTTCTGCACCATTACCACATTGGCGAGCCATGTGGGGTAGGCGATCGGCTCGATGAACTTGGCTTCGAGCAGGCGATGCACCTCGGCCTTGGTGGCTTCTGTCTTTTTGTCAGACATCTTGTGCAGCCGTTGTTTCTTCGGCCTCACCGAATCAATTCCTAGGCCGTGCTCGATGATGGAGCGACTGACTCCGACCAGGTCGAGGGCGGACCAGGCGAAGACATCTTTATTCTTGGATAGACAGCAGAGGAGCCGCTCTTCGTCGTGCGAAGTGAGGTCTTCGCTGATGGTAACTATCTGCTGGGGCGTTGCCTGGTCGAGGGGGACGGTCTTGGTCCCGTCGTTGCTCTGTAGTTGTGCCTTTTCATGCCCCTTGGCGGTTGGATTGGCAGGCTCGGGGACTTCGCGTTGGGTCGTGAGGCAGTGCACATTTCTTTGTCCGAGGATGAAGTCTCTTTCTATGTTACGCGCAACCTGCTGGTTGCCGTAAACTGTGATGGCGCCTCTGGGACCCGGGATCTTCATGCACAGGTAAAGTCCGTGGATAGCTGCCTCAAACTTATTGATGGAGCCCCGACCCATTATGACGTTGTACGGGTACACCATGTCGACAATGTCGAACGTGATCTGCTCGCTTCGGGCATTGGGTGCTACATCGAAGGAGAGGGGCAACTCTATTTTGCCGACGGGAAAGGTGCCCTTGCTACCGAAGCCGTACAGGGGGTTGTCCGAGGGCTTGAGCAGGCTGTGGCTTATGCCCATGCGATCGAAGGCATGGAGGAAGATGATGTCCGCCTGGCTGCCATTGTCGACCAAGACTTTGTGCAAGTCCCAGCCTGCCACGCTACAGTTGATGACCATGGCATCAATGTGGGGGGCGCTGCGCAGATCGACGTCCCGGGCGTCGAAGGTCAATGGCACGTGAGACCACTTTGTCTACACAACCGGGCCGGTGACGGCGACGTGGTTGATGCTGCGGTAGTGGTCCCTCTTCTGCCGCTTTGTGTCGAAGTCGGCGCTGGACCCCCCGGTAATCATATGGATGACTCCGCGATACGGTTGATCGGCGAAGTCCTCTTGCTTTGGTGCTTGAGGGTGGTTGGGGTGGTGGATGTTTTGCTATTGATGGTGTGGTGGTGGGGGTGGGGGAGGCACGATTTGTACCTCCTGGTGGTGTTGGTATGCGTCGTGCGGCGGAGCTGGAGCGGGGCCGTGGTTGTATGGTTGAGGGGGTTGCTGGTATGCGTGCGCGACAATTCTAGGGTTGTCGGCTAGCTGTGCCCGTGCCATTCTATCTCTGGTGGCCTTCGTCTCTGGGCAGTGCTTTGTGGGATGCGCGCAGTCTTCGCCGTGGAATAGGCAGTAAAATCTTCGTGGCTGCTGCGCACGCCCCCGCCCTCGACCGCGAGTTCCATTTCCTCGGCCCTGGGGGATACTCCTAGCGGCGAGGGGCCTCACCAGCGGGGGGCTGGTTGGCGATATTGTGCACCTGCTGCTGATTACGGTCGTCTCTGCCGGAGTCTATCTGCGAGGGACTCGTCCAAGTGCGGCTGGACTGCGGGGTGTCTTTGGGCTTCCTCTGAGACTCGACTTTGCGCTGGTGGAGCTCTTCGGATCTAGCATATTTCTCGAACAGCTGATATAGCTCCTGGAGGTTCCTGGGCGGGTCCCTGATGCAGTGGCTGTAGAGGACGCCGGCCCGAAGGCCACTGATGGCGTAGTGGATGGCGATCTGGTCATCGACCGAAGGCAGTTGTGACTTGAGGGTCAGGAATTTGCAGTAATATTCCCGCAGAGTCTCTCGTTGCAGCTGCTTGCAGAGTGAGAGTTCAGCCAAGGCGTCGGTGTCTGGGAGGTACCCTTGGAAGTTGAGCAAGAATTTGTCCTGGAGACTTCTCCAGGAGTCGATGGACAGTGGGGCAACCTGGTGTACCAGGTGAGGGCTGGGCCTTCGAGGGCAATGATGAATGACTTGGCCATCGTGGCGTCGTCCCCTCCGGATGAAGCAACGACGACTTGATAGCTCATGATGTACTGCGCTGGGTCGGTGCTGCCGTTGTATTTGGGGTAGGTCCCTGCCCTGAAGTTGGCGGGCCACGGTGTCACTTGCAGGTGAGGTGCCAGGGGGCTTCGCTCGTCAAGGTAGTTGACGCCTTAGAAAGCTGTGGCACGAGGGATGGTGTGTCCGTGCTGAGGGATGAACAGGTCTTCAATTTGTGCGCGCTGTTGGTGGGGTGGGCCGTGATGCAGGTCGAGTTGGCCTTCGCTCTACATGAGCGCGATCTCTTGCTCGAGCTCCTGTGCCTTCTGCTCCTCGTCGCGTATCATCTGTCGCACCTTGGCTTGTGCAGACACACGTTGGCGCTTGGCCTCGAGGATCTCTTTCTACTTTTGGAGGTTGCGGTTCTTGATGCGCAGGGCGCGCAGTTGTAGCTGCTCTTCAGCCAAGACACCGATGATTTCGCCGTCCTCGGTCGCGTCCGCGCCCTCTGGTGGGGCGAAGCCTAGGGGAGGCTGCTGTGGTCCTCCGGAGCTGCATGTGCGGAGGCTGCTTTCGGTGGTGGGTTGTTCATTGTGCTGCTTCTTGCTGTTTGCATCGTCTTCACAGGGCTCTTGGAGAGTGTTGTCGACGAGGGCCTTGCCCTTTTTCTCGGCTAGCAGTGCCGCCTTCGCGGCTTCGTCAGCCTTCGACGAGGTTCTCTTGGGTGCCATCGTGGGTGGAGTTTTCATAGCACGAACGGTGGGCGCCAAATGTTGGCACTTGCTCTCGAGCGAGTGGATCCAACAGGGGAGTAAAAGTGGTGTCAACGGGGCTACAACACGAGATGGCGATAGCTCTGTTAACCTAGCCTCTCAAGGGCACTGTACGGGGGTATTTATAGGTATCTGAGTGCCCAGCGTCCCGTGTTAAGGACGCATATGCCCTCAGGCACCTAGGTTATCCCCGGAATATTCCTATAAAGCAGGGTTACAGACCGTAATTACAGAGAGACCTTTATAAATTAGGCCCGTAATGCACAGCGGCCATGCAGGGCCTGTTACAATGGGCCGGATCATACGTGGGCCTCCATGTCGAGCGAGGTCGCAGGATGAGACGACCTCGTCACAAGCCTTCGTCCGGCGACGTGTGGGGCAAAGGGTAGGTCTGCCCGTCGTCTTGCCTTCGTCGGTGCAGCGAGGTCGGTGAAGACTTCGAGCGGAGGGTGGCGTCTTCGCCTTCGCCCCAACAGTAGTTAAGGTGAAGCAGTTTGCTTTTAGTAGGTCAAATATTTATTACTAATAGTAGAGCCAAATTTTTAATAATAAACCTAGTTATTACCCAAATGTACTCCCTCGATGTAACACCTCAAATCCATCAATTAAAAAAATGATGATTCAATTTTAGTTGTTAAATATATTAGATAGGAAAATGTTATTCTCAAGAATTAAGAAAAAATAATGATAAATATAATTAACTTTTGAATATATATTGGTCAGAAATATTTGATGCATTTATTTTTAGGAGCCTGGTTTTTTTGTTTGTTAATGAATTGCAACAAAATTATTTTAATTTATTCTCTTTTGTGAGACCTAATTTATATAAAGAATAGAAATTTGACTAAAGATTATTTACTATGAATTTTATTATTAGATTTATTATACTTTTGGAATATTTAAAGTATATTTATTAATAAATAACCTTTTAAAAAATAAAAGAAAATGAATTTCGAAATTAACAAAAAGAAACAAAAAGAAATAAAAAAAATAGAAAACGGCCACTCGGCCAACCAACCTAGGCGGCCCAGCTTCCTACAGTCACGTTTTCTCTCCCTCCCTTTTTGTTTCACTTGCTTGTGGGACCCACACCGCATGGCACTGGAGAAATACTTCTTCTCCATAGATGCTGCTCACATGCCCGTAGTAAAGTGTCGTACGCCGCCATCAGTTCTCCTATTCATGACGTCTGCTCGCCGGTCCATCGTCCACCGTAATGGACAGCTGCACAGCGACTCTTCCCCACCGCCTGCAACATTTCCTCTTCCACCCCATTATGCTGCATTACGGAGATTTCTCTACGCCATTATTGGAGGTGCAGACTGCTCGCGTCCTCTGCGCATTCTGCGGCGCCGTTACTACCTCCTCACCCTATAAATCATAGCACACACGTTGAGCTGGTTCCCAACCTCTCCATGCTCTCCCTGTGCCCCAACTCGCTGCCCCACAAAGCTCATCACCGAGGAAGCCGTCGACACCGTCCGTCGCTGGCGACAACCGCCACGAAGCCGACGACCTTTCTCTGCCGGCGCCCGACCTTCCCTCTTGGTCGTCCGCCCGCCAGCCGTCCCTACTCGCCATCGAGGGCCCGCCAATCCCCTAGCTCGCCATCGCCCCGTGGTGTGTGCTGTGTGCTGTGAACAGTGAGGAGAAGGTAGAAGAAAATAAACTTTTGTTTAGGCCTCTGGTTTCTTGTTAAATTGCGTCTACGTTTCATGCAACGCATAAGTATTTAAATAAGACCCAATTTTTCTACCCACTGGAAACTAGGTTAAATTTGTGTTAATTGTTGCTGCATTATTTTACAATGAAGTCTAATCAAATAAGTTTATTATTTTTTATTAACATCATATTAGTGTGCTATGTATTCTAATTCATTGATTTGCAACAATTTTTAGCATTTTCATATTCTTATTTGAATTGCGTTTGTGATAATGTGTAGCTTTTAAGTAATAAATTAAAAGGAACGTAACTCCTATATTGAAAGATGGTTACCGGTTTAGTATATTTACTCCTAGAATATAGACTAGTTTATTATTTAAGTTATTTTTATATATATAAGAGCGTAGTATGTTTTTATATGGCTTGGTATTTTAAAAGTACTGAAAATAGTTAACTAATATAATTTGTAAGTAAATTTTTAGATTATATATTGTTTTTGAATTGAAAGTAGTTCACTCGTGAAATATAAATCTTGCATAAAATTTGAAGATAATATTCTCTATTTTAGTTCTTTTGCAGGAACACATCCTTATGCCTATACTTAGTTTGTTTTAAATAAATAGTAATAACATGTTATATAAATATCACTTATATTTTCGTAAAAGATGAAGTAAATTAATAATTCTAATGATGAACCTTAAGTTAGGATTAAATTTATACAATAGTTACAAATCAAGTTTTGTTTTTGAATGTTTTCCTTTTATAAGTATGATTTCTAAAGTGTATGTTTTATTATTTGTTGAATGGTGTATGTTTATTTATTGGTGCATGTTTTCTTTTTGTATGGTGACGTGTGACGTTATTAGAAGCTGATTGTGTGATAGAGGATCCAAATTTGTTTGAGGCGACCTGCAGGACACCTTTGAGCAAGGCAAGTGGATTCTTCCTCTGCATTTCTGTTTGTACCCAAATAATACATATAATAATGTTTACTTTTTGAATATTTGCATAATTTGATGGGTTTGCCTAAATAGGATTTTTTAGAAATACCAATCCTATTCCTTGATTACCTTAGGATAAATATTATGCTTAGCAATTTGTGCTACCGCTCAACTTGATAACTATGATGTCACTCTTTAACGATACTATTGTTCTGGAAATGAAATTTGTATTATGATGTTAACCCGATGGTTAAACAAGATTATTTCATATTAAATGGAACATGGAGTGATCACCCAGGATAACAGTGCAACCACGAGTGCTATCATGGCTCTGGCTTTGGTAATTAGCTTAATGCGTTTAGTACCTAGCAACCTTACCTGAAATATGGGCAAGAGGGGAGCGACAGTGGTGGTAGATCATGTTAACATGGGGTCGTATTCTTGGCTAAGGTACCTCACCCAGAGGGCCTCCACACCGACTTAGAAACCTTAGCAGGTTGCTTTATATTAAGTGTATTTTGTAAAAACCTTATAGTGGATCCCTAGCCATTCACCTCGACAGTGTTTAAGGGTCCGTACAACCTAGGCTAGATGGGATACACGACTTGTGGGTAAAGTTGTACCACCTCTGCAGAGTGTAAAACTGATATGTCAGCCGTGCTCACGGTTAAGAGCAACCTGAACCCTCACATGATAATTGAACATAAAGATGGAGAATAAATCGTGATCCAATGATTCACAAATGATTTGCTTAAGTGATTTCACTTAAGTGTTTTTGATATAATCTTATGCCTTTGATTAATTGGGATATTTGGGACACACTTATTAGTAAGACAGGTGTTGCTAACAAAATATTGACCAACTAAAATGCTTACCGCTTAACCTTAGCCTTACCTTATTAAACTTGCACAATTTCCCCCCACTTACTGAGCCTCGACCATAAGTGAGCTCACCCTTGCTAATATTTTGATCAGAGAGTGATGAAGAAGACTTTGATGGAGATTTTGATGAATACTGAGTCTAATGATATGCCGGTCATCTTCCTGTGGGAGATTACCCATGTTATTTCTGCTATACTTTGATGATACTGTTTAAGATACTTATGTCTGGATGATGTAATAAAGTTATTCTACTCTCTTTATGCCTTTATTGCATTGTCTTTTGATATATTACACTTGTGACGTAAACATATGTGTGGAAAATAGATCCTGGCACACATATGCTATGCATTCGGTTCTGCCCCCAGAACCAGGTGTGACAGAAGTGGTATCAAAGCTATACTGACCCTAGGTCGTTAGACTAGTTAGAAATGGAAAGCCTAGTTAGTTTTCAAAACTTGAGTTATTTTCCACCATAAAAACTTAATTTATCTCAAAACTCAACTCTTTATATTCAACTCTTCTAGTCTAATTTTCTCTCGTCTATCGAAAGCTTGCTATCAGAAGAACTGCTTACAAAAGTATCGCCTATGTTGCTCAAGATCGACCAGCACCCTCTACCCCACCTTTGGATGATGAAGAAGAATCATCTTTCTTTGCCTTATCTTTTGGAAGGCTTTGTTATGGAACCCCTAAGTCTATCACCATACTCCTTTAAGTTGATAGGATAGTTTATTGAAATAAGCTAGACGCAGTAGACAATAAAATAGTGTTATACTATAATAATAACAACCATGTGATGATGATGTTTGCATAATGTTTGATTTGGATTTTTGCTTGAGTACAATGATCTTATGGAATGATGGCCATAAGAACATTTAAAATTAACAAATAAACTTAACTCTAGCTAAAAGCTATTTTCCCTAGAATCTTTCTCTACTCTTCTCTTATCTAAAAGAATTCACTCTCTAACCAACCAGATGGTAAATACCCGCTAAGGTGCAGGACAAAATCAAGGTCAACACTCTAGTCAACGGTTGCCACCACCACCACCTAACCCATCCATGGAGCAGTTCATCACTGCCTCAGTGCAGCAAATCCAGCAGAATCAGCAGAACCAACAACACCAGAATGCACCCCAAGCTCGGGACAAGCATAGAGACTTAATGAGTCATCATCCCCCTACATTTTCTCACTCAGTTGATCCCTTGGATGCCGATGACTGGCTTAAGGTATAAGAATGAAATCGAACATTGCGCAGTGTAACAACCGGGAGAAGGTCTTATATGCTTCCGGAAGACTCGAAGGTGCCACATCCAACTGGTGGGATGTTTTCACAGCAGCCCATGCAAACGTGGATACTATAACTTGACAGGAATTCTAGGAAATATTCCGTGCTCATCATATCCCTCGGGAATAATGGAACTAAAGAAGAAGGAGTTTTTATCCCTCACTCAAGGAGGTATGTCCGTTAGTGAGTATCGGGATCGTTTCACCCAACTTTCTCGCTACACACTGGAAGAAGTGGACACTGATGAGAAGCATCAAGAGCGTTTCCTAGAAGGTTTGATTGGACCACTAAACTACCAGCTGCAGAGTCACACATTCCCTAACTTCCAGACTCTGCGAAACAAGGCAATTGGCCTTGAAAGCAAAAGAAAAGAATTGTCTGATCATAAGAGGAAATTTGAAGGACAGTCTAGTAGGAATACCTGCCAGAACAACTCTCAAGGTTCTCAGTTTCGCTTTGGGAATCAGAGTGGAAACAACAATCAAATGCAACACTCTGGACAACAAGGTTAGAGAAGTAATCAACATCAGAACCAACAGAGGAACAGCTCTCAGACCAACCAAAGGTCTGTTATTAATTTGCAGACTCGTCAAGGAAGCGTTGTGAACATCTTGGCCAAAAATAATAGTACAACCACCCCAGTTCAGCCCAGTGGATGTTTCAAATGTGGTGAACTCGGTCACTCTGCCAACAATTGCCCCACGCGCAACCCACAGACACCCAGAGCAACAACAGTCGAAGAGCTGATCAGAATACACCTACTCGTGGTTCTGCATAGAACAAGACTCCATAGAACCAGAACAAGGGAAGAGTCAACCACATCACTGCAGAATCAGCTCAGGATGCACCAAACGTAGCACTTGGTACGTATCTCATCAATTATGTACCTGCTTCAGTTTTGTTTGACTCTAGAGCATCTCATTCATTTATAACTGAGTCATTCGTGGAATAACATAACATACCAAAGTATCCTCTTAAGAAGATGTTACATATTAGTTCACCGGGAGGTGAAATGAAGGCCACACACTCATGCCTCCATGTTAATCTCAAGATTCAAGGAATAGATTTTCTAGTCATCCTAGTGGTCTTAGGATCCAACGGTATTGATGTGATTCTTGGATGTGACTGGTTGAAAAGTTGTGATGGAGTGATACAATGTGCCAAAGGAACAATTATGTTGACAAGTCCACAAGGAGGAAGAATCCAAGTTAGCACAGACATGTCAACAGATGCAGAAGGAGAGACAATGGTAAATCACTTGGAAGAAAAGCCCCTAGAAAATATCAAGGTAGTGTGCGAATACCCAGACGTATTTCCGGAGGAATTACCAGGTATGCCACCTGATCGTGATGTAGAATTCTCTATTGAATTATTACCCGGAACTGCACCTATTTCAAAAAGACCTTATAGAATGGATGTCAAAGATTTAGTTGAACTAAAGAAACAAATAGAAGAATTACTAGAAAAAGGTTTTATTCGCCCAAGCTCATCTCCTTGGGGTGCCCCAGTTCTATTTGTGAGCAAGAAAGATGGTTCGAGAAGAATGTGTGTTGATTATAGAAGTTTGAATGAAGTAACAATTAAGAATAAATACACTTTACCTCGAATTGAAGATTTATTTGATCAGATGAAAAGAGCTAAGATATTCTCAAAAATAGATCTAAGATCAGGATATCATCAGCTAAAGATTCGAGCGGAAGATGTACCCAAGACAACCTTCACCACAAGATACGGATTATATGAGTTTTTGGTCATGTCGTTTGGACTGACTAATGCACCAGCATACTTTATGAACTTGATGAATAAAATATTCATGGAATATCTGGATCAGTTTGTGGTCGTATTCATTGATGACATACTTGTATATTCTCCGAATGAAGAAACACATGAAGATCATCTAAGACTAGTCCTACAGAAGCTTCGTGACAACCAATTGTATGCAAAGTTCATGAAGTGTGATTTTGGCTGAAGGAAGTTGCTTTCCTAGGACATATTGTTACTGATGGTGGAATTAAAGTAGATCTAGGAAAGATAAGTGAAATACTAAACTGGAAGCAACCGAAGGATACATCCAAGATCAGAAGTTTTCTTGGATTGGCAGGCTACTATAGAAGATTTATTGAAGGTTTTTCCAAGTTAGTGAAACCCCTTACTTCACTGCTAGAGAAAGGTAAAGAGTTTAAGTGGGATGAAGCATGTCAGAAATGTTTTGATGAGTTAAAGGAAAGGCTAACCACTACACCAGTGTTGATTATGCCTGACATTCACAAAGGATTTGATGTGTATTGCGACACATCACACCTAGGACATGGATGTGTGCTAATCCAAGAAGGAAAAGTAATAGCTTATGCCTCAAGGCAGTTGAGAAAGCATGAGAAGAATTATCCTACGCATGATTTGGAACTAGCTGTCGTAGTGCATGCTTTGAAGATTTGGAGACACTACATGATTGGAAACAAGTGCAAAATCTTCACGGATCACAAAAGCTTGAAATACATATTCACTCAGAAAGAACTCAACCTAAGACAGAGAAGATGGCTTGAGTTAATAAAAGATTATGATTTGGATATTCAATACCATCCAGGAAAAGCAAATGTTGTGGCAGATGCTTTGAGTCGTAAAGGTCAAGTAAACAGTATTACTACCTATTTGATGCCACAAGAATTATGTTGGGAAGTGGAACAACTCATCCTTGGTATGCTTAATAATATGGAAGCAACAGTTATGGAAGTGGATTCTACTTTGGAACAAGAGATTCGTAAAGGAAAGGAATCTGATGAGAAAATTAAGGAAATTAAAACTCTGATTAGTTTGGGTAAAGCCCTAGATTTCACAGAAGATGAACAAGGCACCGTTTGGTTTAAAAAGAGAATCTGTATACCAGAAATCGAGCACCTACGCCAACTTATTTTAAGAGAAGCTCACGATTCAACGTATTCTATTCACCCTGGAAGTACAAAGATGTACCAGGACCTAAAGGAAAAGTATTGGTGGTACGATCTGAAAAGAGATGTTGCTACTTATGTTGCACTATGTGATGTGTGTCAACGAGTTAAAGCTGAACACCAAAGACCAGTAGGATTGTTAGAACCTCTCAAGGTACCAGAATGGAAGTGGGAAGAAATCGGTATGGATTTCATAGTTGGATTACCTCGTACTCATGATGGCTATGATTCCGTATGGGTTATAGTGGACAGGTTGACCAAAGTGGCACACTTTATACTTGTGAAGACAACTTACTCGGGAGCCCAGTTAGCAGAGTTATACATGTCAAGGATTGTTTGTCTGCATGGAGTACCGAAGAAGATCGTATCAGATCGAGGAACCCAGTTTACCTCGCACTTTTGGAAAAGACTACATGAGTCTATGGATACTAAGTTAAATTTTAGCTCAGCCTATCATCCGCAAACGGATGGACAAATAGAAAGAACAAATCAAGTGTTGGAAGATATGTTAAGAGCTTATGCTCTAAAGCATGGTAGAATTTGGGATAAAAGTTTTCCTTATGCAGAATTCTCGTATAACAATATTTACAAAACAAGTCTGAAGATGGCACCGTTTGAAGCACTCTATGGACGGAAATGTAGAACACCGCTTTATTGGAATCAAACGGGAGAAAGTCAAGTATTTGGTCCAAAAATTCTCTAAGAAGTAGAGAAGCAAGTGCAGATTGTCAGGGAGAATTTGAAAGCAGCACAGTTGTAACACCCCGGGATCCACAAACATCCCGGAATGCTACTGAACTACACTTCTGACATCCACATATAAAATTTCGGCAGCATCTCCTTTGCAAAATTGCATCAATGAGGGGCAACAGTGTATAAACATATATCATGACCAAAAAACATACTAAGTATTATTAATCAGCTAGCAAAGGGAAGTTAAACATACGACATGAACTGAATTAACAAGTGTGCATGACTAGTTAAAAAAACAAACATCCTTTGACAACAAGTTTCTAATTAAATCATGGCTACGCCTGGGCAGCGTTATTATGAGAGTGAAAGTGGACGTGCTGCTACTCCCCTCATTCCCAACATGTATCAAGTACCTGCATTGAGTAATGCAAGAGTGAGATGACACATCTCAACAAGTAAAATAATAACAAACTGTTCAACCACATAAGAACATTGTTTTACCACCACTTGATTTCACAACCTTCTTATTACGAAGGTGCAGCATGAATACAACATACAACACACCTAGTTATCACACCTCGCAGGTAGAAACCATAATAGTAACATAATAATGTCACACTTCATATATACCTCATGAGTGCAAATGTCTGCAAATGCAAGGATGACTTCTGCCTTCATACCTCTAAGGATATGAAGCCGCATCGTACCCCTCCTCAGACAACGTACGATGCTAAAAGTGTACAGGTACGGTTGGACCATAAGATCGTGACATAACTTCAAAATGCAAGTTGGATGATGCGATGTGCATGACATGCCTATAACACTTCATATAACGTGATTCAAAAAGATACTTCAACTTCATCCAAGATGGGAATCAACCACATATATCATTCCCAAATCATGATCATCTGCAATATTAGACAATTGAGAATTAATACTTTCGAACAAATAAACTTCATCCTAAAATTCAATGATTAACACATTTAATACTTATGCATACTCAATGACAAGGCATAGGATGCAAACCAAACGGTAGCAACCACCACTGTATTTACTTGCCTTCACCGGGAATTTGGAATGGTACTAAGTACGATCCGGAAGTCCACCACCTGTTTTTGACACACACATTAGTGCACAAATCAACATAACAAACGCTAATAAACAATGCCGCACCTACGCACAATTCTAACCTGTCGCGAGCGACAACTCTCCCCATCCAAACTGCAGCGGCGCTGCTTAATAATTTCATAACTTTAAAATTATAACAGCAGTGATATCAATCAAAAACTCCGGAAGAATCTACATAAAATTCCCCACAAGTTTTATATTCAAATGATAATTAAATTCCAAAATCTAATTAGCCTAAACACGTCTACAAGATACACCCTGCAATCTGTTTTTGGACAGCAACATAGCCGGGTTCAAACAGCGATATCTCCTAAAGTATAATTCCGAATCGAGCGCATAAGTACTCGTTGGAAAGGTATGACAAAGCTTTACATGATTCTCATACGGTTTACCACTAACTTCCCACGAAAAATCCCCAGAAACTGATAATACTACTGCTGTTCGCCCTCCCACAAAAATTCTGGACAGCACCTCTACTGATTTGCATGGGTAAACATGTAACCAATTGGATTGCAGCACAAATACAAAAAAATGGTCACAAAAAATCACCTTGGGTTCTTCCTTTCCTCCTTCCTTTCTTCCTTCTTCCTCCCTCCAAACTCCAATGGATGACTTGCACCCACACGACGGAGTACCAAGCGGGGAGGCTGCACCTTGGAGAGGAGGAGGTGGGGGCCAGCTAGGTTTGAAGGGTAGTGCTGCAATCACTTGGGGAAGAAGGAGAGGGAGAGAGAGGGGGGTGGCGGCCAACAAAGGGGAATAGGGGAGGGGGGGGGAGGCTGCAACCAAAGGGGAATAGGGGAGGCGGCGACTAGGGTTAAGGGGCGAGAAACTAGTGGGCTCCCCACCGCCGGATCGAGATCCACGGCCCAAACTCGCTCTCACATCTGCTCCCGATCCCAGTGCACAAGTCCAACAAGAATTCTACTGTTTTACTGGTGAATGTTTCCTAAAAGTTCCAAACCCCTGTAGCACAGGACCCGGAAGAGAAAACAAAGAAAAAAATAATCTTCAATTTCTCTTCTTTTTGAAAATTGGGTATCACACTCTACCCCCCTTAAAAAGAGTTCGACCTCGAATTCCGACGCTTCTATCGGAATGACAAAATATTAATGAATCAACAAAACTCACACATAACGAAAAGTTTGGGTACTTCTGCCGCATCAGCTCCTCAAGCTCCTAGGATTCTAAGATACACAGCAGACGACACTCTAGAGTCTGGTCTTGCTACACGGGAATCGGCTCTAGCTTGATTTGATGGTCTGGATTCCGCAAATACTTCCTCAACATAAAGACATGGAATACATGGTGTACTCTGATCATAGATTCCGACAATTGCATGTGCTAAGCCTAGCTACCAACTCGGCTAAGATATTAGACGGTCCTATATACCTCGGACAAAGCTTTCCTGACACCAAATCAACATTGACATATGCAAGTACTTCAATGAATGTATATATGAATGCAATGCATATAGTGTTCCTATAGCCTAAACCAAACTTAGCCAAACAAGAGCAACTTCAAGAGAGCAACTTAATGCTTGCATATTTCTGGACAGCAGCACAGCGGTTAATTGTTTTGCTCATAACTCACAAAATATGCATCCAAAAAAAGTAAACTAGGACTTTACGGAAAGCTTATAAAGTCCACTATGCCCTTGGTATTATCATCGCAACAAGATTTGACACTTAGAAAGGTCAAACAATGCTAAACATAAATTATATCTAGACTTGGACAGAATTCAACTACTCAATTCAAAAATCCATAATTGGAGTCTTAGTCATCCAATTTAGGTGCTCCTAGACTTTTTAGAAAGCTAGTAGAATTGTATATAATTCATTTATAAACAGATCAGGTTAATTCAATGCATATCAAGGTCAAAAGACATGAGAAAAGCTCTGCTATCCAAATTTGGACAGATTCAGAGGTCACACTTAAAACAGCTGTAACTTAACTTATAGATCTCCAAAAAAAGTGATCCAAAATTTGTTGAAAAGACCAGTACTACAACTTCTTTATAATTTATAAGAACTTATTCGAAGTTTAAATTGGGCAAACAAGGTCAGTTTTGAAATCTGTAAAGAATCTGGACAGATTCCAAGACTGGACTTGAGAAAATCATAACTCCCAAACTACTAGACCTATGGTCATGAAATTTTTACCCAAGTAAGATAAAGAAGTTGGCTACAACTTTTATATATATAACATCTCTACAGAAAAGATGGTTTACTTCATTGAACTAGCTGCATAACTAAAACTGGTCATGCAGTCCCAACAGCAAGCAATAGATTTTATCCAGGATCATTACTCTTCTAAGATTAAGCGTTCATCGAAAGACTAATAACTTTAGGTTCTTCATTATGAGACACTTAGAACAAATATAAGTATAGAAGCAATATTATAACCCTTTTAAATCATTTTAAGCCTAATCTCACATCATGCAAACAAGAATCAATTTAATCATGTTATGCCTGCCCACATATTTATCCAAGCACATTCTATACATTATATCTTCCCATAGAAGAACTCTCTTTTTTTTAATTATACTATACATATATACCTATCCAATAACTCAGACAAATTGTATCTCAACCTAGACTTCACATGACGTAACTATTTCATACTTACGCAATCACGCCAATACAAGAAAACGTAGCTTCACAACAATACGTATTTACCTATTCAAACGTTCCTCATTATCTCAATGTTTCAGCCCACGCTCCACATATACATAAACAAGATAACCATCCCAACCACTACGTCTATTCCCTCCCACCATACAACTTAATTAGCATGGATTGCGAAAGAGCTCACCACAACTAAACCAAACTCCCATGAAAAAAAATCCCTAAATAGAAAATTGACAATCAATAGCGCAAATGTTCATTTTGCTTCTACCTCTCACTACAAAAGCAATGATAACAATGAAATATTGTAAAATCATCTAAACATCATGATCTACAACTTTCGTATTCAAAGTATAATTTTTTTTCATCTACCATTTTTTTAATTTGACAGCGACATGCATGATCTGCCACCAGAACTTGACAAAACATGACACATAAATTCAAAATATCACAACTCCCTACAGCTAACAAAATTTTGCAAATATAAACTCATTGAAAAGATTATAACATTCCCTAAAACTTTTATTATAATGAGTGTCTCGGAATTAGTTTCCAAACCGATAAAACAATGCAACTCTTTTGTTGCAAAACTGATAGGATAGAACATTGGACAACTAAAATTCAAAAACCTATAACTCCTGCTATACTCAACTTAAACTACAACGAACACGCGTTGGAAAAGTTTGAAAATTGTCCACGACTTTTGCAATAAAGTTGCACCCAAAATTATCTTTATAGCCCTCAACTCTGCATGACCTACAGCTAAACTCAGCCTGAGATACTACACATTAGATATTCGACTTATATCCGGACAACCACCTCTCCCAATCTATTTAATAGACAATTACAAGTAAATACCCATTTAAAAGATACTGAGAAGAACTAAAAGTTTTGCTTAAAGAGAATTCCCAAATTTGGGCTCTGAAACTATCAAAACGCGGTCGATTTATTGGTGGTTATAACGACACCTAAAGTTCAGACACAACGGTGCAACAACTTCAGAGCAGCCTAACTCCAATTATATGCAATGAGAATTATAAACCAATACTCTTTGGAAAGATCATGAAATTACTAAAACTTTTATAATCCAACAAAGACCAAATTATACCGTCTTCAATGTCTACTCTTCCGTACAAAATTAAAGACTCATTCTGCCAGAGACACCAACAAGGATGTTTTAGGAAACCCATAACTCTCTAATGTTTAGACCAAACCGGGTGATTAAGCATCCTATGGAAAGATGTAGAAACATACTACAAAACATTCTAGATAAGTGAAGCCTGATTCAGCCTCCAACTAATTTAAAATGCCTCCCAAAACCAAACAACACATTAACAACAATATAAAATGAAACCCAAGGCATTGGCAGGTGCAATCAACACTAGGATTTTCCACTACCAACTGGGATACAACTCCACAAAGTCTTTAAATAACACTCTACCAAATAGGTTAGAACACTAAGCACAACGATCGACGAATTCAACAACCTCGTTTGTTAATGCCACTAAGGTCAAACATGCATGTATCGACAATGTATGAAACACCTGACATACTCGTCTCAAGCACTATAAAACATGGTTGTTATTACAATAGAATCCAACTACTAGAGATCTCCAAAACTATTCTAGTGACGTGAAGCAAATGGTGCTCATACCATATAACATCTTTTTTCTTCTCTCAAAAGAGATAAAATGTGCAACACTCATAAAGCAATGGAGGGATAACAACAAGAAAAACTAATGTTCTTCTTGATACAGACTCATGCAAAAGCTTCATAAATATTACTTTCAACACTAAAATAATAACACGATACTATGCTCAACCGGAGTAATTGGACTTCAATAAGACAATCCACCTAACCAAACTACCTTGATTAACCTCACATACAACAATACCTCCTATTATTGCACTTGAAGAATTTGTACCTCATGATGTCATAGGATGAATTCAAAGTAGCAGACATACATGATCTATCAAACCATCATTCAAATGAAAAAAATCTCAATCTAATGCAACAACTACATCATTATAGAGATAGATGACTAACAGACATAAGCAACTTCCAGTTAAGCATTGACTTTGTTTAAGATAAAGCGGTCCAAATAATAATTCAACAAGCATGCATAGAGAACTAATCATAAAAAAATAAAACTACCATATATCGTCGGCGATTAAAAAAATATAAAACGGGTTGTCCATATCGTCCACATGACTAGCCTCCAAGAACTAAAAATTATGCATAACCTTTATGGCTATAGAAACAAACCATAGAAGGAAAACATGCATGCCTCTTCAACTATAATATAGACATAAAAATCCACTTGAAATCACCCTATTTATTGTTAAAGATAGGGTTGCACACAATAAGAAAACCTATCATGTAAACATGGTTGAACTTATCTATCCATGTCATCTTACAAATTCACTTGAGTTCTACCAGTCTCAAGATTTCCTAGACAGTACAACATTGCCTTTGCTCTATGGAGACAAACCTATTGTACTCTAAGATCAAGTTGGCAAGTAGCCATATTAGCCCAAAGGGATGAGGCACAAAGCATTGCATCCATGAAATACTACATTGATAAGTTGGGTTGTAACCCAACATTCAATCAGACTCAACAACATGATAAAACTACATTATATAGTGTTTTCACACCACACCAAGCCGGATTAGACCCACTATACACAAACTCAATAAACAATCGGTCCTACAAGTACTAGAACCCAAAAAATCCATTTTAAAAAAAACATCCATAATCAAGCATATAGAAATATATGATAGTAATAGCTCAGAGATTTGAAAAACATCGCATCAAAAAAACATCATGACGATATGTATACAAAACAAATACATTAGTAGCTTCACTTGCATAATAACTTCAATAACAACCACATCAAGAAACCAATATTAAATAGAAGTAACATATCATATCAAGCATTAAGTCGTTAACGACATACCCCATCAAACCATAAAGGGATTTGGAGTAAGGGAATTCTAGTCATTTATACAATAAAATACTAATATGAAAGATATACGAACCCCTACCCTTCCTATATGTGCAAGTGTGTCAAATATATCTCCAAATTGCGTAGAATCTAAAGCCTATGCTTTGATACCAACTGTAACACCCCAAGATCCACAAACACCCAAGAATGCTACTGAACTACACTTCTGACATCCAGATATAAAATTTCGACAGCATCTCCTTTACAAAATTGCATAAATGAGGGGGCAACAGTGTATAAACATATATCATGACCAAAAAACATACTAAGTATTATTAATCGGCTAGTAAAGGGAAGTTAAACATACGACATGAACTGAATTAACCAGTGCGCATGACTAGTTAAAAAAAACAAACATCCTTTGACAACAAGTTTCTAATTAAATCATGGCTGCGCCTGAGCAACGTTATTATGAGAGTGAAAGTGGATGTGCTGCTACTCCCCTCATTCCCAACATGTATCAAGTACCTGCATTGAGTAATGCTAGAGTGAGATGACACATCTCAGCAAGTAAAATAATAACAAACTGTTCAACCACATAAGAACATTGTTTTACCACCACTTGATTTCACAACCTTCTTATTACGAAGGTGCAGCACGAATACAACGTACAACAAACCTAGTTATCACACCTCGCTGGTAGAAACAATAATAGTAACATAATAATGTCACACTTCATATATACCTCATGAGTGCAAATGTCTGCAAATGCAAGGATGACTTCTGCCTTCATACCTCTAAGGATATGAAGCCGCATCGTACTCCTCCTCAGGCAACGTACGATGCTAAAAGTGTACCGGTACGGTCGGACCATAAGATCACGACATAACTTCAAAATGCAAGATGGATGATGCGATGTGCATGACATGCCTACAACACTTCATATAACATGATTCAAAAAGATACTTCAACTTCATCCAAGATGGGAATCAACCACATATATCATTCCCAAATCATGATCATCCGCAATATTAGACAATTGAGAATTAATACTTTCAAACAAATAAACTTCATCCTAGAATTCAATGATTAACACATTTAATACTTATGCATACTCAACGACAAGGCATAGGATGCAAACCAAACAGTAGCAACCACCACTGTATTTACTTGCCTTCACCGGGAATTTGGAATGGTACTAAGTACGATCCGAAAGTCCACCACCTGTTTTTGATACACACCTTAGTGCACAAATCAACATAACAAACACTAATAAACCATGCCGCACCTACGCACAATTCCAACCCATCGCGAGCGACAACTCTCCCCATCACCACTAAACTGCAGCGGCGCTGCTTAATAATTTCATAACTTTAAAATTATAACAGCAGTGATATCAATCAAAAACTCTGGAAGCATCTACATAAATTTCCCCACAAGTTTTATATTCAAATGATAATTAAATTCTAATATCTAATTAGCCCAAACACGTCTACAAGATACACCCTGCAATCTGTTTTTGGACAGCAACATAGCCGGGTTCAAACAGCGATATCTCCTAAAGTATAACTCCGAATCGAGCACATAAGTACTCGTTGGAAAGGTATGACAAAGCTTTACATGATTCTCATACGGTTTACCACTAATTTCCCACGAAAAATCCCCAGAAACTGATAATACTACTGCTGTTCGCCCTCCCACAAAAATTCTGGACAGCACCTCTACCGATTCGCATAGGTAAACATGTAACCAATTGGATTGCAGCACAAATACAAAAAAATGATCACAAAAAATCACCTTGGGTTCTTCCTTTCCTCCTTCCTTTCTTCCATCTTCCTCCCTCCAAACTCCAATGGAAGACTCGCACCCACATGACGGGGTACCAAGCGGGGAGGCTGCACCTTGGAGAGGAGGAGGTGGGGGCAGCTAGGGTTGAGGGGTGGTGCTGCAATCACTTGGGGAAGAAGGAGAGGGAGAGAGGGGGGCGGCCAACAAAGGGGAATAGGGGAGGGGGGGCGGCTGCAACCAAAGGGGAATAGGGGAGGGGTGGCTAGGGTTAAGGGGGGAGAAACTAGTGGGCTCCCCACCGCTGGATCGAGATCCACGGCCCAAACTCGCTCTCACATCTACTCCCGATCCCAGCGCACAAGTCCAACAAGAATTCTACTGTTTTACTGGTGAATGTTTCCTAAATGTTCCAAACCCCTGTAGCACAGGACCTGGAAGAGAAAACAAAGAAAAAAAATAATCTTCAATTTCTCTTCTTTTTGAAAATTGGGTATCACAACAGTTAAGGCTGAAAAGCTATGCTGACAATAGAAGAAGAGAATTGATCTTTGAAGTTGGAGACTACATGTATCTTAAAGTTTCCCCAATGAGAGGAATGAAAAGATTTAAGGTTAAAGGCAAATTATCTCCTCGCTACATTGGTTCATTTAAAATTTTGGAAAGAAAAGGTGAAGTAGCATATCAATTGGAACTACCCGATAGTTTATCGGACATGCATGACGTATTTCATGTGTCACAACTTAAGAAATGCTTAATAGTACCAGAGGAACAGTTACCCATGGAAGAACGCAACGTTAATGAGGATTTGACTTATTCGGAATACCAAATCAGAATTTTGGAAACATCTCGCAGAATTACTCAGAGTAAAGTTATCAATATGTGCAAGGCTTAGTGGAGTCATCATTCGGAAGATGAAGCCACTTGGGAAAGAGAGGACGAACTCGAAGCAGAATTCCCCCACCTATTTTCAGAAGTTCCTTAATCTCGAGGATGAGATTCTTTTTAGGGGGTAGGTTTTATAACACCTCAAACCCATCAATTAAAAAAATGATTATTCAATTTTAGTTGTTAAATATATTAGATAGGAAAATGTTATTCTCAAGAATTAAGAAAAAAATAATGATAAATAAATAATTAACTTTTGAATATATATTGGTCACAAATGTTTGATGCATTCATTTTTAGGAGCATAGTTTTTTGTTTGTTTGTTAATGAATTGCAACAAAATTATTTTAATTTATTCTTTTTTGTGAGGCCTAATTTATATAAATAATAGAAATTTGCCAAAAGATTATTTACTATGAATTTTATTATTAGATTTATTATACTTTGGAAATATTTAAATTATATTTATTAATGAATAACCTATTTAAAAATAAAAGAAAATGATTTTCGAAATTAACAAAAAGAAAAAAAAAGAGAAATAAAAAATGGAAAACGGCCGCTCGGCCAACCAATCTAGGAGGCCCAGCTTTCTACAGTCACGTTTCCTCTCCCTCCCTTTTGTCTCACTTGCTTGTGGGACCCACACCACATGACATTGGAGAAATACTTCTTCTCCATAGATGCTGCTCGCATGCCCGTAGTAAAGTGTCGTACGCCGCCATCAGTTCTCCTATTCATGACGTCTGCTCGCCGGTCCATCTTCCACCGTAATGGACAGCTGCACAGTGACTCTTCCCCTCCGCCTGCAACATTTTCTCTTACTCCCCATTATGTTGCATTTCGGAGATTTCTCTACGCCATTATTGGAGATGCAGACTGCTCGCGTCCTCTGCCCATTCTGCGGCGCCGTTACTACCTCCTCGCCCTATAAATCATAGCCCGCACGTTGAGCTGGTTCCCCACCTCTCTGTGCTCTCCCCGTGCCCCAACTCGCTGCCCCGCAAAGCTCGTCGCCGACGTGTCTGTTCGTCGCTGACAGGAAGCCATCGACACCGTCCGTCGCTGGCGAGAACCACCGCGAAGCCGACGACCTTTCCCTTCTAGCTCCCGACCTTCCCTCTTGGTTGTCCGCTCGCCAGCCATCCCTGCTCGCCGTCGAGAGCCCGCCCATCCCCTAGCTCGCCATCACCGCCGTGTTGTGTGCTATGTGCTGTGAACAGAGAGGAGAAGGTAGAAGAAAATAAACTTTTGTTTAGGCCTCTGGTTTCTTGTTAAATTGCGTCTATGTTTCATGTAGTGCAGAAGTATTTAATAAGACCCTATTTTGCTACCCACTGGAAACTACGGTTAAATATGTGTTAATTGTTGCTGCATTATTTTACAATGAAGTCTAATCAAATAAGTATATTATTGTTTTATTAACATCATATTAGTGTGCTATGTATTCTAAATCATTGATTTGCAGCAATTTTTAGCATTTTCATATTCTTATTTGAATTGCGTTTGTGATAATATGTAGCTTTTAAGTAATAAATAAAAAGGAACGTAACTCCTATATTGAAAGATGGTTATCGGTTTAGTATATTTACTCATAGAATATAGACTAGTTTATTATTCAAGTTATATATATATATATATATATATATATATATATATATATATATATATATATATATATATATATATATATATATGAGTGTAGTATGTTTTATACGACTTGGTATTTCAAAAGTACTGAAAATAGTTAACTAATGTAATTTGTAAGTAAATTTTTAGATTATATATTGTTTTCGAATTGAAAGTAGTTCACTCGTGAAATATAAATCTTGCATAAAATTGAAGATAATATTCTCTATTTTAGTTCTTTTGCATGAACACATTCTTAGGTCTATACTTAGTTTGTTTTAAATAAATAGTAATAACATGTTATATAAATATCACTTAGATTTTCGTAAAAGATAAAGTAAATTAATAATTCTTATGATGAACCTTAAGTTAGGATTAAATTTATACTATAGTTACAAATCAAGTTTTGTTTTTGAATGTTTTCCTTTTATAAGTATGATTTCCAAAATGTATGTTTTATTCTTTGTTGAATGGTATATGTTTATTTATTGGTGCATGTTTTCTTTTTGTATGGTGACGTGCGACGTTATTAGAAGCTGATTGTGTGGTAGAGGATCCAAATTTGTTTGAGGACGACCCGCAGGACACCTTTGAGTAAGGCAAGTGGATTCTCCCTCTGCATTTCTGTTTGTACCCAAATAATACATATAATAATGTTTACTTTTTGAATATTTGCATAATTTGATGGGATTTGCCTAAATAGGATTTCCTAGAAATACCAATCCTATTCCTTGATCACCCTGGGATAAATACTATGCTTAGCAATTTGTGCGACCACTCAACTTGATAACTATGATGTCACTCTTTAATGATACTATTGTTCTAGAAATGAAATTTATATTATAATGTTAACCCGATGGTTAAACAAGATTATTTCATATTAAATGGAATATGGAGTGACCACCTAGGATAATAGTGCAACCACAAGTGCTATCATGGCTCTAGCTTTAGTAATTAGCTTAATGCGCTTAGTACCTAGCAACCTTACCTGAAATATAGGCAAGAGGGGGAGCGATAGTGGTGGCAGCTCACGTTAACATTAGGAAGTATTCTTGGCTAAGGTATCTCACCCAGAGGGCCTCCACACCGACTTAGAAACCTTAGTAGGTTGCTTTGTATTAAGTGTATTTTGTGAAAACCTCATAGTGGATCCCTAGCCATTCACCTCGGCAGTGTTTAAGGGTCCATACAACCTAGGCTAGATGGGATACATGGCTTGTGGATAAAGTTGTACCACCTCTGCAGAGTGTAAAACTGATATGTCAGCCGTGCTCACGGTTAAGAGCAACCTGGACCCTCACATGATAATTGAACATAAAGATGGAGAATAAATCATGATCCGATGATTCAAAAATGATTTTCTTAAGTGATTTCACTTAAGTGTTTTTATATAATCTTATGCCTTTGATTAATTAGGATATTTGGGACACACTTATAAGTAAGACAGGTGTTGCTAATAAAATATTGACCAACTAAAATGCTTACCGCTTAACCTTAGCCTTACCTTGTTAAACTTGCATAATTTCCCCCCATTTGCTGAGCCCCGACCATAAGTGAGCTTACCCTTGCTAATATTTTGATCAGAGGGTGATGAAGAAGACTGATGGATATTTTGATGAATACTAAGTCTAACGATGCGCTGGTCATCTTCCTATGGGAGATTACCCATGTTATTTCTGCTATACTTTGATGATACTATTTAAGATAATTATGTCTGGATGATGTAATGAAGTTATTCTACTCTCTTTACGCCTTTATTGCATTGTCTTTTAATATATTACAATTGTGACGTCAACATAAGTGTGGAAAATGGATCCTGGCACACATATGCTATGCATTCGGTTCTGCCCCCAGAACCGGGTGTGACACTCGAAGAGGAAATACCAGAGATCAGAGTTATATTCATCATCATTACCATCATCATAAAGGTATCCCAAGTTCTTCTAATCAAAGGGGATCCCAAGGCTGCTATTAACCATGAGCACGACTGATATACTAGTTTCTAAAACTGTACGGAGGTTGCACACTTTATCCACGAGTTGTGATTCCTGTTCTACCCGGATATCATGACTCCCCATTGATCACTACCAAGGTGACATGGCAGGGTCTCACTATGTAGCCTTTAATTTAAAAAGACTCCCCTGGTGCATAGCTGCTCGTTATGTTTCACCAGTCGTACAAACACAATACCCCTCCCTAAGGTGGGTGACTAACAAAACAATATCAAATGAACCTCGGCACCCACCCTTAGCAGAGCGAGTACTATGCCCGTCCCCCATTGACGGCCCTCCGGCAAAGCCAACTACACCCCTAGGTTCATCTAATTATTCAGCATGTCTTACATAACTTAATTACATTTATCTTAATGAGACGCAAAAAATTATACCAGGGATAGATTCATACGTTTTATATCATTAATCTCATAAAGTTAAACCTCTAATTACAATTAGGGTTTTCTTTTAAATAATCAAACCATCTCTAATACTAGTCTATAGTCTAGGCATGAAATTAATATGTGCAGACAATAAATGAACATAATTTAAACAAATAGATAATAATCTTATGAACATTTTGCAATTTGAATTATTCAATTTGGAGTCCATATGCAAAAGATATGAAATAAACAAGTTTTGGAATTCAAAATACAAAACTAGGCGGTTAAACAAAAGGCTAGGGTTTGTTCTGCAAAATTACAGGGGTATGCGCGCGAAAACTAGGGACTGCGGGTTAAATCTCATAAACCTGAGGGGATATTTAACAAAACTACTGCACGAAGGGGTATCGACTGATCTCGACCGCACGATCGCGAATGAACGGCTATGATTAGATCCAAGTGCGAGCGCGCGCGGACGGGCGAGCGCGACTGACAGGCGGGACATGGGTGTCAGCAACCTGAGGGTGAGACTGACTGACCGGCCGGGCCTAGATGTAGAGCACGAGCGAGGGCGCAGATCCGAGCAGCCAGATCTGAATCGGGCGGTTGAGATCGGGTTAGGTTTAATAGAAGCGAGGTCGTCAGATCCTAGATGAACGCCTAAGATCTGATGGCGGCCTCGGGCTGGGTTGCTAGCCTTCTCGCGGCGGCACCGCCTAACTCCCCGGTGAGGTTTCGCCGAAGGCAAGGGCACGACCACGACGAGGGTCTAGGGCACTAGGAAAGGGCTTAAGAGAGTTTGGGATGACACGGCGGACTCAACCGTGGGCACGACACCTGCGCAGAGGCACCAAAGGGCGTGGTCCATGGTGGAACAGCCCAACAGCGGTGCAGTTCACTCCGGTGAGCGAATGCACGGACAACAGGGCAGTACACAGGAAATTAAGGGCGTGGGTGAGTTGCTCACCTCGAGAGTGGACTTTGGAGCGCTTGAGCAACGGCGAGGACGCTGGGAGGCCCTGGGTCAACGGTGGTGGAGCTCCGGCTGCATGTTGAAAGGGCCGGTGAGCGCGGACCGAGTGAAACAGAGGGGCTAGGCGCAATCCAGAGGGTTTCTCGCGTTGCTAATGGGGAGGCGGAGCTCACCGAGGCAACGGACGTGGCAGAAGCTCGACGGTGGCCATGGAACGGACGACAGACCATGGTGGAGCTCCATGAGTGTGCACGCAGTGCGAGAGAGAGCGAGGGTGTTCGGTTGAGGGTGCAACTAAGCGAGGGGAGCGAGTGAGTGGGTGTAGGCTCCAGAAAAGGGCTCGGGCACGTGGGGGAGTGGCCGGGAAACACACATCATGGGTGCGTCCATGGCGGAGAGCGCGGGCAGGAGGTTAGGGAAGGGGGTGGCGGCTGACAGGCGAGGTCCACAGACCAGCGAGGGCGAGCGTGTGAATGGGCGGTCAGCGCTGACAGAGCGGGCCTGCCGAGCAGTGAGAGAGAACAGGCGCGTGCGTGAAAGGATTGGCACTGATAGGCCGGTCCCACTGGGCAATAGGTGGGAGAGAGGGGGAGAGAACGCGTGCACGGTGGTCGCTGATAGGTGGGGCCCACCTATCAGGCGACATGGGCGCGCGCGTGGCCTCGTTGGGCTGGATTAGGCCTAATGGACTGAATTCGGTTTTTCTTTTTTCCTGGAATTTATAATGCCTTTTCTTTTTATTTTTCTCTATGGATTTCAAATCAATTTCAAACCAAAATTCAAATTCAAACAATTTCAAACATGTGCATCAAACAAAAGGATAATTTAGGCTCATCATGATGTAGTATTTCATGACTCACATAGGTTTTGATAAAATAAATAATTCATCCCTCACCTAACTAACTTAACTCTAATCAAAAGAAAGAGAGAGGAGGTCTAGAGAGAGAGAGACAAGAGATAACACCTAAATTTGGTAGGCATTTAGAGAAGAAATTTTATACCCCCAAATTTAGGGTGTTACAAGCCTATCCCCCTTAAAAAGAATCTCGCCCTCGAGATTCAGGGTTGGCTAGCAAAGAGTTCATGGTACTTGGCTTTCAGATCATCTTCTCTTTCCCAAGTTGCTTCTTTCGAGCGATGGCCCCACTTGACATTGCACATCCTGATGGTGCTTCTTCGAGTGACTTTGTCTGCTGTCTCTAGAATCTGAGTTGGCTTCTCCATATAAGTCAAATCTTCTTGAACGTCGAGATCCTCGATTGGCGATTGCTCTTTTGGCACTCACAAGCATTTCTTTAGTTGAGACACATGGAACACATCATGCACGGCTGACAGACTTTCTGGTAAGCTGAGCTAATATCCCACTTCTCCATGTCTTGCTTAAATCTTGTATGGCCCGATGTATCGAGATGCGAGCTTGCCCTTGACTCCGAACCTTTTGATTCCTCTGATGGGAGACACCTTGTGATAAACATAGTCTCCCACTTCAAAACTCAGATCCCTTCTTCTTGTGTCCACATAGCTTCGCTGCCTGGACTGTGCTGTCTTTAGATTCTCTAGAACCATTCTGATATTCTCTTCGGCTTTAAGCAAAATATCTAGACCGAACACCTGCCTTTTGCCAGGTTGGTCCCAATGCAATGGGGTTTGACAATTTCTCCCATAGAGTGCTTGGAATGGTGACATCTTCAGACTGGCCTAATAGCTGTTGTTGTAAAAGAATTATGCATAAGGTATCCTCTTGTCCCAACCTAACTTGTCTTGCAAAGCACAAGCCCTCAACATGCCTTCAAGAATCTGGTTAGTTCTTTTAGTCTAACCATCAGTCTGCGGGCTGGGTGATAAGCTGAACTGAACTTCAAGTGCGTGCCCAAAGCTTCATGCAACTGCTGCCAAAAATGAGAAGTGAATTGGGTTCCTCGGTCTGATATTATCTTCTTTGGAACACCATGCAGACATACAATCCGGGACATGAATAGCTTTGCCAACACTGCACTATTATAGGTGGTCTTGACTAGTATGAAATGGGTCGCCTTTGTTAAATGGTCCACTACTACCTAGATGGAGTCATAACCGGCTTGAGTGCGTGGAAAACCGACTATAATGTCCATCTCAATCTTATCCCATTTCCACTGAGGAATCAGCAATGGCTGCAACAAACCTGCGGGCCTTTGATGTTCTGCCTTGATTCTCTAACAATTGTCGCATATGGCAACATACTTTGCTATCTCTCTTTTCATACCGTACCACCAGAATCTTTTCTTCAGGTCTTGATATATCTTCTCGCTACTGGGGTGTATGGAATAAGCTGTCTCATGAGCTTCGTTGAGGACCAGTTCTCGAATTGATTTGATGTCAGGAACGCACAACCTATCTTTAAACCATACAACACCTTTCGCGTCTTCACTGAAATCTTTGATTTTCCCATCTATGATCAGCTGCCGAATCTCATGGATCTTCTCATCATCTTTCTGGCTCTTCCTGATATCTTGCTCTAGAGTGGGTCCCAGCTCAACTATCACTCCTTGAGTGTTGTTTAGAAATCCAAGACTCAGTCTATCGAATTTCTTTGCTAGCTTATATGGCATTGGATGAGCAGCCATCATATTAACTTGGCTCTTTTGGCACAAGGCATCTGCAACCACATTAGCTTTGCCTGGGTGATAATGTATCTCCAGCTCATAGTCTTTAATTAACTCTAGCCATCTTCGATGCCTCATGTTTAACTCTGACTGGATGAAGATATACTTGAGACTCTTGTGGTCTGTGTAGATATCACACTTCTACCCATATAGATAATGCCTCCAAGTCTTTAGTGCATGAACCACTACTACTAACTCCAGATCATGAGTGGGGTAATTTCTCTCATGAATCTTTAACTGTCAGGACGAGTACGCCACTACTCTCCCTTCTTGCATTAACACATCCCAAACTAGTGTACGAAGCATCACAGTACACTCAGAATGGCTTGTGCACATATGGCAGAATCAACACAGGTGTTGTTGTCAACTTCCTCTTCAGCGTCTCAAAGGACTCTTGGCATTCTGGGGCCCACTTGAATTCAACCTTCTTTGCTAGCAAGGCTGTCATTGGCCTGGCAATCTTGGAGAAACCCTCAATGAAACACCGATAATAGCCGGCCATTACAATGAAACTCTTGATTCCCCAGATATCTTTTGGTGCTTTCCAGTCCATAATAGCTGCTACCTTTTTCGGATCCACAGCTAATCCATCTCGATTTATGATATGACCTAAGAACAGGACTTCGCTGATCCAGAATTCACACTTGCTAAGCTTGGCATACAACTAACAATCCCATAGCCTCTGTAGTACCTTCCTCAAATGCTCTTCATGCTCTTGCTCACTCTGGGAGTATATGAGGATATCATCAATGAACACCACTATGAACTTGTCGAGGTAGTCCATGAACATGTTATTCAATAAGTACATGAAGAAGGCTGGCGCATTCATCAGACCCAATGACATGATGGTGAACTCATAAAGTCCATACTTGGTGATAAATGTGGTCTTCAGTATGTCCGAAGCCTGGATCCTAAGCTAATGGTAACTTGACCTTAGATCTATCTTCGAGAACACACTGGCTCCTCTCAACTGGTCAAACAGATCTTCAATTCTAAGCAGGGGGTACTTGTCCTTGATAGTAGCTTCGTTCAAAGATCTGTAATCATGCACATCCTCTTTGTCCGATCTTTCTGCTCCACGAACAAAACTAGAGCGACCCAAGGCGAAGTGCTTGATCTAATGTAGCCTTTCTCTAACTGCTCGTTGATCTGCTTCTTGAGTTCCACTAATTTTGGTCCGGACAGTCTTTAAGCTCTCTTGGAAATAAGGGCGGTGCCAGGGATAAGCTCTATGGCAAATTCAACTGAAAGTCGCCTAGAGGGGGGTGCATAGGCGAAACCTGAAATTTACAAACTTTAAACACGCACTATGCTTGGGGTTAGTGTTAAAATTAAATTGGAGTATGGAATATAGTTCTCCTTGCTTAGAGTTGCCCAATCAATGTGGATAACTTTTGGGAGCAAACTCAAATCAATATGAGCAAGGGAACTTTTAGAGAGAGGAAGGGAGGGGAAACAAATCAAGTGAAGATCAACACGAATGAACATGATGATTTGTTTACCGAGGTTCGATTCCAAAGAACCTAGTCCTCGTTGAGGAGGCCACAAAGGCCGGGTCTATTCCAACCCTTTCCCTCTCTCAATCGATCATACAGACCGGTCGAGGCTTCTCCTTAATCACTTGGGTCACTAAGACCCCGCAAGGTTCACCACACACTTAGGTGTCTCTTGCTAGCTTTATAAAGCACTTATAGAATAAGAGTGAGAAGGAGAAAGTAATCCAAGCAACAAGAGCAACAAAAGAACACAAAACACCCTCTCTCAAGTGACTAAGCAATTGAGTTGATTTGGGGGCTTAGAGAGGATTTGATCTATTCATTGTGTCTTGGAGTGTAGTCTTTTGCTCTTGTATTGAATGTTGAGTTCAGAAAACTAGGATGGCTTGAATGGTGATGGTTGGGGGTATTTATAGCCCCAACCACTATTATAGCCGTTGTTGTAGATGGCACACCGGATAGTCCGGTGGTGCACCGGACAGGGTATTGTTCACTGTCCGGTGCCTACCACGTCAGCAGACCATTGGGGTTTGGAGCGGTTGACCATTGAAGTCTCTTGTCTTCTTGCTTCATCAAGCAGTCTGGTGGCACACCGGACATATCCGGTGCGTTCTGACTTCACTGCTCTGACTTCTGAGTGCGCACTGTTCACTTTTACTGTTCACCGCAGTCGACCGTTGAGCTCAGTGGACCGTTGCTCCGTTGGCTCACCGAACATGTCCGATGCATACCGGACAGTCTGGTGAATTATAGCAGAGCGACTTCAGGGAAAACTCGAGAGCGGCCAGTTGATGGGGTGCTCAGCCTGGGCACCGGACACTGTCCGGTGCGCCACTGGCAGCACCATTGCTAGTCTTTGCTCCAAACATGGTTGAGCCCCCAACTTAATTTCTTTCTTGGTTTATGTTGAATCCTTATGCACCAGAGATAAATGACATCTAGGCAAACTAGTTAGTCCATGTAGTTTGTGATGGACGTCAAACACCAAAATCGATTATAGAAAATGTTTTAAGCCCATTTCCCTTTCAATCTCCCCCTTTTTGGTGATTGATGCCAACACAAACCAAAGCAAAATATAAAGTGTAAAAATGTGACTAGTTTGCAATTATGACAGACATGCATAGGTTACTTAGATTTAAACCAATTGAAAGAATTTCTACATATGTCTAAGTAAATGTGATTGCTTTCTTCTATTATAACATTTTGGATCACATTTGAACCACTTTGCTTGTTTTTGCAAATATTTTGTAAAAGACTTCTCAAATTCTTTTGCAAATAGCCAAAGGTATAAGAATATGATTTCCAAAAAGTACTTTCTAGATTTGAAAATTCTCCCCCTGTTTCAAATGTTTTTCCTTTGACTAAATGAAAGCTCCCCCTGAATAAGTTCTCCCCTTAGCAGTCAAGAGGGTTTTTGCAATTGAAATGATTTCTTCCCCTTAGTAAAACAAATACTAGTTGAAATAATTTCTTCCTTTTTGTAAAAATGAAAATGGTGGTGCGGTCGTGCGGTCCTTTTGCTTTGGGCCTATAAATTCTCCCCCTTTGGCATTAATCGCCAAAAACGAAGAATCTTAAGAGGCCTTTGATTCTCCCCCTTTAGGGCCTATTTTCTCCGCCTTTGGAAAATAATGAATAGGAGTGAAAGTTTATTCCAATTGAGAGTTTAAGAGTAAGGCAAAGGATAAATGATACCGACAGAGTTGGAGTGGAAGCCTTGCCTTTATCGAATACTCCATTTTCCTTTCAATTTAAGACTAATCATAGAAATATACTTGAAACCATATTAGTCTTAGCCTTGGCACAAGAAGAATAAGAAATATTTCTTTGTACCAAATGAAGGAGTCATGATCAAAGGTATATAAATGAGCAATGTGTGCAATGTTTCAATCAAAGTTCCGAGAATCTAGGATGTTTAGCTCATTCCTAAGTTTGTTAAAAGTATTTTCATCTAGTGGCTTGGTAAAGATATCAGCTAATTGGTTATGGGTGCTAACATAAGAAATTTTGATATCCCCCTTTTGTTGGTGATCTCTCAAAAAGTGATATCGAATGTCTATATGCTTAGTGTGGCTGTGTTCAACGGGATTATCCGCCATGTGGATTACACTCTTATTATCACATAGGAGAGGGACTTTGCTCAACTTGTAGCCATAGTCCCTGAGGGCTTGCCTCATCTGGAGTAATTGTGCACAGCAATGTCCTGCAGCAATATACTCGGCTTCGGTGGTGAAAAATATGAAAACTTGTCTAATGAGCTTAATATTTGCAATGATTCAATTTCTTGTCTTAGAACTGAACATGTTAGTTTGATTGCTAAGATTGAAGAATTCAATGCTTGCAAACCGTCTGCATCTACCATTGAGCATGTTACCACTTGCATTAGATGTCGAGATATTAATATTGATGCTATGAATGATCACATTGCTATGATTAAAGAACAAAATGATCACACAGCTAAATTAAATGCTAAAATTGCCGAGCATGAGCAAGAGAATGAAAAATTTAAATTTGCTCGCAATATGCTTTATAATGTGAGACACCCTGGAATTAAGGATGGCATTGGCTTCCAACATGGGAGCCAAAGTAACATCAAACTTAATGCCCCTAGAAACAAGCTTTCTAATTTTGTAAAGGGCAAGGCTCCCATGGTTCAGGATAGGGAAGGTGTGACGGAACCTCCAAAGTCATTAGGCCCACCTATAGTTGTCCTTGTCCAACGGACCTCGGACAACCCTGTAGATGCACATAATCACTTGACAAATTCAGTATCTGCATCCTTTACCTTTCCCAAGAGCGTTTCACCCGTCACGTAGATATTACAACACATCAGAGATACGAATAAGCAAAAGCGAATTACAATACTTAATTTACATTTATTGAAATATAGAAAGAGTATTACTATTACATCACTAGGATATAAGAGTGCATAAGTATTATTATTACAACCCTGGGAGGCAAAAACCCCTCTCGCAAAATGTATATTGTTTTTCAAAAGGAAGGACCACGTCCTTCCGCAACCACGTTACTGTTGAGGTTCATCCTTGGGCACCACATCCTTGGGCACCACCTTAGTGCAAAAATAGCAAAAGTCTGTTGTTTCCTCACCTATAACAACATGGGTTCGAAAACCCTGAGTATGGAGTGTACTTTCGCAATTCATACCCGTCAAAAGAAAAGACTCTCAAGGATATGCTGGCTTAAGGGAGTCAAGGTAAGGCTTAATCAAGAATCAAGACTGTTTGCAAAATGCTTACTAATAGTGGATCCTTGAAAATCCAGTTTTATTAGAAAGTTAAGTCATTACCTGTTACTAGAGTTCTTTCTACCTTAGTTCAACCACTTGGCCTATACTAGCCATCCTTTTATCAACCCTTCTTGTTTACTGGAATGCTACGTGTAGGGCAGTGACCAAGTCTTCATGTCCGAGCAGTAATGGCAATCTGAATCGATTAATACCCAGCTGGGGATCTCCAATCACACGACATATATAGCACTTAACCCTTGCATATGTCAACTCGCCACCGGGTTTCTTAAGACCAGACTGGGTTCACGCCAACCGAGAGCACAGATACACCACCGTCCAGCCTCTTGCCACAGAGGGTACATGCTACTCTCGCCATCTCTCCACTCCCATTGCGTGTTGTCCTTATTTGGTATTAGTCTGCCCGAGGCAAAGCTTACCCGTGATGATGTATGTGACCAGTTAAAAGGTCCTCAATCATCAAGCCTACATTGATATGGTCCTTAATCGACTCAGACGGAGACACTACACTGAGACTCTCTTCTCGTGCAAGTCACCCGCCCGGTCTCAGCTTTATCATTTTAAACCCAAATACTTGGTACCTGACAGAGGTACATCTTATCCAATGTTGAACCCATCATGGCCATGATGGATCCACCATCAAGTTTTATTTTTAAGACATCCCCTTCCCTTTGAAGCATCACCTTTGGTTTAAAACAAAACCTTTTTGTTTTCTAAAGCAGGACTAAGCATCAGAAAACCTTGTAATAAAACAGGTAATCAAGGAATGGTAAACAGTTCCAAGGAAGGAAATGCAGCAATTGGTTTAACACCCAACTCCTATCACCTAATGTATCATTCAAGTGATAAAGAGTTTAAAATAGCAAGGAGGTGGAAAATGCACCGGGGCTTGCCTTGAGTTGTAGGAGAGTTGGGCTCTGTTTCACAGATGTCAAAGTAAAAACAGTTCCCGGCAGGTGGATTTTTTGTTGATGGAGTAGTCTCTTCCTCTTCAACAGTTATTTCTTCTTTGTTCTCTATACATAATCATATATAACCATGAATGCTTATGTAATGCTTATGAAAAATGAAATAATAGAGAAACTATACTAAGTTGTATCTTGAATACAATTTTCCTTTACGGTACTCCAGAGAAACTAGGGCCTTTCTAGGTTAGTACTTTAGTAGGGTTAGACATTTTTACTTTAAGGAGCTAGGGTTTTGGGTTTAGAAATCAAACATTGTCCAAAGCAAGTCAAACTTTACACATAGGATCTAAATATCATATTAGGCTTATCTATCAAGTTTGGTGATTTTTGGAGTTACCAAGTATTTTCTAAAATTCCAAAGGTATAGGTTTAAGCTCTTTTAAATACTACATAATTCCTTGTTTGGACCAAAAACCCTAGAACTATTTTTATTAAATACTGTAGAAATTTAGGAGTCCAACAAAATTGGTTTCATATTTTTATCATTTTTCTACAATTTTCTATAGATTTCCTAAGTCCGCTAGAAAAAGGAAAAGAGAAAAGCATGAACAGTATTAGGCTGAAACTGGCCCAATACAACCCATGCCCACGCGAAACGCCACGCTTGCAATGTCAGCTTTGCGCAAAAACCCTCGGTCGTTCAAATAATCGGTGAAGAATCCTGGCTACTATTCACTGTCGCACTGACTTTTGCGTACAACCCCTCCCCTTTCTGATTCTTTGCAATGCCGAGTCCACGATGTGGACGACGACAAGGTGAGCTCCGGCAAGCTCATACCGGCCGGACCACTCAACGGCTATGCTTCTCCGCTGCACAACACCTAATTCTACCCCGATCGACCGTTTCCCCTCACTCAATTGCAAGGTTATATATGGCTCTCAATCATTCTGTCCACGGTGATGGCGTAAACCGAGGATGACCAGAAGTGTTCCCGGTGAACTAGCATGATATAGTTCAATTGACCGGGCTGCTAAGCATCTATAGCACACAGGGATGTGGAAACGAGAGTAAGGAAGACATGATCGGACCTATGAAGGGCTGACCACGACGAGCTCACACACGCGGCGTTCTTGACCGATTTGGGGGAAATCCCAAATTGGGGCTCTTTGATGGATAATCGGAGGCACAAGTGGGTGCGCTGGATGCTTGAATACCTAGCGGAGCTGATGGCATGCTCAATTTATAGGATCAGAGAGCGGTGGCTCATGAATTTGGATTGGCGCGCTGGTGGCCGGAGAGAGGGAAGAGCACTAGTGCGGTGATTCATGGCGATCACCGTGGCAAGGTCACCAGCGGCAAATGGACACGCCTAAGACAAGTTACTGCGACGTGGTAGAGCACCTAAGCACGTGGCACACGGTCGATAGGCGGCTAACTTCGGCGAGTTTATCTGAATCGACCGTGAGTCAGGCGGACCTGGCGGCCGAAGCGGAACAGTGGCCTGATTTCATCTTTGATGCGATATTTCTTACCCCCAAGAGTTATCTGCACTTCACGGAGCATGAATTGCAATGGCGACGACGATCACGGCGCGGGATCACCGGCAGCGAGGGGGCTGAATCCGGGATATTTTTCAGCTACTGTACCATGGGAACCTTATTCAGAGTGCCCGACCGAGCATATTTGGGGATGATTTGCTCTAGAATTTGTGTAACAACTTGATCCATCATCTGTGTCAAAGTTGTTGAGCTAAATCCATCTTCAATTTGACTATAGTACCCATCATCAACCGAGCACTAGATCCCACTCCAATTCAATCTCAAAGTCCTGCTAATGTCACTGGTGTCCATAGTTCAGTTACCAGTGTGACTGACAGCTCAACTTTGAGCTCATTTTACTCCAAATTTTATATGTGATCAAGGCTTAATTACTTAAGCAATGTTGTACTCTTATTATAGCTCTGTAAATTTGATGTGTTGACCTAGGGCAAATTCCTTAGGAACTAAGAGATACAGGGTTCCAAAGTTGACCTCATGCACTGCATTTCAGACTTAGGCACATGGAGGTATGGGGGTGTCCTTTTTGCAAATAAGTCCAAACCTCACAATTTGCCTTGCAAATCCTTAAATGTGAGAAACACATAGTTTGTGATGTTATATTACTTTGGTTTTTGCACTTTGGTCCAGAAGTGTACAAAATTTGCACTTAACCCCCTAGGGTTTTGATTTAGGGTTTTCCAAGGGTCTTTTGAGGGTTTTTAGCACTTTAGGGTTTTAGTGTCACTAAAGTCCTTCAAATGTGATATTTTATGATCATGTCTCATGTCTTTTGAGGTTTTCACATATTTGGGCTTCACTTATATCCATAAGCCCTAATTTAGGGTTAAGCACTCTACCCTAGAGTTACCCACACCTCAAGTCACATCAGTACAACTGAGTTGAAATTTTTACCTAGTGAATGCACTTTAGGTGTAACAAACACATGATGTGCTAATGCTCATGATGTTATGCTCAAGTTTTAGTGGCAGTAACACCAGGGGTGTTACATCCTTCCCCCCCGATAAAAGAATATCGTCCCGAGATTTAAGGTCCTAGGGTAAGTAATGGAAAAGGAAACACATCATATATTTATTTCCTTAATTGTCTTACAAGGCAGGGGGTGGTATGGGTCTATTACATCTTTACAAACAATTGTACACCCCTTACAAATTACATGAAGCTAAAAAGCCAGGGAAATTCTTTTCTAAGAAGTCTTGGGTTTCCCATGTAGCTTCATCTTCAGCATGTTGGTTCCATTGTACGTTATAGAATTTAAGAATTCTTCTTCGGGTAACCCTGTCCTTTTGATCCAGGACACGAATGGGATGTTCTGAATATGTTAAATTTGGTTTCAGGGTAACATCCACCACATCAATGGTTCGATCTAGAACCATAAGACACTTCTTCAATTGGGATACATGGAACACATTGTGCACTGCAGACAATGTCTCGGGTAGTGGGAGTCGACATGTCATTGGCCCACATCTTTCAAGAATAGGAAACAGACTGTCGGTACCCTGCATTAGGGGTACCCCTTACTATGGTATGAAGGCACGATGCCTGTGCGGCTACCCTTAGCCGCGCGGAGAACAGCCTCAGGGGTATCTTGTGGGCAGTTAAGGCGGCGTTTTCGGAGACAACGCTATCGGGCCCAGAAGACACCGGACCCCTGTGTGAACGACCTGGACCCCCAAAGTAAAACAGCCCAAAGCCATTGGATAGGGTTTGGACCCACCAAGTGAGCTTCGGACCGCCCATAACAAGGTCCCGGAAAAGGGAGTGACGTAACCTAGGCCTGGGTCTAAGGTTGATGCGTGTACTGGCTCTGTCCATAGCACCTCCGTCCCTCGCTCAGCCAAGGGTCTAATGCAGCCACATGGCTTATTGTCCGTGATGTAGGCCAGCGGGCGAAGCGTGTCGTAAGGGCTCTGAGTCGCGTGGCCTCCGCATTTATTGTGGAGAGGACACGCCGCCTGTCCACCTTTCTGATAGATGATGTGCCCCCACGGCATTTATTGCGTCCTATCCATTTGGCTGGCAGGCGGCGCCAGGGCCACCCTGCAGACTGCGCACCTGTCTAGTCCGTTGTCAAAACAGTGTGCCCGTGCTGCGCGGTGCACTGTACTCATCCCTTATACAAGAAGCTTCCCCCTGCGCGATGAGGCTACGCAGATCTCGGGTGTCAGGGCGCACGGAGATTACATGGGCATGGCAAGCAGTAGATCCATCCTTCCATTTGTCCCTAGGCCCACATGTCGGGTCTCAGAACCCTTGTACATTCCCCCCTTGAACTACAAAAGGGGAGGCATGCAGCGTGAGAAGACTTAGATGCAAGTCATTCAGGCTTACACACGACTCAAGCTTCCACAACAATCCAACACATAGTGGAGTAGGGTATTACGCTCTGGCAGCCCGAACCACTCTAAATCCTCGCGTGTTCATGTGCTTGATGATCGCTTAGCAGGATAGGCAAAACACTTAAGCCCCTTCCTCATCTTAGGATTTAGGGCGGGTGCACTCCGCCACCCGGCCGGAGAATTCCCTCTCCGATACTTGGCGTGCTAGGTAGGGGACTTGGCATTAGGTTTTTGCTTGTTTTCTCGCTCAGCATGATGGTGCAAATCGTTGAGCACCGCGCCGAGACTTCGGTGGATTTTGTGGTGGAGGAAGAAGTTGCTTCTTCCATGCCACAGGTTCCCAACCACCCTGTGCCAGGCACTGCTGCTATACATACCGCACAGCAGCACACAGCTGCACAAACATCGCGGACTCCGTCAAGGGCGGCTCCAGGAGCGTTGTCAGCAGCCAGGGAGTTGCTGCGACACCCCCCAAGCTCCACGGCCTCGCCAGGGGCCATGAAGCAATGGCGAGACGACGTCGACCGGTTGCTCAGTATGACACATTGTACCTCGACCAGGTCGAGGCCACGGTCATCCCGGCGCCAACATGAGGCGTCGGCGTCTGTGCGCTCACCCTTAGTGAGGGGCGCACAGACCAACGACCTTCGGGCAGAGCTCAACCGCAGGCGTGCGAGGGAGGACGCTTGAGTCTCTCTGAAGAGGGCGCGTGAGCACCACCAAAACATCGAGGGCTGCAACCTCGATCAAGACTTCGCTGCGGTAGCACCACGGACACCAATGGGCACCCGGTCCCAAGCGGGTGTCCCCTTGGCTGGCGTGGGCTATGCTGCTCTCACGTATCATCTCCACGCGGCGTCATGGCCGCCCAAGTTCCGGCCACACCTACCGGAAAAGTACGACAGAACGTCAAACCCGTCGGAGTTCCTGCAGGTGTACGTCACCGCCATCACGGCAGCAGGTGGAAACACCGCTATGATGGCAACATATTTTCATGTCACCTTGTCTAGACCTGCCCGGACTTGGCTCATGAATCTCACCCCAAGGTCAATCTACTCCTAGGAAGAGCTCTGTGCGTGGTTCGTTGCGAACTTTGCCAGTGCTTACCAGCAGCACGGTGTGGAGGCCCACCTCCATGCGGTGAGGCAGGAGCCTGGGGAGACTCTCCAAACGTTCATCTCCTGCTTCACCAAGGTGCGAGGTACTATACCTTGCATTTCTAATGCTTCCATCATCACGACCTTCCGCCAGGGAGTACGTGATGAGAAAATGTTGGAGAAGTTGGCCACGCATGACGTGGAGACAGTCCCCACACTCTTTGCTCTGGATGACAAATGCGCTAGAGCCGCCGAGGGCCGTGCATGGCACTCGGCCCCACAAATCGGGGCTACCCAGTCAAGTGGCTCAGGTACCGTTCCCCGGGACGGTAAGAAGAAAAAGAAAGGCCGCGGCCACGAGAAGCCACGGTCAACCGCTCTAGTCGTTGCAGCCGCGACTTGGGGCTAGGGCGACCGCAGCAAATGCCCACGGCCGTAGAGGGGTAACAGCGGCCCATGCCCTATGCACCCCAACAGTCGTCACAGTGTCGCGGAGTGTCGCGAGATCATTGATCTCACGAAATGTGTCAGCGAGCGGCGCAAGCAGTCCTCCAAGGATGGCTCCCCACCTCGTCATCGACCTGGCAAAGAAAAGGTCGACGACGGCGAGGTGGCCGCAGCTGAACGGGACCTCGGGTATCAGTCACCCGAGGGGGACCTGAAGGATGTCTTTGCCGGAGGTTCCTACTCTGGTGGGGACAACTAGACGGACCCCCAGAGGGACCCCGTGCTCCCCGGTCTACGGGGCCGAAGCCTACCTTTCCCCAGAAACCCTTCTGGACTCCCCATGGGTCCAGGCTTCTGACAAGTCCATGCAGAAATGGCTACAGCACGAGGACGAGGACTCTGTCATCAAACGCAGATGGGAACCCAGGGTCGGGACCTAGTCCTATGGCAAGTACAAAACATAAAAGGGCTCTGCAACGCTCCCCCAGCTGGGAAGGATCCTTCAAGGTGACGGGAATACGCCGACCCGAGGGTGACTATCTCGCTACGACTGAAGGAGTACCTCTTCCTGACCACTGGAGCATCTCTGTAAGTTCTATCCATAGGAGCAAGTCTGAGGGGTCGAATTTTTCTCCCTTTTGTAACTAGGTAGCACACGTGTACGCCAACCCGGTGAGGTCCACCCTCATAAACCCGGCCTGTTGGTCTGCACCCATGCATGACAGGTTATAAAGAGAAGATTTACCCCCTCAGATGTGCCTCTATGATAGTTTTATCCTACTGCTCCATGGTTTTACTTTGCAGTTTTCTGGATGCTATTTTATCTAACCCACCCGAACAGTTCCAATCCCATCAGACATGATAACGTCCGAATTGAACAGATAGGCTTGCAGTTTAGGACCTCTCTGCGAAAGCAGGAGGATCCGACAGCCTAGGGGCCGGCTCTAAAGAGCGGGAGCCCGTTCCATAGGGTGGTCCGAAGCCTGTGTGGTCGCTTAGCCTGGTCCCGTACTCGAAAGCCTGCACACTCCACCACTCCATGACGGGTACCCTAGTATTTGGAGCTATAAGTCCTGTGGGTCCGGCAACTTGGGGTCTAGAACTAGAGAATGGACACTTGTCTCCTAGGGAGGTCCGGAGCCGTGTAGCCGCTCAGCCTAGTTCCGTACCATGGGCCAGCACGCTCCTCCACTCTGCAACGGGTGTCCTAGTACCTAGAACCACCATCTAGGGGGCCCCGGCACACAACTTGGCTTCCCAGACTAGACCCTACAGGTCTCGAGCATGTAACAAAGGATGGCTAGCGTCAGGTGACGGGTCCTGCGGGTGTACTACTAATGCTACCTAGCTGAAGCTGTGTACAGGCCTAGGTCCCAGTCAAGGCTACCTCCTATGGGCCATTGCCAACTCTTTCTTAGGTATGCTGGTCTGTAGCCTCGACAAATCGAGCCTGCATCCCAGGGGGGCCAAGTACCAAGGAGGAATCGGTTACGCCACACACAACAGGGACAAGTGGTACATAGATAAGTGCTAATACTGCTTGATAAATAGTACTCAAAACTACCTTACAAAAAGCAAAAGTATTACATCCGCCTTCGAGCGGAATCCTAGTTCCATCTCTACTCTGCAGGTATAAACTACCAGACGCTAGTGGAGTCCTGTTGGAAGTTCGCGGCCGCTGTCTTTGTGGAATCATCCAAGACGGCGTGACAGCGGTGATGGCCGCCTCAATGCGTGCGCCATTGTGAAGAGGTCCTCGCCCCCGTCCTCCTATAGGGGGCGACAACGAGGCCATTAAAGCCAAAGAGTTGGAGGCTCGGCGGCAGGTGGCGCTGGTGGTCTCGCTAGCGGAGGCAACCACCTCTGCACTAGGCAGCCTCACCAGCGATAGTGACCACCTCTGCAACGGGTAGCCCTCGCCAGCGGAGGCGACCACCTCAGCACCGACGACAGTGGCCACCTCTGCACCAGTGTCTTACCGGTGACGGCGGACACCTCAGCGCGTGCAGAAAGGTCCTCGCCCCCGTCCTCCCGCGGGGGTGAGGACAAGACCATCCAAGAACATGACCGCCACCTCCACAGCGTACCACATCTTGTACAAGCCCCCGGGCGGCGTCGGAGCAGCATGGCCGGTAGCGCAGAAGACGCTACGGGTGCGGCGGACCTGCGCATGGTGCGACCATCGCTCGTGCGATGGATGGACAGCCACGCCCCACTTGACAGCGGGAGGCAGCATTGGAGGCGGTACCAAAGCCACCCAGGCCAAGGAGCCAGACACGCGGCAGCTGACGGCGCCTGCAGCCGGCCGGCCCTGCGTAGTCGAGGTTCGCCTCCTCCGCAAGGCTGGTGAACATCCTTCTCCTCCGAAAGCTGGAGGAAGAAGCGGGTCACCAGCCCATGCGGAAGGCAGGACCCTGACTTGGCTCGCCTTTTACCCCAGCGAGGATGATGAACATCCTTGAAGCTGAGGGTAGGGGGGAGGCCGCAGCCTGGCTCGCTTCTCTCCACCACGAGGCTAGTGGTCATCCTTGTAGATGACCACTGGCGGGAGGCTGTAGCCGGGCTACATGATGAAAATCCTTGAAGCTGAGCGATGGCAGAAGAGCACCAACCCACACGAGGTCGCGCCCCTCCAACAGCAGCAAGAAGAAGACAAGATCGGCAGCACCACCGCGCAGGAAATGAAGAGCACGAGCTCCCCGGCGGTGAGACCGCTGGGGGGGTGACCCTGACGCGGATCCCCCAGCGAACACCGGCGCGCCCCATCCAGAGGCTCGGAAGGCAGAAGGGCACGGCGAATGCAAGAAAAGCGAGGCATGGCTACTGCCCGGGGGGTGAACTCCTTTTTAAAAGGCAGATTTCCCCGCTCGTGCCCCGAAGCATCACGAGCAAGTCTCCCCCAATGCACACCAAGGCACCCAGCCTATGGCATGGGGGCCCGACCCTGCGTAACTCGCGCAACGAGCGTGCAACCGCCCTGCGGTTATATGCCCTTCCATCTTCACCACAACCAGTTGTCAAGAAGCCGAACCGCCACACAAGGAACATGTAACCGCCCTATGGTTATACGCCCTTTCATCTCCACTGCAACCAGCGGTCAAGGAGGCGAACCGCCGCACAAGGAGCATGCAACCGCCCCGCGGTTGCACGCCCCCTGAGCTTCGCTGCAACTGGTGTTTCAACCTCTGGCATGGGGGCCCAGGCCCACATGTCATACACCTGGCGTGCCGGTTCCTGGGTACAGGAAAGTTGCACTGCCGCTCGCGCCAAACCACGTCTCCTCGAGACTGCCGCAGAAGACTAAGAAAATAAATTTTCAAAAACCAGTGCAACGACTCGAGGCACTCCACGCATGGCCCAACAAAGGCATTAAGTATGGAAGTCACAGGCCAGTTAGCCGCAGGGGCAGGCGTGGTAGTCGGCGCGACCATAGGCGGGCCGGTAGTAACTGCATCAATGGGCGCACAGGAGCAGCAAGCCGATCGCAAGTCAAACTCTAGCCCCACCTGCATGCTCGCATCCTCCCCTGAGGCGGGCCTGGGGGCCACTGTCGGTACCCTTGATTAGGGGTACCCCTTACTACGGTATGAAGGCATGATGCCTGTGCGGCTACCCTTAGCCACGTGGAGAACAGCCTTAGGGGTATCTTGTGGGCAGTTAAGGCGGCGTTCTCAGAGACAATGCCATCAGGCCCAGAAGACACCGGACCCCTGTGTGCACGACCCAGACCCCCGAAGTAAAATAGCCCGAAGCCATTGGATAGGGTTCGGACCCCACCAAGTGTGCTCCGGACTGCCCATAACAAGGTCCCAGAAAAGGGAGTGACGTAACCTAGGCCTGGGTCCGAGATTGACGTGTGTCCTGGCTCTGTCCGTAGCACCTCCGTCCCCCGCTCGGCCAAGGGTCTAATGCAGCCACATGGCTTATTGTCCGTGACATAGGCCAGCAGGCGGAGCGTGACGTAAGGGCTCTGAGCCACGTGGGCTCCGCATTTATTGCGGAGAGGACATGCCGCCTATCCACCTTTCTGACAGATGATGTGCCCCCACTGCATTTATTGCGTCCTGTCCATTCCGCTGGCAGGCGGTGCTAGGTCCACCCTGTAGACTGCGCACCTGTCCAGTCCGTTGTCGAAATAGTGTGCCCGTGCTGTGCGGTGCACTGTACTCATCCCTTATACGAGAAGCTTCCCCCTACGTGACTAGGCTACGCAGATCTCGGATGTCAGGGCGCATGGAGATTACACGGGCATGGCCAGCAGTAGATCCATCCTTGCATTTGTCCCTGGGCCCACATGTCGGGGCTCAGAACCCTTGTACTTGCCCCCCTTGAACTATAAAAGGGGAGGCATGCAGCATGAGAAGACTCAGACGCAAGTCATTCAGGCTTACACACAACTCAACCTTCCACAACAATCCAACACACAGTGGAGTAGGGTATTACGCTCCGGTGGCCCAAACCACTCTAAATCCTTGCGTGTTCATGTGCTTGATGATCTCTTAGTAGGACAGGCAAAACGCTTAAGCCCCTTCCTCATCTTAGGATTTAGGGCGGGTGCACTCCGCCACCCGGCCGGAGAATTCCCTCTCTGACACGGACCAATGTATCGAGGTGCAAGTTTTCCCTTTACACCGAAACGGGTCACACCCTTTATTGGTTAAACTTTCAGGTGCACATAATCTTGGACTTGAAAGTACAAGGGTTGGCGTCTTTTGTCTGCATAACTCTTTTGTCGAGCTTGTGCCTCTTTTAAGTTATGTATGATTCGTTGAACTTTTTCTTCCATCTCTTTAACCATATCAGGCCTGAAAAACCACCTTTCTCCCGGTTCAGACCAATTCAATGGAGTACGGCACCGTCGTCCATATAATGCTTCAAATGATGTCATCTTAATACTTTCTTGATAACTATTATTATACGAAAATTCTGCCAATGGTAAACATTCATCCCATTTTTGTGGAAATTCCAGAACGCATGCCCGCAACCTGTATTCAAGTATTTGATTCACTCTCTCAGTCTGCCCACTTGTTTGGGGATGATAGGCCGAACTGTGGAGCAACTTAGTGCACAAAAACTTGTGAAGCTCCTCCCAGAATTTGGATACAAATTATGATCCGCGGTTTGACACAATTGTTTTTGGAACCCCATGCAAACTGAGAATGCGAGCAACATAAAGTTCCGCTTATGCAATCCCTGGATACTTTACTTTTACTGGTAGAAAGTGGGTGATCCTGGTAAGTCGATCAATTATAACCCAAATAGAATCAAAACCTTTAGCCGTCCTGGGTAATCCCACGATAAAGTCCATGCTAATGTCCTCCCATTTCTAAGTCAGGATGGGTAAAGATTGCAATGGACCAACAGTCTTCATATGTATGACTTTGACACGTCTACAAGTGTCACAATTCGCCACATAACGTGCAATTTCGATCTTCATTTTTTTCCACCAATAATGTTGTTTTAAATCTTGATACATCTTAGTGCTTCCGGGATGAATGGAATATCGACTAAGATGAGCTTCGTCCAAAATTTGCTAGCGGATTTCATCATCTTTAGGCACAACTATGCGGTTATTAAACCATACTATTCCTTGATCACCCTTTCTGAAACAATTCACTTTGCTGGCTTCTATTTTCTCATGAATATGTTTCATACCCTTATCACTTCTTTGTGCATCAATAATCTTTTGCAAAAGAATTGACTCAAGCTTCAATTGGTTCAAGGTTCCATGTTGAATCATTCCCAGGTTTAATTTCTCCATTTCTTGACATAATGTGATGTTAGAGGCCTTTACTGTAAGACAATGACAGGAAGCCTTGCGACTTAGGGCATCTGCCACCATGTTGGCCTTTCGTGGGTGATAGTGGATTTCTAATTCATAATCCTTAATAAGCTCAAGCCATCTCCTCTGCCTCATGTTTAGTTCTGACTGGGTAAAAATGTACTTCAAACTTTTATGATATGTATATATATGGCAGATATTTCCCAGTAGATAATGACGCCATATTTTAAGGGCATGAACCACAGCAGCTAATTCCAAGTCGTGAGTTGGATAATGTTCCTCATGCTGGCGCAACTGTCTTGAAGCATATGCTATAACTCGGCCCTCCTGCATTAAGACACATCCGAGACCACCTCCTGATGCGTCACAGTATACATCAAAAGGCTTCTCAATGTCCAGTTGAGCTAATATCGGAGCAGTGGTCAATAATACCTTCAGCTGCTCGAAGGCTTCGTTGCATCTTGAGGACCAGTTAAATTTTGTATCATTCTTCAATAGACTTGTAATTAGTTTCACGATCTTGGAGAAATCCGGGATAAATCTGCGGTAGTAGCCAGCCTGATAGGAACAGGGGTGCCCGATCTTCTGTCAGGTGAAGGTAACTATCGATTTGGTGGAGATGTCACACAGACGATCCGGCTTCCAATCAACACGACTAGAACCCCGCAATCGCAGCACCACTTCTCCTCTGGTTATCAACCGTGCGCTGCTCGATTGACCTTGCCATGAGGGCTAACCCTTGCCTACGAATCAAAGACACAAGCAAGAACGAGAAAGAACACAATCTGAAAAATTGCGGATGGATGATTAAGCTCTCGAGTTGGGGTCTCACAAACCGATCTACGACGAACTATTTTTGACAGATCTAACTTAAGCAAAACCCGCGTCTAACAAGAAGGGGCAGCTACTAATATAGACTTTAGGGTTATGCAAAACCCTGGACGCTCCCCTAATGGGCTCAACGAAGATACACGGCCCAATAGGCCAAAAGACGGCGTCGCAGCGCCGGAACAGATTCTGGATGTCAACTTGTTTAGAAAATTCCTGTGGATTCTGGATGAATTTGGACCTGAAACTAGTGCCATTGGAAGCTCCTCAAAATTATCTTTCCATCCATATAAAGAACATCCAAATCCGACTCCGTATGCGACTTGGGTGCCCATTTTATTACGGGTTGTTCCTAGAATCCGAAACTGAAATGAACTCAAATCGGTTTGGACCTCCACCTTGATCCGAATGTCCTTGCTGGCCTTCCACGCCTCCAAGTCCTTCACCATGTCCTTGCTGGTCCTTTCCTTCATTCCTAAGTACAATTAATTCATTAGGTAGCACACTATTCTCAAATGCACAAGAATAAGTACATAGGAACGAGCTCACTGCAAATTCAATTGTCTTGCGCGTGAGCAAGTAATCGGACCTTGAACATCGAGTAGGGGAGTGTTGTTTGTATCCATGGGAGTGATGTCCTCTTCATCCTCCCCCTCTTGAAGTGGAGTCATCCTCGACTCAAGCTCATCTTCTTCCCCCAAATACGGTTTCAAATCTGCAATGTTAAATGTAGGACTAATCCGGAACTCGGGAGGCAACTCAAGTTTATATGCATTATCATTTATTTTTTCCAAAATCTTATATGGACCAGCAGCACATGGCATCAATTTAGACTTTCTTAACTCTGGAAATCTATCTTTTCTCAAGTGCAACCACACTAAATCACCCACTTCAAGCTTAACTGGTTTTCTACCTTGACTACCAGCAATTCTATATTTTTCAGTCATCTTTTCAATGTTGGCTTTAGTTGAAGCATGAAGTTTCAAAATAAAGTCAGCACGCTCCTTAGCATCACTATGTACTTGCTCGGTAGTAGGTAGAGGCAAAAGATCAATAGGAGCATGAGGGTTAAAGCCATACACTACCTGAAAAGGACTTACCTTGGTGGTGGAGTGTTCCGCCCGATTATATGCAAACTCCACATGCGGCAAACACTCTTCCCAAATTTTCAAGTTTTTCTTCAATATTGCTCGCAGCATTGCAGACAATGTTCTATTCACAACTTCCGTTTGTCAATCAGTTTGGGGATGACAAGTAGTAGAAAACAGCAATTTTGTCCCCAATTTGTTCCATAGGGTACGCCAAAAATGACTCAAGAATTTACATCACGATCTGAAACAATAGTAGAAGGCATACCATGCAAACGAACAATCTCTTTGAAAAAGAGGTTAGCAATATGAATGGCATCATCCGTTTCGTGACAAGTATAAAATGTGCCATCTTAGAAAAACGATCAACCCCAACAAAAACACTATCGCTCCCCCTCTTCGTCCTAGGCAATCCCAAAATAAAATCCATAGAAATATCCGCCCACGGAACTGAAGGAATAGGAAGAGGCATATACAAACCATGTGGGTTTAATCGTGACTTTGCTTTTTGACACGTCGTGCATCTTGCTACAAAGCGCTCAACATCACGCCGCATTCGAGGCCAAAAGAAGTGTGTGGATAGCATAACCTCCGTCTTCTTGGCACCGAAGTGACCCATCAAACCACCACCATGCGCTTCCTGCAACAACAAAAGACAAACCGAACCAACTGGGATGCATAGGCGGTTAGCTCTAAACAAGTATCCATCATTTAGCACAAATTTATTCCATGTATGGCCCTCTTTACAATTTAATGCAACCTCTTTAAAATCATCATCAAAAGCATATTGTCCCTTAATTGTTTCAAGTCCAAAAATACGACAATCAAGTTGAGACAACATAGCATAGCGTCTAGACAAAGCATTAGCAATCACATTATCATTCCCCTTTTTATGTTTAATGATGTAAGGAAACGTTTTAAGAAATTCTACCCACTTAACATGTCTACGGTTCAGATTTGTTTGACTACGAAGATGCTTAAGTGACTCATGATTAGAATGAATAACAAATTCCTTAGACCACAAATAATGTTCCCATGTTTGCAAAGATCGTATGAGAGCATATAATTCTTTATCATACGTGGAATAATTAAGAACAGGGCCATTCAATTTCTCACTAAAATATGCAACAGGTTTACCTCCTTGCATCAAAACAGCACCAATGCCAATTCCACTTGCATCACATTCGAGTTCAAAAGTCTTACCAAAGTTAGGAAGTTGGAGTAGTGGCGCGTGAGTAAGCTTCTCTTTTAAAAGAGCAAAAGAATCCTCTTGTGACTGCCCCCAGTTAAATGAAACACCCTTCTTGGTCAACTCATGTAATGGGGCAACGATGGTGCTAAAATCCTTCACGAAACGACGATAAAATCCTGCAAGTCCAAGAAAACTCCGCACTTGTGTTACCGTCGATGGTGTTGGCCAACTCTGAATAGCATGCACCTTGGCCTCATCAACCTCAATACCCTGTGGAGTGACAACATAGCCAAGAAACGATACTCGTTCGGTGCAAAAGGTGCATTTCTCAAGGTTAGCAAATAAGCGCGCGGCACGCAAAGCATCAAAAACAGCACGTAGATGGTCAAGATGTTCACATAAACAAGTGCTGTAGATCAAGATATCATCAAAATAAACCACCACAAATTTTCCAATAAATGGGCGCAAAACCTCGTTCATCAAACGCATAAAGGTAATAGGGGCATTAGTTAATCCAAAAGGCATCACTAACCACTCATACCGGTCGAACTTGGTTTTAAAAGCAGTTTTCCATTCATCGCCTACTTTCATTCTAATTTGGTGGTAACCACTGCGCAAATCAATCTTAGAAAATATTTTAGAACCACTTAACTCATCAAGCAAATCATCTAATCGAGGAATAGGATGACGGTACCGGATAGAGATGTTGTTAATGGCTCTACAATCTACACACATGCGCCAACTGCCATCTTTCTGTGGAACCAAAATGTCAGGAACAGAACAAGGACTAAGGCTCTCACGTACATACCCATGGTCCAAAAGGTCTTGGACTTGGCGCTGAATCTCCTTAGTCTCCTCAGGATTTGCTCGATATGCAGCACGGTTGGGCAAGCTCGCTCCAGGAATCAAATCAATCTAGTGCTCAATCCCACGAATGGGAGGAAGTCCTGGAGGTAACTCAGAGGGAAAAACATCTCGGAACTGCTGCAAAAGGTTAGTCACAGATGCAGGCAAAGTGCTAGGAATATCATCAATAGAAAAGAAAGCATCTTTGCAAACCAAGGCATAGCAACAAGCATCAGTAGCATGAGTTTCAAGAAGATCAGATTTAGTAGCAAGCATGACAGAAGCTTTCAATTTAATTTGTTGCTGAATTTCTGTCTCATTAGTTGGTTCCTTATGGGTACTTGTAGCTCTATCTTTATCAGCTTGTACAATTTCAGCAAGAGTCAAAGGTAGCAAAGTAATGTTTTTATCTTTGTGCCTAAAAGTGTATGTATTACTCCTACCATGGTGACGTGCATCAGTATCATATTCCCAAGGTCTACCCAACAAAAGAGAACAAGCTTCCATAGGTACTACATCGCAATCCACATAATCAGAATACATACCAATGGAGAAATGCACTCGTACCATGTGTGTTACCTTAACCTTGCCTGAATCATTGATCCACTGAATGTGGTATGGATGTGTCCGTGGACGTGTGGTCAGTCTAAGCTTCTTGACCAAATCTGAACTCACCAAATTATTGCAGCTTCCACCATCAATAATAACATGTGCACGCCGATTCTTGATGGCGAAGAAAGTCTGGAACAAATTATGGCGTTGTTGCTTCTTTGATGATTCAGGCTGAGAACTAAGAACACGCTGCACCATGATGCTTTGAAGGTTCACCGTAGCATCAGCACCAAGCATGGCATCATCATTAGCAGCAACATCACTGGAGTCATCATCGTCATCCTCACCGTCGGAAGCACTAATGTAGCCATCATCCGTAGCAATGTATGTTCGCTGACTCGGGCAATCCTTCTTCACGTGACCAATCCCATGACAGCGGTGGCAAACAATACCCGAAGAACGACCACTGGAAGGTGCTGCAGGTGCTAGTGAATTCTGTTTCTTGGCGGGTACCTGCAAAGGAAGTTTACCAACATGTGCAGCAGGTGTCGAGGGAGTAGTATGACTCGAGGCAGGTGTGTGCGTCCGTGATGTAGAGGAGGCGCCAAAAGAAGTCCTAGGTTGATGTTGGCGTCCCTGCAATTCCTTCTCTACAAGCATAGCAAGCTGGAACAACTTGTTGACAGTGTTAAATTCTTTGTAATCCACAATGTCTTGAATGTCACGCCGCAAACTTGAATAAAAATGGCAAAGAGCATCCTCATGTCCCTCTACTATCCCACAATGCTGCAATCCCTTCTAAAGCTCAACATAATAATCTTGAATAGATTTATCCCCTTGCTCTAAACACATCAATTTCTTACGCAATTTTCTATGATAAGATGGGGGAACAAATCTATCATGCATAGCTACCTTAAGATCTTCCCATGTCGTAGGTGCTCTACCATCCCCAACTAGACCAGTCCACCAGACAATAGCAAAATCTTTAAATTCACTAGTGGCTTGTCTAACTTGATGTCGTTCAGGTACAAGGTGGGCAGCGAATTTCTATTCTATCGTCATCTCCCAATCAAGATATCCCTCAGCATCATAATGGCCCGAAAAAGATGGTATAGAAAATTTAATCTTAGCATAAGGGTCGTTAGGAGCATGATTGTTATTACCTTGCTGGCGGTGTGGCATACCTTTTGTGTTTTGGTGAATACGGCAACGTAGGCGCAAATCTCTGGTGGTCGCTTCATCATAATTACCTTCTTCATCAAACACCGCATCATCAGGAAGACATGGATGAGGAGGTGGTGGTGGCGGTGCTTGTTGTTGCGTCTCCAACACAGCAAGTCTATTGACTATTGGGGGCCTTCGTCCTCCGAAGGTCCTCAAAAACATGATTTGACAATGTTTTCCAAGTGGATTATATGGACAGGTACCTTCGGACTTAGAATTATGAACATGAAGTACGGTCAGGACGAAGCCTGAACCAGACGAAGGGGGATTGAGATGGAGGACGGGCTGATTACCAAGCTCTACCGACTGATGGTGCACAGCCGAAGCTGTGCGCAGGAAAGCTTCGTCGCGATAGCAGAAAGGGGAACCGACTTAAAGATGAAAAGACTACTTAGGCCTTGACAGATTCCCATAAGTCATTAGCAAATGTGATGGGCATGAATGTAATTTTACGTGGGCTGTGTCCCACGTCTATAAATAGATGAACAGTACTCCCGTACTGTTCAGGCTGACTTGGCATTTGCTTTTGCGTCATTCTTGTACTTTTGCCTTCCTGCAATTCGAAGGTACATTTGTAATTTGAAGTCATTTCTATTGCTACATAATAATAAAATAGAAATGACATTGTGATAAAGTTTAAATGTTTACATTACTTTTTATGTTGTGCATAAGTTCTTCGTCATAACTTATTGTGCTTACGAAGATATATTGTTTATGACCTTCGTCCGGAGCACGTTATATCCCGAAGGGAAATAATGTTTCAAAGGACGAAGGACCTTATCATTTAACACTTTTTATGTTGCCTTGTTCTTAATTCGAAGCATTTGAGAGCAAGTCACCAACATTGGCGCCCACCTCCGGTGAACTCACTTCCACTTTGAGTTTTTTGAACACCTTCGGAAGCTATAGACCCTCGCTATGGCGCCGAAGAAAGCTTCAGCGACTGGGGCTGCAGCACTGCAACCGCTGGACCCCAACCAGGAGACCGTCTCTCTTCGGGAGGCCCGAAGCCAGAAGAGGAAGGCCGTCAGCCCGATGCTTCAGGAGGATGAACTAGACCAAGAGATCAGGGATATGGAGATGCTTCATCAACAGGTGTAGAGGAAAAAGGAAAAGATGGCTAGGCTAGCTGAGTTGCAAAGGCAGATAGACGAAGCTTCTGAAGAAGTCCGTCATCTTACCCACGATGAGCAGAACCGAATGCCTCAACAAAAAGACCTTCATCAGGAGGGCTTCTTCAACGAAGATGACTGGTATGACAATTTCCATCATGGAAATTTTGTTTTCGATGATGCTTCTCCTCTGTCCGCTGAGCTGCAGGCTACACCTTGGCCTCCGTCCTATAAGCCACCCCAGCTTCCCATGTTCGATGGCCATTCAGACCCGAAGCAGTTCTTGATGAGCTATGAAGCAACAGTGTCTTCGTATGGTGGCAATGCTGCAGTCATGGCAAAGTCTTTTGTTGTGGCCGTCAGGAGTGTTGCTCAGACCTGGTATTCCTCCCTTCGACCAGGAACGATCACTTCATGGCAGAAGCTGAAGGATATGTTGTTAACCAGCTTTCAAGGGTTTCAGACGAAGCCGGTCACTGCTCAAGCCTTGTTCCAGTGCACTCAGGATCATGAAGAATACCTTCAGGCGTATGTCAGAAGGTTCTTGCGTTTGAGGGCGCAGGCACCAACGGTGCCCAACGAAATTGTCATCGAAGCCATGATCAAGGGGCTTCGTCCTGGACCTTCAGCTCAATACTTTGCTAGGAAGCCTCCTCAGACTTTGGAGAAGTTGCTCCAGAAGATGGACGAGTACATTCGTGCCGACAATGATTTTCGCCAAAGAAGGGAGGAGGCTTTCAGATTTTCTGAAATGACCAGGGGCTTCGGAGGAAGACTCTATCCGAGGCATGTCAGGTCCATCCACAACTCTACTCAAAATGATGATAAGGGGAGTCAGCAGAACAGGCCGCAGTGCTCCTCACAAGCTTCGGGGCAACAACAAAGTTTCTTTCGGCCACCAGCTCCAAGAGGCAGAGGCGCCAGGGGCTTCGGCGGAAGATTTGGAGATCAACCAAGGAGAGTGTTTTGCTTATTCTGTGGTGAAAACAAGGGCCATACCACCAGGATGTGCCATGTTACCATCCAAAAGCAAAAAGAGCTAGCAGAAGCTGCAGCGCAACAGGGCCAGCCGAAGCAGGTCATGCATACTGCTTCGTATCATCAGCCTTACATCCCAGAATACGTGGGCAACCACCCTGCAGTTTCTGTAGCTTCGGCCAGTCAACCTCAAGCTTCATGGCGACAGCCCCCGCCTCCACCACCGCTGCAACAAGGCCAACAGCCCGAAGGGAGCCAATATGTTCCACACCAAAGGGATCTCAGAGAACAATCTGAAGCTCGCACAGTCAATAGCACTGTGCCAAAGTCGAAGCACATTTATTGACAAATATCCTACCTTGATAGCAGTCTTTTTCATTTAGTTATATTTTCTGTGTAATAAAGAACATTTCAGTTTTCATATGATAGCTTCGTGGTTGGTCATGAGGAAAACCTATTCTCTTCACAGGTTTAAGTTGCTGAAGCTTAAAAATTTGCGATAACAAGGAGGACCTTCGAATTATAAAAAATCCTTCGAAGTCGTTCTGAGGAACGCAGAGTAAGTTGCTGAAGTCACAAAAAGCCGTTCCAAAGGGAGCGCAGTGTAAGTTTTCTGCTCCAAAGTCGTTCCTAAGGGAATGCAGAGCATACAGCGAAAAGTCAACGCTGATACCGCCTAAGTAAAAGGCGAAGAATCTCCAAAGACGTTCCTAAGGGAATGCAGAGCTTGCAGCGAAAAGTCAACGCTGATACCGCCTAAGTAAAAGGCGAAGAAGCTCCAAAGACGTTCCTAAGGGAATGTAGAGCTTACAGCGAATAGTCAACGCTGATACCGCCTAAGTAAAAGGCGAAGAAGCTCCAAAGACGTTCCTAAGGGAATGCAGAGCTTACAGCGAAAAGTCAGCGCTGATATAAAGATATTTTGTGAGGATATGTGTGCATCTTCGGAACAAATGTCATCCACATAACATAGCATCATCACATCATTTTGCATAGCATAAGCATCATACATCATGTTGCATATGGCAAAAGAAGGGGACACAGTATCAACCTTCGAAAGGATGCCTTGAGAAAGTGAAAATTGTGCAGTCACGAGGGAATACAATGTTGATCTTCGGAATACAGCTTCGGAGAATATTTTCACGAAGCATGGACGTGATTCATCAGAATAGTATTAAAGGAGAATGTCTTCTTCACGAAGCATGAAAAGAAGGGAAGGTGTTTTTTCGCCGAAGGCTCAAAAATGGTATGTTTGTAGAATTTCATGCATCGTAAAGAATTGAATAATGAAAAGAAACTTGTATATTACATTCAAATGAACAAAATATTACATGGATCACATTTCAAATGTTTTTTCTAATAACATCTAGTCTTCTCTTAGTACTGCTTCGGCAGCCTCATTTAGAAGTTGTTCAACAACTTTATCCATGATAGCTTCGGCCATTTGTTTAATTTCGTCATCCCCTTTCGTGTGAGGGTCTGCAGACGATCCAGCAGGTTCTGAGGGAAGAGAATATGTCTACATTACTATCACAGACCGCGAACAAAGTCTGAAATTAAAAATTACAACATAATAAGAACGACTAATTAATACCTATTCGCCCTTCGGGCTCTATACTTTTTTCGGCAACCTCTGTCACTTTCCTAGCATCATGGATGCCTTTTTCACTCTATTGAATAATTTCTTGCGCCATTTCTCGGCCGCCATTGTCCCAGATATCAGTAAAGAATTTTCCGCCAACCATGCTTGCTTCGGCCGAGGGGTCTTTGATGTCTTCAGAAGACAAGGCAGCTTCGGACTGAGCTAAGGATTTTACATGCTCGCAACCTTTCTTCTCCAAAACAGTGGCAATTCCTCTAGCACCCGAAAAAGCGCAGATGTCACCGCGGCTACTCAGGATTTCCTCGAAGGCCTCTGCTTCGTGGCTGATCCATTCCATTGGACCTTCGGGATTGCCTCTTGAGAAATTCTCTTCACTAGAAAATGCGCCAACGCTGGCGAAGCTGGATTTTATCTTTTTGACGCATTCTATAGATTTAACATAGCATTTCCTCTGGGATGCACGAAGCTCCTTAACACTTAACTCTAAATGATTGACCAACTGATCACTGAGCTCTCGTTTTGTTTCTTCAAGCACACGTTCCTCTTTAGCTCTAGCTAGCTGTTTCTGAAGATCTTTAATCTCACGTCTTTGGGCTTCGGCCTGGACCTTTGAGGCAGCTTCGTCCTTTTTTACCTTGTCTACTAATGTAAGCAGAATTTTATCCTTTTCCAGAGCTTCGTTTCTCAGTTTAATAACTTCTGACCGTAGGTTGTTGAACGCAATTTCATAGCTCTCATCTTCCGCACTCTTTTGTGCTCTTAATGCGTTGCTTAGGATTAAACCCTATATGTAAAAAAAAGTTGCTATAAGAAAAAAAATGAGTTACGAATTAAAAAATTTTTCAAGTGCCCAATTCCCATACCTTTAGGCTATTGTACGCAAGACTGTCCGCGAGATCCTCCTTCGTCATAGCACTTAATCCAGCTTCGAGCTTCGGGAATCCCATACTTCTAGCCATCTCCCGGCAGACAGTTAATTCTTTGTTATCAGGGAGGCAGTATAGGAAGTCATCTTCATTTGTCCCATTGAACACTACTGCCCCCTTCGGATATTTTAACTCTCTGGCATAGTGATTGGCTTCATAAGTCTCTTCTTCAGATAATTTCTTCCCCGAAGCATGTCGCACGATGTAATCGTATATGTTGAAAGGAGCTTCGGGGACGTCAGTGTCAAGTTCTTCAACCAAAACTGGTTCTGATATTTTTATTTGTTCGGTTTCCAAAGATTGTTCCTTGGTGGGCTCTGAAGGCCCAGCTTCAGCTTCAAGTTGTTGCTTCGAAGCTTCAGTAGACGCTTCAGCAAGTTCAACAGTCTTCTTTGGAGTTGTGCTTGAAGACTTAATTGTCTCCAAGACATCTAGCACGTTCACCATTCTTTTTCTTTTTGGGGTCACCGATGGGCCCTTTTGATTTTTTATTTCAACATTTGCTGAAGGACTTAAGGTTTCCAATATTTTTTGTCCTTCAATTCTCGGTTTTTCTGCCTTCTCTGCTGAGGGCGCTTCAGTTTTATCTTCTTTCTTCGGCACTGGAGTTGGTTTCGAAGTTTCAGTGGCCAAAGAGACTTCACCAATAAACTCAGGCACTGTGGCCGGCTCAATAAAACGCGCTCGGTGGGTGAGCACCTTCATCTTTTTCCTTTGCGGCGCTGGCTCACTAGTGGCACTCGTGGAAGCTTCTGTCGCAGGAGAAGTATTTTTTCTTTTGCGGCCCGACACCGGATAGTGATAGTCAGGGTAGACAAACCCGATTGCATCAAATACCCGGTTGAGCCTTTTCTTCTTTCGGCCTCCGAAGGCTGCCGATAGTGCAGTGTTCTCGGCCTTCGAATACACCCCAAGCAGTTCGTCACTTAATGTTTCAATGCTTTTCAACCAGTCGTCATCAGGTTCAACAAACTTATCCCCGTATTTGAATGTGTATTTCAGTCTAACCAGTCCGCCTTCGTCGGACTCTTTGATGGTCTCCTTCGGCATTTCCCACTTTCCTGCAAGTGGCCACACCCTGAAGGCAATATGCTCTTGAACCAAGTCCCTTGTCCCAATAAAGGAGCAGACTACGCCGAAGGCTCTTTGGCATTCCTCGGCTGCTTCATCCATTTCAACCTTCGGCCTTCGAAGTCCGAAGCGTTGCCAGATGGGGCGCATAATGATACTCTTAACATCTTCCTGCGCTGTTAAGTCATTCTTTACATAGAACCACTCTGTCATCCAGGCTCCGGGCCATCTCTTCCGAAAGGTTGGCACAGGGCGGCTTGACCCGGAGCGGGCACCGAAGCTGTAACACCCAAAATTGTTGTGATATTGTTCTTTCCCCCAGGGCTTCGTCTCATATAACAACTCATGAATGTTGCAAAAGCTTTTAGCATTTGGTTCTAAACCTTGGCTTTTCACAGCCCAGACAAACATCCCCATTCTTATGATAGCTTCGGGAGTAATTTGATGAAGGTAGACTTGAAATGTCTTCAGGACTTCGACAACAAAGCTGCTTAGGGGGAATCGAAGCCCAGCCTTGAGAAAGCTTCGGAAAATTACGACTTCATCTTCTTCGGGGGTGGGAGAAGTCTTTTCTCCAGCATCAGCCCTCACAATAGACATATCTCGAAAATATCTCCCCCTCATATTGTCAATATGGCTCTGCTTAACAGTGGTTTTCCCGAAAACCGTGTGACTTGGCCGCCATGGTCGATCTTCGGACTCTTCCCCACCACTTTCCACATCATAACTGTCGCTGTCACCAGTATCTTCAGACAAACCTTCCAGAATCTCCTTGGTGATTTTTTCCGTATTGGTCTCCGCCATCGCTATAAGGAACCCCAAGTTCTTCTCTTCGTCGAGACTCAGCTTCATCTCAGCAGTGACCTTCTTATCTTCAAACATCTTCGGAGACACTAAAAACTGTTTTCAGGGCCGAAGCTTCAAAAACCAAAAGGTCAGCAAATCTTAGTGCGCAAGAGCTAAAAATTTAGTAAGCGGGAGCAGATGGCAAGAAAGCGTACCAAACAAATTGTGGCGGGCCTCTATTTATACACTCGATATAACGGAAACTGTGTGGTCCCGCGTGACAGTGACTTTTGCTATTCTAGCAAAGGGAAGGTGTTTTTTCGGACCTTCGGCTTAAGGCCTTCATCCATATCGCAATCTGAATTTATCATTAACAAATTAATATTGCGAGGGGCTACTGTTTGGGGCCTTCGTCCTCCGAAGGTCCTCAAAAACATGATTTGACAATGTTTTCCAAGTGGATTATATGGACAGGTACCTTCGGACTCAGAATTATGAACATGAAGTACGGTCAGGACGAAGCCTGAACCAGACGAAGGGGGATTGAGATGGAGGACGGGCTGATTACCAAGCTCTACCGACTGATGGTGCACAGCCGAAGCTATGCGCAGGAAAGCTTCGTCGCGATAGCAGAAAGGGGAACCGACTTAAAGATGAAAAGACTACTTAGGCCTTGACAGATTCCCATAAGTCATTAGCAAATGTGATGGACATGAATGTAATTTTACGTGGGCTGTGTCCCACGTCTATAAATAGATGAACAGTACTCCCATACTGTTCAGGCTGACTTGGCATTTGCTTTTACGTCATTCTTGTACTTTTGCCTTCCTGCAATTCGAAGGTACATTTGTAATTTGAAGTCATTTCTATTGTTACATAATAATAAAATAGAAATGACATTGTGATAAAGTTTAAATGTTTACATTACTTTTTATGTTGTGCATAAGTTCTTCGTCATAACTTATTGTGCTTACGAAGATATATTGTTTATGACCTTCGTCCGGAGCACGTTATATCCCGAAGGGAAATAATGTTTCAAAGGACGAAGGACCTTATCATTTAACACTTTTTATGTTGCCTTGTTCTTAATTCGAAGCATTTGAGAGCAAGTCACCAACATCGACGATCTCGGACAATCATCGATCCAGCCTCTCATAAGTCTTGCCAAGGTTCATGTCAATGAAGGCATCATGCACTGACTTGTGGACCGTCTCCTCCATTTGCTCCTTCAAGAGCTTGTTGTTTGCCTTAAGAGGCTAACACATTCATCGAAGTCTGTAGGGATCCTTGCTTCTTCTTCATTGCCTGCCATCAAAACACAAAAACAGGAAACAAATGGTGAAGGTTATCCCTAATAATTTCACTACACGCTCCTCTCAGGTGGAACACAGGAACACGCTCTAATGTATATTACCAAGCTCTTACAAGTGTCTGACGAAATACAAAGCAAAGGATGGTACAATTGGAGGCTGGTTCGTGATACTTACCAAGAGGGAGTGAAACCGCGATTGCAAGGTCAAAGTTGTATTGATCAGAAGAAAGTATGTGGAGCTGTAGGACAGGCACAATATGTATGTGAATGTGGAACAAAACCGAGTGCAGATGAGCAAAGTTCAATAAATATCCAAAGCACAAGTCACAATTGCTGGCTAAGAGATGTATCTGAGGCGTAGCACAACAAGTTGGAACAAAGAACAATGGAACTAGCAGAATGGCAGTACCATAAATATTGTACTAGCGAGGCCAAAAAGGCACTAGTAGGAATCACTGGTGATTTTTTTTTCTTTTTTGTATGAATTTTTGATATTTTTCTCAGCACAAGAAGCAACAAAATAGGAGCTACACCAAGTTTCACCTAAAACAGAGATCAGATATGGTCTACAGAAAATGAGCAAGTTCTCTGAAAAGCGTGCAAGAGCTTTTGACAAATTTTTTTCTTTATTTTCCTGAATTTTTTGACAATTTTATTGAAACCAAATAGACCGTAGGCTAGTTTGGTTGGCCTCACAATGGCGTCACCAAGATCCTGTAAAAATTTCAGATTTTTTGAATAACCAAGCGAAAAGTTATGCCCAGTTTAAGGAAGGTACCTCAAGTTATGTTTTTGGGAGGCACGACTAGAAGGCGGCGCGGTTAGGGCAAAACTTCCCTATCTACAATCTATCTAGGGCTGGCGCGGCGGTGGCTAGCGAGGGCAAGTCGATTAATGGGGTGGATCGACTTATGATCTGGGTAAGGGTGGATGGGATAGCGACAAAGGTGCAGTTGATCTACGACAAAGATACACCCTAAACCAGCAACACGACTCGACCACAGACATGAACTGAACAAAGCCAAACTAAAAACGAAATTGCAAAGGCTAAACAAGGGTTCTAGGACAGCGGAAATTTTTTTGTACGGCAATTATCTGGAGTTATAGGATGAAAAATCTAAATTAAACTAGGGTAAGCCTGACGGTAATACCTGAGGCTTTGAATACCACTTGATAGGAACAGGGGTGCCCGATCTTCCATCAGGTAAAGGTAACTATCAATTTGGTGGAGATGTCACAAAGACGATTCGACTTCCAATCAACACGACTAGAACCCTGCAATCGCAGCACCACTTCTCCTCTGGTTATCAACCATGCACTGCTCGATTGACCTCGCCACGTGGGCTAATCCTTGCCTGCGAATTGAAGACACAAGCAAGAACGAGAAAGAACACAATCTGAAAAATTGCGGATGGATGATTAAGCTCTCGAGTTGGGGTCTCACAAACCGATCTACGGCGAACTATTTTTGACAGATCTAACTTAAGCAAAACCCACATCTAACAAGAAGGGCGGATACTAATATAGACTCTAGGGTTATGCAAAATCCTGCACGTGCCCCTAATGGGCTCAACGAAGATACATGACCCAATAGGCCAAAAGACGGCGTCGCAGCGCTGGAACAGATTCTGGACGTCAACTTGTTTAGACAATTCTCATGGATTCTAGATGAATTTGGACCTGAAACCGGTGCCATTGGAAGCTCCTCGAAATTACCTTTCCATCCATATAAAGAACGTCCAAATCCGACTCCGTATGTGACTTGGGCGCCCATTTTATTACGGGCTGTTCCTGGAATCCGAAACTAAAATGAACTCGAATCGGTTTGGACCTCCACCTTGATCCGAACGTCCTTGCTGGCCTTCCACGCCTCCAAGTCCTTCACCATGTCCTTGCTGGTCCTTTCCTTCATTCCTAAGTACAATTAATTCATTAGGTATCACACTATTCTCAAATGCACAAGAATAAGTACATAGGAACGAGCTCACCTGCAAATTCAATTGTCTTGCGCGTGAGCGAGTAATCGGACCTTGAACATCAGCTTGGGGAGTGTTGTTTGTATCCATAGGAGTGATGTCCTCATCACAGCTAGTCCAAGAAAACTTCAAACTTGATGTATAATGGTTGGTGGTTTCCACTCTAGAATATCCTTGAATTTGCTGGGATCAACCGCAATCCCTCTTGCAGACAACACATGTCCCAAAAATTGGATTTCCTTCAGCCAAAACGCGCATTTGCTGAATTTAGCATATAATTGGTGTTCCCTTAAGCGCGTCAACATGATCCATAAATGTTTAGCACGATCCTCTTCATTCTTGGAATAAATCAAAATATCATCAATGAAGACCACCACAAATTTGTCCAACTCGAGCACAAACACCGAGTTCATTAGACATGTGAAGTGGGCAGGAGCATTCGTCAATCTGAAGGACATAACCAAATATTCGAATAATCCATAGCGCGTAGTAAATGCGGTCTTGGTTATATCTTCGGGTCGAATACGGATCTGATGATAGCCCGAACTGAGGTCAATTTTAGAGAATACCCGTGCTCCAGTAAGTTGATCGAACAAGATATCAATCCGGGGAAGAGGATACTTGTCCTTGATCGTGACCTCATTAAGGGGTCTGTAGTCCACATACATTCGAAGTGTTTGATCCTTCTTCTTGACAAAAATTGCGGGACATCCCCATGGCGATGAACTAGGCCGAATGAATCCCTTCCCAAGCAAGTCTTGTAATTGGGTCTTGAGCTCCGCCAATTCATTCAGTGGCATCCAGTACGATCTTCTAGAAATAGGAGCTGTACCAGGCTTTAGTTCGATCACAAACTCTATGTCTCTTTCTAGAGGTAATCCAGGCAGATCTTCAGGAAATACATCCAGAAATTCACATGCTACTAGAATATCCTGGATTTCCGGGATGATAGCTTCATAGACCCGCCCAAATGGTTTGGGTGGGATAGCTATAAGGATGGATAAGAGAACCTCTTCATGGCCATGACTCAACTTGATAGTCCTTAACTCAGTATTGAGGATAGCTTTATGCTGGGCTAACTAATTCATGCCCAGAATGACATCTATGTCCTAGCCTTTTAAGACAATCATGTTGATGGGAAAATCCCGTCCAGCCAATGTTACTGGCACATGGAAGGCTACATCCTTAGTAAATATTTGTCCCCCGGGCGAATGAATAATAAACCCTTCCCTTGATTCAGTGCAAGGAATGCAATATTTTTCCACGGATTTCTTACTTATGAATGTATGCGAAGCACCAGAATCAAAGAGAATAATTGCTGGGTGATGGGCCACAAGGAACGTACCCATCATTACTAGCTCTCCTTCCGGTGTAGTGGCCACTTGAGTGTAATAAATTCGCCCAGTCTTCTTAACATTTTTGCGCGTGGAATTATTAGCCATATTTCCCTTGCCTTGATTTGAGCTCCCCGAGTTCTGCTGGTTGTTGGACTTACTTTGCCTGGGATATGGGCAGTCTTTGATAAAATGACCAGACTTCCCACAGTTGAAGCACCCAGTTGAGGAACTAGGGAGGGCGGGAAAACGAGCACCAGAGGCACTCGGCTGATTTGTGGAAGTGGGGGCAGTGGTGGGGCGAATGAAAACAGGCTGTTTGAACAGATAGGAGGGTGGACGAGGCAAAGAACGATCCTGATTAAATGGTCGGATTACCAACCTGGTTCGCTTCTCAGGTCCCTGATTGGACCTGTCACCTCCAAATCCCTTTGACTTTCCTTGGCCTGTATTCTTGGCTTCTACGGCCAATGTCGTACTGACGACTCTGTTGTACGTAAGATCTAGGCAGGTAGCCATTTTCCTTTGGAGCCTATCATTGAGTCCTCGCATAAAGCAATTCTTCTTTTTCAGGTCAGTGTTTACTTGATCTATAGCATATTGGGATAAATGATTAAACTTGTTGAGATACTACATCACAGTATCCCCTCCCTGTTTCAGTCGGATAAATTCCTCTTGTTTCATGTGAAGCACTCCTTCTGGAATATAGTGCTCACGGAATGCCAATTTAAATTCATCCCAAGTGACCTGATGTCTGGCTGGTTGAATTGCCACAAAATTTCCCCACCAGGTACTGGCAGGGCTTCTTAGTTGCTGGACAACAAACAACGACTTCTGTGTTTTTGTGCAACGGATCAATCCAAACTTCTGCTCTATTACCCTTATCCACTCGTCAGCTTCAAGAGGGCCTTTAGCTTTAATAAAGAGTGGGGGACGCATTTTAGAGAAATCCAGATATGAGGTTTCACGTGGTCCCAGTGGAGGAGCCCTTCCGCCTTGCTGCTGGAATTGATTACCCGCCATCTCACATAAGAAGCGGGTATTATCCGCGGTCGCATTGACCAAGGCAGCGATAGCCTCGGCCAGTGTTGGTGGTACGGGTGGCGGATTAGGAGTATCTTCCCGTCCACGGGAAGTCCCCGCAATGTCATGCGCATGAGTCCTTGATGGCATCTGAGGCAAAGAAACATTTGGGAGAAATATAACATGCCGATATACACCATCATTTTACATTACCAAAACGTAATGGTACGGACTCAAGTGTACAACATGACATAGGTATAGTATTTAAACTTATACTACTCTAGTCTTCATTATCTTGCGTTGCTTCACTGTCTGCTGCAGGGGACCGCTCGTCAGCTAGGTTCATAGTAGGAGGAGGCTTGAAAAGGTCCAACTACCCACTAGGTCCTTCATTTGCTGTTCCTGAGGGTCCAGCTTCCATTGCAGCAGCGTCAGCGGGCACGTCCGGGTGTAGTCGACCATACAGTACATGTACTTCCTCATGTAGAGTATTACAATATACTTGCAGGTTATCAAGGGCTGTGCTGAGCTCATCCACCCGAGCTCGAGCCTTTGCTTCACGATGCCAAGCGATCGAGCGCGAGTTAACGACCCAATCAATGGCTGAGTCTCGTTCAGAGATCTCAAACCGCAAGTGGCCGACTTCGGCTGTCAGCTCAGCTATACACTGACTGTCCTGCTCTTGTGCCCTGTTCCGATGGCGTAGCTCCAATTGTAGTTGCTCCACCTTAGCTTCCAGATCTCCAATGGGGTCGTTGGAACCATTACTTCTCCCTTCATGTCTGTGGGCTAACTGATGGCGAGGCACACCAAAGGTTGCCATAGATTTGCATGCAGTTTTCCTTGTACGTGTCATATCTCCATAAGGGGGGAAATTTATTAGTAGATTCTTAAACATGATGCATGCATAACCCAATGATTATGGAACCAACCTTCATTGATCCCACTTCTTATATATTGCACTCTATTACCTGGTCTTGCAGGATAAAAACTTCCAGAAAATGGCAAGATAAGAATGGAAGAAATTTTCTTGGATAAGTATTTGAAAATTCTTTTTGAAATGCTTCATAATATCTGAAGAGATGGGCTTCGCTCCGATAATAGCTGTGACGGAACCTCCCAAGTCATTAGGCCCACCTACAGTTGTCCTTGTCCAACGAACCTCGGACAACCCTATAGACGCATATAATCACTTGACAAATTCGGTATCTGCATCCTTTACCTTTCCCAAGAGCGTTTCACCCGTCACGCAGATATTACAACACATCGGAGATACCAATAAGCGGAAGCGAATTACAATAACTTAATTTACATTTATTGAAATATAGAAAGAGTATTACTATTACATCACCAGGATATAAGAGTGCATAAGTATTATTATTATTACAACCCTGGGAGGCAAAAAGTATATTGTTTTTCAAAAGGAAGGACCACGTCCTTCCGCAACCACATTACTGTTGAGGTTCATCCTTGGGCAAAACCTTAGTGCAAAAACAGCAAAAGTCTGCTGTTTTCTCACCTACAACAACATGGGTTCGAAAACCCTGAGTACGGAGTGTACTTTCGCAAGTCTTACCCATCAAAAGAAAAGACTCTCAAGGATATGCTGGCTTAAGGGAGTCAAGGTAAGGCTTAATCAAGAATCAAGACTCCATTTGCAAAATGCTTACTAATAGTGGATCCTTAAAAATCTAGTTTTATTAGCAAGTTAAGTCATTACCTATTACTAGAGTTCTTTCTTCCCTAGTTCAAGTACTTGGCCTATACTAGCCATCCTTTTATCAACCCTTCTTGTTTACTGGAATGCTACGTGTAGGGCAGTGACCAAGTCTTCATGTCCGCGAAGTAACGGTGATCCGAATCGATTAATACCTAGCTGGGGATGTCCAATCACACAACATATGTAGCACTTAACCCTTGCATATGTCAACTCGCCACCGAGTTTCTTAAGACCAGACAGGGTTCACGCCAACCGAGAGCACAGATACACCATCGTCCAGCCTCTTGCCACAGAGGGTACACGCTACTCTCGCCATCTCTCCACTCCCATTGCATGTTGTCCTTTTCTGGTATTAGTCTGCCCAAGGCAAAGCTTACCCATGATGAGGTATGTGACAAGTTAAAAGGTCCTCAATCATCAAGCCTACATCGAGACGGTCCTTAATCGACTAAGACAGAGACACTACACTGAGATTCTCTTCTCGTGCAAGTCACCCACCCGATCTTAGCTTTATCATTTTAAACCTAAATACTTGGTACCTGACAGAGGTACATCTTATCTGATGTTGAACCCATCATGGCCATGATGGATCCACCATCAAGTTTTATTTTTAAAACATCCCCTTCCCTTTGAAGCATCACCTTTGGTTTAAAACAAAACCTTTTTGTTTTCTAAAGCAGGACTAAGCATCAGAAAACCTTGTAATAAAACAGGTAATCAAGGAATGGTAAACAGTTCCAAGGAAGGAAATACAGCTGTTGGGGGCTTTTGTCCTCCGAAGGTCCTCAAAAACGTGATTTAACAATATCTTCCAAGTGTGACATATGAACAGGTACCTTCAGACTTGGGTTAAAAGGATGTACGATGTGAAAACATGATCGTGACAAAGGTTGGAGACGCTCCGAAGCTACGCGCAAGGGAGCTTCGGCTAAATAGCGAAAAAAGGAACCGACTTAAAGGGGAAAAGGCCATCTAGTCCTCATAGTTTCGTCTATAAATCAATAGTAAATATAAAGGGCATGAATGTAATTTCTCATAGGCTGCGTCCTGTGCCTATAAATAGATGAACAGTACCCATGTACTGTTCACGCTGACTTATATCCATTTGTGCGTCGCACTTGTACTTTTGTCTTCTATCAAGCCAAAGCTACATTTGCAATTTAGTATTGTTCCTGTTTTTCCGTAATAAGATAATGAGAATGAATTAATAATGTTATATGATTACTTATGTTGTTTTCTATATTCTGTATGCTTCTTCTTTTATTAGCATATAATGCAATGATGAAGGTTCATCCTTTATGACCTTTGTCTGAAGATCATTATATCCTAAGGGAGATAATGCTTCGAAGGACGAAGGGCATTAACCTTTAATATTTTATGTTGCCTTGTTCTTAACTCATAGCATTTGGGAACAAGTCACCAACATTGGCGCCCACCTCCGGTGAACTCTTTCGACCACCTTCGGCAAGCACTGACCTTCGTCATGCCGCCAAAGAAAGCTTTAGCGCCAGGGACTGCTGCACTGCAGCCGTTGGACCCAAACTAGGAAACTCTTTCTCTCTGAGAGGCTCGAAGCCAGAAGAGTAAAGCCACCAGTCCAACACTCCAGGAGGAGCAGTATTAGCAAGTACAAAGGAAGAAGGAGAAGATGGCGCAGCTGGCTGATCTTCAAAGGAAGATCGACGAAGCTACTGAAGAAGTGTGTAATCTTGTTCAAGATGAACAAGATCGAAGGCCCCAACATAGGGAGCTTCGTTAAGAAGGCTTGTTCAACGAAGATGGATGGTATGATGATTTTAATCATGATACCTTTACTTTTGATGATGCTTCTCCCTTGGCAGTAGAACTGGAGGCTACCCCATGGCCCACTTCATACAAGCCACCTCAGCTTCCCATGTATGATGGGCACTCAGATCCAAAGTAGTTTCTAATGAGCTACGAAGCAACTATATCTTCGTATGGGGGCAATACTGCAGTTATGGCGAAGTCCTTTGTCATGGTAGTCCAGAATGTAGCCCAAACATGGTATTCTTCTCTTTGGCTAGGGACTATCACATCATCATAGAAGCTTAAGGACATGCTGGTGACCAGTTTCCAAGGTTTTCAGACGAAGCTAGTTATTGCTCAGGCCTTATTTCAATGCACGCAAGACCACGAGGAGTATCTTTACGCGTATGTCCGACGGTTCTTGCGATTGAGGGCACAAGCGCCCACAGTGCCCAATGAAATTGTCATTGAGGCCATGATTAAGGGCCTTCGACTAGGACCTGCGACTCAGTACTTCGCCAGGAAGCCCCCACAAACTCTGGAGAAGCTGCTCCAGAAAATGGATGAGTACATCCGGGCTGACAACGACTTCCGCCAAAGAAGGGAGGAAGCTTACAGATTCTCGGAAATGACCAAGGGCTTCAGAGGAAGAATCCACCCGAGGCATGTCGGGTCAATCCATAATTCCACCCAGAGTGATGACAAAGGGAGTCAGCCTCAGAGGTCGCAATACACCTCGCAATCTTCGGGGCAACAGCAAAGCTCTTTCAGGCCACCAGCTCCAAGGGGCAGAGGCGCCAGGAGTTTCGGGGGAAGATTTGGGGATCAGCCTAGAAAGATCTACTGCTTATTCTGTGGTGAGGACAAGGGCCATACTACAAGAATGTGCCAAATCACCATTCAGAAATAAAAGGAGATAGCAGAAGCCCAAGCTTGGCAGAATCAGCCGAAGCAAGTCTTGCACACTGCTTCGTGCCATTCTCCCTACATACCAAAGTATGTGGGCAATCATCCTGCAGCTTCTGTTGCTTCGGCTAGCCATTCACAGGCTTCCTGGCAACAACTCCCACCCCCACCACCACTAAAACCGACCTATTCCCGAAGCCAGTAGCCAGAAGGGCACCAGCACTCTCAACAGCAACGGGAATTCAGGGAGAAATCCGAAGCTCACACAGTCAACAGCACTGTGCCGGAATCAAAGCACATTTATTGAGAGATATCCTACCTCTGAAAAATTTCTTACATTCTATGTCTTTTTTGTTTTTCAATAAAGAACAAGTAATGTAAATCTAGTTTTAATTCCTTGAAATAGTTTCGTTTCTGTTAAAATGAAATATATCTTCTTCACAGATTTACGAAGCTCAAAATTACCGAAGCTATAAGAAAAAGACGTTCCTAAGGGAGCGCAGTGTAAGTTTTGACGAAGCTACAAAAAGTCGTTCCTAGGGGAGCGCAGTGTAAGTTTTGATGAAGCTACAAAAAGTCGTTCCTAAGGGAGCAGTGTAAGTTTTTTGCTCAAAAGTCGTTCCAAAGGGAATGCAGAGCCAAATACCGCCGAAATATAAGGCGAAGAAGTTCAAAAGACGTTCCTAAGGGAATGCAGAACTTACACCGAAAAGTCAACGGTGATACCGCCGAAATAGAAGGCGAAGAAGTTCAAAAGACGTTCCTAAGGGAATGCAGAAGTTACACCGAAAAGTCAACGGTGATACCGCCGAAATAGAAGGCGAAGAAGTTCAAAAGACGTTCCTAAGGGGATGCAGAACTTACACCAAAAAATAAGCGGTAAAGCCAAAAGATAAATGATAAAGAGATTCCGATCGTTCCTAAGGGGACGCAGAGATGGTGTGTTCCAGTGTGGGCGTGTGGGTGCGTATCTTTGGCATCAGCATCATCCTTCGCATCATCACATCATCCCGCATAGCATCACATCATACATCATATTGCAGCGATGACACGAATTGAATACGAAGTCGACCTTCGGAGACTTCTTTATAACAAATGAAAATGTGCTAAGGCACAAAGTAAGCTGAGAAATACAGCTTCGTCAGCTCTATTGCAAAAGAAGGGATCCTTTGTTTACGAAGCTGTGATGTTTTTACGAAGCATGGATATTTTCACGAAGCACGGGTTTTCTTCTTTACGAAGCATGAAAAGAAGGGAAGGTGTTTTTTCGCCGAAGGCTCAAAAACGGTATGTATATAAAGTTTCATGCATCGCAAAGAACTGAATTACAAATAATTTACATATTAGATTCAAAAATATGCACATAGAATGTTACAAGTCTTGATACAGCAAAGCTACATTGATCATCTAAAAATGTTTTTACAATAAATACTAGTCCTCTTTTAGGACCTTCTCCGCAATTTCATTTAACAACTTGTTAACAACTTCGTCAACAATGGATTCGGCCATATTGATGATCTCTATTGCTTCCTTCGTTTCTGGGTCGGCTAGGGGGTCGAATGGTTCCGGTGGAGGAGATAGTTCAGCTACAGTAGAAAAAATTAATCTTTCGAAGTCACGAAAACAAATGCTGAAGATAGATGTCGTGAAACAATACCTATGCGCCTCTCGCGCTCTGCAACTTCTTCAGCTTGCTTAGCTTGTACTCGGGCGTCATGGATGTCTTTTTCACTCTTCTTCATAATTTCGTGAGCTATTTCTCGGCCACCATTTGCCCAGATGTCAGTGTAAAATTTTCTGCCCATTAAGCTTGCTTCAGCTGAAGGATCCTTTGTGTCATCCACTGAGAAGGCAGCTTCGGCTTGGGCCAGGGTCTTGACATGATCGCAACCTGCCTTCTCTAGGATGGCTGAAATTCCTCTTGCACCGGAGAACGCGTAGACATCCCCGCGATCACTTAAAATTTCTTCAAAAGCTTCGGCCTCTCCGCTTATCCATTCGATAACACCTTTAGGGTCGTCTCGTATAAAGTTATCTTCGTTGGAATAGGCGCCCACGTTGGCGAAGCTAGCCTTTATCTTCTCCATACAGCCTAGGGATTTTTCGAAGCTTCTTTCTTTGGATGCGCGTAGTTCTTCAACTGTTTTTTCTAAATAGTTTTCCAATATTCACTAATATCTCGGTTGGCCTCTGCGAGCCCACATTTTTCTTTGGCTTCGGCCAGCTATTTCCGAAGGTCTTCGATCTCATTCTTTTGAATTTCAGCTTGAGCCTTGAAACTTGCTTCATCTTCTTTTACTTTATCCACCAATGAAAGTAGAATCTTGTCTTTTTCTGTGGCTTCGTTTCTCAGCCTGATAACCTCTGTTCGAAGGTTGTTGAGAGCTATAGCGCAGCTCTCGTCTTCAGCATTCTTTTGCGCCCTTAGGGTGTTGTTAAGTATCAAGCCCTGCAAGAAAGAATAAAAGGATTAACATGAGAGTAAAAGACTTCATTCCAGAGTTCATAAGCTTCAAAATTCACAATTACTGTACCTTCAGACTGTTGTATGCAAGACTATCTGCGATATCGGCCTTCGTCATGGCGCAAAAGCCAGCTTCGAGTTTTGGGAAGCCCATACTTCTGGCCATCTGCCGGCAGACGGATAATTCTTTATTGTCTGAGAGACAGTACAAGAAATCATCTTCGTCCGTACCATTGAACACTAAGGCCCCCTTCGGGTACTTCAGTTCCCGGGCATAGTGTTTGGCTTCAAAATTTTCCTCTTCAAACAATCTTTTTCCCGCAGCATGTCGAATAACATAATCAAAATATTTGGAGAATGCTTCGGGAGTAAGGGATTCGGCTTCTTTGGCCACACTTTTCTCAGAAGCTATATTAGTATCTGGAGTTATTCTTTCGGCCCCCTGCTCGGTTGTGGCAAGCTTCGTCTCAGCAGGCACTATGGGCCCGGCCTCGGTTTCAGTCTGGGTTTTTGTAGCTTCAACATCTATTTGCTTAGTATCAGCTTTGGGTTGCGTTTTGTCAGCTTCGGCAACCTTCCCTGTGGGAGCAAGACTTATGGAGTCGGTCGTTTCCAATACATCTAATACATTTACCATCCTCCTTCTCTTAGGAGTTGTGGCAGAGCTCTTTTGTGCCTTTAGCGCTGTTGCTTCTGTTGAGGGACTTAAAATCCCTGACATTTTTTTACTTCTTCAGTTTTTGACCTTTCAGCCTTATCTTTGTCAATCTTCGTTTCAACTAGCTCAACCGAAGGTACCTTCAGCATTGTAGCCGGCTTTTCAGTATTCTTTGTAGTTGAAGCACTTTCTTTTCTTTCGGCAGCAGAAGATGTCCCTGCGCCAAGCTCAAGAACTACGACCGATTCAATGTAACGCGGCCGGTGGGTAAGAACCTTCATTTTTTTCCTTTCGGCACAGGCTTATCCGGGCTGTCCGAAGCAGAAATTTTACTCTTTTTCACTTGTTCCCGCAGCGGGTAGCGGTAGTCAGGGTATACGAAGCCGATGGCGTCGAAAACCCTGTTTAATCTTTTCTTTCTTCGGCCACCGAATGCTGCGGACAAGGCATTGTCCTCGGTTTTGGAGTATGCCCCAAGTAACTCGTCGCTAGTAGTTTCAATACACTTCAGCCAATCATCATTTGGTTCATCAAACTTATCTCCAAACCTGAAGGTGTATTTCAACTGGACCAAATCACCTTCGCTAGAATTATTGATGGTTTCCTTCGGCATTTCCCAGCCTTCCACAAGCGGCCACACCCTGAAGGCTATGTGCTCTTGAACTAAATCTCTTGTGCCGATGAAGGAGCAGACAGTACTGAAGGCCTTCTGACACGCTTCGGCGGCGTCATCAATTTCGACCTTCGGCCTTCGAAGGCTGAAGCGGGACCAAATGGGGCGCATAATGACTCCCTTAATATCTTCCCTCGCTGACAAATCATTCTTCACATAGAACCATTCTTCCATCCAAGCCCCGGGCCATCTCTTCCGAAACGTTGGCACTGGGTGGCTTGTGTTGTGGCGAGCGATAAATCCATAACAACCAAAGTTGTTGTGGTACTGTTCTTTACCCATGGCCTTCGTCTCATACAGAAGTTCGTGCATACTACAGAAGCACTTCGCACTTGGCTCTATCCCTTGGCTTCATATTGCCCAAACAAAGACTCCCATCCTCAATATGGCTTTGGGGGTCATCTGATGAAGGAAGATTTGGTAAGTTTTCAGCACTTCAACTACAAACCTGCTTAGTGGGAACCGAAGCCCAGCTTTGAAGAAGCTTCAGTAAATCACAACTTCGTTTTCCTCGGGGGCAGGGACATTGTTGTCTCCACTAGCTCTTACAATAGACATATCTCGAAAGTATCTTCCTCTCATATTGTCAAGATGACTCTGTTTAATTGTTGATTTCCCAAAGATTGTATGACTTGGCCTCCAGGGCCGATCCTTAGAATCTTCGCCCCTGCTTTCCAGATCATAACTGTCACTGTCACCAGTATCTTCAGACAGGCCTTCCAGTATCTCCTTAGTAATCTTCTCTGTATTTGTTTTTGCCATTGACTCGATAAATCCAGCAATGTAGGGGTTCACAACCTTCTTCTCCTCAAAAAGATTCTCCTCTTCAGTCAGCTTCGTCTCAGCAGCAACCTTCTTGTCCTGAGACATTTTTCCTTCAGGAAGGACGAAAATGTGTCTTTTTAGCCGAAGCTCAGAAAGCTTGAAAAACTAGCAAGCGTTAGTGAGCAAGTGCTGCGAAATTGAGGAAGTAAAACAAATGGCACAAGCAGCGTATCAAATATAGCTAGTGTGAGTTCTTATTTATACCCTCAGTATGCTCCAAATTGGGGGGGCCGTTTGTCATTGACTGTTGCTATTCTAGCAAAGGGAAGGTGTTTTTTTGGACCTTCGGCTTAAGGCCTTCGTCCATGTCGCAGTCTGAATTCGTTATCTTAAACAAATTAATACTGTGAGGGGCTACTGTTGGGGGCCTTTATCCTCCGAAGGTCCTCAAAAACATGATTTAACAATATCTTCCAAGTGTGACATATGAACAGGTACCTTTGGACTCGGGTTAAAAGCATGTATGATGTGAAAAGCATGATCGTGATGAAGGTTGGAGACGCTCCGAAGCTACGCGCAAGGGAGCTTCGGCTAAATAGCAAAAAAAGGAACCGACTTAAAGGGGAAAAGGTCATCTAGTCCTCATAGTTTCGTCTATAAATCAATAGTAAATATAAAGGGCATGAATGTAATTTCTCACAGGCTGCGTCCTATGCCTATAAATAGATGAACAGTACCCCTGTACTGTTCACGCTGAATTATATCCATTTGTGCGTCACACTTGTACTTTTGTCTTCTATCAAGCCGAAGGTACATTTGCAATTCAGTATTGTTCCTGTTTTTCCGTAATAAGATAATGAGAATGAATTAATAATGTTATATGATTACTTATGTTGTTTTCTATATTCTGTATGCTTCTTTTATTAGCATATAATGCAATGATGAAGGTTCATCCTTTATGACCAACAGCAGTTTATGTTGCCTTGTTCTTAACATATAATGCAATGATGAAGGTTCATCCTTTATGACCAATAGGAGTCTTCTATCAAGTCTGAAGATCATTATATCCTAAGGGAGATAATGCTTCGAAGGACGAAGGGCATTAACCTTTAACATTTTATGTTGCCTTGTTCTTAACTCATAGCATTTGAGAACAAGTCACCAACAGCAGCAATTGGTTTAACACCCAACTCCTTTCACCCAATGCATCATTCAAGTGATAAAGAGTTTAAAATAGAAAGGAGGTGGCAAATGCACTGGGGCTTGCCTTGAGTTGTAGGAGAGTCAGGCTCTGTTCTGCAGATGTCAAAGTAAAAACAGTTCTCGGCAGGTGGATTTTCTGTTGATGGAGTAGTCTCTTCCTCTTCAATAGTTATTTCTTCTTCGTTCTCTATACATAATCATATATAACCATGAATTCTTATGTAATGCTTATTAAAAATGCAATAATAAACTATACTAAGTTGTATCTTGAATACAATTTTCCTTTATGGTATTCTAGAGAAACTGGAGTCTTTCTAGGTTAGTGCCTTAGTAGGGTTAGACATTTTTATCCTAAGGAGCTAGGGTTTTGGGTTTAGGAATCAAACATTGTCCAAAGCTAGTCAAACTTTACTCATAGGATCTAAATATCATATTAGGCTTATCTAACAAGTTTGGTGATTTTTGGAGTTACCAAGTATTTTCTAAAATTCCAAAGGTATAGGTTTAAGCTCTTTTAAATACTACATAATTCCTTGTTTGGACCAAAAACCCTAGAACTATTTTTATTAAATACTGTAGAAATTTAGGAGTCCAACAAAATTGGTTTCATATTTTTATCATTTTTCTACAATTTTCTATAGATTTCCTAAGTCTGGCAGAAGAAGGAAAAGAGAAAAGCATGAACAGTATCGGGCTAAAACTGGCCCAATACAGCCCATGCCTAGGCGAAACGCGCGTGCCCGCAATGTCAGCTTTGCGCAAAAACCCTCGATCGTTCAAATAATCGGTGAAGAATCCTTGCTACTATTCACTGTCTCACTGACTTTTGCGTACAACCCCTCCCCTTTCTGATTCTTTGCAACGCCGAGTCCATGACGTGGATGGTGACAAGCTAAGCTCCGGCGAGCTCATACCGACCGGACCACTCAATGGCTATGCTTCTCCGCTGCACAACACCTAATTCTACCCGAGCGACCGTTTCCCCTCACTCAATTGCAAGGTTATGGCTCTCAATCATTCTGTCCACGGTGATGGCGTAAACCGAGGATGACCCAAAGTGTTCCCGGTGATCTAGCGTGATCTATTTCAATTGGCCAGGCTGCTAAGCATCTACAGCACACAGGGATGTGGAAACGAGAGTAATGAAGACATGATCGGACCATTGAAGGGCTGACCGCAACGAGGTCACACACGCAGCGTTCTTGACCGTTTTGGGGGAAATCCCAAATTGGGGCTCTCTGGTGGATAATCGGAGGCACGACTGGGTGTGCTGGATCCTTGAATACCTAGCGGAGCTGATGGCATTCTCAATTTATAGGATCCGAGGGTGGTGGCTCGTGAATTTGGATTAGCGCGCTGGCGGCCGGAGAGAGGGAAGAGCACTAGTGCGGTGATTCGTGGCGATCACCGTGGCAAGGTCACCGGCGGCAAACGAACACGCCTAAGACAAGTTACTGCGACGTGGTAGAGCACCTAAGCACGAGGCCACGGTCGATAGGCAGCTAACTCCGGCGAGTTTATCTGAATCAACCGTGAGTCAAGCGGACACAGCGGCCGGGGCGGAACAGTGGCCTAAGTTCATCTTTGATGCGATATTTCTTACCCCCAAGAGTTATCTGCACTTCACTGAGCACGAATCGCAACGACGATGATGATCACGGCACGGGATCACCGGCGGCGAGGGGGGCTGAATTCGGGATCTTTTTCAGCTACTGTACCATGGGAACCTTATTCAGAGTGCCCGACCGAGCATATTTGGGGATGATTTGCTCCAGAATTTGTGTAGCAACTTGATCCATCATCTGTATCAAAGTTGTTGAGCTATAATCCATATTCAGTTCGACTATAGTACCCATCCTCAACCGAGCACTAGATCCCACTACAATTCGATCTCAAAGTCCTGCTAATGTCACTGGTGGCCATAATTCAGTTACTAGTGTGACTGACAGCTCAACTTTGAGCTCATTTTACTCCAAATTATATATGTGATCAAGGCTTAATTACTTAAGCAAAGTTGTACTCCTATTATAGCTCTGTAAATTTGATGTGTTGACCTAGGGCAAATTCCTTAGGAACTAAGAGATACAGGGTTCCAAAGTTGACCTCAAGCACTTCATTTCAGACTTAGGCACATGGAGGTATGGGGTGTCCTTTTTGCAAATAAGTCCAAACCTCACAATTTGCCTTACAAATCCTTAAATGTGAGAAACACATAATTTGTGGTGTTATATCACTTTGGTTTTTGCACTTTGGTCCAGAAGTGTACAAAATTTGCACTTAAGCCCATAGGGTTTTGATTTAGGGTTTTCTAGGTGTCTTTTCAGGGTTTTTAGCACTTTAGGGTTTTAGTGCCACTAAAGTCCTTCAAATGTGATATTTTATGATCATGTCTCATGTCTTTTGAGGTTTTCACATATTTGGGCTTCACTTGTATCCATAAGCCCTAATTTAGGGTTAAGCACTCTACCCTAGAGTTACCCACACCTTAAGTCACATCAGTACAACCGAGTTGAAATTTTTACCTAGTGAATGCACTCTAGGTGTAACAAACACATGATGTGCTAATGCTCATGATGTTATGCTCAAGTTTTAGTGGCAGTAACACCAGGGGTGTTACAGAAGGCTACATTTTATATCCTGAAAACTATCCTGAGCATAAAATTAGAAGAATTCATGCTAGAAAATCTCATTCTGCCTCTCATCATGCCTTTATTTCAATAATGAGGCTTCTAGCTCTAGGCATACCACTCATATCAAAATGTCTAAGAAAAAGATTATTGATGCATCAAATAAGCATAACATTTCATTTAAGACTTTTGATGCATCTTTTGTGCTTACTAACAAATCAAGCATGGTAGTTGCCAAATATGTTGGGGCAAACACAAGAGTCCTAAGACTTGTGTTTGAGTACCGGAGGTGCATGTTTCTAATGTAAAAGGACCCAAGACCATTTGGGTACCTAAGAACAAGGCCTAATACTATGTTGTAGGTTTATGGACCCGGCGAAACAAGTTGGATAATCGACAGCGGGACCACAAACCATATGACAGGGGAGAAAAGGGTGTTCTCCTCGTATGAGAAAACAATGATCCCCCAAAAGAAATCACATTCGGGGATGGAAATCAAGGTTTGGTCAAAGGTTTGTGTAAAATTGCTATATCTCCTGACCATTCCATTTCTAATGTTTTTCTTGTAGACTCTTTAGATTACAACTTGCTTTCTGTTTCTCAATTATGTAAAATGGGCTACAACTGTCTATTTAATGATATTGGTGTTACCGTCTATTTCTCAATAGGTTTTAAGGGAGTGCTAGATGGTCAACTATATTTAGTTTATTTCAATGATAACAATGCTAAACTAGACACTTATTTAATTGCTAAAACTAACATGGGATGGCTCTGGCATCGCCGACTTGCTCATGTTGGGATGAAGAATCTTCACAAGCTTCTAAAGGGGAACACATTTTAGGACTAACCAATGTTCATTTTGAGAAAGACAGGATTTGTAGCACATGCCTAGCAGGGAAGCAGGTTGGAGTTCATCATCCACACAAGAACATCATGACGACCAAAAGGTCACTTGAGCTGCTCAACATGGATCTATTTGGCCCGATTGCTTACACAAGCATCGGCGGGAGTAAGTATTGTCTTGTGATTGTGGATTATTATTCTCACTTCAATTGGGTGTTCTTTTTACATGAAAAATCTGAAACCCAAGAGACCTTAAAGTGTTTCTTGAGACGGGCTCAAAATGAGTTCGGATTGAGAATCAAGAAGATTAGAAGTGACAATGGAACGAAGTTCAAGAATTCTCAAATTGAAGGCTTTCTTGAGGAGGAGGGCATCAAGCATGAGTTCTCTTCTCCCTACACACCTCAACAAAACGGTGTTGTGGAGAGAAAGAATAGAACTCTCTTGGATATGGCAAGGACCATGCTTGATGAGTACAAGACACTGGATTCATTTTGGGCGGAGGCGATTAACACCGCTTGCTACTCCATCAACCGACTCTACCTTCACTGAACCCTCAAGAAAACATCATATGAAATCCTCACTGGTAAAAAGTCCAATATTTCTTATTTTAGAGTTTTTGGTAGCAAATGTTTTATTCTTATTAAGAGAGGTAGAAATTCTAAATTTGCTCCTAAAGAAGTAGAAGGTTTTTTACTTGGTTATGACTCAAACACAAGGGCATATAGAGTCTTCAACAAGTCCACTGAATTAGTTGAAGTTTCTTGTGCCATTGTGTTTGATGAGACTAATGGCTCCCAAGTGGAGCTAGTTGATCTTGATGAATTAGATGATGAAGAGGCTCCGTGCGCCGCTCTAAGGAACATGTCCATAGGAGATGTGTATCCAAAAGAATCCAAAGAGCCTTCACAAACACAAGATCAACTGTCATCTTCCATACAAGCATCTCCACCAACTCAAGATAAGGAAGTGGTTCAAGAAGAAGAGGATGAAGATCAAGACAATAAGCCACCTCAAGAGGAGGATATTGATCAAGGGGGAGATGAAGATTATCAAGAAATTCAGGATCAAAGACCACCACACCCAAGAGTCCACCAAGCAATTCAAATAGATCACCCCGTCAACTCCATACTTGGTGACACCCACAAGGGGGTAACCACTCAATCTCGAGTTGCTCATTTTTGTGAACATTATTCTTTTGTGTCTTCTATTGAGCCATACAGGATAAAGGATGCACTTAGAGATCCGGACTGGGTGGTGCCAATGCAATAGGAGCTCAACAACTTCACGAGGAATGAGGTATGACATTTAGTTCCACGTGTTAACCAAAATGTTGTAAGTACCAAGTGGGTATTCCGCAACAAACAAGATGAGCATGGTGTGGTGACTAGGAACAAAGCTCGACTTGTTACAAAAGGATATTCACAAGAATGCCAAACCCATCAAGATTCCCATGGGAACAAATGGGCATCTCGACCTCGACATAGGAGGTAAATCTATAGATCAAAAGGTATACCAGTCGATGATAGGATCTTTACTCTAATGTGCTTCACGACCGAATATTATGCTTTCAGTATGCATGTGTGCAAGGTTCTAGGCCAATCCTAAGGAAGTTCACCTTAGGGCCATGAAAAGAATCATGAGGTATTTAGTTTGCACTCCTAAGTTTGGGCTATGGTACCCTAAGGGATCTACCTTTGATCTAATCGGGTATTCTGATGCCGATTATGCTGGATGTAAAATTGATAGGAAGAGCACATCAGAGACTTATCAGTTTCTAGGGAGATCACTATTGTCTTGGGCTTCAAAGAAACAAAATTCAGTAGCTCTAACCACCGCCAAAGCCGAGTATGTTGCTGTAGGACATTGTTGTGCACAACTACTCTCGATGAGGCAAACCCTTAGGGACTATGGCTACAAGTTGAGCAAAGTCCCTTTCCTATGTGACAATGAGAGTGCAATCCGCATGGCGAATAATCCCGTTGAACACAGCCGCACTAAGCACATAGATATCCGGTATCACTTTCTAAGAGATCACCAACAAAGGGGAGATATCGAAATTGCCTATATTAACACCCACAACCAATTAGCCGATATCTTTACCAAGCCCCTAGATGAAAAGACTTTTAGCAAGCTTAGAATGAACTAAATATCTTAGATTCTCGGAACTTTGATTGAAATCTTGCACATATTGCTCTTTTTATACCTTCGATCATATCTCTTTCTTTTGGTAGAAATACTATTTCTTATTTTTCTTGTGCCAAAGCTAAGACTAATGTGCTTCCAAGAGTATTTATATGCTTAGTCTTATATTGAAAGGGAAATGGAGTTTAAGGCAAAGGCAAGGCTTCCACTATGACTCTATCGGTATCATATCTCCTTAGCCCTGATCATGTATTTACATTCACATCTTTCTTGTAAAAGGCCTCTAAGTTTTCTTCGTTTTTGGTGCTTAATGCCAAAGGGGGAGAAATTAATAGGCCAAAGCAAAAGGACCGTAGCACCACCCTGTTTTCTAAAAAACTTTTTCAAAAAGGGGGAGAAATTAAAAGCAAAAGTAAAAACCCTCTTGACAGCTAAGGGGAGAACTTTTTTAGGGGGAGCTTTAATTTAGCCAAAGAAAAAGCATTTGAGAAAGGGGGAGAATATTTCAAAGCTTTAAAAATACTTTCAAAATCATATTATTATACTATTGGCTAATTGCAAAAGAATTTGAAAAGACTTTTCCAAAAGATTTGCAAAAACAAGCTACGTGGTGCAAATGTGGTTCGAATGTTAAAAATATCAAAACAACCATATATGCTTAGAACTGCTTTCATTTCAAAGTAACTTATGCACATCTGACAAAATGCAAACTAGTTACACTTCTACACTTTGTATTTGCTTTGGTTTGTAATGGCATCAATCACCAAAAAGTGGGAGATTGAAAGGGAAATGGCCTAAACATTTCCTATAATCGTTTTTGGTGTTTGACGTCCATCACAAACTTTATGGAACTAGTTTGCCTAGTTGATATTTTTCTAGGTGCATGAAGTTCATATACATGTACAAAGAAAATGACCTTGGGGCAATTTTACAAGTATGGAGCAAAATAGACTTGCTGCAGCCATTGGCGTACCGGACAGTGTCCGGTGCCCTGGCTGGAGCACTCCGCGAACTGACCACCCTCGGGAATTCTCAGCGCTCGTCCACTAAAATTCATCGGACTGTCCGGTGTGCCAGCGGACTGTCTGGTGTGACCACGAGCAAAGGTCATCTTCGCCCAACAGTCAACTGCGGCCGCCTGTAGTGCAGTCTACAACTTCAGAAGTCAGAAGACAGTCTGCGACGTTAGGTCGCACCAGACTGTCCGGTGTGCCACCAGACTTTCTGCTGCACCACAAGGATAGAAGACTTCAACAGTCAATAGCTCCAAACCCCAAAGGTCGGCTGACGTGGCACTCACCGGACAGTGAACAGTAGAGTGTCCGGTGCGTCACCGGACTGTCCAATGTGCCCATTGACAGAGCAGTCAGCCAACAACTAGAATAGTAGTTGGGGCTATAAATACCCCCAACCACCACCATTCACGACATTCAAGCATCCCACTCTCCTCATTCAATAAAAGAGCAAAGAATACACTCCAAAGACACATTCAAAGCCTCAAATCCTCTCCAAGCTCCAAAATCAAGTCAAGTGATCTAAAGTGTTTAGTGACTTGAGAGAGGGTGATTTGTGTTCCATTTGTTGCTCTTGTTGCTTGGTTGCTTTCTTCTTCCTCCTCTAAACTTTCCAAGTGATTTGTGAAGCAAGCAAGAGATGCCTAATTGTGTGGTGATCCTTGCGGGGTCTTAGTGACCCGTGTGAATGAGAAGAAGCACTCGACCGGTCTAAGTGACCGACTGAGAGAGGGAAAGGGTTGAAATAGACCCGGCCTTTGTGGCCTCCTCAACAGGGAGTAGGTTCTTTCGAACCGAACCTCGGGGAAAAAATCGCCATGTCTACTTGTGTTGATCTTCACCATTTGATTTGCTTCTTCCCTCTGCTCTCTCTCTAAAGTTCTCTTGCTCACATTGTTTTGAGTTAGCTACCAAAGTTATCCGCATTGATTGAGCAACTCATTGCAAGGAGAACTATCTTCCGCACTTTGAATTCATAATTATTTATTTCTAATCCTAGGTACAAAGTGTGTTCAAAGTTTATAATTTTCAGGTTTCGCCTATTCACCCCCTCCCCCTCTAGGCGACTTTCACCAACTCCACTAACACTTCCTTTCCTGATAAGGACACTAACTTCATAGTCCTCTTGTCACAGCTAAGACTTGCTTGATATTTGGTTAGCCAATTCATCCCTAGGATGACATCTATGGTTACATCCTGAGTACCCATTACTATCAGATCCACGGGGAACTCTATCCCCCTTATTTGAACTCTTGCACTGGGCAAAATCTATCTGTTTGTGTCCTCCCACCAATTGAACTAACCCTCATAGGTAAATACATGGGTGCTACTGGTATATTATGTGTTTCTACCCATGATGCAGTCACGAAAGATTGTGTTGCTCCAATATCAAATAACACATTTGCAGAATGAGATTCGACTAAGAACGTACCTAGTGCCACTCATGGGGTCTCCTAGACTGTGTCGGCCTCTAGGTGGTTCACCTTTCCATACTAGGCATGAGGTTTTCCACGGTTGTTGCCTCCTTGTTGTGATGCATTCTGTCTGATAGGGAAATTAGGAGATGACTGCTGCTGAGTTGCTTTCCGTGGGCAATGATTCACCTAGTGGCCTTGTTCCCCACAATGGAAGCATCCGCGGCCTCTTCCATACACTGGAGCTGCTTGGTTGTTCTGGTTGGTTGCTGGTACAGGAAGGCGAGGTGCTTGGTTGTTCTAGCAGTATTGCTGCTGCTACTGATGAGGGAACTACCTCTGGTACTGCTACTGGTGCTGGTGCTGATGCTGGTGCTAGTGACCTTGCTTGAGCTGTTGGGGTGGATTGCATGTGTAACGGGGACGGCTGCTGCTCCCGTCTGAGATCCACCAATCTTGCGTTTCATGTCCTCCATCTCCCGGTGCTTCCTCTCGGTCAGGATTGCTCTGTCGATCAAATGCTGAAAGGTAGGAAAAGTGTGGTTCATCAGCTGGTAGTGAAGGGGTCAACCAAACCTCTTAGAAAACGGTACTGGCTCTTGGCGTCTGTATTGACATCCTTGGGTGCATAGTGTGACAGCTGCAGAAATTTGTCCATGTACTCACTGACTGACAGAGAACCCTGCTTCAACGCTAGAAATTCCTCCTTCCTCACGATCATCAATCCTTCAGGCACATGATAATGACGAAAGTTGTCCCTGAACTCCTCCCAGGTGATGGCTTCAGGGTCGGCATGGGTGGCGAGGTAGGACTCCCACTAGGATTGTGCTACTCCCCTTAGTTGGCGGGGACCATACAGAACCTTCTCACGATTGTTGCACTGAGCGGTGTGCAATTCATGCTCCACGGTATGCAGACAATCCTCGGCATCCATGGGGTTTGCAGAATGGGCAAAGACAGGGTCATGAACTCCGCTCGCTTGTCCCTGGGCATTTGTGGCATCTGCACTTGCATCTGAGGTTGAGGTGGGGTTGTTGCTGCTGCACCTGCTGCATTGCTGCTAAGGTCTAGCCAATCACTTGGACTGCCTGGGTTTGCATCAGGAACATCTGTTCAATAGTCTTTGGGGTGGCGGTGGCAACTGCTGCTGAGGTGCCTCATCTTTAGGTGCCTGCTGTTCCTGTTGAGCACGCCTTCCACCACTGCACCTGTTATCAGACATCTGTAGAAAGCATACACACATCAGATCTGACTCTACAGTCTTTCAGCATAAGAAAAGACACATAGAAGTCTTCACAATACTGAATAAATGAGCATCTTCACTGACTCTCAACACAGCTTCTCAGTTAAAGAGGAAAGTCGAAATAAAAGGTTGCCCAACTAAATAACTAACTTTATTAATAACTACACCAAGTGGCAGGGGATGCCCACACCTTGGTGACAATCATTACAAAGATCCAACTTCATCATGAGTTCATCACGACAGACATAGAAAAACATGACAATCAAACTAATACTAACTAAGACTGACTAAGACTAGGACACTGAATCAGACATTATTACAGACTCCGACTCTGTCGATCTATGGCTCCAAATCTATCTGGGTTCTGCAGTCAGGGGTGTCGTAACCATAACGACCATGGGGGTGGCAGAACCACCCAAATTATTCTAGCTTAAGTGCCCAAGTCACACCTTAAAGACAGCAACACACTTAAACCGAAATAAACTGTTTAGTTCTTTGGATCTCGTCCGATAGAGCCACTTACCAAGGATCGAGTACCATTAGCTCACACAATGGTGAGACTCAGGAAGAATACAATAAACATGAAACCACAAATTAAAGTACTGGAGTTATTACATAAATCGGAGTTTGATGAAAGATAACAAGTTCTTAATAGTGCAGCGGATAATAAACAACGTCGGTACTGAGGAATAGGGCAAGGCCTAGTCCACTACTCCTCCTAGTCCACTTTTGCCGAGGCGGCATCCCACTCGACTGTCCAATCCAGTGGTAAGGTGGAAGGCCAAGTCACACCATCAACCATGTCCTGTAGTGTACCTGTAAAAATTTGCCACAAGCAAGGCTGAGTATACTAATACTCTGCTAGACTTACCTGGTGTGAGGAGTCTACTCCTCTATCTCTAGACTGTGAAGCTGTTTGGCTAAAGGGTTTGGTTTGCCAAAAGCAGTGGCTGAGTCTAAAAACAGTTTTAGCTTTTCCAGTTCTACCATAGTTAATTAAGCTAGGTTTGCTCCTCTCTAAGCTTACATGGTAACAATCATTTAGTGCAATCAACATGTTATCTCAATAGAAACCTCATTTCACTTTTTACTCAATGCAGTACAAGGGGTCAAGCAGTCTCATTAGCTGAGAGAAGCAGACGATTCAAATCGAGTTTTAAAATTGCAAGGTAAACCTAAACACACGACATGTAGGGGCACTCCGTCCCCACACATATCAGTCATCCCCATCGATTCCCTGGCAACAGAACAGGGCTCATGGCCTTAGCGTACAATGCTCTAATTATCCCCGGCTGCCACCGTGCAACGGCCGCACTTGTACCCACCATAGCTAGCATGGGAGACTCCGTCTTAGGTCCAATGAGGAGTAAAGTCTGTGGGCAGGTTCAATCAGGTATTAGGCTTATCGATTACCATATTTCCCAACATGTGTCTAGTACGTTCAAACGCTTGACTCTGGTATCCGCACATTAATCCTTAATTCCATTCCCGTCTCATAGACAAGGCATCCACCCTAGATCCAAGTCTGTAGACCATCATAGATCCCGTTATCAAGATGAATACAATCAGTTTCTGACCTCGCGCGAGTGCTAGAAAAATCACTCGACTTCTATCGAGATCCCTAAATTAGCAAAGCAGCTACTCGACCTAGCATACTAGTATCCTTCTCAAAAAGGAATCCTGAGTTCATGCAACTAGGGTTTCAACCAACTCCTACACTTAAGTGCACATTACAATCCCACAAACATTAAGTGTAGTAAAATAGCATATATAAACGGTTATGCATAAAACCAGGGCTTGCCTTCAATTGCGGGTTTCGTGAGAGATTCTTCGACAACGAGTTTGGGAGCTGGTTCCCGAGCTTCCTCTTGCTGTGCCTTTGGCTCTTGAATCAAGATGTACTCTCCGTTCGCGAGATTGCAATCTAATAAATGCAAATGTATGAGTATGAATGCAACATAATTATCCATTTGTACATGTCTAAAGTGCATATTAGGTTTCAAGGATTTCTTCCTCTTTTCAACTTTTAAGATCTTTTATAGGGTAGGTTGAACTATGCCTCTGTTTTAGAAATTTCTAAAACTCCTATAAAAATTACGGTGGCTTCTTATTGACTTACACAAGTCTATCTCAAAAATTGAGGCCTAAAATGAGAGTGATTTTGTCTGTACAAAAATATTAAAATCTAGAGCAGAGGGGCACTTTGAACTACAACCCTTGAGTAGAAATGGCTTCTGCCCTAATACTTATTTTTACTGGTGTTTGTGGGTGATAATATTATTCTATGCCAAATTTTAGCCAAAGATATCTAATGGTTAATTAATGGTGATTTTCTAAAGTTTGGAGGCTTAGTGGGTGCTTTCTACTACCACTCTATTTGAAAAATGTCAAACAACAGATTTCCTAATTTTTCTAGTTTCTTCTTTGCGCAAGAGCAATCATTCCTAAAGTTGGTTATTTTTACTTAAATGGGATGGGTTGTATGATTTTCTTGGAATATATAATCTTTTTCATGGGGCAGGGGTGGGGTGTATTCCACTATACAACTACCTTAGTTTTATATTTTTCCTTATAGTACACATCATAATTACTTAAGGAAAAATAGGGTTGCTTACTGATTCCCACTTTTAGCCTTCTTTTTTAATTTTTTGAAGTATTGGCAATTTCCTAGTTTTATTTGTTTAACCCACTTACTATGATATTCTGGGGTGGTTACTATTTTTACAGTGGTACATTAGTAGTCAACCGTCTACTAATTTTTTCTCATTACTGTTGCATAGGTACTATTATTTTTAATCATTATTTTTCTTAAATACTCAATACCTAAAAAAAATCATAAATTCTAGATCAGTACTGGACTAGGGTTCCATATATTTTTCTCACGAATTTTATCAATTAATCATGCTAGGAAAATAATATGGCTCTCTGGTTTCCATTTTTAGTGCCCTTTTCTATTTTTCTAAGGTTTGGGTAAAAACATATCCTAGGGGATAAAATTTGTTTAATCTTGGGTACTAGGGTACTCAACATTTTTAAACAGTGTAACTACTGGTCAAGTATCTCCATAAATTTTCTCAAGCCTAGTCTAAAAGTTTTTCTACCCATTTCTTTATTTCCAAGGTTTAAGTGTTTTTTCTATTTAAATCAGAACTCTAAAAAGTAATATAGGAAATATAGGTTCTACTATTTTTACATGGTAGATTACATTATGCAGAGCCTAGCAAAATTGGTTTGACTAATTTTGGATGAATAATATTTAAGTTGTGCTTTTTCTAAGTCTGCTATTGATTAAAAAAGATTTGAATTTTAAATGGAAAAGGAAATCCACTTTGCGCTTGGGTCCCTGGCATATTTTCCCTACGTTCCTTACAGACAGGTCTTCGGGTCACTATTCAGCTGAGTCACTAACATTGCAGAAAACCCCCTAGACTTGTGAACTATCTAACCCGCGCTCCTAACCTCACCAAAATAGTAACCGCGGCGGAAAAAAGGGCGGCGGGGCTTACCGGCGGTGATCTAGTTGCGGTGAAGTGTCCATGGAGGTCAAGGACGTCGATGGGTTGATGGCGGTCGGAGGTGGTCGGAGTCGCTCTGGCCGCACGCAAGGGCGGAAGAACTCGTCGGCGGTGAGGAGTCTGGCCTAAGCAAAGCGGTAAAGTTCAATTGGTTGGCCCAGGAAGCTTTACCAGGTGACGCAGAGGCCATGCGCACGAGGAATTTGAAAATGGTGTTGTGGCTTACCCGGTCCACACTCTCCGGTGAGCGGAGGAAGTCCGACGAGGGTGGTCTGGCGTCTCTGGTGGGGTTGCGCTCGGCCTGAGGGTTTGGAAAGCTTCATGGGTCTCTGGTGAAGCTAACCGAACAGCTGGTGTGGGCGAGGGGTGGCTGGGGTGAGCTAGCCGCGGTAGCCGGAGCTCGGGTGGCTCGGTGGGCGGTGAAGCTCTCGGTTCATGGCCAAGGCTCCGGCGATTGAGTGCGGCGAGTGTGTGAGGCTGAGGCAAGGATGACCAATGGCTAATGGCCTTTATAGGCGTGGGCGCGAGGAGGGGGCACGACGGACTTGAACGTGCGCGGGGGCGAGCGCGTGCGGGTTGGGTGAACGCCAGCGTGCCGACCAGAGTTGAACACGTGTGCGCGTTGTTTCTGCCCGAGTTCTGGCGTGTGTAGTCACTCGTCCATGCCTGCTCTTGGCTTGGTCAGTGCATAAAACCTATTCCCCTTCCCTCAAACTACCGATCTTGTGTGGTGGTCAAAGGATTTGGCCTACTGGTTCTAGAGATATGGAGCACTCAAGTAGGATCTATCTCACAGCCCGCGCCCGAGGCAAATCCTTGGTTTTTCGTGTCTAAGGCCCAAATCCCAATGCCATCTTCAGATATGTGCTAGAGGGGTTAGTTTAGCGCATATTTGCCAATAGGAGCCCATGGTTTTTAATTAGGGATCATGGTGAACGCACTCGAGTTTGGGTGAGGGGGCTGAATTTCAGAAATCTGAAATTCTGATTTCTATAGAAGGCCTCCACTTGAATGGCTTGTTTGGGTGTTTTGAAAAATTCTTTTGGGCAAACTCTCTTATTTTTTGTAGCTTATTTAGTGTATTACAACTTCTATAATTGGCCCTAGTCATGACAATGTGATTTTCTTGGTCTTCTACTGAGTTTCTTTTCAGTGCTCCATTGCTCTAAAGAAAGAGATGTTAGGGTTTTGGCATTTCCTTTCTTCCTTAAGCTTCATATGGTCAGGGTATGATTCTTAAGGTGAAAAAGACTTGATTAAGTTTTAGCTCCTCAAGTTTGGTGCCTTTTGCTCCAACTAAAGCACATGTGATAATGGGTATAAATGTCGGTACTGAGAACAAACCCTAAGTAACACCAAGGGTGTTACAACCCTTCCCCCTTAAAAGAATCTTGCCCCGAGATTCGAGTCGAGGTCCTCCAGGGGTGAGGAGGTGGTTTAGCTTTGCTTCCATGGTATTGGTTAGCTTTATAGGGTTTACTAGAAAATCTGCTCTTCGAATGTCATCCTCTTCGCAACTTCAGAAGGAAGCCCTATTTGCTATAATTTCTTATCTTAAATTGGTTTTCATTAAGAGCATCTTTCTTAAAACTAGAATCAGAGGGCAGGGGGGCTGGGCTATGGTTACGTACCGACTTCCTTAGGTAGACAATCGGGGTAGTTCGCGCGCAGAAAATCCTCAATCTCCCATGTAGCCTCTTCTTTCGTATGGTTGCTCCATTGGATCTTATACATCTTGATCGTCCTTGCACGAGTCAATCTTTCCTTGAAATCCATAATCTTGGAGGGGTGTTCTTGGTATGATAGATCAGGTTCTATTTCTACATCTGGCTCGGTTACGACTTATGTTGGTAACCGAACACACTTTTTCAATTGGGATACATGAAACACATTGTGGATGGCAGACATCTTTGGAGGTAACTTCAATATGTATGCCACGGGTCCACATGCTTCTATGATCTCATAGGGTCCAATGTAGCGAGGGGCTAGCTTGCCTTTGATCCCAAACCTTTGCACTCCTTTCGTGGGTGATACCTTTAGATATACGTAATCTCCCACTTCAAATTGTAAGGGTTTTCTCCTTTTGTCGTGGTAACTCTTTTGCCTAGCCTGAGCAGCTTCTAGGTTCTTCCTGATTACTTTGACCTTTCTTTCGGCTTCTGACACCAGGTCGGGTCCAAAAATTTCTCTCTCCCCAGGTTGTGACCAGTTGAGGGATGTTCGACACCTCCTCCCATATAGGGCCTTAAATGGTGCCATCTTCAGACTGGATTGATAACTGTTGTTATAAGCAAAATCTGCCAAGGAGAGGCACTCGTCCTAGTTCTTGCCATAATTGATTGCACAAGCCCTCAGCATATCCTCAAGGATCTAATTTACCCTTTCTGTCTGACCATCAGTTTGAGGGTGGTAAGCCAAACTTCTTATTAGCTTGGTTCTCAAGGACTCTTGCAATTATTCCCAAAATATCGCTATGAATTGGGCTCCTCGGTCAGAGACAATTGTTCGAGGTAATCCATGCAAACACACAATTCGATCAATATACAATTCTGCATACTTTTGAGCCTTATCGGTGGTGTGCACTAGAAGAAAATGAGCCACTTTTATTAATCGGTCCACAATGACCTAGATTGAATCATGATGCCGAGAGGTATTGGGCAGTCCCACAATGAAATCCATGCTGATGTCATCCCATTTCCATGAAGGTATCGACAGGGGTTGCAAGGCACCAGCTGACTTTAAGTGACTTGCCTTTATCCTCTGACATGTATCACATTCCGCCACATACTTGGCTATTTCTCTTTTCATCCTGGCCCACCAATATAGGGGTTTCAGATCATGGTACATCTTGGTGCTTCCTGGGTGCATGGAGAATTTGGAGAAGTGAGCCTCATCCAAAATTTTCTTCTTGAGGTCCCTATTTTTAGGAACCACCTATCTGTCTTCGAACCATAGTATCCCCTTGCTATCTTGGCGAAAGCACTTATACTTCTCCACTTTCTGGTTTAGATTCTCCTTGATGATTTGCACTCCCTTGTCACTGAGTTGGGCCATAATAATCTAGTCTAACAAGGTTGGTTCGACGGAGATGTAAGTCAAGGTACCAAAAGGAATTACTTCAATCCTCATCTTACTCAACTCATCACATGGGGTAGATGCGAGAATCCATCATCATACAATTGCATTGTGACTTCCGACTTAGGGCATCTACTACCACATTAGCCTTCCTAGGGTGGTAATGCACTTCCAAGTCGTAGTCCTTGATCAATCCTAGCCATCTTCTTTGTCTCATGTTGAGATCAGCCTGAGTAAAGATGTACTTGAGGCTCTTGTGATCCGTATAGATGTTGCAGCGAGTTCCCATCAAGTAATCTCTCCACATTTTTAGGGCATGAACCACGGCTGCCAACTCTAAGTCATGAGTAGGATAATTTTGCTCATGAGGTCTGAGTGCTCTTGACGCATAGGCAATGACTCGGTTGTCTTGCATTAAAACACAACCTAGTCCAGTGCTAGAGGCATCACAATACACATCAAACGGTTTGTTGTTATCAGGTTGCGCTAACACAGGTGTTGTAGTCAGATGTTGCCTCAAGGTGTGAAAAGCATCTTCACATTTCTGACCCCACTCAAACTTTGCTCCCTTCTTCAATAATTCTATCATGGGCTTAGCAATTCGGGAGAAATCCGGAATGAATCACCGATAATACTCTGCCAATCCTAGGAAACTACGAATCTGACAGACAGTGGTGGGTGGCTTCCAATTCATCACCTCTTGCACTTTATCTGGATCAACTGTTATTCCCTCTTGAGAGATAGTGTGACCCAAGAATTTAATCTCCTTCAGCCAAAAATCACACTTAGACAATTTGGCATAAAGGCGGTGCTCCCTCAGACATTGGAGTACTATGTGCAAGTGTTTGGCGTGCTCTACTTCATTCTTCAAGTACACCAGAATATCTTCAATGAAGACCACTGCGAACTTGTCCAGCTTGGGCATAAAGACCAAATTCATCAGGTACATGAAGTAGGCTGGCGCATTCGTTAGCCCGAACGACATCACCAGATATTCATACAGCCCGTATCTGGTTGAGAAGGCCGTCTTTGGAATATCACTTGCTCGTATCTTGATTTGGTGATAACCGAAGCGAAGATCTATTTTGGAAAACACCTTAGCTCCAATTAATTGGTCAAAAAGAACATCAATATGAGGCAAAGGATACTTGTTTTTTATAGTCGCCGCATTGAGTGGGCGGTAATCTATGCATAATCTTAAGCTCTCGTCCTTCTTCTTTACGAACAAGGCTGGACATCCCCAAGGTGAAGTACTTGGGCAGATGAACCCCCTTGTTCAACAATTCTTGCAACTGCTTCTTCAACTCTGCCAGCTCGGCGGGTGGCATCCGGTAGGGCCTCTTGGAGATAGGTGCCATTCCCGGTTGCGATTCGATGGCGAACTTGATATCTCGATCTGGCGGCATTCCTGGTAGCTCGTCTGGAAAGACATCTACATACTCACAGACCACTAGAATCTTCTTCAAGGGTAGCTCTATCATGGAAAAGGCACATGACCGAGTGGTCTCATGGCTAGGCAGATATAAGGTGAATTTTCCGCAAGTCAGGGAATGGACCTCAACGATGCGGTTGGCGATGTGTAGCACTACTTGGTGCTGGGTCATCCAATCAGTTCCCAAAATGATATCCACATTATCCATCCCCAAAATGAGGAGGGTGGTTTTGACGATTTTGCTCCCCAATTGAATAGGAACATTTTGATTTAATTGATTGGTCGCAATCTTGCCTCCCGGTGTTGCGATCATGAAAGCCCCTTGGGTATGGTAGAAAGGCAGTTGACATTTGACACTGAATTTCTGGCTAATGAAGCTATGTGATGCACCAGAGTCAAAGAGAATCAATACAGGTTGACTAAAAACGGAAAAAGTACCAGTCATGATGGGCGCTCCCTCAGGTAGCTCCTCTAGAGTAGTGAAGTTGAGCTTCCCTTGCCTGACTTGCACTTTTTGCTTCTTCCCTTTGTCTTGGTTAGGTGCTAGCATCTGTCTTGGTTGATTCCATGGGCAATCCTTGGCATAGTGGCCTGTGTTGCCACACGTGAAGCATCAGTTTCCATTCCCTTGGCGGAATTGTTGTTGCTGCTGTCACTAGGGCTAATTATTCCTTGGAGCGGGAGCGGGGAAACGGTTAGGTACTTGCTGCTACTGCTATGGAGGCTGTCGATGTTTTGGGTCCGACCGTGCACCTGGGGTTGCCCCTCGAGGTGCTTTTTGGAGTAGGACGGTGTAACCGACTGTAGCTCGATGGTTCGTGCTAGATGCACGAGAGACAGTGGGCAATTTGCACAGGTTCGGGCCGCTTTGAGATGCGTAACACCCTACGTCCTGGTGTGGATCTTTTATGGGGCGGGATACAGGGGGGTTCTCTAGTATGAGGGATGCTAGAGAGTTGAGTAGGTGGCTAATGAATGAGATCGATCCTTTTGATGGGGTGCCCCCTAGGCCTTATATACTTGACCGTGGGACGATACATGCGGATATGATAACAACGTGCGCCTAAGTAATAGTGAACTGACTGAACTTATCTTCCTACGATCCCGCCGACTTATCATCGTTCAGTTCCGACGCTTGAGGCCACAGCGCGGGAGAATCGGATCACTGCTGTGGATAATGCTCTAATTTATTGGGCTGTCTGGGCTCGAGTTGATCCAATCTTGCGCCGATCCATTCCGCCAGACATTCCTCCCCTAGCCCACGAAGGGATGGCCTTGCGATATAATGGGCCTAAGGCCTTTCACGAGGCCTTCTTGCCTTCTAGTGGACCCGAGGGATATCTGTCCCCCACAAGCCCCCAATCTTTGAGTTGATTTTGAAATAATCGGCCCAAAGATTATAGGTCCAGCTTGTAGTTTTTGATTTTGGTAAGGAATGCTTTGAAGACATGCCTATCGAGTTGTTGACTCTAAACTCTGAGTAGCTTGGTAGAAACAATCTTCTATTATCTTCTCCTGCCATTATTCATCAGTCTTCACTTTATTCTTCGAAAATCTGTGATTTGACTCTAGTTTATGCTTTGGAGATCAGCATTCTGCTCTCTGGGGTTCAGGATTCATTGGGTGCACTGGAGGTGCACCCAATGGGTGTAGCCCCCGAGCTTTGAGTGGATTACTAAAAATAATCCACTCAAAGGTCCTCATCCCATGCTTTTTTAGAGGTCATTGTTTCTGTCTTAGACTCGTGCTTTAGAAATTAGCACTTTGTCGTCAATTTACGATTTAGAGGTTAGCATATGGTTTTTGTCTTTGAGATCAGCAATGCGATCTACCCGTGTCCTGTTAGGTTTGAAATTTATTTGATTGGTGACAGATTGGAAGTCCAGTAGATGGCTCTTTGGCTGGTCTTCATTTCGCTTCATGCTTCAATGCTTCTATTGATTAGACTTGTACTCCAGCAGCTGTTTTTGGCTTTTCTCCGATCTCTATCGATATCTTCCTTCTGTCTTGATACATTCATTGCGTATACTGTATGGATGCGACTGCTTGGGAAAATCTATTGAAAATTCCTGGACTCCCCCCCAATGGGTGTAGCCAAGGGACGGCTTGGTGCGCTGAGCATTTAGCGGACTGCCTCTGAGTAGTAACTTGATGTGACCGCGGGGTGTAATCATATCGTCCAAGCAGTTGACTTGAGTCCCAATGGGTGTCATGTTACGTGAAACGGCGTCTGCTGCCTGACTTGTTTCCAAACGATTTGAATTGCATATTGAATATTTGTGACTGTTCTGTGACCGTGGTAGGAGATGAGCGGTTACCTTCTGCCCCTATAAATAGAGCGCTTGCTTCACTGGTGTCTTCACACATCTCTTCTATCATTCGTTGCTTATTCTCCTCTTTGCTATCCTTTTCCTCTCCACCATGGGCAAGAAGAAGAACAGCGGAAGTTCGTCGCACCATTCCGGTGACAAACGGAAGCGAGAGCCGAGTCCCCCTCGGAGGACATTGGCGACTCCGAGTACTAGGAGGAGGAGTTTTCCTTCGAGTCCGAGAGGTCTCCGGTCCATGCCTCTCCCCCAGCGTCATTCGATGATTCGGATGATTCCTAGGGGATCGCCGCCGAGGTGTGGACATACATCCGGGCCGTCGAGCGCTCTGGGCTTGAGCGCTCGGATGAGTCGGAGGTCTCCTTGGATGAGGAGAACTCCTCCGACTCGTCCGAGGAGGAGAGCGGCGGTGACAGCGACGATGAGGGCGACGGTGACGGCGATGGCGACGGCGGCAAGGGCGACGGTAAGGGTGACGGCGGCGGTGTCGGCGGCAAGGGCGGCGGCGGCAGCAGCAAGGCCAGTGGCAAAGCGCCACTGGCTTAAATATTAGTATAGATAAGTAGTAGTAGAAATAGTATAGTATTAGTGGAATAATGTAGTAGTAGTTAGTAGTATAGTGTAGTGTAAGTAGTGTAGTAGTGTAGTACTGTAATGTAGTAATGTAATGTATCAAAAAACGGGAAGAAGACTGGCTCATAATGAATCGGTCTTTGAATTTGTGAAAGAACTTCCCCCTTTATATAATGAAGAAAACTTCGACTTATTCTATGCATATCTTTTGCCTTTCCGATGTTCTTTTATAGTCAATCAACATCTTGTATTTATGCCCGACGCAGCCGTTGTTCTTAGAGGTAATGCTTGAGTAACGACTTGTTATTGTTGGGTCGTATTTAATTTTGCCTGCGTTTATGTAGAGAGAAAACAGCTCAGTTACTGTTGGTGCCTTTAGAGGTAATATCCGAATCATGCTAGATCACGTCGGCGTTTTAGAGGTAACAGTCGGGCGGTGCTGGGCCATGTCGGCGTTTTAGAAGTAACAACCGAGTTATGCTGGGCCATGTCGGTGTTCTAGAAATAATAGCCGAGTGGCGCTTGGTGACGTCAGCGTTTTTAGAGGTAACAGCCGAGTCATGCTTGTAACACCTCAGGTGTTACCATAGCTAGAGCACATCTATGCATTGATGACTGTGATCACATGTGGTAGAAACTTGAGAAGAAACAAAAGAACCTGGGAGACCATGTGTTAATCAAGATTGTTAATGACCTAAGAGCCTCACTCAAGCTTTTGTGCACTTGCTACCTTGGGCAAGAGAAGAGTAAACCCTAGACCTCTCTTGAACCCTATCTCCCAAAACCATGGTTGAGAGGGGAGAGAATAAGCAAATGTGCAAATCATGAGTTAATCTTTAACCAAACTCTAAGTAACTTTATAACCAGCAATTGTGGGAAGGAAAAGTTGCAAAAAGACCCCTTGAGAAACCCCAAATCCATTCCCTAAGTAGAGAGAAAGCTAGAGCTCTCAAATTCTCTCTAAGTCAAAAACTACAGCTAATCTAAAGATCAACCGTGTTCACCTTGACGTTTGACATACCACCTAAGTTCAAAGATGAGCCTAGGGCACCCACTGGAAAAAGTTGAGCATCAAAACCACCTAAGTTCTATACCAAAAATGTGGCATACCACCTAGGGCACCCACTGGAAAAAGTTGAGCCCGAGACCATGACGTTTGACATGCCTTGGCATCGTTTTTGTCGCGATGTGGGCAGAGAGACATACCTGATTTGGCGTCCAAAGATCTCCCTACCTAGGGCATATCTGCCATGGCGACTTACGGATGAGAGACAGCCCTAGGTGCCAGAAAAATACTCGCGCCGGATTTTTGCCAAGATTCGCACGCTTGCGACTTGGGCGTGCTGTGGAACACGGGTAGAAGAAAACCTACATGTGTTCGACGCGCTCTGTGCACGCCAGAGCACGCCCGTGCCTGACCCCGCGCCACGCCGAGCCGCACCAGTGTCCCCCGTGTGCGCCTGCGTCTATAAAGCCCACCCAGGCATCGACCATACCCTTCCGCACGCACTCAACCTCACCAGAGCTCAAATTCACCGTCATTTGACCGTGCACGGCGTGTCCGTGGCCACCCGAGCCCCTGCCGCCGTAGACCGGCCAACCAAGTCTTTCCCAACCCCGTTCGACCCTCGGAGACGACTGAGCACACCTCAGTGAAGCCCTCCGAGCGAGGAATCGAAGTCTGCTTCGCCGGAGAGGTCAGTCCACGGTCACCGGAGTTCACAACCCCGCCGGAGTGCGTGGATAGGGTAATCAATTGAACCATTTTCCGATTCCTTGTGCGCACAGTCTCTACTTCACCCCGTGGAGCTCATCGTGCCATTGGATTGAGCTAGGTCGTCGTGATTTGGCCGGCACACCCGCCGCCGACGAGGACCCCCGCCTGCGCACGTGGACCGAGCGATTCTGGCTATCCACGCCGTCGAGCCGTACATCGTTGCGACCGCCGGAGCCTCCTCGAGCCAACCCTACCCCTCGCCGGACCCCTCTCGCCGCCGGTAAGCCGCGCCACCCTTTTCTTTCTTGCGGGCACTGTTTAAACCTAGGGAAGGACCGAGGGGGAGAAGGAAAGAAGCCTAGGGGGTTCTGTGAATTGTCAGTGACTCAAATGAATAGTAACGCGGGGGTATAACTGCGAGAGTTAGTTTGGGAATACCCTAGGGTCCTCGGTGCAAAGTAGTTTTTCCAGGAAACCTTTATTAAATCTGATTTTGAATTGAACAGAACTTGAATAATTCATAACTTCTGTTTTATTCATCCTAATTTGGTCAAACCAATTTTGTCAGACTTTAAATAATATAAACTGCTTAAGAAAAATATAAAACCCTTATGTACTACAGAAAACTATAAGGTTCTGATTTAATTATTGTTTTGACCAAAAGCTAAATAATAGGGATAAAAATAGTTGCACTATTTGATTAGGGTTAGAAAAATTTGGAGAAGTTTATATCCACCTACTGACCTGTTTAAAAATACTAAACTTCTCTGTCAAGCCCATTAAGTTAGTTCTTGCCATTTATTTTACAATATGCTTAAAGTTAAGAAAAATAAAAAAAGGTGATGTAAAGAATGAACCAGAGGGCACTCCTATTTTTGTTAGGACACTTATTCACTGTAGTTCACTAGAAAAATCTAGGATACCCTGGTTTAGTATGAAATAAATAGGATACCTTTTATTTTAGGAAAACAAGGAAAACTTAGAAAAACCGTACAAAAAATAACCCTAAGGTGAAAACACCACAAACCTTAGGATAACAAATGTTTTGTTATTATAAACATAGGAAAAATACAAAATCTGTTGTTTGATATTTTTCAAATAACAAGTTAGTTATAAGCACCTTTTTGACATAAAACTTCAGAAAATCACAAATAAATAACCACCAATAAACTTTCTGTGATTTTTGGCACAGAAACTTATTATTACTGTTAGATGCCAACAAAAATAACCCTTAGGGCAGAACCTACCCCTAGTCAAGAGTTGTAGTGTAAAGTGGCCCATTTACACAACTTTTGTTATTTTTGTCCAAAGCATAGCCTTTTTATTTTGAACCTCAAACTCCTAGAACAGACTAGATTGACCAATGGCAAGCCACTGTAATTTTCTCCAGATTTTTGAAAAAATTGAAATCACTGTTGTAGTTCAAACCCACACTAAAATTCATAAATAGGAAATAAAAAAGGGGAAAAGGATATGATGGAAATTGGTGTGACCCTAAAACCCTTGTAAATTGTCCACTAAAGTATATAAGGGGAATTACAAATTCACTATGCTTACCCTTAACAAAACCTAAACCTAGAGTGATAAGCATAAACTACTAAAAGCCACGTATGACCAAGAAAACCCTAAGTTACGGATTAACTTAGTGCTTCTTCCTTAGCATAATGTTATTAAATCCTGCATAATCATGACATACATATTCATTGCATTTCGATAGACTGTAACCTCACTGACGAAGAGTATGTCCTCGTGCCGGAGCAAGGAGCTGCTCAAGAGGTAGCCCCGGATCCAGCACCAGAGCCTGCACCAGAGGATCTACCAGCCCCAGCTTTGGAAGGCAAGCCCCGATTTTATGTATAACCTGTTATTTATGCTATTTTACTATACTTAATGATTGTAGGATTGATTGTGCACTTAAGTGTAGGAGTTGTTTGAAACCCTAGTTGCATGATCTCAGGAATCCTTTTGAGATGGATACTAGTATGCTAGGTCGAGTAGCTGCTTTACTAATTAGGGATCTCGGTAGAAGTCGAGTGATTTTTCCAGCACTCGCGCGAGGTCAGGAATTTGTTGTACTCACTTTCATATCATAATGAGGTTGGTTTATGGGCAACAATCCATGGGGATTGGTTGTCTACAGGATAAAAATTTGAATAAGGATTATGGTGTGGTACCGTGAGTCAAGCGTTTGAACGTACTAAACATATGCCGAGAAATATGGTAAATCGGTAAGCCTAGTACCTGATTGAACCTGCCCGCAGATTGCCCTCCTCACGCGACCTGAGACGTGGTCTCCCATTCTGGTTATGGTGGGTACAAGTGCGGTCACTGCACGACGGCAGTCGGGGTCAGTGAGGCATTGTACGCCAAGGCGGTGAGCCCCTTTCTATTGCCAGGGAATCGATGGGGACGGTTGATGTGTGTGGGGACGGAGTGCCTCGCCACGTCGTGTGTTTAGGTTTATCTTGCAAGATTTAAAAACTCGATTCGAATCGTCTGCTTCTCGCAGCTAATGAGACTGCTTAATCCATGCTGCTACATTGAGTAACAAGTGGAAATATGATGAGAAGATACAAGATGTTGATTGCTAAAAATGTTTGCTACTATGTATGAGTAGATAGTACATATTTAGCCTTAAGAGAGTCACACTTAAATTTGACAAAGTTAAAACTAGATTTAGAAACTCAGCTAGTGCTTTTGGCAAACCAAACCCCACAGCCAAACAACTGCATGTCTAGAGGTAGAGGAGTAGACTCCTCACACCGGGTAAGTCTAGCTGAGTATTAGTATACTCAGCCTTGCTTATGGCATAATTTTACAGGTTCTTTGGAGGACATGGTTGCTGGAGTGATGTCACACCCGGTTTTTAGAAGGTAAACCGAATGCGAACCATGTACGTGCCAGGATCAGTTATTCACGTACACAACAGTTACATAACATGGACATCATCACACAGTGCTCAAATAGTATTAAAAGGGGAAATAATAGTCGATTACATCATACGTCTGAGACGTCCATATAGTTCTTACAATAAATCAAAGTGCGGAAAAGAAACGTAGATAACGCGGCCTTCACAGGCAGCCGACTGGGGGTTGCCGCTAACCCACGCCTAGAACTCGTCGTAGTCTTGGAACTCCTGGAAGTCTCCTTCCACAGCTTCATCTTCTCCTGAGCAGTGGTTGCAATGCTGACAACCTGGGGGGGGGGGGGTTTGGTGTGTAGAGCAAGGGTGAGTACACATCAACATACTCAGCAAGTATCCTGTTTGGCTGTAGTGGACTAGCTTTATGTGGGGATAAGTCAAGCAGTTGCTTTTAGTTGGTCAGGTTATTACTTACTAGTAGAGAGCCAGGTTTTAACATTAACCCAAGTTATTAGCCCAATGTATCCTTTCCAAACGGAAAGAATACCACTTACCAATACCATAATCATAATCAGAACCATCAATCTCATTGCCACCTGTACCAAAATATCTCTGATCAAGTATCACTAATCTCTGGAGCTCCCTTGGCCGCTCATAACCGCGAGCACGGCTGATATATCAGTTTCATAACACTCTGCAGAGGTTGCGCACTTTACCCACAAGCCGTGATTCCCTCTTGCCTCGGGCTGATCAAACCCTTAAACACTACCAAGGTGAATAGGCAGGGTCTCACTACGTAGCCTTTACAAAGATTCCCCGGGGCTGTAGCCACCCGTTAGGTTTCCTAAATGTACCGCACTCCTCCCCAAGGGACAAATCAACCTTGGCAGAGCGAGCCGCATACACCGAGCCCCATTGACGGCACAACGGCTAAGCGAACTACACCCCGGTTCCTCTAATTATTCAGCTAAGGGCGTCCCATTACACCCTCATGGTTGCACTGTTTTCCCGGGCGGTCATCCATTGAACAGGTCCTTACGGAGAGGCACTCGAGAAACCGCTCGAGTCCCCTTAAATGCCACAAGTATGATCATAAATAAGAAGGGAAAACAGCGTATCATAGATAATCACATCATGTTCATTGATTAGAGTTGAGCAATAGCATCAAACTAAGCAGTAATAGTCCGACCCAAATAGGTAAACAAGGACATGGATAACAAAAGCTAGTCAATCCTTAGGTATGAATGTGTAATGCGGGAGGTGAATTAAAGAATGAATAGGACAGAGATAGGTCAAAGGACACTTGCCTCCACCAACCGACTGCTGCTCAGGGGCTTCTCCTGCGAATTCCTCGGGCTCTTCGACCGGATCGTTCTCTATGCGAGCGCAAACATACATACATCCACATATTTAATACAAAAGAACAGTACACCATACAAGGGAACAAGTAAAGTGAGTATGCATCAAGTATGACATTCCATATCGCATTTGTTATGGTTAGAAAGAAACGGGAAAGGGTCTCGCAGGGGGGGTTAAATCTTATGCACTAATGATTAATTACAATTGGTTCTTAACAAAAGAATTCTGTTATATGCACTAATGGAAACCTAGTCATTTTTAGTTGATCAACATTGAATGAGATAAACAATTAATTACGTGAATCAACTAGCATAACGGAATTTTAAATTGAACTTCCTATTACAATAACATGAACAATGATTAGCCTACCTAAAATAAAGTAACCATGATCACAGAAAGTAAATAAAATAAAATAAAAAAAATAAAGAAAAAAACAGGGGGGGCGGTTGAACCGGCCCTAGGGCGGTTGAACCGGCCCTAGGCAGGGCGGCTGGGCTGGGCGCGGCCGAGCGCGGGGGAGGGCGGCTGAGCCGGCCCAGTTGAACCGGCCGACTGGGCGGTTGAACCGGCCCTGCGCAGGGGGCGCGGCCAAGGGGCCAGGGCGGCCGAGGGCGCGGCCAGGGGCTGGCCGGGGGCGGCCGGGGCTGGCCGGGCGCGGCCGAGGGGCTGGCCGGCGGCTGGCCGGGCGCGGCCGAGGGGCGCCAGGGCGCGGCCGAGGGCCGGTCGGGCGGCTGGGCTGGGGCTGGGGCGGCCGAGGGCCAGGCGGCCAAGGGCGGCCAAGGGGAGAGGAGGGGAGAGGGAGGGAGGAGAGGGAGGAGAGAGGAGGGGGGGGCTCACCGGCGTTGGGCGGCCGACGGCGAGGGCGGCGGCCAAGCAGGGGGCGGCGGCGGCTTAGGGCAGGGGCGTAGGGGATGGCGGCTAGGGAGAGAGAGAGGGAAAATGAGAGGGAGAGAGAGGGGAATTGGGGAAAAAGGGGAGGTGGGGGGGCGGCTGGGCCTGCCAAGGCCCAAGAGGGGGCGCACAGGGGCGGCTGGGCTGGCCAAGGGGCGGCTGGGCCGGCCAAGGAGCCCATGGCGCGGGAGAGAGAGAAAGGGGAAGAGGGAGAGAGAAAGAAAGAGAAAGGAAAAGAAAAGATTATTTCCCTGTTTTCGAAATCCGATCTTCCTAGATGAATGCATTTGCACTTTCAAACAATCAAAAAATGCAAGGTTCGGCATGGTGCATCAAACAACACAAAGTATTTTTAGAGTTTTTCTTACACGGGAAACCCAAACCGAATCCCGCTAGCTTTGGAAAAGATCAAGGTTTAGCGAGGGGAAAAAGAAAAAGAAAAGGTAACGCCCGAATTTTGGCGAGTAAAGAAAAGAAAAAATTCAACTGCAAAATTCGGGGCGTTACAAACCTATCCCCCTTAAAAGAATCTCGCCCTCGAGATTCAGGGCTGGCTAGCAAAGAGCTCTGGGTACTTGGCCATCAAATCATCTTCACGCTCCCAGGTTGCTTCTTCCTCAGAGTGGTGACTCCATCTGACTTTGCACATTCTGATGGTCTTCCTTCGGGTGACTCTGTCTGCAACCTCAAGGATCTGAGCTGGCTTCTCAACATAGGTCAAGTCCTCCTGGACTTCCAGACCTTCCACTGGCAACTGCTCTTCTGGCACACGCAAGCACTTCTTCAACTGAGACACATGAAAGACATCATGCACAGCTGACAAATTCTCTGGCAGACTGAGCTGATAGGCCACTTCTCCACGCTTTGAGAGGATTTGGTACGGACCAATGTAGCGGGGTGCTAGCTTGCCTTTGATTCCGAACCTTCTGACTCCTCTGATCGGTGACACTTTCAGATAGACAAAGTCTCCGACTTCAAAACTCAGCTCTCTTCTTCTTGTGTCTACATAGCTTCGCTGCCTCGATTGCGCTATCTTCAGATTCTCTCGGACCATCTTGATGTTCTCTTCGGCTTCAAGCAAAATGTCTAGCCCAAACACTTGCTTCTCTCCAGGCTAATCCCATTGCAACGGAGTTCTACAACTCCTTCCATAGAGCGCTTGGAATGGTGACATCTTCAAACTGGCCTGGTAACTGTTGTTATAGGAAAACTCTGCATAGGGCAATCGCTTGTCCCATCCGGACTGATCTTGCAACGCACAGGCTCTCAACATGTCTTCAAGAATTTGATTGGTTCTTTCGGTCTGGCCGTCTGTCTGCGGATGGTAAGCTGAACTGAAATTCAGATGTGTGCCCAAGGCTTCATGCAACTGCTGCCAGAAATGAGAGGTGAACTGCGTTCCTCTGTCTGATACTATCTTCTTTGGCACACCATGAAGACAAACGATCCGAGACATATACAGTTCTGCCAATACTGCACTGCTGTAGGTGGTCTTGACAGGTATGAAGTGGGCTGACTTGGTCAAACGGTCCACTACTACCCAAATAGAATCGTAGCCGGCTCGAGTGCGAGGCAATCCGACTATGAAATCCATACCGATTTCATCCTATTTCCACTGAGGAATCTGCAACGGTTGCAACAATCCAGCAGTTCTCTGGTGCTCTGCCTTAATTCTTCGACAACTATCGCACATAGCCACATGCTCTGCGATTTCCCTCTTCATTCCGTACCACCAGAATTTCTTCTTCAGATCCTGATACATCTTCTCACTGCCAGGGTGAATCGAATAAGCTGTCTCATGAGCTTCCTTGAGAATCAACTCCCGAATGGACTGGACATTGGGAACACACAAGCGGTCCTTGAACCATATCACGCCTTCTGCATCTTCTCGAAAATCTTTGCCTCTGCCATCTAGAATCAGTCGCCGAATCTCACTGATCTTCTCATCGTTCTTCTGCGCTTCTTTGATTTCGCGCTCCAAGGTAGGTTCCAACTCAACTGTGACTCCTCGCGAATTGTTCAGAAATCCGAGACTCAACCTGTCGAACTCCTTGGCCAACTCATAAGGCATCGGACGAGCGACCATCAGATTGACTTGACTCTTTCTGCTCAAAGCATCTGCCACTACGTTTAATTTGCCTGGATGGTAATGAATCTCCAACTCATAGTCTTTGATCAACTCTAACCATCTTCGCTGCCTCATGTTCAATTCTGACTGAGTGAATATGTACTTCAGACTCTTGTGATCTGTGTAAACATCGCATTTCTGTCCATACAGATAGTGCCTCCATGTCTTCAGCGTGTGAACCACTGCTGCCAACTCTAGATCATGGATTGGGTAATTCTTCTCATGAACCTTCAGCTGTCGGGACGAGTAAGCCACAACTCTTCCCTCTTGCATCAACACGCATCCCAAACCTGTGTAACAAGCATCACAGTACACAGAGAAGGGCTTGTGCACATCAGGCAAGACTAGGACAGGCGCTGTTGTCAACTTCTCTTTCAGCGCTTCAAAAGCCTCTTGACATTTCTGGGTCCACTTGAACTCAACCTTGTTGCCTAGCAACGCTGTCATTGGTTTCGCAATCTTCGAAAACCCTTCAATGAATCGCCGATAATATCCGGCCATTCCAATGAAGCTCTTGATTCCTCGAGCATCCGTTGGCGCTTTCCAGTTCAAAATGTCTGCCACTTTCTTCGGATCCACAGCCAATCCTTCTTTGTTGATTATGTGACCCAAGAACAGGACTTCACTGATCCAGAACTCACACTTGCTCAACTTTGCATACAACTGGTGCTCTCGCAATCTCTGCAATACCATCCTCAAATGATCTGCATGCTCTTCTTCACTTTGAGAATAAATCAGAATGTCATCAATGAATACCACCACAAACTTATCGAGATAATCCATGAATACACTATTCATCAGATTCATAAAGAAGGCTGGTGCATTGGTCAAACCAAAAGATATCACTGTGAACTCATACAAACCATACTTGGTAATGAATGCCGTCTTCGGAATGTCCGAAGGTCGGATCCTGAGCTGATGATAACCTGACCTCAGATCAATCTTGGAGAACACACTGGCTCCTCTCAACTGGTCAAACAGATCTTCTATTCTGGGCAAGGGATACTTGTTCTTGATCGTGACTTCATTCAAAGCTCGATAATCGATACACATCCTCTTCGTGCCATCTTTCTTCTCCACAAACAAGACAGGGGCGGCCCAAGGCGAGGTGCTTGGCCGGATGTAACCTTTCTCTGACAGCTCATCAATCTGCTTCTTAAGCTCAACCAACTCTGGTCCAGATATCCTGTAAGCTCTCTTAAAGATAGGGGCGGCTCCAGGAAGAAGCTCTATGGCAAACTCAACTTTCCGCTCTGGTGGCATACCCGGTAAGTCCTTTGGAAACACATCTGGGAATTCAGACACAACCTTGATACTCTCAATTGGGTCTGCTTCACTGCTATCGACAGCCATCTGATAACAACTTCCTTTCTTTGGCTCAGGCGGGACTAACTCGGTCACCACTTCCTCCCCTAGTGGGGACACCAACTTGATTGTCCTTTTATCACAACTGATAACTGCCTGATACTTATCTAGCCAATTCATCCCTAGGATGACATCTATTCCCTGAGTACCCATTACTATAAGGTTAGCGGAAAACGCTATCCCCCTTATTTCCACACTTATATTCAAACAAATGCTATCAGCTCGAATTCTACCACCAGCTGAGTCAATTTGAATGGGGGTTGACATGGTAGTAATTGGAAGATTATGTGCTTCTACCCATGATGCAGTAATGAAAGAATGCGTTGCTCCAGTATCAAATAACACTTCTGCAATATGGGAATCGACTGGGAACATACCTACTATCATGCCGGGGGTCTCCTGAACTGCTTCAGCCTCCAAGTGGTTCAGTCTTCCATGATTGTAGCGCTGCTGAGGGCGGTTGCCTGATCCAGGCTGGGACACATTCTGCTTCGCTGGGGCATTGGGGCCTGACTGCTGCTGGGCTGCCTTCTTCGGACATTGCATCACCCAATGTCCTTGCTCTCCACAGTGGAAACATGCTCTGTTTCCAACCTGAGCTGGTGCTGCCTGATTGCTCTGCTGATTTGCTGGGGCAGGAAGACGAGGTGTCTGCTGATTCTGCCTCTGAAACTGACCTCCTCCTGACTGATTGCTCTGACGGTTCTGGTACTAATGCTGAGGATACTGCCTTTGGAACTGCTGATACTGCTGACGCTGCTGATGTTGCTGAGGTGGACGCTGATTCTGCCTGAACTGCTGAGGTTGATTGCCTGAGAAACGGGGACGGCTGCTGCTTCCAGGCTGGGGTCCACTGATCTTGCGCTTACGATCTTCCATCTCCTTACGCTTCCTTTCTGTCATGATTGCTCTGTCAATCAGGTGCTGGAATGTCGGGAAGGTATGATTCATCAGTTGATACTGAAGAGGGTCGACCAAGCCTCTCAAGAAACGGTACTGTCGCTTGGCGTCGGTGTTGATATCTTCGGGAGCATAGCGAGACAACTGCAGAAACCTGTCTCGATACTCACTGACAGATGATGACCCTTGCTTAAGGGCCAGAAACTCCTCCTTCTTCACTGTCATCAGACCTGCAGGCACATGGTACTGACGAAAGCTACCTCTGAACTCTTCCCAGGTGATGGCATCGGGGTTGGCATGGGTGGCGAGGTAAGACTCCCACCATGACTGGGCTGCTCCTCTCAACAGACGGGGACCATACAAGACTTTCTCCCTGTCATCACACTGAGCGGTATGCAACTCCCGCTCCACAGTGCGCAGCCAATCTTCAGCATCCATGGGGTCAGAAGAGTGAGCGAACGTTGGTGGATGACCTCTCATGAATTCAGCACGCTTGTCTCTGGGCATCTGAGGCATCTGAGGCTGGGGTGGTGCTTGCTGCTGCTGCTGCTGCTGCTGAATGGCGGCCAGAGTCTGACCGATGGCCTGAACTGCCTGAGTCTGCATCAGAAACATCTGCTCGATCGACATCGGGGGCGGGGGTGGCAGCTGCTGCTGCTGGGGCACCTCATCCTGCGGGGCGACTTGCTCCTGCTGAGCACGCCTTCCTCCTCTGCGCCTGTTCTCTGACATCTGCAGAACGCAACCACACATCAGAACTGATCTGGCAAATCTTGCAGCATAAGAAAAGAGTATAGAATTCTCCAACAGCACTGAACAGATGAGCATCTTCACTGATCTCCATCGCAGACCACACAGCTTCTCAGATAAAGAGGAAAGTAGAATAAAGGGTTTCCCAACTATATAACTAACTCCATTAACATAATAGGTAAGCCAAAATGCAGGGGATACCCACACTCTGGTGACAATCATTACAAAGATCCAAACCAAACATAGTTCATCATGACAAACATAAATGCACAGGATATAGCAAACTACCCTGTCTAACTAAGACTAACTAAGACCGAGACTAACGCTAAGACTGAAGCTTCTATGTATATATATTTCGTATTAATTACAAGATCCAACTCTAACGATCTATGGTTCTAGATTTATCTTGGTCCTGCAGTCGGGATTGCCATAAGACTGGCGTCCACGCCGAGGTGAGCGGTACGGGTGCTGAGTCCCGACGGGAGCGGGGGAACCATCATCCAGGTGACGACGCTCCGCGCGCTCAGCCCGCAGCAGGGCGATCTCAGCACGAGCCCTACTCAGCTCGTCTAATGCATGGTCCAGCTCCGTGTTTAGCACGGCGGCTAGGTTGACTGTGCTGCTCAACCTAGGATTGTCCTCACCAGCAGGTGAAACAATCACGCCTCCTGTGCTGCCAGATGGACGGCGGGGGTAATACTTCAGGTCAAGACCGTCAGCTACCCCACCGAGAACCGAGCAGTAGTGCGAAAGCGCACGCCGTGCAGCATCCTGCATGGCTGCCTCAGCTGAGTCCCGCTCAGAGATAGAATAGTGCTCTGAGCAAGCCTCCACGCCCTGGAGACTGTTCTCCGGACGGCGCACCAAGCAGGTCGCCTCCCAGCGGTCCGGGTAGACCCCGCGACTATGCTGGTAGACCACACAGCGATACTCGATGGACCAAGTACGCCGGTCAAGTGCCCGACGTAGCAGGGTGTCGAGCGCGTCGTGGAAGTGACACCCGCGAGCAGCGTCGCGAGTGATGGGTCGAGCAACCCATCCTTCCGGCTCATGGTTAGAGAGGTCGAGGTCGTGGCTCGAGCTGTCGTCGCCACCTCCGTCGTCTGGGTCTCCTCCAGCAGCTACTCCAGAAGCTGGGGCGCCCAGTGGTGGTGCAGGGGGCGCCTCCAGGGGAAGCACAGGGGAGCAGCTCCTCACAGACTCTATCTCCTGTTGGAGCGAGAAAGAGGAGCCCTGCTGCTCCTGTCGTCGACGTTCCTGCTCCTCATGCAGGCGGTGGTGCAGTCTCTCCAAGTGGCTGGACTGTCCGGCCACGGGACGGCGAAGCGGACGCTCAGCAAGGCGGGAGGGTAAGAAGGGGATGACGGACTTTCGTGCAGTGTGTCTAAGTCGAGCCATCTACAAAAGACATCGCAAGCAAAAGGGTGAGAACAGAATTAATATGACCAGCAAATAATGAACCATAAATAAATGAAGGATCAGAATAATAATGAATCATAAATAAATGAAGGATCAGAATAAGCAAAATTTTCAGCAAGGTATATTATATAGTAGAACATAGGTTTGGTCAGTAGGACCAACTTTTGAAGGGATACCAAAGTCAAGGCAGGGACAGAGGTCTATAGTCCTTAGAACGACCATTCTACTCTAGGTTAGCGGTCCTACAGTCAGCACGGCTTTGATACCACTTATGTCACACCCGGTTTTTAGAAGGTAAACCGAATGCGAACCATGTACGTGCCAGGATCAGTTATTCACGTACACAGCAGTTACATAACATGGACATCATCACACAGTGCTCAAATAGTATTAAAAGGGGAAATAATAGTCGATTACATCATACGTCTGAGACGTCCATATAGTTCTTACAATAAATCAAAGTGCGGAAAAGAAACGTAGATAACGCGGCCTTCACAGGCAGCCGACTGGGGGTTGCCGCTAACCCACGCCTAGAACTCGTTGTAGTCTTGGAACTCCTGGAAGTCTCCTTCCACAGCTTCATCTTCTACTGAGCAGTGGTTGCAATGCTGACAACCTGGGGGGGGGTTTGGTGTGTAGAGCAAGGGTGAGTACACATCAACATACTCAGCAAGTATCCTGTTTGGCTGTAGTGGACTAGCTTTATGTGGGGATAAGTCAAGCAGTTGCTTTTAGTTGGTCAGGTTATTACTTACTAGTAGAGAGCCAGGTTTTAACATTAACCCAAGTTATTAGCCCAATGTATCCTTTCCAAACGGAACGAATACCACTTACCAATACCATAATCATAATCAGAACCATCAATCTCATTGCCACCTGTACCAAAATATCTCTGATCAAGTATCACTAATCTCTGGAGCTCCCTTGGCCGCTCATAACCGCGAGCACGGCTGATATATCAGTTTCATAACACTCTGCAGAGGTTGCGCACTTTACCCACAAGCCGTGATTCCCTCTTGCCTCGGGCTGATCAAACCCTTAAACACTACCAAGGTGAATAGGCAGGGTCTCACTACGTAGCCTTTACAAAGATTCCCCGGGGCTGTAGCCACCCGTTAGGTTTCCTAAATGTACCGCACTCCTCCCCAAGGGACAAATCAACCTTGGCAGAGCGAGCCGCATACACCGAGCCCCATTGACAGCACAACGGCTAAGCGAACTACACCCCGGTTCCTCTAATTATTCAGCTAAGGGTGTCCCATTCCACCCTCATGGTTGCACTGTTTTCCCGGGCGGTCATCCATTGAACAGGTCCTTACGGAGAGGCACTCGAGAAACCGCTCGAGTCCCCTTAAATGCCACAAGTATGATCATAAATAAGAAGGGAAAACAGCGTATCATAGATAATCACATCATGTTCATTGATTAGAGTTGAGCAATAGCATCAAACTAAGCAGTAATAATCCGACCCAAATAGGTAAACAAGGACATGGATAACAAAAGCTAGTCAATCCTTAGGTATGAATGTGTAATGCGGGAGGTGAATTAAAGAATGAATAGGACAGAGATAGGTCAAAGGACACTTGCCTCCACCAACCGACTGCTGCTCAGGGGCTTCTCCTGCGAATTCCTCGGGCTCTTCGACCGGATCGTTCTCTATGCGAGCGCAAACATACATACATCCACATATTTAATACAAAAGAACAGTACACCATACAAGGGAACAAGTAAAGTGAGTATGCATCAAGTATGACATTCCATATCGCATTTGTTATGGTTAGAAAGAAACGGGAAAGGGTCTCGCAGGGGGGGTTAAATCTTATGCACTAATGATTAATTACAATTGGTTCTTAACAAAAGAATTCTGTTATATGCACTAATGGAAACCTAGTCATTTTTAGTTGATCAACATTGAATGAGATAAACAATTAATTACGTGAATCAACTAGCATAACGGAATTTTAAATTGAACTTCCTATTACAATAACATGAACAATGATTAGCCTACCTAAAATAAAGTAACCATGATCACAGAAAGTAAATAAAATAAAATAAAAAAATAAAGAAAAAAACAGGGGGGGCGGTTGAACCGGCCCTAGGGCGGTTGAACCGGCCCTAGGCAGGGCGGCTGGGCTGGGCGCGGCCGAGCGCGGGGGAGGGCGGCTGAGCCGGCCCGGTTGAACCGGCCGACTGGGCGGTTGAACCGGCCCTGCGCAGGGGGCGCGGCCAAGGGGCCAGGGCGGCCGAGGGCGCGGCCAGGGGCGGCCGGGGCTGGCCGGGCGCGGCCGAGGGGCTGGCCGGGGCTGGCCGGGGGCTGGCCGGGCGCGGCCGAGGGGCGCCAGGGCGCGGCCGAGGGCCGGCCGGGCGGCTGGGCTGGGGCTGGGGCGGCCGAGGGCCAGGCGGCCAAGGGCGGCCAAGGGGAGAGGAGGGGAGAGGGAGGGAGGAGAGGGAGGAGAGAGGAGGGGGGTGCTCACCGGCGTTGGGCTGCCGACGGCGAGGGCGGCGGCCAAGCAGGGGGCGGCGGCGGCTTAGGGCAGGGGCGTAGGGGATGGCGGCTAGGGAGAGAGAGAGGGAAAATGAGAGGGAGAGAGAGGGGAATTGGGGAAAAAGGGGAGGTGGGGGGGCGGCAGGGCCTGCCAAGGCCCAAGAGGGGGCGCACAGGGGCGGCTGGGCTGGCCAAGGGGCGGCTGGGCCGGCCAAGGAGCCCATGGCGCGGGAGAGAGAGAAAGGGGAAGAGGGAGAGAGAAAGAAAGAGAAAGGAAAAGAAAAGATTATTTCCCTGTTTTCGAAATCCGATCTTCCTAGATGAATGCATTTGCACTTTCAAACAATCAAAAAATGCAAGGTTCGGCATGGTGCATCAAACAACACAAAGTATTTTTAGAGTTTTTCTTACACGGGAAACCCAAACCGAATCCCGCTAGCTTTGGAAAAGATCAAGGTTTAGCGAGGGGAAAAAGAAAAAGAAAAGGTAACGCCCGAATTTTGGCGAGTAAAGAAAAGAAAAAATTCAACTGCAAAATTCGGGGCGTTACAAGTGACTTGGCTGTCCATCTTGCCACCGGGTTGGACTGTCGAGTGGGACCCCGCCTCGGCTGAGGAGGAGCATGAGGAGTGATGGGACAGGCTTCCCCATCCTCTGTTTATTTATCGTTAGTTTCATTCCGCTGCACTTCGGACAATGATGGCTACTTTTGCAAAACTCCGATGGTGATGTAATAATTTAATACTCCTTAATTTATGGTATTGTGCTTTATTGTATTTGCTCTGTGACTCACCTTCGAGTGAGATTGTGGTACTTGATCCTGTCGGTGGCCTCGTCGGACTAGATCCGAGGGATTGACGGGTTATTCCCATTTAAGTGTGGTCCAGCCTCTAAGGCGGGACTTAGGCACTTAAGTCGGAATAATTCGGGCAGTTCCGCCACAGCTGGTATCGGAGCTTGTACCACCACAGAGGAATTAGTAAAATATAAATACCATCCTTTCAAAGTAAAACTTGATAGAAACAAATGTTGGATAGATCGTAGGACGATCAGGACCGACCTAGGACGTGAAGCCTTAGGATGATAGAAGGGTAGCTAGGTGGCTAAGTGATTAAGCCCTATGGGCTACTATAAGGGATGGGAGTCCTTCCCTATTCCCTGTATATTGATGTGAGGTCGTTCAGGACGAGCATGCATGCATTCTTAAATAAACAAATAGATAATTGAGTAAAGATTTTAATGCAAAATGATGACCAACTAAGTACCCCAGTACCATTGTTATATTTAGAAAGAGGATGAGTTGTGTTTCCCTTTCTTTTTATATTTCTTTTCTTTTACTTACGCTTGATCGTACACAGATGACTTCTCACGGATCCTCAGACGGCGGGAATGCACTGTCCCACACTGACAGGCTTGCACGACAGGGTTTTTCCCGTATTTTGTGGGGGGTACTTCAGGGAGCTGGTTACATGACACCTCCCTAGTACGTGGTGCAGCAGTTCGAGAAGCACCGAGTGCCACGCTGTAGGGTGAGGATGACCCTAGAGCCTCATCCCCTACAGCCAGGCTGGCATTCACTGGACTCTGAGTCCTTTGGATACCGGGCTAAGGACATGATCGAGGCGATCGCTCTGCACGGGTTGACTACCTTCTGCGGATTCCACCCCTTGGAGCTTTCCACCCACCCCATTGGCTTGTTTCCCGCGGAGAGGGAGGACGACCCAATGTGGAAGGATAGGGTGGAGCATGCCAAGGACATCTGGGCTATCTACCCAGGTCAGACTGCGCACTTGACCGTACGGTGCATGAATGCTCTGTACCATCTGCAAGTGATGCGTGGTGAGGCAATGTCCCATCTGATGGCATTATTGGAGGCTACAAAGATCACCTTGGACAACAGAGAGGAGCTTGTGGTTGATTTGTCCCAGGAGATGGTGGAAAAGGACTTACAAGTGGAGCAGTTGTCAGATGAGATCCAAGAGTTGGAGGAATTAGTGGGGACCAGGGAGAACACCATCGAGGTTCTCGAGGATCAGCTCATCAACACCCAGTAGCAGCTTGCCGAGGCTAATGAGCACCTGGATATGCATCACCAGGAGATCCAGGATGTGGGGGCTAACGAGGACGTCGACATTGAGGGAGGGGAGGAGCCTGCTTCTAGTGTGGACACTTCTGGCTCAGGGAGGCCACCTTCCCCCAAGTCGAGTGTTGCCTCGTTCGCTCACTAGGCATCAGGGGTAGAACTAGAAGTCGGTGATAGTGGGACTCCTCACAACTAGCTTAGCTTTCGCACCCTTGGGGTACTGGGCTAGATAGAGTTGAGTCTTTTTGGGACCATTGATGTAATTGTGATAAACTCTTTTGGAAGCATGGTTGATGGATGCTGTTAGTTTTAAATTGGGAAGGGAAGTTATGCCTTTTGAAATCCTTTATGTTTATGTTGGAATCTATCAATTCGCCTTTGACTCTTTCACCGTGATTAAACCTTAAACTTGAAGATGTGTTATTGAGGATATATGTGATTTTTCAGATGGCCAGGAGAGCGCGTCGTGGCCAGAATGAGCGCATTCCTCCACCACCGCCACCGCCTCCCACTCTGTAGAAGCTAATGGCTCAGCAGAATGAGATCTTGAGGCAGCTAGCTCAGCAACAGCCACCACCTCAGCACTATGGTGGTGGAGATCATCAGCGTCACCCCGCAGCAGCCACTTACCAGGAGTTCCTCAGTACTCAGCCGCCTTTGTTCACCAGGGCAGAGGACCCACTTGATGCTGATGTATGACTGAGGGTAGTGGAATCTAAATTCACACTTCTTAATGGAGTTTGTTCCGAAGTAACTAAGGTTAGGTTCGCCACTCAGCAGCTTCGCGGACCCGCGCGAACATGGTGGGACCACTATCTTGCTATGCAACCAGTTGACCATGAAATGGATTGGAGAGAGTTTAAGGCAGCTTTCAGGGGACACCATATCCCAGTTGGCATTATGGACAGTAAGCTCAACGAGTTTCTGGCACTTACTCAGGGCAACAGGACAGTGTTGCAGTATGCTCAGGCTTTTAATGATCTGTGCCAATATGTCGGGTATCATGCAGATACGGACGAGAAGAAGAGAGACAGGTTTAGAAGGGGGCTCAGCACTAAGCTCCGTGACCGTCTCAACACCGTCAGGGTCAACAGCTACAATGAGTTGGTCAACATGGCCATCTCCCAGGAGGACTGCATCACAGCTCGTCAGGCAGAGAAGAAGAGGAAGACCCCTGTGGCAGGACCTTTCGCTCAGCCATAGCGTTTCAGGATTGTGTTTGACACTCAGAACAGGGGACCTCAGCAGCAGCAAGGGCGTTGGGTGATCCGACCACAGCAGCAGCAGCAGGCACCCAACCGTACCCAGTTTCCAGCTCAGAGGAACAATCAGCAGCAGCAGTATCGCCAGACAAATGACAACAGGTGTTTCACATGTGGCAACACCGGGCATTATGCCAAAAATTGCCCCAGGAACCAGCAGAGGCAGGGGCAGAATGTTAACCAGAATCAAGGCAAGAGACAGAAGGTGCAAGTGAGGCAGGGCAAGCTGAACTTTACCACCATGGCTGATATTCCGGAGGGAGCACCCGTCATGACTGGTATCTTTACCGTTTTGAATTATCCTGCTATTGTTCTTTTTGATTCTGGTGCATCGCATAGTTTTATCAGTGCCAAATTTAGTGCCAAGTGTCAGTTACCTTTTCACCACACCAATGGGGGTATTACAATTTCAACACCAGGAGGCAGGATTGCCACCAATCAAATCAGCAGGCAAGTGCCTATAAAATTTGGTAGTCTTGTGATTAGAACCACCCTTCTCATCTTAGGATTGGATAGCGTGGATATTATATTGGGAACTGACTGGTTGACCAGGCATCAGGCAGTACTGGATATTGCAGCAAGGGCCATTGAAATTCATTCCCCTGCTTATGGCGAGACTGTTTTATATTTGCCCGACCAGGGTTGTACCCGTTCTTGTGCCTTCGTTATGATAGAATCCCCAGTGGAAAAGATCCCAGTAGTCTGTGACTACCCAGATGTTTTTCCGGATGAATTGCCGAGAATGCCACCTGACAGAGACATTGAGTTTGCAATTGAATTGCAACCCGGGACTGCTCCTATCTCCAAGAGACCTTATAGGATGCCTCCCGCGGAACTGGCAGAACTGAAGAAGCAATTGCAAGAGTTGTTGGACAAGGGGTTCATTCGCCCAAGTACTTCACCTTGGGGATGTCCTGCTTTATTTGTGAATAAAAAGGATGAAAGCCTGAGAATGTGTGTTGACTACCGCCCTCTCAATGCGGTGACCATCAAAAACAAATACCCGCTACCCCGCATCGATGTTCTGTTTGATCAGTTGGTGGGAGCCAAGGTATTCTCCAAGATAGACCTCTGCTCAGGTTACCATCAGATCAAGATCCGTGCCAGTGATATTCCCAAGACGGCCTTCTCTACCAGATATGGACTCTATGAATTTTTGGTAATGTCTTTTGGATTGACCAATGCCCCAGCTTATTTCATGTACCTGATGAACTCAGTATTCATGCTAGAGTTGGACAAGTTCGTGGTCGTTTTCATCGATGATATTCTGGTCTATTCCAAGAATGAAGCTGAGCACACTAAACATTTGCATACTGTACTTCAGAGGCTGCGTGACCATCACTTGTATGCCAAGTTGTCTAAATGTGAGTTCTGGCTGAATGAAATTAAATTCTCAGGTCACACAATTTCTCAAGATGGGATATCTGTTGATCCTGAGAAGGTACAAGAGGTAATGGATTGGAAACCTCCTACTACAGTACGGCAGATCCGGAGCTTTCTGGGATTGGCAGGGTATTATCAACGATTTATTCCGGATTTCTCCAGAATCGCCAAGCCAATGACTGAGTTATTGAAGAAGGGAGCCAAATATGATTGGAGCTAGAAGTGCGAAGATGCTTTTCATACACTGAGGCAGCATTTGACAACAGCCCCAGTGCTGGCTCAACCTGATAACACCAAGCCCTTCGAAGTCTATTGTGATGCTTCTGGTACAGGATTGGGATGTGTATTAATGCAAGATAATAGAGTAATTGCTTATGCCTCCCGGGCACTCAGACCCCATGAGCAGAACTACCATACACATGATCTGGAGTTAGCAGCCGTGGTTCATGCTCTCAAAATATGGAGACACTACTTGATGGGAGCTCACTGTAACATTTACACTGATCACAAGAGCCTCAAATACATTTTCACTCAAGCAGATCTGAACATGAGGCAGAGGAGATGGTTAGAATTAATCAAGGACTATGATTTGGAGGTGCATTACCATCCTGGCAAAGCCAATGTTGTGGCAGATGCCTTGAGCAGAAAGGCCTAGTGCAATTGTATGAGCATGGATGCGAGAGTTACCACCCTGTGTGATGAATTGTGCAAGCTGAGTCTGGAAGTCATTCCTTCAGGTGATTTAACTTATATCTCGGTGGAGCCCACACTGCAAGAGGAAATAGTCAGGGCACAGATTGAAGACAAGGGTGTTCAGGTTATCAAAGACATGATCAAGCAGAAGGCAGAGAAATACAAGTGCTTCCGTCAGGATAGCAAGGGAATTTTATGGTTTGGAGATCGATTGGTTGTTCCCAAGGACCCGGAGCTCAGAAAGAAGATATTGGATGAAGCTCACCTTTCTAAATTCTCCATGCACCCCGGCAGCAACAAGATGTACCATGATCTCAGATCCTTATACTGGTGGACCAGGATGAAGAGGGAAATTGCCAAATACATATCCGAGTGTGACACCTGCCAGAGGATCAAAGCCAGTCATTTGAAGGCAGCAGGCCCTTTGCAACCCCTTCCCATACCATCTTGGAAATGGGAGGACATATGCATGGACTTCATTGTGGGATTGCCCAATACCTCTAGGCACCATGATTCCATTTGGGTTATTGTGGACAGGTTGACCAAGACCGCTCACTTCTTGCTAGTGCACACCACCCACAGGACAGAGAAGTATGCAGAGATCTATATTGATCAGATCGTTCATTTGCACGGGATGCCAAAGACGATAGTATCTGACAGGGGAGCACCTTTTGTGGCACGATTTTGGGAACAATTGCAGGAATCACTTGAGACCCATGTAGTACGAAGCTCAGCATACCATCCACAAACAGATGGCCAGACGGAAAGGGTGAACCAGATTTTGGAAGACATGTTAAGGGCATGTGTACTACACTACGGAAAGGAGTGGGACAAGTGTCTTTCCTTGGCAGAGTTTTCGTATAATAACAGCTACCAGTCCAGTCTAAAGATGGCACCTTTTGAAGCCTTATATGGGAGAAGGTGTAGGACCCCGCTGAATTGGTCTCAAGCAGGAGAGAGGGAAATTTTTGGGCCAGATTTGGTACTTGAAGCAGAGGCAAAGGTCAGAATCATCAGGAAGAACTTAGAAGCTGCTCAGGCCAGGCAAAAGAGATATCATGACAAGAGAAGGAAGCCTCTGCAGTTTGAAGTAGGAGACCATGTCTATCTTAAGTTGTCACCCACCAAGGGTGTCCAGAGATTTGGGATTCAGGGCAAGTTAGCTCCTCGTTACATTGGACCCTACGAGATCAAGGATACTTGTGGACCTGTAGCATATCAATTGAAGTTGCCACCCAGCATGTCAGCTGTTCATGATGTGTTCCATGTATCTCAGCTGCGGAAATGTGTCCGCTTACCCACTGAAGTGCTACCTGAACCCGAAATTGAGATAGAACCAGACTTGTCCTATCAAGAGTACCCTGTCAAGGTATTGGATCAGAAAGAGAGATCAACGTGGGCAAGATCGATCAGAATGTATAAAGTTCAGTGGAGTCACCATTCCGTGGAAGAAGCCACATGGGAGACTGAGGATTTTCTGCGCTCTCGTTTCCCCGACTTTCTGCCCGAAGGAGCCGGTACGTAATCCAAAAACCCCACCCCCACCTGCCCTTTGAATCCAAATATAAGAAAGATCTAGATGATAAGGGTAGTCTAAGTTGTGGATTTGACTTAAAAAGGGCTTCCTTCTGAAGTTGCAAAGAGAATGACATTCGAAGAACAGTTAACAAGAGAAACTTGTGTATAAGAAGGAGTAGCCCATCAACGTGCCTTCGTAGCACCCTATAGAGGACTCCGCCTAAAATCTCGGGACGAGATTCCTTTAAGGGGGGGAGGGCTATAACACTTCAGGTGTTACCATAGCTAGAGCACATCTATGCACTGATGACTGTGATCACATGTGGTAGAAACTTGAGAAGAAACATAAGAACCTGGGAGACCATGTGTTAATCAAGATTGTCAATGACCTAAGAGCCTCACTCAAGCTTTTGTGCACTTGCTACCTTGGGAAAGAGGAGATTAAACCCTAGACCTCTCTTGAACCCTATCTCCCAAAACCATGGTTGAGAGGGGAGAGAATAAGCAAATGTGCAAATCATGAGTTAATCTTTAACCAAACTCTAAGTAACTTTATAACCAGCAATTGTGGGAAGGAAAAGTTGCAAAAAGACCCCTTGAGAAACCCCAAATCCATTCCCTAAGTAGAGAGAAAGCTAGAGCTCTCAAATTCTCTCTAAGTCAAAAACTACACCTAATCTAAAGATCAACCGTGTTCACCTTGAAGATGGCATCAAAACCACCTAAGTTCTATACCAAAAATGTGGCATACCACCTAGGGCACCCACTGGAAAAAGTTGAGCCCGAGACCATGACGTTTGACATGCCTTGGCATCGTTTTTTTTCGCGATGTGGGCAGAGAGACATACCTGATTTGGCGTCCAAAGATCTCCCTACCTAGGGCATATCTGCCATGGCGACTCACGGATGAGAGACAGCCCTAGGTGCCAGGAGAAGACTCGCGCCGGATTTTTGCCAAGATTCGCATGCTTGCGACTTGGGTGAGCTGTGGAACACGGGCAGAAGAAAACCTACACGTGTTCGACGCGCTCTACGCACGCCAGAGCACGCCCGCGCCCGACCCCGCGCCGCGCCGAGCCGCGCCAGTGTCCCTCGTGTGCGCCAGCGTCTAGAAAGCCCACCCAGGCGTCGACCATACCCTTTCGCACGCACTCAACCTCACCAGAGCTCAAATTCACCGTCGTTTGCCCGTGCACGGCGTGTCCACGGCCACCCGAGCCCCTGCCGCCGTAGACCGGCCAACCAAGTCTTTCCCAACCCCGTCCGACCCTCGGAGACGACTGAGCACACCTCAGTGAAGCCTTCCGAGCGAGCAATCGAAGTCTGCTTCGCCGGAGAGGTCAGTCCACGGTCGCCAGAGTTCACAACCCCGTCGGAGTGCATGGACAGGGTAATCCATTGAACCATTTTCCGATTCCTTGTGCACACAGTCTCTACTTCACCCCGTGGAGCTCACCGTGCCATTGGATTGAGCTAGGTCGTCGTGATTTGGCTGGCACACCCGCCGCCGACGAGGACCCCCGCTTGCGCACGTGGACCGAGCGATTCTGGCCATCCCCGCCGTCGAGCCGTACATCGTTGCGACCGTCGGAGCCTCCCCGAGCCAACCCTACCCCTCGCCGGACCCCTCTCATCGCCGGTAAGCCGCGCCACCCTTTCTTTCTTGCGGGCACTGTTTAAACCTAGGGAAGGACCGCGGGGGAGAAGGAAAGAATCCTGGAGGGTTCTGTGAATTGTCAGTGACTCAAATGAATAGTAACGCCGGGGTATAACTGCGAGAGTTAGTTTGGGAATACCCCAGGGTCCTCGGTGCAAAATAGTTTTTTCAGGAAACCTTTATTAAATCTGATTTTGAATTGAACAGAATTTGAATAATTCATAACTTCTGTTTTATTCATCCAAATTTGGTCAAACCAATTTTGTCAGACTTTAAATAATATAAACTGCTTAAGAAAAATATAAAACCCTTATGTACTACAGAAAACTATAAGGTTCTGATTTAATTATTGTTTTGACCAAAAGCTAAATAATAGGGATAAAAATAGTTGCACTATTTGACTAGGGTTAGAAAAATTTGGAGAAGTTTATATCCACCTACTGACCTGTTTAAAAATGCTAAACTTCTCTATCAAGCCCATTATGTTAGTTCTTGCCATTTATTTTACAATATGCTTATAGTTAAGAAAAATGAAAAAAAAGGTGATGTAAAGAATGAACCAGAGGGCACTCCTATTTTTGTTAGGACACTTATTCAGTGTAGTTCACTAGAAAAATCTAGGATACCCTGGTTTAGTATGAAATAAATAGGATACCTTTTATTTTAGGAAAACAAGGAAAACTTAGAAAAACCCTACAAAAAATAACCCTAAGGTGAAAACACCCCAAACCTTAGGATAACAAATGTTTTGTTATTATGAACATAGGAAAAATACAAAATCTGTTGTTTGATATTTTTCAAATAACAAGTTAGTTATAAGCACCTTTTTGACATAAAATTTCAGAAAATCACAACTAAATAACCACCAATAAACTTTCTGTGATTTTTGGCACAATAACTTATTATTACTGTTAGATGCCAACAAAAATAACCCTTAGGGCAGAACCTACCCCTAGTCAAGAGTTGTAGTGTAAAGTGGCCCATTTACACAACTTTTGTTATTTTTGTCCAAAGCATAACCTTTTTATTTTGAACCTCAAACTCCTAGAACAGACTAGATTGACCAATGGCAAGCCACTGTAATTTTCTCCAGATTTTTGAAAATTTTGAAATCACTGTTGTAGTTCAAACCCACACTAAAATTCATAAATAGGAAATAAAAAAGGGGAAAAGGATATGATGGAAATTGGTGTGACCCTAAAACCCTTGTAAATTGTCCACTAAAGTATATAAGGGGAATTACAAATCCACTATGCTTACCCTTAACAAAACCTAAACCTAGAGTGATAAGCATAAACTACTAAAAGCCACGTATGACCAAGAAAACCCTAAGTTACGGATTAACTTAGTGCTTCTTCCTTAGCATAATGTTATTAAATCCTGCATAATCATGACATACATATTCATTGCATTTCGATAGACTGTAACCTCGCTGACAGAGAGTACGTCCTCGTGCCAGAGCAAGGAGCTGCTCAGGAGGTAGCCCCGGATCCAGCACCAGAGCCTGCACCAGAGGATCTGCCTGCCCCAGCTTTGGAAGGCAAGCCCCGGTTTTATGCATAACCTGTTATTTATGCTATTTTACTATACTTAATGATTGTAGGATTGATTGTGCACTTAAGTGTAGGAGTTGTTTGAAACCCTAGTTGCATGATCTCAGGAATCCTTTTGAGATGGATACTAGTATGCTAGGTCGAGTAGCTGCTTTACTAATTAGGGATCTCGGTAGAAGTCGAGTGATTTTTCCAGCACTCGCGTGAGGTCAGGAATTTGTTGTACTCACTTTCATATCATAATGAGGTTGGTTTGTGGGCAACAATCCATGGGGATTGGTTGTCTACGGGATAAAAATTTGAATAAGGATTATGGTGTGGTACCGTGAGTCAAGCATTTGAACGTACTAAACATATGCTGAGAAATATGGTAAATCGGTAAGCCTAGTACCTGATTGAACCTGCCCGTAGATTGCCCTCCTCATGCGACCTGAGACGTGGTCTCCCATTCCGGTTATGGTGGGTACAAGTGCGGTCACTGCACGACGACAGTCGGGGTCAGTGAGGCATTGTACGCCAAGGCGGTGAGCCTCTTTCTGTTGCCAGGGAATCGATGGGGACGGTTGATGTGTGTGGGGACGGAGTGCCTCGCCACGCCGTGTGTTTAGGTTTATCTTGCAAGATTTAAAAACTCGATTCGAATCGTCTGCTTCTCGCAGCTAATGAGACTGCTTGATCCATGCTGCTACATTGAGTAACAAGTGGAAATATGATGAGAAGATACAAGATGTTGATTGCTAAAAATGTTTGCTACTATGTATGAGTAGATAGTACATATTTAGCCTTAAGAGAGTCACACTTAAATTTGACAAAGTTAAAACTAGATTTAGAAACTCAGCTAGTGCTTTTGGCAAACCAAACCCCATAGCCAAACAGCTGCATGTCTAGAGGTAGAGGAGTAGACTCCTCACACTGGGTAAGTCTAGCTGAGTATTAGTATACTCAGCCTTGCTTGTGGCATAATTTTACAGGTTCTTTGGAGGACATGGTTGCTGGAGTGACTTGGCCGTCCATCTTGCCACCGGGTTGGACTATTGAGTGGGACCCCGCCTCGGTTGAGGAGGAGCATGAGGAGTGATGGGACAGGCTTCCCCATCTCTCTGTTTATTTATCGTTAGTTTCATTCCGCTGCACTTCGGACAATGATGGCTACTTTTGCAAAACTTCGATGGTGATGTAATAATTTAATACTCCTTAATTTATGGTATTGTGCTTTATTGTATTTGCTCTGTGAGTCACTTTCGACTGAGATTGTGGTACTTGATCCTGTCAGTGGCCTCGTCGGACTAGATCCGAGGGATTGATGGGTTATTCCCATTTAAGTGTGGTCTAGCCTCTAAGGCGGGACTTAGGCACTTAAGTCAGAATAATTCGGGCAGTTCAGCCACAATGCTGGGCCACGTCGGTGTTCTAGAAATAACAGCCGAGTGGTGATTGGTGACGTCAGCATTTTTAGAGGTAACAGCCGAGTCATGCTGGGCCACGTCGGTGTTCTAGAAATAACAGCCAAGTGGTGATTGGTGACGTCAGCGTTTTAGAGGTAACAGCCGAGTCATGCTGGGCTACGTCAGTGTTTTAGAAATAACAGTCGGGTGGTGATTGGTGACGTCAGCGGTTTAGAGGTAATAGTCGAGTCATGCTGTGCGACGTCGGTGTTTTAGAAATAACAGCCGAGTGGTGACCAGGCACTTTTTTAGAAACGGTATCTGACCCAAGAAAACCCCATTTGTATCTCGTCGTCGCACGCCTCTGCGTCCTAAGCCCTAGTCTTACTTTTTTGCCTCCAAACATCCTCTGTTTCCCTTTCATTTCGCTTCCACCCAATTCGCCGATGAGATTGCGATGGCGCCTAAGCGGAAGAACCTAAATTCTGCTATTGCGGTCATTCCTCCTATCGATCCCAACAGCCAGTTGCCTTTCGTAGGTAATCATATGTCTATTGTTTCCGAGTCGGATCTTCTCCACCTTGTCGATGTCGGAATTCTTCCTCCCAAGGAGCTTTGTTCTTGGCGGATTTGCCGTGGGGTTACTGTCCCGACAGAGGATACCCACGAGTCTATTGTTTATGTTCCTTTTCTTATTCGTGGCCTTGCCCTTCCCATTTCTCCCTTCTTTCGCGGTCTCCTTGACTTTTACCATCTGAATCTGACTCACCTGAATCCCAACTCTATTCTGCAAATTTCTATCTTTGTTCATTTGTGTGTGGCCTACCTTGGAATTCTTCCTCACTTTGGTTTGTGGAAGTACTTGTATCACTGTCGCCCTAGGATGGCTGGGGGCAGCACCAGCTTGTGGGCGGTGCGAGCCTGGAGAAGCGCCGTGGGAGGAAAATAGAGTACCTCGATATCCCACTTAAGGATAGCATTAAAGGATGGCGCTTAGAGTGGTTCATTATGGAAAACCATGGCAAGTCCCTCCCTCCTCGGTCAGGGAGACAACCAGATGTGCGCACTCCGAGTTGGATCAAGCCTCCTACAGCCTTGTAGATAACAGAAGCCAAGATTCTGCTTGTTGAAATTTGTGTGCTGAAGGAGAGAGGTCTGACTGCTGAAGTTGTGGTTGCAGACTTTGTTTTCAAGAATATTCAGCCTCTGAAAGGCAGAGCTTACCCAGCTTACTTGTACAATGGTGTTACTGACTCAACCTAGGTTACTGATAGGAGGATTCCCGTTGTAGATTTGATGAGCCAACTGGAGATGATCTTGAGAGGCAAAGTATCAAATATTGGTGCTCTTGTCGCTTATTCTGCTTGGAATCTGCCACCTTCCAAGTCCTTTTGCAATTTTGTGTCCAATCCTCCTACCGATGATAGTGGTCTGGGTCTTAGAGTGCGACCCTCTCCTGAAGATATTGAGATCCTAGTTGCTTCACTTGGTGATATTCCCAATGATGAGAGGCAAGTTCATTTTGAGATGCCAACGAGTCCAGGTGATGCAGAGATAAGTGCTATGCTCGATATGTTAGCTGGGGACTCTTCTGACTCGGCCCCTGCTGAAGCAACGGCTGTTGCAATTATACCAGAGCTTGACCAAGTGGTAGATACCCGAAAGCCTGAAGGTACTCGCCCGAAGCGTCTTTGCCAGGTCAGTCGTCCAACTACACTTGCCGGGGGAAATAAGAAGAAAAAGAGACGGCTTCGGTGAGTGTCATGCCTGGACCAGGATGCTGGCCCTTCTGCTCCTGCTGTTGAAGAAGTACCGGTGGAAATCTTTACTGGAGCTGAACCCAATGGGTGTGACCCTGTTGATGCTGAACCCAATGGGTGTGACCCTGCCAGAGCTAAACCCAATGGGTGTGACCCTGCCAGAGCTGAACCTAATGGGTGTGATCCTGCGCCGTCTATGGTCCGTATTGTTGACGAGGACAAAGAAGAGGAAGAGGAAGTCCCATTGATTCGGAAGAACAGTCGGCGTTACAGAGTCAGTGAGGGGAGTAGCGGTATTCCTTCTCCGGCTCTATCTGCTCTTGTTAGCCTATAAGAATTATCCATAACAGATTTTGATCGGGCTCTCGAGGATGTTGTCCCTGAAGATATGCTGTCAGAGCCGACTGATAGTGATATGATGGACGTTTGCTCTGAAATTCCAGGTGCGGGATTAGAAGCCGCCCGAGCAGCATCTCGCGCATCGTCAACTTTGGAGGGCAGTCTTCAATGTCAAGAGGTTGGTCATGATCGCCCGACTCCCATGGAGGTGGCTGAGGGTCCTTCAGCCTTAGAGGTGGCTGTTGTGAAGAGCCCAGTGCTCAAGGGTGGTGCTGGCGGTTGCCCAGCCCCCGAGGGTGTTGCCGGTAATGATCCGACTCAGGTGGGTAGCACAAACTGTGACCCAGCCTTTGAGGGTGTTGCCGGTGATGATCCGACTCTGATGGGCAGTGCGAGCAGCAACCCAGCCCCCGAGGGTGTTCGAGCGAGCTCCCCTTCTCATACCTCCATGGATGTCCACGTCGGGTCCTCTTCGCCATGTTCTGGTGGCATAACAGCAGTGTATGCTTCAAATGAGGGAGTCGCCTTAGAGGTCGGCGCACTGGATGCCAGAATTCTAATGCCTGCTAGTGAGGTTGAATCAATCCCTGGCGATGCTCTTCAGATTGTCCTGGTTGATATTCCTTCATCAAGCCACCAACTAGCTTCTCATGATTTAGGATTTCCTTTGTTCTTCTCTAATCTTCAGGTAACTTGGCTTTTTCTGTTCTGGCAATACTCCTGGTGAATCACTATCTTTGTACTCATTTGTTTCTTAATATCAGGCTTTGGTCGACGGGATGGCTAGACAGTTGAGATCTCATGGTGCCTCTATCCTAGAGGGAGCTCTGTCTCTAACGCAGTGGAATCTGTTGCTGCTTTAGAAGCAGATATCTGGTTTGAAAACGTCAAATGCTGGTTAGTGTCTTTGTTTCTTTCTTGGCTGATTGATCAGTCTACTTTTAACGGTGTGTCCTTCTTCCACTGTTTCTTGTTAGATATGACCTGGCGGTACTCTAAACTCGAGGAGAAGTATTCTCAAGGTCAGATCGACCTGGCACGGGTTTCTGCTTCTTTAGACGACGCCAATTCTTCGAATTCGTCTCTTAGTGCTCAGCTTGACTCTGAAAAGGCAGCTAATGAGGTAAGCTTACTTATCTTTCTCTGATGTGACTTTACTGCTCACTAGATGCTTGAGAACTGATTCTTGTCTGTAGGAGGAGAAATGGGTACTTATGGCTTCTCGTGATAACCTTGATAGTTTGTATCGTGACGCCAGCAATTCTCTAACCATCTTGGAGAGGAGCCACCGTTTTACCATGGTAGATTTGGATCACCACCGTCACGAGCTGCAGGCATCCCAGAATGAGGTCCTGCGTCTTAGGCAGTTGGTGTCGAGCAAAGACTCCATCATCAAGGATCTGCGCGCCTCCAAGAAATTAGTCGTCCAGGAGCTAGAGGCCGCTCGACTGGCTACCAAAGCTGCAGAAGATAATTCCACCTTTCTGAAGGCCCAGCGTGATAAGGCTATGGACAAAGCCGTTCGTGCGGGGCGGATCTTGATGAGAAGGCCAGGTGTAATTGTTCCTGATGATATAGTTACCGATGTCAGAGCTGCTCTTGACTCCTCGAGTCACCCTTCTTCTTCAGTTGCTCCTGAGAAAGATATTGCAAAGTAGAGATACTGAATACATTTGTGGACTATATGTGTGTGCGATTAATGTGCCCGAATGTTCGGTTAGAACTGAATGCTATTTTTGTTTTCTGTTGTTGGAATTCAGCGGTTGTTATGATAGCAAAAGTAAATGTAATGTGCTGGTTTTGAAGCTTCTTCCTATTTTATGCTAATTGATTAGCTGATGAGGCATAGAAATCACCCTAAGATGAGTGATCATAAGCATGTTATACTAAGTCGAGCAGGTGTGAGCATGTTGCACCATCTTAAGTCATTGCCGACTTAAGCTGATTGCTATGTTGGTAGGGTATAGTGGTCACCCTAAATGAGTAAGCGTGAGCATGTTGTACCGTCTTAAGTCATTGCCGACTTAAGTCGATTGCTCCGTTAGTAGGGTATAGTGGTCACCCTAAGTCGAGTAAGCGTGAGCATGTTGCACCGTCTTAAGTCATTGCCGACTTAGGCCGATTGCTCCGCTAGTAGGGTATAGTGGTCACCCTAAGTCGAGTAAGAGTGAGCATGTTGCAACGTCTTAAATCATTGCCGACTTAAGCCGATTGCTCCGTTAGTAGGGTATAGTGGTCACCCTAAGTTGAGTAAGCGTGAGCATGTTGCACCGTCTTAAGTCATTGCCGACTTAAGCCGATTGCTCCGTTAGTAGGGTATAGTGGTCACCCTAAGTCGAGTAAGCGTGAGCATGTTGCACCGTCTTAAGTCATTGTCGACTTAAGCCGATTGCTCTGTTAGTAGGGTATAGTGGTCACCCTAAGTCAAGTAGGCGTGCTGGTTGGTAATAAATAATTCGAGTGCCCTTGAGAATGAAATCCTTTTATTGATGATGTATTTTCCAATTACAGAATACGATGCTGCCCCGATAGCTATTAAAATCTAGCTAAGGGTAAAACTTCCTGAGGTGCTCTATATTCCATGAATTCCCTATTTCCGTGCCGTCCATTTGAGTAAGTCAGTATGATCCTGGCCGGGTGACTTCTACTACCACAAATGGCCCTTCCCATAATGGTGACAATTTGTGCCGTCCTTCCCTCGTTAGAATTCGGCGAAGGACTAAGTCTCCCACTGCAAAAGATCGATGTCGAATAGCCTTATCATGATAGCGCCTCAAGGTTTGTTGGTACCTAGCTAACTGAATTATTGTATTCAATCGCTCTTCTTCCAGTACATCAATATCCTCTAACCTGGTAGCTTCTACCTCAGCTATGTTTTCGAAGACCAATCTTGGTGCCCCAAACCGGAGGTCGGCAAGTAGCACTGCCTCCGAACCACGGACCATAAAGAAAGAGGTATTCCCATGCAGAGCTCGACTAGGTTGAGTTCTTAGGCTCCAAACCACATACAGCAACTCTCTGATCCACTTTCTTGCGAACTTTTCATTCTTGTTGAAGACTTTCTTCCTGAGTGCTTCCAGTATCATTCCATTGGCCCTTTCTACCTGTCCATTAGCTCTCGGGTGTGCTACTGACGCATATTTGATCTGGATGCACCGTTGTTCACAGAAGTCAAAGAATTCAGAGCTAGTGAAATTGGATCCCAGGTCGGTTATGATGCTATTCGGTATCTCAAACCTGAATATTATATCTTTTATGAATTCCACCGCCTTGGCTGAAGTTAGAGAAACAATAGGTTTGCACTCTATCAATTTAGTGAATTTGTTGATGGCAACCAACACGTGAGTATAACCTCCCTAAGCTTTCTTGAAGGGTCCAATCATGTCCAGTCCCCAGCACGCAAATGTCCATGTCACTGGTATGGTTTGCAATTGCTGTGCTGGAAAATGCTGCTGCTTTGATAAGAATTGGCAAGCTTCACACCTCTGGATTAACTCAGTTGCATCATTTTTTGCTGTCGGCCAATAGAAACCAGACCTGAAGACCTTTCCTACTAGAGTTTTGGATGTTGCGTGTATCCTACACTGTCCGGCATGGATTTCATCTAACAGTTGTTTCCCAGTAGCCGAAGGGACGTACTTCATGAGGACTCCTGCTGCACCTCTCCTGTACAGTGCATCCCCAATGAGGGTGTAGTGGGCTGACTGTCTTGCAATACGTTCTGCTATAGCTTTATCATCTAGCTCCTCTTTGTTCTTTATATACTTTATAATAGGCTCCCTCCAGTCATTAGAGTCTAACTGTGGCTGGTTCAAAACGTTGCACTCTTCCGCCCGATCTGAGGAGATACTCGGGCGTGACACCTCTTGGATGAAAACTCCGGGTGGGACCTGAGTCCGACTAGATCCTAGCTTTGACAATGCGTCTGCCGCAGCATTACGATCTCTTTCCACATGATGAAACTCTAGCCCTTCAAATTTGTCTTCCAGTTTTCGGACGGCTATACAGTACTTGCCCATAGAGTCATTCGAGCAATCCCATTCTTTATTTATCTGACTTATGACCACTAGTGAATCTCCGTATACCATCAATCTTTTGATACCCAGTGATATAGCAATATTCAATCCGTGGATCAGAGCTTCATATTCTGCTGCATTATTGGATGCTGGGAATAATAACTGAAGAGCATATTTGAGTTGATCACCTCCAGGAGCAATGAAGAGGATCCCTGCGCCTGCTCCCTACAATTTCAGCGAGCCATCGAAATACATCCGCCATACTTCTGTAGTTTCCGGGTTGTCTGGTACTTGTTGCTCGGTCCATTCTAATACGAAGTCAACTAGTGCCTGAGTCTTTATTGCAGTTTGAGGTCGAAACTCAATGTCATGAGCTCCTAGCTCGCAAGCCCACTTGGCTATTCTTCCGATGGCTTCTTTGTTGTGGAGAATATCCCCTATCAGAAATCCAGTGACTACTATGACTTTGTGGTCATCAAAGTAGTGATGGAGCTTACTGCAGTTAGAAGTACTGCGTACAATAGTTTTTGAACTTGAGGATATTTCTTATTTGAGGGTCCCAGAACTTCATTGATGAAATAAACCGGGTGCTGTACTGGATACACGTGTCCTTCCTCTGCTCGCCCGACTACCAACGCGGTGCTCACCACGTGAGTCGTGCAAGAGATGTATAATAGCAGATCTTCGGCCGGCTGATTCGGCTTAGCTCGGCGCGACGGCTTTAGTACCGGTAGCGTGGTCAAGAACTTTTTTAGTGCATCAAGAGCTTCCTGTGCTTCTGTGGTCCACTGGAATTTGTCCACCTTCTTGAGCAATTTGTAGAATGGTAAACCTTTTTCTCCTAGTCTTGATATGAACCTGCTCAGGGCTGCCATGCATCCAGTAAGACTCTATACTTTCTTCTGCGATCGTGGTGCTTCCATTCTCATGATAGCTTCGATTTTCTCCGGGTTGGCTTCAATTCCCTGGTGGCTGACAATGAATCCGAGCAATTTCCCTACTGGTACTCCAAAGACACATTTTTTGGATTGAGTTTCCACCGATATCGTCGTAGACTGTTGAAGACCAGCTGCAAATCTTTAATGAAGTTTTCTGAGTTTTCTGTCTTGATCACCACATCATCCACGTAAACTTCTACACGTTTGCCCAGTGATCAGCTAAGCATGTCTGAATGGCTCTCTGGTAAGTCGCTCCAGCGTTTTTGAGGCCAAACGGTATGGAGGTATAGCAGAAAGCTCCAAACGGGGTGATGAATGCAGTTTTTTCCTCGTCTTCTTTTGCCAAGCTGATCTGGTGGTACCCGGAGTAGCAATCCAAGAAAGACAACATAGAACACCCGGCAGTTGAGTCTACCACCTGGTATATTCTGGGAAGTCCGAAGGGATCCTTCGGACAGTGTTTGTTGAGATATGTATAGTCAACGCACATGTGCCAATCCACTTTATTCTTTTTGAGTACAAGAACAGGATTTGCTAGCCACTTAGGATGCAGTACTTCTCTAATGAACCCTACTGCGACTAAGCGAGCCAACTCGGTACGAATAGCTTCTCTCTTGTCGGGCATGAAACGACGCAACTTTTGTTGTATCGGCCTCGCCTGGGGATAGACCTTTAGTTTGTGCTCAGCCAGTTCTCTCGGGACTCCCGGCATATCCGCAGGTTGCCATGCGAATATGTCTCGGTTGTCTTGCAGAAACTGGACGAGCGCGCTTTCCTATTTGTTATCCAGGCTAGAGCTGATGATGGCAGTCTTGCGTTCATCAGCGAACCCGAGGTTGATTCTCTTTGTTTCCTCAGTCGGCCGCATAGAGGTCACGACTTGAGCTTCATTTGCAGGTACTGTGAGGTCCTCCTCAGGCTTTGAGTTCGCCTGCGCGGAAGAGGTCGTTGAGTGCTTGGTGGTGAGGGCCGCCTGAATGGCCACTCGGAAGCATTCTGCGGTGCCTTGGAAGTCAGCACGCACGGTGATGATTCCTTGTGGTCTTGGCATCTTCAATATCATGTACGTGTAGTGTGGAATGGCCATGAATTTCGCTAATCCCGGCCTGCCGATGATAGCATTGTACCCACAGTCGAAGCTCGCCAGCTCGAACCTCAGGTACTCGATTCTGTAGTTATCCGGAGTTCCGAAGGTGACCGGCATGTAGATGTGTCCGAGCGGGTACTCTCCTTCAGTTGGCACGATGCCAAAGAAAGGAGTGTCTGACTTGTGGAGCTCTTTGAGTGTGACTCCCAAGCCTAGGAGTGTCCGGGGGAAGGTGACGTTGATGCTGCTCCCCCCGTCCACTAACACCTTCTTCACCCTGCTCTCTCGGATCACCAGATCGACGAGGAGCGGATACTTGCCTGGATGATCGAAGTTTAGCCGCTGATCTGCCTAGGTGAAAGTGATCGGGTGTTCGGACCATCGGTATGGGGCAGGAGGACCGGTGGTCGCCACCAGTATCTGACGGTCGTTGAGCTTCTGTTGCCTCTTGCTCTCTTGAGACCCATGTCCACCGAAGATGACGTTGACTTCTCCGTTGACGCGGGGGAATGCTCTGCCTCCCCCTTCCTGCTACTGAGGTTGTCATGGTTCTCCGGGTCCTCCTCGTGGTGGGGGAGGTGGCAGAGGTTGGAAGGGTCGGCCATTCCCGATGGAGTGCTTGAAGTCTCTGCAGTTCTGAAGGGTGTGGCACATGTCCTTGTGGTACGGACATTGGGCATCGAGGATGTTGTCCAATGTTTGTTTGCCTCCACGGGGTGCTCCTTGGGCACGAGAGACAGGAGTCCGGCGGCGTGAACCTCGTCGCGAGGCCTCTTCTCCCAACGTTTGTTGGGTTGTTGGTTCGTGTCGTGTCATGGTGCCGATGGTGCAGGCTTTGTTCCTCCGATGTGGTCCTGAGCTCGTTCGTCGGCGGTAATGTAGAGGTCTGCCTCCTTGAACAGTTGCTCGGAGGTGGTCGGTGCCTTTTGAAGTAGGGCTCGGACGAAGGCCGAGTCATTGGATCCCTGATAGAAGTCCTCGATCACTACTGCCTCTGCAACCTCGAGGATACGATTTCTCATGGTCTGAAACCTTTTGAGGTACGAACGGAGAGTCTCATCCCCTCGTCGCCTGATGGATTTGAGGTCCCATGTCTGTGCCGGCTTGTCGGAGAGAGATTGGAAGTTGGCGATAAAGCGCCTACTGAAGTTGCTCCAGTCGTCGATGCAGTGTCGGGGTAGGTGTCGTAGCCATCGCAGTGCATCTTGCCCGAGGATAATGGGCAAGTATGCAGTCATCACATCTTCAGTTGCCCTAGCGGCCTGGTCGGCGGTGGTATAGACAGCCAACCAGCCACCCGGGTCCTGCTTAGGCTCGTACTTGTCGACGTTGGAGACTTTGAAGTTAGGGGGCCACTAAACGGCCCTGAGACGTGGAGTGAGCACCGATACTCCACATGTGTCCTCCTGTTGACGATGATGATGTCAGTCCTGGGGAGGAGAGTTGTTGATGTGCTGCCTGGGCCGCCCCTGGGTTGTGCCGCTGGTTGAAGCTGTTGCCGACTCAACTTTGGTGGCCTGACTTTGCGCAGGGATGCCGTGATCTCGATCATACTCTTCTCGGCACCGGATTTTGTTCTCGTGTCGTCTTTCGTGTGAAGCGTTGATGGAGCTTCGTGCATCCCGGCGACTGTTAATGGCGTGTCGTAGATCGCTCGGAGGATGAGCAAGGGGCAAGAGATGGTTGGCTGCCCGAGAGAGTAGTCGCCGATAGCCCTCGGCATCTGGAGTTCGGGGGAGGCCATCGGCTATTCGAGCTAACACTCCACCGACCTCGCTCGGTGTGTTCATGGCTCGGGCAAAGTCGGGGTTTAGGTTTCATCCGAGGAGAGGATTCTCTCGACGTTGCCTCGCCTCCTGCTCGTCTTGCTCTTGAGCTTGCCGACGATCACGTCGGTGGGAGTTCCTCCTTTCCCTGAAGACTCGTTCATCTGGAGTTTCTCCTACCTCTGAGATCTCATCTCGTGATACAGGTTGCGCTGGGTCTCGTTCTCCGGCTTCATGATGTCGCCGAATATTTTAGGGTCGGTTCCTTCATTGGCGGGCTACCCACTGAGGAGGTTCCTCCCCAGGCACGATTGGTTCATCGTCGGAGACGGGGGACGACTCCACTCTCCCCCTGATGAAGAGGACGTCGGGGTAGAATGGGACTGTTGCGGCGACAAGCTTTTTTCTGTTCTCCTTTGAGGGCGGAGGCACTGCAAGAGCAGCTTGTCGGGCCTTCGTCTTGTTTGTTTCCTTTCTTCTAGCGATCCATGTCCATTTTTTTGTGGATGAGGTGGACAGTGGGGTTCTTTGGCTAGACGAGTTCTCTGCTCCTAGCCTGCAGGAGGCGATCTTTGCTTGGAACGCTGGAGGCTGCGCTTTTTCCTGCTTCGCTCCGGCTTTCCCGGAGGCTATCGAGGAAGGTTTTCGCTCCGGTGGATCCGCGATGTGATGTAGAGTCCCTTCTTCGTATTCCACGGATGAAATGGTTCTGAAGCAAAACACGGATCCAGGGTGGAGGACGATCTGGTGCCGGAAGGTGATGGCCATTGAGCTAGCTTGGATCGGTGACACACCCCACACCTGGCGTGCCAGCTGTCGGTGTTTTGGGTCCGACCACGCACCTGGGTTGACCCTCGAGGTGCTTTTTGGAGTAGGACGGTGTAACCGACTATAGCTCGATGGTTCATGCTAGATGCAGGAGAGACAGTGGGCAATTTTGCACAGGTTCGGGCCGCTTTGAGATGCGTAACACCCTACGTCCTGGTGTGGATCTTTTATGGGGCGGGTTACAGGGGGGTTGTCTAGTATGAGGGATGCTAGAGAGTTGAGTAGGTGGCTGATGAATGAGATCGATCATTTTGATGGGGTGCCCCCTAGGCCTTATATACTTGACCATGGTGTGATACATGCGGATATGATAACAACGTGCGCCTAAGTAATAGTGAACCCACTGAACTTACCTTCCTACGATCCCGCCGACTTATCATCGTTCAGTTCCGACGCCTGAGGCCGTAGCGCGGGAGAATCAGATCACTGCTGTGGATAATGCTCGAATTCATTAGGCTGCCTAGGCTCGAGTTGATCCAATCTTGCGCCGATCCATTCTGCCAGACATTCCTCCCCTGGCCCACGAAGGGATGGCCTTGCGAAATAATGGGCCTAAGGTCTTTCACGAGGCCTTCTTGCCTTCTAGTGGACCTGGGGGATATCTGTCCCCCACAGCGGCCTGATGACCCATCTCCCTGCTTGCTGATGGAATCCCCAGCTTTGATTGTTGGAGACAATCCGGAACCTCTGAGGTGGAGTTGAGGACCCTGACATTGGTGCTTTCCTCTTCTTCTCTGCCCGGTGGGCTACGATGCAGTCTTCCTGTGAAATGGCAAGGTTGACCAGTTCATTGTAGCTGTCAGCACGGACAGTGTTGAGACGCTCACGGATCTTGGTGTTGAGTCCTCTTAAGAAAGAGTCCCTCTTCTTCTCATCTGAATCTGCATGATAACCCGCATATTGGCACAGGTCGTTGAAGGCCTAGGCATATTGTAGCACGATGCGGGTTCCCTAAGTCAGTGCCAAGAACTCATTAAGCTTGCGATCCAGTATCCCTACAGGAATGTGGTGTCCTCTGAAAGCCATCTTGAATTCCTCCCACATCACCACGTGGTCAGAGGGTAACATGGCGTGGAAATGATCCCACCACGTCCTTGCAGGTCCACGGAGCTGCTGTGCGGCGAAGCGAGTCTTCGCGGCGTCAGGGCAAGCTCCTATGAGGAGTGTGAACTTAGACTCCACAAACCTAAGCCACACATCAGCGTCTAGCGGGTCCTTCGCCTTGGTGAACAGCGGTGGTTGGGTGCTCAAGAACTCCTGGTATGTAGCTGCAGCCGGTGGGTGTTGTTGCAGCCCTCCACCAAACTGCTAGGGTAGGGCTAGTGTTGCACTAGCTATCACAGGATCTCATTTTGTTGAGCCATTAGCTCCTACATTATGGGAGTTGGAGGAGGTGGCGACGGAACCTGCTCGTTCTGCCAGCGATGAGGTCTAGCTGCCATCTGAAAAAAGAAATTCTATTGTTGTTACCTTGATTCATGGTTCTAAACAGAGATTTTATATCATGATAAGAAAAATGACATAAAATTATATCGAACCAAATGAGGATAACATTCATTCATTGCATCGTTCATAAAAGTTTTTCCGGGTTACAACATATCAAGGGATCCACCCTAAAACCCAGTTCAAATGTTGGTACCAAAACTAAGCTTACGTGGTTTCTCGCTCTTCTAACATGTTAAATCTAACCCATCTAACCATGATTGGTAGAGGCAACGCTAGATGCAGGTGAAGGGGGCACTCTGAAGGGAGCCCCGTTCAGACCGGAAGCGGGCTCTGTTTCCTCAGGATCCTCCTCTCCCTCGTTGCCTGCCTCATTAGGGTTCATGTCTTGGTGGTGCATTTCTAAGTGAGCATTGGCCTCCGCAAGCTCTTCCTGCACATTGTGGAGCTGGATTTCTAGGATATCGATGGTGTGGTCCTGGATTTCCACCTGCTGCTCTAGAGTTAGGATGTGCTGGTTCATTTGTTCCACCTATAGATCTTTCTCCACCAATTTCGAAGATAAGTCGACTACGAAGTCCTCCCGATTGTCGAGGGTAATCTTTGTAGCCTGAGCGAGCCGAGTGAAGTGTGTCATGGCGTCGCTTTACAGGATCTGTAGGCGGTAAAGTGCACTCATGCACTGGACGGTAATTCTCCAAACTTGATCGGGATGCATGGCCCACACATCCTTCACGTGACTCACTCTATTGCACCACATTGGGCCATCCCTCTTCTCGGCAGGGAAGAGTCTGAGTGGGTGCATCATCATCTCCAGGGGGTGATACCCGCACAAGGTTGTCAAAGCTTTTAGTGCTGAGGCCTCAGTGGTGTCGTCCGCCCTGAACCTGACAGTCTCGGAATCTAGGGAACGCCACCCAGGCTATAGAGTGTGAGACTCCAGGGTCAGCCAAACCCTGCAACATGGCACCCGATACTCCTCGTACAACTGCACCGTGTACAGAGGGGGTGTGGTGTATCCAACGGAGCAGAGCACGTCCCACAAGATAGAGGGAAAGCCCTCTCGGGAAAGGTAGTCAAAGCTGAAGCGGGTGTCTCCTCCATCGGCGGGGGTGGGTGAAGACATCTGTGAAGGAGGGTAAGTGTAAGTGCTAAGGTAGCGGTAAGGAGATAAGCGTGCTTAAGTTTAAAGGAGGTGGATCAACTTAGATTTATCTATTCCAACTCATTTTCTTGCTACCCATTTTAACTAATGTTGCTAGGGGTCATGATTCAATGCATTTTCTTCAACTTTTCATTATTCATGTTTTATAATGCATGCATGGTTGAATGAACGTCCTCTCATCGATCATAGGGGTGCTCCTAGGGCATCCCTGCTATCCTCGTGTCGGCCTTTAAGGCCTATTTAGATAGCCACCTATCTACCCCACCATTCTTAAGGCCTTTCGTCCTAGATCTAGCGTTCTAGTCCTAACGATCCAACACTGGTTTCTAAGAAAATTTTTATTTTTGAAAGGTTGGCACTCATGATTTATTGACTCCTCTGTAATGGTAATCGCTCTGATACCAGCTGTAGCAGAACCACCCAAATTATTCCAGCTTAAGTGTCCAAGTGGCACCTTAAAGGCAGCAACACACTTAAACCGGAATAAACTGTTTTTAGTTCTTTAGATCTCGTCCGATAGAGCCACTTACCAAGGATCGAGTACCATTAGCTCACACGATGGTGAGACTCAGTGAAAATACAATAAACATGAAACCACAAATTAAAGTACTGGAGTTAGTACATAAATCGGAGTTTGATGAAAGATAGCAAGTTCTTAATAGTGCAGCGGATAATAAACAACGTCGGTACTAAGGAATAGGGCAAGGCCTAGCCCACTACTCCTCCTGGTCCTCTCCTGCCGAGGCGGCATCCCACTCGACTGTCCAACTCGGTGGCATGGTGGAAGGCCAAGTCACACCATCAACCATGTCTTGTAGTGTACCTGTAAAAATATGCCACAAGCAAGGCTGAGTATACTAATACTCAACTAGACTTACCCAGTGTGAGGAGTCTACTCCTCTACCTCTAGACCATGAAGCTATTTGGCTGAGGGGCCAAAAGCACTAGTTGAGTCTAAAAACAGTTTTAGCTTTTCTAGTTCTAGCATAGTTAATTAAGCTAGGTTTGCTCCTCTCTAAGCATACATGGTAACAATCATTTAGTGCAATCAACATGTTATCTCAAGAGAAACCTCATTTCACTTTTTACTAAATGCAGTACAAGGGGTCAAGCAGTCTCATTAGCTGCAAGAAGCAGACGATTCGAATCAAGTTTTAACCTTGCAAGGTAAACCTAAACACACGACATGTAGGGGCACTCCGTCCCCACACATATCAAACGTCCCCATCAATTCCCTGGCAACAGAACAGGGCTCACGGCCTTGGCGTACAATGCTTCAATTGTCCCCGGCTACCGCCGTGCAAAGGCCGCACTTGTACCCACCATAGCTAGCATGGGAGACTCCGTCTTAGTTCTAGTGAGGAGTAAAGTCTACGGGCAGGTTCAATCAGGTACTAGGCTTATCGGTTACCATATTTCCCGACATGTGTCTAGTACGTTCAAATGCTTGACTCAGGTATCCGCACATTAATCCTTAATTCCATTCTCGTCTCATAAATAAGGCATCAACCCTGGATCCAAGTCCATAGACCATCATAGATCCCATTATCAAGATGAATACAATCAATTCCTAACCTCACGCGAGTGCTAGAAAAATCACTCGACTTCTACCGAGATCCCTAAATTAGCAAAGCAGCTACTCGATCTAGCATACTAGTATCCATCTCAAAAAGGAATCCTGAGTTCATGCAACTAGGGTTTCAACCAACTCCTACACTTAAGTTCACATTACAACCCCACAAACATTAAGTGTAGTAAAATAGCATATATAAATGGCTATGCATAAACGGGGGCTTACCTTCAATTGTGGATTCGGCGGGAGATTCTTCGGCGACGAGTTCGGGAGCTCGTTCCCGAGCTTCCTCTTGCTATGCCTCTGGCTCTTGAATCAAGAAGTACTCTCCGTCCGCGAGATTGCAATCTAATGAATGCAAATGTATGAGTATGAATGCAACATAATTATCCATTTGTACATGTCTAAAGTGCATATTAGGTTTCAAGGATTTCTTACTCTTTTCAACTTTTAAGGTCTTTTATAGGGTAGGTTGAACTATGCCTCTACTTTAGAGATTTCCAAAAATCCTATAAAAATTACACTGGCTTCCTATTGACATGCATAAGTCTGTCTCAAAAATTGAGGCCTATAATGGGGGTGGTTTTCTCTGTACAAAAATATTAAAATCTAGGGCAGAGAGGGTACTTTGAACTACAACCCTTGAGTAGAAATGGCTTATACCCTAATAATTATTTTTTCTGGTGTTTGTGGGTGATAATATGCTTCTATGCCAAATTTTAGCCAAAGATACCTAATGGTTAATTAAAGATGATTTTCTAAAGTTTGGGGGCTTAGTGAGTGCTTTCTACTACCACTCTATTTGAAAAATGTCAAACAACAGATTTCCCAATTTTTCTAGTTTTTTCTTTGCGCAAGAGCAATCATTCTTAAAGTTGGTTATTTTTACTTAAAGGGGATGGGTTGTATGATTTTCTTGGAATATATAATCTTTCTCATGGGGCAGGGGTGGGGTGTATTTCACTACACAACTACCTTAGTTTTATATTTTTTTCCTTACAGTACACATCAATTAATTAAGGGAAAATAGGGTTGCTTACTGGTTCCCACTTTTAGCCTTCCTTTTTAATTTTTTGAAGTATTGGCAATTTCCTAGTTTTTTTGTTTAACCCACTTACTGTGATATTCTGGGGTGGTTACTATTTTTACAGTGGTACATTAGTGGTCAAGGGTCTACAAAATTTTTCTCATCACTGTTGCATAGGTACTATTATTTTTAATCATTATTTTTCTTAAATACTCAATACATAAATAAAATCATAAATTCCAGATCAGTACTGGACTAGGGTTCCATATATTTTTCTCATGAATTTTATCACTTAATCATGCTAGGAAAATAATATGGTTCTCTAGTTTCCATTTTTATCGTCCTTTTCTATTTTTCTAAGGTTTGGGTAAAAACATATCCTAGGGAATAAAATTTGTTTAATCTTAGGTACTCGGGTACTCAACATTTTTAAATAGTGTAACTACTGGTCAAGTATCTCCATAAATTTTCTGAAGCCTAGTCTAAAAGTTTTTCTACCCTTTTCCTTATTTCCAAGGTTTAAGTGGTTTTTCTAATTAAATCAGAAGTCTAAAAAGTAATAAAGGAAATATAGGTTATATTATTTTTACTTGGTAGATTAAATTATGCAGAGCCTAGCAAAATTGGTTTGATAAATTTAGGATGAATAATATTCAAGTTATGCTTTTTCTAAGTGTGCTGTTGATTAAAAAGGATTTGAATTTTAAATGGAAAAGGAAATCCACTTTGCGCTTGGGTCCCTGGCGTATTTTCCTTGCGTTCCTTACAGACAGGTCCTCGGGTCACTATTCAGCTGAGTCACTGACATTGCAGAAAACCCCCTAGGCTTGTGAACTATCTAACCCACGCTCCTAACCTCACCGGAATAGTAATCACAGCGGAAGAAAGGCGGCGGGGCTTACCGGCAGTGATCTAGCTCCGGTGAAGTGTCCACAGAGGTCGGGGAGGTCCTGGCGAACACGTCGTTAGGCTTATGGCAGTTAGAGGTGGTCGGAGTCGCTTTGGCCGCGCGCGAGGGTGGAAGAACTCATCGGCGGCGAGGAGTCCGGCCTAAACACGGTAGTAAAGTTCAATTGGTTGGCCTAGGAAGATTTACTAGGTGACGCAGAGGCTATGCGCACAAGGAATTTGAAAATGGTGCAGTGGCTTACCCGGTCCACACTCTCTGGTGAGCGGAAGAAGTCCAGCGAGGATGGTCTGGCGTCTCTGGTGGGGTTGCTCTCGGCCTGAGAGTTTGGGTAGCTTCACGGGTCTCTAGTGAAGCTAACCGAACAGCTGGCGTGGGCGAGGGGTGGCTAAGGTGAGCTGGCCGCGGTGGCTGGAGCTCGAGCGACTCGATGGGCGGTGAAACTCTCGGTTTAAGGCCAAGGTTCCGGCGATTGAGTGCGGCGAGTGTGCGAGGCCGAGGCAAGGATGACCAAGGGCTACTAGCCTTTATAGGCGCGGGCACAAGGAGGGCGCGCGGCGGACTTGATCGTGCGTGGGGGCGAGCGCGCGTGGGTTGGGCGAACGCCCGCGTGCCGACCAGGGTCGAACATGTGTGCGCGTTGTTTCTGCCCGAGTTTGGGCACGTGTAGTCAATCGTCCATGCCTGCTCTTGCCTTGGTCTGTGCACAAAACCTCTTCCCCTTCCCTCAAGCTACCAATCTTGTGTGGTGGTCAAAGGATTTGGCTTACTGGTACCAGAGATATGGAGCACTCAAGTAGGATCTGTCTCACAACCCGAGGCAAAGGTTTTGTCGTGTCTAAGGCCTGAATCCCAATGCCATCTTCAGATTTGTGGTAGAGGGGTTAGTTTAGTGCATATTTGTCAATGGGAGCCCACAGTTTTGAATTAGGGATCATGGTGAACGCGCTCGAGTTTGGGTGAGGGGGCTGAATTTCAGAAATCTGAAACTCTGATTTCTATAGAAGGCCTCCACTTGAATGGCTTGTTTGGGGGTTTTGAAAAAATCTTTTGGGCAAACTCTCTTAGTATTTTTTGTAGATTATTTAGTGTATTACAGCTATTATAATTGGCTCTAGTCATGACAATGTGATTTTCTTGGTCTTCTACTAAATTTTTTCGGTGCTCCATTGCTCTAAAGAAAGAGATGTTAGGGTTTTGGCATTTCCTTTCTTCCTTAAGCTTCATATGGTCAAGGTATGATTCTTAAGGTGAAAAAGACTTGATTAAGTTTTAGCTCCTTAAGTTTGGTGCCTTTTGCTCCAACTAAAGCACATGTGATAATGGGTAAAAATGTGGGTACTGAGAAGAAACCCTAAGTAACACCTAGGGTGTTAAAACGGGGTGGCGAGCGGTAAGGGTGCTGAATCCCGATAGGAGCAAGGGAACCACCATCCTGATAATGGTGAGTCACATGCTTAGCACGCAGTTCCATAATCTCCGCCCGAGCCTTACCCAGCTCATCAAGGGTGTGGTCCAGCTTGGTGTTGAGCATGGCTGCCAGGTTGACCATGCTGTTCAACCTGGGATTGCCCTGACCAACTGGTGAGACAATCATGCCTCCATCACTGCTAGTCGAGTGGCGATGGTAGTACTTCAGGTCAAGGCCATCAGCTTCCCTGCTGAACAACGAATAGTACTACTAAAGCGCACGTCGTGAGCCTCCCACTGGTCTAGGTATAACCCGCAACGATGTTGGTAGACCACACAAGGGTACTCGATGGACCAAGTGTGTCGGTCGAAGACCCGACGCAACAAGGTGTCGAGAGCGTCGAGAAAATGGCAACCGCGAGCGGCGTCACGAGTGATGAGTCGGACGATCCATCCTTCCGGTTGGCGCGTAGCGATGTCGTAACCATGGCTGCGCACGGCACTAGTCGGTAGCACGATAGTGAGGCTGGGATGGCATAGCAACATCGTGCAAGAGCTTGATGGCTGGCATGGGGGTGAGCTACAGGGAAAAGGGCATGGCGTTGTTTGCATTGTAGTGGCGAGGTCGAAGCAGGGCGGGGACAACAGGGAGGCCATGGTCCGAGCGACCATCGATGGCGTGCTGCTCACCTGCGCATGCGCTGTAAAGAAACAGAGTAGCTCTAGACGCCAAGGAGTCCGACGTTCAGGTGTGGAGGAGCAGTAGGCAGAGGTGGGAGATGGAGCTCAGCGTCCATGGATAGAGAGCACTATCGGGGCATGAATCCATGGAGACCGCAGGGAGAAGAAAGTGTCAAGGGGAGGGGCAAGCGGGAGAGTCTGTGGCTGGATCTGGACACTCTAGAGCAGGGCACCAGGGAAGGAGGCCAACAAATGCTACCGTTGATGGAGGTAGCCATGGTCAAGGGAGCAGGAGCTTGAAGAAAACAACAAGGGGGAGGTGGCTGGCTCCTATGCTTGAGGGGTGTCGAGCTAGAGCTGCTGGGGAAGGGGGCCGGCCACTAGGGCGCCATGGCGAGCAGGGCTAGGCACTGCGTCCCTGGCCGAGTGCCGTCATGGGGAAAGGCTAGAGACCTGCAGGGCCACGTGCCCAGGGCAAGCAGGAGGCTAGGAATAGGGGGAGGAAGGGCGCCAGCTCCATGGGAGGAGGGCTGCTACTGTGCCTGCTGCATGGGGAACTAGGAATGAGAAAGTGCGGGAGGGGAGAAAGGCAGGTGGCGGCTAGGGTAGGAGAGGGGAAAAGTTCACATGTCAAGGACAGGGGTCCCATATTTATAGAAGAAATTTTAGACTAGGTTTCGGGAGATTGCTTAGAGGAGAAGCAAAGGAGTTTGCTTTGAAGAGAAGCAAAGGGATGCTTAGAGAAGGAAAGGGGTTCCTTCTATGCTAAGGAAATTATTCAAAGGCAGAAAAATCTCCTGTGGGATTTGCCGGTGCGGAGAACAGAGAGAATCGGCGTCCGGTGAATGAGAGACCAAGGAAAATAATTGGACCAAGAATTTGATTTTTGACGTCGCTGGGAAATAACTTCTCCTGTACTATAAGAAAATAAATCGACTTGAGATTTGGTTGACTTTTGGAATTGTGATCGAGAAGGCGAGTTGTTTGTATAAATTTTTATCGATTTAGATTGTGTGGAGAATTAAAATTGCTCCGATATAAGACTTCATTCTTGGCTCGGATTTTACAGATCGAGTGCGTCAAGAAAGGGGCGTTATATTCAATTTCAAATGTCAGATCCAAATTTGAAATGGATACAATTATTAAGAAGTCAGATTGGATGAGATTTTAAATAGACACCGACACATTAAAGATCCCATTCTAAGAATACAGATTCAGATAAAATTTGTACACGGGTCGAATACTAAGAAGTCGGACTTGGTCACAAATATGAATAGTCTTGATAAAAGAGATAGAGGCGATCGATAAATCAAAATTTCCATTGATGATCTAAGCTTAGGACCAATTTCATGTCATAACACGAAATGAACACCTGGGGTGTCACAGCCTTCGCCCCTTAAAAGAATCTCGCCCCAATATTTGAAGCGAAGACTTCTAACGGTAGAGAAGCATGTAACTCCCACGATGAAGGTAGATGCCAATTCATGAGAGGTCATCTAATAAGATATGGAAGATATATTGGGACCAAACATTGCAACATATTGAGACAAAATGCAGCAATCACTTTGAAGAAAGTCCATAAAAGATAACATATAGGTGTAGTCCCATCATGGATTATGACTGTGACCGCGATACCAGTGCATGCCGAGCAGCTCAACCTTGTGTGCGCGTTCACAGGAGGCTCTCGGTTTCGTCACGACACTGTTAGTCATTAGCCATAATACCATTACCAAATGTAACCAATGAGAAATTCACATGGCATAGATAGATGGAGCCCTTAAGGGTATGGCTTGGAAAAAATAGGAACATGATAGGAGTTGAAAGATAGATTTGCTGGCTAAAAGAGCAATGCATGAGAATTCCCTTCAACTCCACGTACTCTTTTATGATCACCATGAAGATTACCAAGTCAGAGATTAGTATGAGATTGGATATGAGGAGGAGGCACCCATGAGATCAAGATTGACAAGCTTTTAGAGACATGAGAGACCCAAAGATAACGACAAAATCCACAGAACTAAGGGGATATGCAGTTTACAAATACAGTTGGCGAAACAGCATCATGATCCTTGGAGAAAGAGTATGAGAATGACTAGAAAGAGAGATTAGGTAGATCAACATTCGATACTTGAGAATGGGTTGGAGCAGATAACAAGACGACGATGTAGCTTCAACGTATGATCTAGAGATTCGGTGGATACGATCACAACGTGATTCACAAAGAAAAGATTACTAGATCCAGGGTAAAAGAGAGGTCGTCACATGAGATCAGCTAGGATGAGTAGATGAAAAGTTAACGAGGATTAGGGAAAGGTTTTACAAAAGGAAGTATGGCCTAGATAGGGTTCGTGCCAATGGGTACCAAACATTTTTCTTATGAACAAGTGCACAAGGAAGCTTAGGTCGAACTAGCGATTACTCTAAGGAGGTCTACAAGATGTGTAGTGTATATTCAAAGGTGCAACACACAAGGTCTAGAAACACAAACACAAGCATATGAATTTTTTAACAAAGGTTTTACTCGGGCAACACAAGTCCATTTGGGTTAGGTGTTTCTCATGAGCAAAATATATGTTAGCTAGCTGACCATGGGTATCAATGTGGCACAAATTGATGCCACCTTTCTCAGAATGGTCATGAAGAAAGTGAAAATGAACATCAAGATGCTTGGTCCTTGAATGTAGCATAGGATTCTTGGCAACAGTTATGGCACTCATGCTATCACAAAGCAGAGGCACGTGATGAAAATCCAAGCGAAAATCCCATAAAGTAGACATCATCCATAACAACTGCGAGCAACAGCTAGTGGCAGTGAAGATTTCAAACGCTTTGAAAGCAAGAAAGGTTTCAAACGCTCATACCAGGCTCTAGGGGCTTGTTTCAAACCATACAATGCGTTTTGGAGTTAAAAACATGGTTTGGAAACTTGAAACTCTCAAAACCAGGGGGCTGCCTCACATAAACCTCTTCCTCCATATACCCATTCAAAAAGACACTTTTGACATCCATTTGAAAAAGCTTAAAACCCTTTGAAGCAGCAAAGGCTAAAACGATCCTAATGGCCTCTAAACGGGCAAGAAAGAGCAAAGGTCTCTTCATAAACTATGCTCTCTTTCTAGCAAAACCCTTGGGCTGCCAATCTCGCCTTGTTTGTCACTACCAACCCATCCTCACTCTCTTTATTTTTGAAAACCCATTTTGTACCCATGGGATGGTAGATTGAAGGAGGTGGCACAAAAACCCAAACCTATTTTCTCTCAAAATTTTCAAGCTCATGCATAGCATTGACCCAGTTAAAATCATATAAAACGTGTTCAACATCCCGGGGCTCAAAAAAAGCAAAAAAGCTGAGTGGGCAAAATGAGACATCTGTTGATACCTAGAGCGTGTGACTCGCTCATCAATCACACCAATCATCTGTTGAGGAGGGTGATTATAATGAACATGTCGTGGAGCTATCCTCGAAGAGGTAGCCTCCCCCTCAATAGCAGCCTCAACTCCTCCAGTCTCAGCAAGAGCTGGTTTGAGCTGACCCTAAGTGGTGGAAAAAGTGGGGTCAAGTTCGTCAGCAAAAGTAGTGGGAGCAAACTCGACTAGGGCAGCTCATGGAGTCAGCTTGGGATCACCCCAGTCGACGTCGTCATGCTCCTCCTCTACAAAGGTGGTATGTCCCATCTGATCTGGACATGCAGGATCAAAGACAGGATGGACAATGTGCAGTCTCATCGAATGTTACCTCACAAGTCTCCATAATACAATTAGTCTTTAGGTTAAGAACATTATAAGCACGAGAATGTAGTGAATAACCCAGGAAAACCCCATCAAAAGACCGAGACTCAAATTTGTCCAAATCACCCTGTTTCAGCACAAAGCATCTGCAGCCAAACACCCTAAAATGACTAACCTAGGGTGGTCATCCAAACCACAACTCATAAGAATTCTTGTTCAAGAAAGCTCGAAGAAAGATTTGGTTCGACACATGGTAGGCAATGTTGATCGCTTTGCCCCAAAAACGCCTAGGAGTCCTATGCTCATCAAGCATTGTCCTTGCCATCTCAACAAGGGTCCGATTCTTGCATTCAACAATGCCATTCTGGTGAGGCCATATGAAGAGGAAAACTGATGCTCAAGTCCTAAAGAAGCGCAAAAGGTCTTAAAATGGGCATTTTTGAATTTTATGTCATTATCACTGCGCATAGCTCTCATGGCATTCTTAAGAAACTCATTTTGCAACCTAAGAATCAAATCTTGAGCATGAGTGAAAACCGGATCCTTCGCCTTCATGAAGAACACCGAAGAATAGTGAGAAAAATCGTCAACGACCACAAGAACATTCCACATCCCCCCAAAAGAGTAAACTCGAGGTGGACCAATAGTATCCATATGAAGCAATTTGTCGGGCTACAAATTCGTCACTTTGGTGACTGAGGAATGGGAAGCAACAACCATCTTATCGTGACGACAAGGATGATAGACAAGATCCTTCTCAAATTTCAACTTGGGCAATCCTGGGATCAAGCCAAGTGAGCTTAGTCTACACAAAAGATCAAAGCTCAAGTGTCCTAGTTTCCTATGCCATTTCCAAATCAAAGAAGAGAATCCTACCTACAAGCATCGAGAAGGGCCAGAAGAATGTGAAAAAACAACACTGAAAACTTGACCAAAAGGGGAAATCTAACAAACAAGATCCCCCGAGCATCCAAAACCTGAGACAAGCCCTTTTTAAAGCACACTTCATAGTCATCCCCAATGAGTTGCGAAACATAAAACAGATTGAAATGCAAACTCGAAACTAAAGTGACATCCTTGAGAACAAAACTCTCGTTCACATGAACAGAGCCACGTGAGATTACCTTACCTCCCGACTTATCCTAATGTGATGTATTCCTTACTAATCACAGGGTCGAGACTGGAGAACCATTTTTTGCTTCCAGTCATCTAGCATGAACAACTGGTATCCATGAGCCATATGTTCTCCAAGCCTCCGTCCTGCATCAATAGAAACACATGGGGTGAGCAAATGGCACAACACTGGGGTTAGAGTACTGAGAATAATACTAGTGTTGGGGCATCTATCCATAAAAAGTGTTAGGAAAAGCACAACCCATCCTCGGTCCAAAAGGGAAGTGATCGCCCTAAGGAAACTGTGGTCTGTTGAGGAGTATGAACCAAAGTCCAACTCAGCTGCGATTCTATCTTGGGTTCCATGACTAGCCTGTACTAAAATGGACGCCCAGGATGCATCTAGACTCTGATAGCGGCGGACATAATATGGTTGGAAATATAAAAATATTATCTAACCAACACAACTAGTCCCACTGTAACACCCCTAGTATTACTGGCACTAAAACTTGAGCATAACATCATGTGCATTGACATTTCATGTTGCTTGTCACACCTAGAATGCATTCACTAGGTCAATTTTTCAAACAAGTTGTGATGAGGTGATTTGATGTGTGATTAACCCTAGGGTAGGGTACTTAACCCTGAATTAGGGCTTATGGATGAAAGTGAAGCCAAAATGAGTAAAAATCTCAAATGACATTAGAAATGTTCACAAGATATCAAAGATGATTAACTTTAGTGGCACAAAATCCCTAAAGTACTCAAAACCCTAAAAGAAACCCTAGAAAACCCTAATTGGAACCCTAGGGGGTAAATGTAAATTCCAGGCACTTTTGGACCAAAGTGCAAATAGCAAAATGATAGAACACCATAAACCAAGTAACTTTCACATTGGAGAATTTTCATGTGGAGTGATGGAATTTGGACTTATTTGCAAAAGCACCCCATGAACACTATAGGGTTAAGTCTGAATATCAATGAAATGAGATCAACTTTGGAGCTCTATATCTCTAAATCTACAAGGATTTTGCCCTTTGTCAACACATCAAATTTTTAGAGCTATGATAGGAGTATAACTTTGCTTAAGTGACTAAGCCTTGATCACATGCAAAATTTGGAGCAAAATGGACTCAATGTTGGGCTGTCAGTCGCTACTACAGACTGAATTATGGCCACCAGAGAAATTGGAAGAACTTAGAGATCAATTTTGAATGGGATCCAGTGATCGATTGGGTATGGTTGCTACAACAAAAACAAAGATGGATTATGGGACAACATTTTTGCTGCAGATAGATGATCAAGTTGCCACACAAAAATTGGAGAACCAAGGCCTCTAACTTGCTCTGTTAGATGCTCTGATGATGATCACCATGGTACAGTACTGAAAAATATCAGCAGATGCAGTGTACCTCACCGCCGATGACCCCATGCCTGGATTCACGCCGGTCGCCATGATTCGTGCCTTGGATAAGTGGATTACGCTCGGCAGTGAAAAGATCTTCACCGTGGATGAGTTTGGGGCACTGTGGCCGCCCTGTCGCCGTACCCACTTGCCGGCGATGTGGCTGCGCGGTCGTCGCCGTGGCTGCCCCCGTTCATTCGGTCACGCCATGCTTTAGGCTGTTTTACCACGTCGGTTTGAGCCATGGAGGCTAACCAGCGAGAACCGTACGCCTTTGTCCAGTGAACGCCACGGTAGATCGCCGCGGTGACTCATTCCCTCACTCCGGTCGCCAGCACATTTTATCAAAATTGAACGCCACCACTAATGGACCCTATATATTGATGCCCCAGTGAGCTTCGCTAGGTTATTACGCATCTAGTGCACCAGCCCTCGCCTTCGATTAGCCACCGTAGCTCGCAAATTTCAAACTTCCCCCAATTTGGTTCTCCGTGCCGCCGTGAACCACCGCGTCATGAACCGCCGTTTCCAGGTCCGTTCACATCCTCCATACCCTCGTTTCAGCACCTTTATGTGCTATGGATGCTTATCGGCCTAGCCAATTGAACTAGACCGCTTCAGATCGCCGGGAACACCTCGGGTTGTCCTCAATTTGCGCCATCATCGTGGACAGAGAGATTTTGAGCTAGAACTTTGCTATTGATAGAGGGATTAGGGTTGCCAAGGGTAGAATTCAGTGTCGACCAAGTAAGAAGCTTAGCCTTTGCGTATTCCAGTCGGTACAAGCTCGCCGGAGCAGCCGCTCTGCCATCCATGGTCAGGGACCCGATCTTGCGAAGAAACAAAAAGGGAGGAGCCTCGGTGCAAACGTCAGAGACACAGATGAATAGTGCTAAGGATTCTTACTTAGTTATTCAAAATGACGAGGTCCTCTGTGTAAAGCAACCAACACGGGCGCGTTTCCCTGTTCATGGGCCGACTCGAGCTGGTTTAAGCCCATTACTATTCATTCCTTTTCTTTTTCTTTTTCTGCTAGGCTTAGGGAATTTGTAGAAAATTCTAGAAAAAATGATAAAAATATGAGACCAATTTTACTAGATTCCTAATTTCCTCTAGAATTTAATAAAAATAGTTCCAAGATTTTTAGCCCCAACCAAGGATTATTTAATATTTAAGAAGGCCTAAACCTAGACTTTTCGAATTTTAGAAATTATTTGATAACTCCAAAAATCACAAAACTTTTTGGGTAAGTTTAATTTGGTAACTAGAACTCATGGGTGAAGTTTGACATGTTTTGGACATTGTTTGATCCCCAAACCCAAAATCCTAGCCTTCTAGGTAATATTTGCCTTATTCTAGTAGAGTACTGACTCGGAAAACCCTAGTTTCTCTGGTATACCGTGAAGGAAAGTTGTTTTCAAGACACGACTTGATGTCTCTCTACTATAATTGCATATTCATAGCATCACATGAGCATTCATGTATATGTATGGTTATGCATAGAAAACGAAGAAGTAAGTGTCGAAGAAGAAGAGACTGCACCACCAACTCAGACTCCACCTACCGGGAATTGTTTTTATTTTGATATCTGTGGAACAGATCCCGAATCCCCTACAACACAAGGCAAGCCCCGGTGCATTTACCTTTCCTTGTGATTTTAAACTCTTTATCACTTGAATGATGCATTAAGTAATGGGAGTTGAGTGCTACACAATTGCTGCATTTCCTTCCTTGAAGTTGACTACCATTCCTTGATTACCTGTTTTATTACAAGGTTTTCTGATGCTTAGCCTTGCTTTAGAAAACAAAAATGTTTTGGTTTTAACAAAAGATGATGCTTCTGATGGAATGGGATGTTTTCAAAAATAAAACATGATAGTGGATCCATCATGGCCGTGATGGGTTCAACGTCGGACAAGATGTACCTCTGTCAGGTACCAAATTTTGGGATTGAAAATGATAAAGACGAGACTGGATAGGTGACTTGCACGAGAAGGAAGTCTCGGTGTAGTGTCTCCGTCTGAGTCGATTAAGGATTGTGTTGATGTAGTCTTGATGATTGAGGACCTTTTAACAGGTCACATGCCTCGTCACGGGTAAGCTTTGCCTTGGGCAGACCAATACCAGAAAGGCCAACACGCAATGGGAGTGGAGAGATGGCGAGAGTAGCGTGTACCCTTCATGGCAAGAGGCTGGACGGTGGTGTATCTGTGCTCTCGGTTGGCGTGAACCCGGTCTGGTCTTGAGAACCCTGGTGGCGAGTTGACATATGCAAGGGTTAAGTGCTACATATGTCGTGTGATTGGAGATCCCCGGCTCGGTATTAATCGATTTGGATCACCGTTACTTCTCGGATATGAAGACTTGGTCACTGCCCTACACGTAGCAATCCAGTAAAGTAAAAGGGTGATAAAAGACGGCTTGTGTAGGCCAAGTGCTTGAACTAGGGTAGAGAGAACTCTAGCTACAGGTAATGACTTAACTTGGCAATAAAACTGAATTTTTTAAGGATCCACTATTAGTAAGCATTTCTGCAAACAGAGTCTTTGATTCTTGAATAACCTTACCTTGACTCCCTCAAGCCAGCATATCATTGGGAGTCTTTTCTTTTGTCGGGTAAGACGTGGAAAGTACACTCCGTACTCAGGGTTTTCGAACCCATGTTGTTGTAGGAGAGGAAACAGTAGAGTTTTATTGTTTCTGTTCAAAGGTGGTACCCAAGGAAGAATCCCAGTAGTGAAGATGGTCGTGGGAGGATGTTGGCCTCCCACTTGAAAAACAATAAACTCTTGTGTGCGGGAGGGTGTTTTGCCTCCCTGGTCTGTAATAATACTATAAGCACTCTTAGTACCCTAGTACTGTAATAATAATAATGCTCTCTCTCTACATTTGATGAATGTAAATTAAGTTATTGTAATTTGCTTCCGCTTATTCTTTCCTCTGATGTGACGTGATATCTGCGTGACGGGTGAAGCGCTCTTGGGCGAAATAATGAGGATACAGTTACCGAACTTGTTGAGTGATTAAGTGCATCTGCAGAGTTGCCCAAGGTCCTTAGGACAAGGACAACTGTAGGTGGGCCTAATACCTTGGGAGGTTCCATCACAGCTGGTATTGGAGCGAAGCCCATCTCTTCAGATATTACGTAGTGCTTCAAAAGAATTTTCAAACACTCACCTCGAAATATTCTTTCATTCTTACCATATCATCTTCTAGTAATCCCTCATCTTGTACAGTTGGGTAATAGAGTGCAATATATAGGAAGTTGGGAATCAACGAAAGTTGATTCCATAATTATTAGAATATGCATGCATCATGTTAAGGATATACTAATAAATCTTCCCCTCTTATGGAGATATGGCGCGTACTAGGAAAACAACGCGCAAATCTACTGGACCTTTGGGCGTGCCACGACATCAGTTAGCTCCCAGGCATGAAGGAAATAGTAGTGGCAGTAATGACCCATTTGGAGACCTAGAAGCCAAGGTGGAACAACTCCGGTCAGAGTTACGCCATAGGAATAGGGCACGGGAGCAGGACAGCCAACGTATAGCTGAATTGTTAGCTGAAGTCAGCCACTTACAGTTTGAGATTTTAGAGCGGGATTCAGCCATTGATTGGGCCGTCAACTCGCGTTCGATCGCTTGGTACCGTGAAGCAAAAGCTTGAGCTTGTGTGGTAGAGCTTAGCGCGGCCCACGAAAACCTGCAAGTGTAATGTAATACTTTACAAGAAGAAGTGCATGTACTGTATGCTCGACTGCACCCGGATGTGCCTTCCAACGCTGCTGCAATGGAAGCCGGACCCTCAGGATCACACACGAAGGACCTGATGGGGACTTGGACCATTTCAGGCCCCCTCCTTCCATGAACCTTGCTGACGAACGGTCTCCTGCAGCAGGAAATGAAGCAACAAAGGATGACGAAGACTAGAATAGTATAGTTTAGATGTTATATTTATGTAAAATAAGTAATGAAGTCAAGTTGTACACTGGAGTCTATATAATTACTACATTTTGGTAATATAATATGATGGTGTATGCTGGCATGTTATATTTTTCCAAATGTTTCTTTGCCTCAGATGCCATCACGGACTCGTGCACATGATGGTGTGGGGACTTCCCTTAGTGGGGAAGATACTCCTAACCCGCCACCAGTACCACCGACTTTGGCCGAGGCTATCGCTGCCCTGGTCACTGCCACCACTGATAATACGCGCTTCTTGCGCGAGATGGCGGCCAATCAATTCCAACCGCATGGAGGAAGGGCTCCTCCTCAAGGACCGTGGGAAACTACTTATCTAGAATTCTCGGAGACTCAACCCTCGCTCTTCGTTAAAGCAGAAGAGCCTTTAGAAGCTGATGAATGGGTGAGAGTTATGGAACAGAAGTTTGGGTTGATTCGATGCACGGAGACACAAAAGCCCTTGTTCGCCGCACAACTTAGAGGGCCTGCCAGAACTTGGTGGGCAAATTTCTCAGCAACCCAGCCTGTTGGACATCAGATTACTTGGGATGAGTTCAAGTTGGCATTCCGCGAGCAGTATGTTCCAGAGGGAGTACTCCATGAAGCTAGAAGAGTTTATCCGGTTAAGGCAAGGAGGAGATACAGTGATGCAGTATATCAACAAATTCAACCATCTTTCTCAGTATGCCATCGACCAGGTGGATACTGACTTGAAGAAAAAGAATTGTTTCATGAGGGGACTTAATGACAGGCTTCAGTGGAAAATGGTGACGTGCTTAGACATTACCTACACCAGGGCTGTTAGCACTGCACTGGTAGTCGAAGCCAAAAATACTGGACATGGGAAATCAAAGGGGTTTGGAGGTGAAAGGTCAAATCAAGGACCTGAGAAGAGAACCAGGTTGGTCATTTGACCTTTTAATCAAAATCGCTCTTCGCCTCGCCCACCTTCATATCCCTTTAAGCAGCCTGTTTTTATTCATCCCGCCACTGCCCCCGCTCCTACCAATCAGCCGAGTGCCCCTGGTACTTGTATCCCTGCTCTTCCCAGTTCTTCCACTGGTTGCTTCAACTATGGAAAGTCCGGACACTTCATCAAGGACTACCCATACCCGAAGCAAAATAAAACCAATTTCCAACAGAACTCTGGGAACTCCAACCAAGGAAAGGGGAACACGACTAATACTTCAATAGGCAAAAATTTCAAGAAAACTATACGGATTTATTATACCCAAGTGGCTACAACACCGGAGGGCGAGCCGGTAATGATGGGTACGTACCTTGTTGCCAATTACCCAGCAGTTATTCTCTTCGATTCTGGTGCATCGCATACCTTCATAAGCAAGAATTTTGTGGAAAATCATTGCATTTCTTGCACTAAATCAAGGGAAGGATTTATTATCCACTCACTTGGGGGACGGATATTTACTAAGGAAGTAGCCTTCCACATATTAGTAACGCTGGCCAGATGGGAATTTCCTACCAACATGATTATTTTAAAAGGCCAAGACATAGATGTAATTCTGGGCATGAACAGGTTAGCCTAGGATAAGGCCATCATCAATACAGACTTAAGAACCATTAAATTGAGCCATGGCCATGAAGTGATTCAACTGTCTATCCCTGTAACTATCCCAGCCAAAACATCTGGACGAGTTTGTGAAGCGATCGTGCAAGAAATCTAGGATATTCCGGTGGTATGTGAATTCTCGGATGTCTTTCCTAAAGACCTACCTGGGTTGCCTCCAGAAAGGGATGTGGAATTTGTAATTGAGCTTAAGCCCGGTATGACTCCTATTTCTAGAAGATCGTACCGAATGCCACCTAATGAATTGGCAGAACTCAAGATTCAATTATAAGACTTGCTAGAGAAGGGGTTCATTAGGCCCAGTTCGTCACCTTGGGGGTGTCCCGTAATTTTCGTCAAGAAGGATCAAACGCTTCGAATGTGTGTGGACTACCGACCCCTTAATGAGGTCACCATCAAGAATAAGTACCCTCTTCCCCGGATCGATATTTTATTCGATCAGCTTACTGGAGCTCGGGTATTCTCCAAGATTGACCTCAGGTCAGGTTAACATCAGATCCGTATTCGACCCGAAGATATACCCAAGACCGCATTCACTACGCGGTACGGATTATTCGAATATTTGGTTATGTCCTTTGGATTGACAAATGCTCCAGCCCACTTCACTTATTTAATGAACTCGGTATTCATGCCCGAGTTGGATAAATTTGTGGTGGTCTTCATTGATGACATCATGATTTATTCCAAAAATGAAGAGGAGCATGCTAAGCACTTATGGATCGTGTTAACGCGCTTAAGGGAGCACCAGTTATATGCTAAGTTCAGCAAATGCGCGTTTTGGTTGGAAGAAATCCAGTTTTTGGGACATGTATTATCTGTAAAAGGAATCGCGGTCGACCCTAGCAAAGTTCAGGATATTCTAGAGTGGAACCTGCCTACTACAATACATCAAGTTTGAAGTTTCCTTGGACTAGCTGGATATTACCGCAGGTTTATTCCGGATTTCTCCAAGATTGTTAAACCTATTACGGGTTTATTGAAGAATGATATCAAGTTTGACTGGTCCTCAAATTGCAATGAGGCCTTCGAGCAATTGAAGGTGTTATTAACCACTGCTCCGGTATTGGCTCAACCGGATATAGAAAAGCCTTTTGATGTGTATTGTGACGCATCATGCAGTGGACTGGGATGTGTCCTAATGCAAGAGGGCCGAGTCATAGCTTATGCTTCAAGGCAACTACGCTGGCATGAGGAGCACTATCCAACTCATGACTTAGAATTAGCTGCAGTTGTTCATGCCATTAAGATATGGCGTCATTATTTGCTGGGGAATACTTGCCATTTATATACAGATCATAAAAGTCTGAAATATATCTTTACCCAGTCAGAACTGAACATGAGGCAGAGAAGATGGCTTGAGCTAATTAAAGATTGTAACACCCGGGTTTCGGGGCACCAAGACCCGGGCGCGAACATAATAACCAGGTGTGCTGGGACCAAGTCTCACACATATGATGAATCATGGCACAGGATCGAATGTCACATCATTACTATATAACAAGAGTTTTATACAAAATAAATAAATAATTACATTATAAGGAGACAACGGTCCAGCAACCCAAAGTTGACTGGGAGATGACGGCCTAGATCTCTCACGAACACATCGCAGCATCCTCCATGTGCCTCATCCTGCGGTACCTGTTCTTGACCTGTGGTGGGGTGTGAGACAGCAAGAGTGAGCTCACATACGTTCATAGCTCAACAAGTTGTGGGGAATAATGTGCATGAACTCGCCAAAGGTGGGAGCTCATGTGAAGTGTAAGGCTTACCAAAGAGGATGGTTAGAGCTGAGCATTGCTTTTAAAGTTGGTCAAAATTTTATTAGCAGTTACTAAGTATAAGTAAATACCAATCCCAATTAAGTAGTACAACAAAAGTAACAACATCACCTGCGATGCAATGCATATGACAAATTGAATTTAGTTCCATAAATTAATCATGTGAGGGTCCGAGCTGCTCATGACCGTGAGCACGGCTAGTATACCAGTTTTACACTCTGCAGAGGTTGCACGTCTTTACCCACAAGTCATGTTACCCATCTGCCAAGGGATCGCGACTTCCCATACACCTCTACCGAGGAGGCGAGGCAGGGTAACACTACGAGGCCTTTACAAAGTTCCACTAGCTTCAAAAAAACCCGCTACAGTTTATAGGAAGCTCCAATGCAGGGACCCCTCGCATGACCGCCATCGCAGCAAAATCATCCCAAGGACCTCCCTACACTGACCACTCCCCTACTGCCCTTGCCCCTTTCAGGTAAGGTAGTCTTCCACTAGCTTTCCTAATTAATCAGCCAAGGGCGTCCCATTAAACCCTTGTGGTAGCACTGTTTTCCCGGGTGGTCGCTCCATGTTCCAATTAACATAATGATCTTATCATGAACAGTAAATAACAACTGATAACAAAAGTATGAATAATATGTATCTCAATGCCCAAATCCACATATAGCACTAGCAAGTACTACCCAGAAAGTTTAGTGGTAAACAAGGCATAAAGATAGTCAAACTAGGGTAACCTATTGGGTCCCATCAAAATTAACCTATGCAGATCATTATGATTAATCAGGACATGAGTAGGTAAAAAGAAGTGATCAAGGGCACAACTTGCCTGGCACTTGAGATTCCAGTTACCAGGGTGATCTTCAGGTGACTCGAAACCTCGCTGCTAGTCGTAGCAATACAAACATACATGGTATAGACAAAATTAACATCACACCAAACATAAGAACACACTGCATAATAATGATCTACGCGAAGCTACAAAATCGTGGGATCGAAAACTACTAAGATCGGAGTAATGGTTAAGGAGTTATAATTTTACAAAAGATCTGTGTGATTAAAATATTAAACTATATTATAAATTGGTTAATATAAATCATATGAGAGGTTATTCAACTTTAATCTAAGTCATAAATTGACCATAAATTATATTCTAGTAGATTATAATGATAAGCAGATTAATAAGACTAACCAACATAAGTTAAATAGAAATCTAATTATAAAATAATGGGACATGGTATAATAAATGTTGTTATTGCATAGTACATACTTGTACAAAACTAACGCAGCTGGAGCGAGTCAATTCGGAGTTAAAACGAAGGAGTTATGAATTTCTGAGGGTTTTATGTATTTGATATAAGATTAATTAGGATATAAATTTTAGTGTGACATTCATGTCAAAACAGTGGTATTAAATGATAAACCATAATATTACAAAATTATAGCAATTGGAATGGATTAATTTGGACATCATATGAATTTTCTATGAATTTAACCAATTCTAGTAATTATTTTTGCATTGAAAATCAATTTCTATATTTATTTTCTGATGTTTCCAACACTCTGGACTGGGCACACTAATACAGGGAAAAGCAGGGGCCCATCTATAATTTTCTACAAGACTCAGACCGCAACCCTACTAGATGGCGGGTTAATTTTGTAAACACCAGGGGGCTTTTTAACAAAATGCATCCACAAAGAGGTATCGGGAGACCCCATCCATCGAATTAGGAGTGGACGGCTGCAGACCACGCCAGGTACCCAGTGTCAATCAAGCCGTAGGATCCAGATGCGACCGCCCGGATTCTAAATACTCCGATTCATCTTGATCCGTCCGATCTGCCCCCAACGCACCAGATGCAATCTATACCGTAGCGCTTCTAGATCTGATCTAGGCCGTTCCTTTTGTCATCGACGACAACGAACCCGTCCTCAACCTCTGACCTCATACCACGGCGGCGCGCCCTACACAGAAGGTGGTGCCCTCGCCGATGATCACCCAAACCACAGAACAACGAAGGATGCGGGTAGTTACCTAGCGCGATCGAAAGAGGAGGAAGAGGCGAACGCGAACGTCCAGGACTCACCGGTGATTATGTAGCGCAGATCGCCGCCCAAGGCGTGATGTGGATCCGCAACGCCGGCGAGCAATCGCCCCAACTACGACGCCATGACCCCCGAATCGGTGGAGGACGCGACATCTACACGCTCTGGCGAGGTATTGGGCAGATCGCCGAGCGGTGGCGAGGAGGGGAGAGGGGAGAGGATGAGCAGCACGCGGCGAAGGGGGCAACGCCGAGCTCCATAGATGGCGAAGGCCTGGCGCGCGCGACCATGGAGCTCGCGGGGGCACCCTGCACTTGGGTTCGAGAGAGCACACATGGAAGGTTGGAGGCTCGCCCATGGAGGGAGCCCCGCTCGGCCGCCAAGGAAGAGGGGCAGGGGCACTGGGTTCCGAGCGCCATGGATGGCAGAAGGAGAGGAGGTCGTGCGTCCAGGATATATGGCCCCGAGTTCTAGGGATCCGCAAAATCGGGTATGGCTGACCGAGGAACTCGCTCGAACACCGACGTCCGTTCTGGCGCGTGCGCGTCGGATTCTGTTGCGCAGAGTCCGTGTGAATCCAGCAGTCCACGCCAGCACGAGGAAGACGGAGGCAGGCCTGACAGATGAGCCCCACGAGTCGGTGGCGTCTAGAGGAGTAGGCCCGGCGCGTCAGCGAGTCCAGATATCCCCAGGCGCGCGCGCCACGCCATATGGGCCACGCAGTAACGTATTGGGATAGGCCGAGGAGGCAATTCTGGCCCAAGCGCAGGTGGTTTTCTCTTTTTTTATTATTTTTTATTTTTGTTTCAAATTCAAAAGATTCAAATGACTTTGACTTGTTGATTTGTACTTCATACTTTCAAGTATAAAATTCCTCTCTGAATTATACAACACTCTTTTGAAATAATTATTTTTTTATTGTTATATTTATTATTTATTACACACTTTTAACTCCATTACTTCCCAATTTATTTAGTGTTCTCAATTTGGAATTTGAGTCTAGCCTTATTTCATGGATAACTTTGTATTTGATGCACAGACAAAAGACATCCAGCATATACGATGCATAAGTTTATGTGTTTTTATTTAGATATTTATTTGAAACAAAATGTGTCTCATGCATAATCACTTCATCCAAAGAGATCCTTCATGAATTTTAATGTCAAGGTAGTTAGTAGTCTACACTAGGGTTTACAAAGATTATGACTTGGAAATCCATTATCACCTAGGAGAAGCCAAGGTGGTGGTAGATGCACTGAGTCGCAAGGCTTCCTGTCATTGTCTTATGGTAAGGACCCCTAACACCACACTATGTCAAGAAATGGAAAAGTTGAACCTAGGAATGGTACAACATGGAACTTCGACATAGTTAAAGCTTGAGTCAGTCCTTCTATAGAGAATTATTGATGCCCAAAGAATCGACAAGGGTATGAAGCACATTCATGAAAAAATAGAAGCTGGCAAAGCTAATTGCTTCAGAAAAGATGGCCAAGGAATAATATGGTTTAATGATTGCATAGTTGTGCCTAAAGATGCTAAGGTTCGCCAACAGATTTTGGATGAAGCTCATCTTAGTCGATATTACATTCATCCTGGAAGTACTAAGATGTATCAAGACTTAAAGCAACACTATTGGTGGACAAAAATGAAGATTGAGATTGCACGCTATGTGGCAAGATGTGACACCTGCAGACGTGTCAAGGCAGTACACATGAAGACCGCTGGACCATTGCAATCCTTGTTCATCCCAACTTGGAAGTGGGAGGATATTAGTATGGACTTTATTATGGGATTGCCCAAGACGACCAAAGGTTTTGACTCTATATGGGTCATAATTGATCGGCTTACGAAGATTGCTCATTTCCTACCCATCAAGACCAAATATCAAGTGGTCGCATACGTGGAACTTTATATTGCCCGTATTCTCAGTTTGCATGGAGTTCCAAAAACGATAGTATCGGATTGTGGACCACAATTTGTATCCAAATTTTGGAATTAATTGCATAGATTCTTGGGTACTAAACTCCTCTACAGTTTGGCATATCATCTTCAAACAAGTGGGCAAACTGAAAGAGTAAATCAAATACTTGAAGACATGTTACGAGCATGTGTCCTGGAGTTTCTGCAGAAATGGGATGATTGTCTGCCATTGGTAGAATTTTCTTATAATAACAGTTATCAAGAGAGCATCAAGATGGCACCATTCGAAGCACTGTATGGACGACGGTGTCGGACACCCTTAAATTGGTTAGAACCTAGAGAACGGTGGTATTTCAGGCCTGACATAGTCAAAGAAACGCAAGCAAAGCTTCAACGGATAAGGCACCACTTGAAAGAAGCTCAAGCTCGGTAGAAAAGTTATGCAGACAAACGATGCCGACCCTTGTTCTTTCAAGTCAAAGATTATGTATACCTAAAAGTATCACCAATGAAGGGTGTGAATCGATTCGGGGTAAAAGGAAAGTTGGCACCCCGATACATTGGCCTGTTTCCCATTCTTGAACAATGCGGACCAGTGGCATACCGACTTCAACTACCAGAACCATTATTGTCGGCGTTTCGACCCCGGGGGGTCCCTGGACCGACGAGTAAATTGTCGCTACGTGTCCCAGCCCAGATGGGTCAGCGCGAGATGGAGCACAAGAGGGGAAACAGTGAGGGGAAACCACGGCCTCGTGTTGTCCTGCGCCCAGGGCAGATGCGTTTGCAGTAGGGGGTTACAAGCGTTCGCGAGGGAGAGAGAGAGAGCCTGTTCGTCAGCCCGTCCTCCCGCGTGGCCACCTTTTTTCGTACGAGGGCCCTGGACCTTCCTTTTATAGACGTAAGGAGAGGGTCCAGGTGTACAACGGGGGGTGTAGCAGTGTGCTAACGTGTCTAGCAGAGAGGAGCCTGAGCCCTATGTACATGCTGACGTGGCTGTCGGAGAGGTGTTGGAGCCCTGTTCGTGTGGCGTCATGGCCGTCGGAGGAGCGCTTGAGCCCTGTAGAAGCATAGCTGTTGGGGTTGACGGGACCTTGCTGACGTCCCCTTGCTTCCGTAAGGGGTTGAGAACCGCCGTCGCCATGGAGCATGCGGGGTGCCATCATTACTTGTTTTACCGGGGCGAGCCAGATGGGACGCCTGTCTTGTTCCCCGTATCCTGAGCTAGCTAGGGGTAGGGTAATGATGTACCCCCCCTGTGACGTGGTCGGTCCGAGCCCAAGTTCGGGCGAGGCGGTGACTCCTCCGAGGTCGAGGTTGAGTCCGAGCCCGGGGGTCGGGCGAGGCGGAGACTGTCCTCCGAGGTCGGGGTGGAGTCCGAGCCCGGGGGTCGGGCGAGGCGGAGACCGTCATCCGAGGTCGAGGTGGAGTCCGAGCCCTGGGGTCGGGCGGGGCGGAGCTTACTATGACGCCCAAGGCTGGACTTGGCTGCTGTCAGCCTCACCCTGGCGGGTGGCACAGCAGTCGGAGCAGTGCAGGCGGCGCTGTTTTCCTGTCAGGTCAGTCAGTGGAGGGGCGAGGTGACTGCGGTCACTTTGGCCTTGTCGACTGGAGAGCGCACGTCAGGATAAGGTGTCAGGCGATCCTTGCATTGAATGCTCCTGCGATCCGGTCGGCTGGCGAGGCGATCTGGCCAAGGTTGCTTCTCTGTGAAGCCTGCCCGAGCTGGGCCTCGGGCGAGTCGAAGGTGCGCCCGTTGCTTGAGGAGGTCCTCGAGCGAAGCGTGAATCTGCCTTGGTCTACTGTTCCTGCCCGAGGCTAGGCTCGGGCAAGGCGAGATCGTGTCCCTTGAGTGGACGGAGCCTTGACCTGCATTGCGCCCATCAGGCCTTTGCAGCTTTGTGCTGATGGGGGTTACCAGCTGAGATTAGGAGTCTTGGGGGTACCCCTAATTATGGTCCCCGATAGTAGCCCCCGAGCCTCAAAGGGAGTGTGGGTACTCGCTTGGAGGCTTTGTCGCACTTTTTTGCAAGGGGACCGGCCTTTCTCGGTTGCATTTTGTTCCGGTGGGTGCGCACGAGCGCACCCGCCGGGTGTAGCCCACGAGGCCTCGGAGGAGTGGTTTGACTCCTTCGAGGTCTTAATGCCTTTTGTGATGCCTCGGCTGGTCTGACTGTTCCCTCATGCGAACTGGTCGTTGCCTGGGTGCATAGTTAGGTTCCGAGTTCTCGGCCTGGTATGTTGACGTTGTCAACAGTTTGGCCGGAGCCGGGTTCGCGAGAGCAGCCCCCAAGCCTCTGCACAGGGCGAGAGGACGGTCAGGGACTGACTCGGCTTTTTTATATGCCCCTTCGTCGCCTTTCCGCAAGGAGGAGGGGGGAAGCTCCATGTTGCCCTCGGAGGGCGCCGAACATGGTGTCTCCAGTGAGTTGCTAACGGGTGATCCAAGTGGACGCCCATGCCCCATTCGATAAGGGTCGGCTAGTGGCCCAGAGGCGCGCTCCAAAAGTACCTGCAGGTGATTTGCTGGACCCGATCCCGTTTGATAGGGTCCGAGGGCTCGATGCCTCCCTCTGATGGGATTCCGTTACAGGATCGCTCCTGCTAGTCTCGGAAATGTCCTAGGGTACCTCGGGAGCGTAGCCCGAGCCTTGGTTATGTATCGAACGTACCCAGAGCCATCCCTCACTCTACATGCTCTGGGGCGACTGTCGAACCCTTCGGGGGGCCAGCCTACGAACCCCTGATCAGTAGTGGGCGCGGAGCCCGAGTCGCCTAAGGCGGCTGTTGAACCCTTCCGAGGGGCTAGCCTTCGAACCTCTGATCAGTAGGAGGGCTCGGAGCCCGAGTGCTCTGAGGCGGCTGTCGAACCCTTCCGGGGGGCCAGCCTTTGAACCTCTAATCAGTAGGAGGGCTCGGGGCCCGCTTCCTTCGCGGAGAAGGATCCCTTTCGGAGTATCCCCTTTCCCGGTCCCTGTAGCAAGAGAGAGAAAGGGGAAGAGGAAAAGGATGCGAAATTGAACGACGTGGCGCACCTTTTTTGACACGGTCATCATGGCGGAGGTGAAGCATCGCCCGCTTCGCCTCCCAAAGGTGTCGCCTGCCCTGCCGTAGAGTTAATGCGATGGGACGAGTGGTTCGCGGGGCAGCCGTTGTGCATGCGCGAGCCGTTCGAGGAACAGGCGTTTCGCCTTCGAGTTTTGGATTTTACGACGGGTTCGAGCGAAGTGTTGAACGGGTCTTGCTCGGGCCTTCATATATTCGGAAGAGGGACCGTTGGTGGTTTTTTACTCTGCTGCTCGCCTCCTGCTTTGGTTTCCGCAACCTGAGGGAAATAGCCAGAGAAAGAAAACCACGCACCTTGTCCGCTCCGCCGCCACCCCCTTCGCTTGGTGATGGCCGACCGGGTAACCGTCGTTCCGCCGCGTGACCCGTGGCCCTTCTCCACCGTCACGGCGGACGACCTGGAGGCCCTTGTTGCCGACGGCTTGCTTCGTCCCCTCTCTGGTGACCCGCAGCCGGAGTGGATGGTCCCTCCGAGCGGAGCCGTCCCATCCCCGCCGCCGGGATATGTGCTGAGTTTCGTCTCTTTCCACGAGCGGGGGTCCGGAGTGCCAGCAAGCCGCTTGGAGTTCGTCGTCCCGCGGGCCTCCTGGTATGGAGGTTGTTCGTACCCGCGGGAACGGAACTGGAGTCCTATTTGTAATGGCACCTTGAGTGTCGGTGTTTGTTCATTGCGGCTGTTGGGGCCTGAACATTTGTGTATTTGGGCATAAAGTCGTGTTTCTTCCTTATTTCGAGCACCAGGACTCGCCTGTCGGCTAGCTGGACTGCTTAACCAAATGTGAGTTGCCCTGTGCGGAAGGTGATGAGTGAGGTATCCGTATCCCGGAGGCGTAGGAGTCCCTCGGCTCGGTCGGCCTTGCCGCCCGAGGCTTCTCTTGCTCAGTTAAAGAAACCCTTGGGTGCTCAGCGATGAGCCGAAGCCGGAGGCAGCGGTGTCATCATGGATAGAGGTGAGGTTGGCTGGAGAAGAAACTTCGTCGGCCCAAGAATAGGAGACTTCCCAGGCCGAGGAGGTGGAGCAGCGGCGGCTGGAACCTGGCCAGGTTGTCCACTGGCGGGACGAACCCTGGAGTCGGGTTGCCGAGGCCATGAGCCAAGCTGATGTCCTCGGAGGACAGCTGGCTGAGGCTACGGAGCGGCCGGTCTGGCCGTCTGCTTGGGCTGGGTTCTTGGAGGAGACCCTGGTGATGATGGCCCAGGCGTGGTGCTGACATCTTCCTTCGAGGTGGAGATCCTTCGATCGTGTCGTGGTCCGAGGCCGGGCCGGATTCCGCCGAAGGTGGAGTCGATGCCGGGGGTGCTGCTGCTCCCCCTACTGATGCCTGATCCTGCAGGATCAGTTTGTCTGTAGTATGCGTGTGTTTTTTTGCGGCCGCCGAGGCCCAAACATGTCGTCATCGTGTTGTAAAGCTGCATTTCTTTTCCCCTTGTTTCGAGTATCAGGACTTGTTCATCGGTAATAGAATTGTTTATCCGAGCGAGAGTTACTTTTCATGGAAGGTGATGAGTGAGGTATCCGTATCCCGGAGGCATAGGAGTCCCTTGGCTCGGTCGACCTTGCCGCTTACGTGTACTCTTACTCGTCCGTTGGATTCTGTTATCGATATAGTCGAGAAGGCACGAAAAATCATTTCGGCAGAAAAGTTTTCGAGCGCTAATACTTGTTCGGACAGCGGAATCGCTTATCCGAGCGTGAGTTACTTATCGCAGAAGGTGATGAGTGAGGTATCCATATCCCGGAGGCGTAGGAGTCCCTTGGCTCGGTTGGCCTTGCCGCTTACGTGTACTCCGTCGTTTTCAGGATTCCACTATCGAAGTAGTCGAAAAGCACGAAAGATGTTCTGGCAGAAAGACTTTTTCCGAGGAAAATTTTGACGCAGAGGGGGTTCCCCCCTTCTAGCCCTCGAGGGAGGGTCGGGCTTTGCCGAGGCTAGGCTGACCCTTCCTTGATGGTTAGACTTTATTTGTGTATGTAAACGGGGTATATGAACGACTTGAAAACATCTTAAGGGTAGAAGCGACGTAGCTGTCAGATGTTCCAAGCGTTGCTGTAGACCTCGCCTTGACTGTTGGCCATCTTGTATGTTCCGGGCATCAAAGTCTTGGCGATGATGAACGGCCCTTCCCAGGGAGGCATGAGCTTGTGGCGCTTTCGGGCGTCTTGTCGTAGTCGAAGCACCAAGTTGCCCACCTGGAGGTCTCGGGACCGAACCCCTCGGGCGTGGTAGCATCGCAGAGACTGCTGATACCTTGCCGAGTGTAGTAAGGCCATGTCCCGAGCCTCTTCCAGCTAGTCCAGTGAGTCTTCTCGGTTGGTCCAGTTGCTTCGGTCATCGTACGCCCTCGTCCTCGGGGAACCGTATTCTAAGTCTGTGGGCAAGATGGCCTCGGCCCCATAGACTAGAAAGAACGGCGTGAAGCCCGTGGCTCGGCTTGGCGTCGTCCTCAGACTCCAGACCACTGAGGGGAGTTCCTTCATCCATCGCCTGCCGAACCTGTTGAGGTCGTTGTAGATCCTCGGCTTGAGTCCTAGCAGAATCATGTCGTTGGCACGCTCTACCTGCCCATTCGTCATGGGGTGAGCTATGGCGGCCCAGTCCACCCGGATGTGGTGATCCTCACAGAAGTCCAGGAACTTTCTGCCAGTGAACTGGGTGCCGTTCTCGGTGATGATGGAGTTCGGGACCCCAAAGCGATGGATGATGTTGGTGAAGAACGCCACCGCCTGTTCGGACCTGATGCTATTTAGGGGTCGGACCTCAATCCACTTGGAGAATTTGTCGATGGCGACCAGCAGGTGCGTGTAGCCCCCGAGTGCCTTCTGCAAGGGACCGACGAGGTCCAGACCCCACACAGTAAACGGCCAGGTGATGGGTATTGTTTGTAGAGCCTGAGCAGGCAGGTGGGTCTGCCTTGCGTAGAATTTACACCCTTGGCAGGTGCGTACAATCCTAGTGGTGTCGGCCACCGCGGTTGGCCAGTAGAAACCTTGTCGGAAGGCGTTTCCAACGAGGGCACGAGGTGCTGCGTGGTGACCGCAAGCCCCCGAGTGTATTTCTTGCAATAGTTCCTAACCTTCGGCGATGGATATGCATCGCTGGAGGATGCCTGAGGGGCTGCAGTGGTAGAGCTCCTTTCCGTCACCCAGCAAGACGAACGATTTGGCGCGCCGCGCCAGTCGCCGAGCTTCGGCTCTATCGAGGGGTAGCTCTCCTCGGTGGTGATATTGCAGGTATGGGGTCTACCAGTTTCGATTAGGCGTGACCCCATTCCGCTCTTCCTCGACGCGCAGTGCCTCACCCTCGGCGGCCGAGGGTGCCTCGGGTTGAGTCGAGGGTGCCTTGGGCAGGGCCGAGGGTGCCTCGGGCTGGGCCGAGGCCTTCTCGGGCTCAGGCGTGTCGTCGGTCTTGACGGAGGGTTGATGTAGGTCTCAGGAGAAGACGTCCGGAGGAACCGTTGTCCGCCCCGAGGCTATCTTAGCCAGCTCGTCCGCAGTCTCATTGTATCATCGAGCGACGTGGTTGAGCTCGAGCTCGTAGAACTTGTCCTCCAGGCGCTGAACCTCGTCGTAGTAGGCTTCCATCTTCGGGTCACGGCAATGGGAGTTCTTCATGACTTGGTCGATGACAAGCTGCAAGTCGCCACGAGCGTCGAGGCACCGAACCCCTAGCTTGATGGCGATGCGCAACCCGTTAACCAGAGCCTCGTACTCAGCCACGTTGTTGGATGCCGGAAAATGGAGGCGCAGTACGTAGCAGAGGTGCTTCCCGAGGGGTGAGATGAAGAGCAGGCCCGCGCCCGCTCCAGTCTTCATCAGCGACCCATCGAAAAACATGGTCTAGAGTTCCGGTTGGATCGGAGCTGCTGGAAGCTGGGTGTCGACCCATTCTGCCACGAAGTCCGCCAAGACTTGGGACTTGATGGCCTTCCGAGGGGCGAACGAGATTGTCCCACCCATGATTTCAACCGCCCACTTTGCGATCCTACCCGAGGCTTCTCGGCACTGGATGATCTCCCCCAGGGGGAAGGATGACACCACAGTCACCAGATGGGACTCGAAGTAGTGTCGCAACTTTCGCCGCGTCAGAATCACCGCGTATAGTAGCTTCTGGATTTGCAGGTAGCGGATTTTGGTCTCGGACAGTACTTCACTGATGAAGTAGACCGGCCTCTGGACGAGCAATGCATGCCCTTCTTCTCGTCTCTCGACCATGATCGCGGCGCTGACCACCTGAGTGGTAGCGGCGACGTAGATCAAGAGGGCTTCTCCGGCAGCGGGGGGCACCAAGATGGGCGCGCTTGTAAGGAGTGCCTTTAAGTTCCCGAGGGCTTCCTCGGCCTCGGGAGTCCAAGTGAAGCGCTCATTCTTCCTCAAGAGGCGGTATAGGGGTAGGCCTCTTTTGCCGAGGCGCGAGATGAAGCGGCTCAGAGCCACAAGGCATCCCATGACCCTCTGTACTCCTTTCAAGTCCTTGATGGGCCCCATGTTGGTGATGGCCGCAATTTTCTCCGGGTTGGCCTCGATGCCCCGCTCGGAGATGATGAACCCCAAGAGCATGCCTCGGGGGACTCTGAAGACACACTTCTCGGGATTAAGTTTTACGCCTTTCGCCTTGAGACACTTGAATGTCATTTCAAGGTCAGAGAGGAGGTCGGAGGCTTTCCTCGTCCTGACTACAATGTCATCGACATAAGCCTCGACCATTCAGCCAATGTGCTCTCCGAACACGTGGTTCATGCACCTTTGGTATGTCGCGCCTGCGTTCCTCAAACCAAATGGCATAGTGATGTAGCAGTACATGCCAAAAGGTGTGATGAAAGAAGTCGCGAGCTGGTCGGACTCTTTCATCCTGATTTGGTGATACCCTGAGTAGGCATTGAGGAACGATAGGGTTTCGCACCCAGCAGTGGAATCCACGATTTGATCGATGCGAGGCAGAGGGTAGGGAACTTTCGGACATGCTTTGTTTAGACCAGTGTAGTCTACACACATCCGCCATTTCCCGCCTTTCTTTCTCACAAGCACAGGGTTGGCTAGCCATTCGGGATGGAATACCTCTTTGATGAACCCTACAGCCATCAGCTTGTGGATCTCCTCGCTTATGGCTCTGCGCTTTTCTTCATCGAATCGACACAGAGGCTGCTTCATGGGTTGGGCTCTAGCTCGGATATCCAGCGAGTGTTCGGCGACATCCCTCGGTATGCCAGGTATGTCCGAGGGACTCCACGCAAAAACCTCGGCATTCACGCGGAGAAAGTCGACGAGCACTACTTCCTATTTGGGGTCAAGCTTGGAGCCGATCCGGATCTGCTTGGAGGCGTCGTTGCTGAGGTCGAGAGGGACGGACTTAACCGCCTCAGCTGGTTCGAAGTTGCCGGTGTGGCGCTTCGCATCTGGCGCCTCCTTGGAGAGGCTTTCCAGGTCGGCGATGAGGGTCTCGGATTCGGCGAGGGCCTCGGCGTACTCCACGCACTCCACGTCGCATTCGTACGCGTGTCGGTACGTGGGGGCGACGGTGATGACCCCGTTGGGGCCCAGCATCTTGAGCTTGAGGTAGGTGTAGTTGGGGACGGCCATGAACTTGGCGTAGCATGGTCTCCCCAGCACTGCGTGGTAGGTTCCTCGGAACCCGACCACCTCGAACGTGAGGGTTTCCTTTCGGAAGTTGGAGGGAGTCCCGAAGCAGATGGGCAGATCGAGTTGCCCAAGAGGCTGGACGCGCTTCCCGGGAATGATCCCATGAAAGGGCGCCGCGCCGGCCCGGATCGTGGACAGATCGATCTGCAGGAGCCCGAGGGTTTCGGCGTAGATGATGTTGAGGCTGCTACCTCCGTCCATGAGGACCTTGGTAAGCCTGACGTTGCCAATGACGGGATCGACAACGAGTGGGTACTTTCCCGGGCTTGGCACGCAGTCGGGGTGGTCGCCTTGGTCGAAGGTGATGGGCTTGTCGGACCAGTCTAGGTAGACTGGCGCCACCACCTTGACTGAGCAGACCTCCCGGCGCTCTTACTTGCGGTGCCGAGCCGAGGCGTTCGCCACTTGCCCACCGTAGATTATGAAGCAGTCGTGGACCTCGGGGAACTCCTCTGCCTTGTGACCCTCCTTGTCGTTGTCGTGGGCCCTGCCACCTTCCATCGGTGGCCCGGCCTTATGGAAGTAGCGCCGAAGCATGACACACTCCTCAAGGGTGTGCTTGACGGGACCCTGATGATACGGGGCATGACTCCTTGAGCATCTTGTCGAAAAGGTTGGCTCCTCCGGGAGGCTTCCGAGGGTTCTTGTGCTCGGCGGCGGCGACAAGGTCTGCGTCGGCGGCGCCGCGTTTCGCTTGCGACTTCTTCTTGCCCTTCTTCTTGGTGCCGCGCTGAGCGGACGCCTTGGGGACGTCTTCCGACTGGCGCCCCTGAGGCTGCTTGTCCTTTCGAAAGATGGCTTTGACTGCCTCCAAACCAGAGGCGAACTTGGTGGCGATGTCCATCAGCTCGCTCACCCTGGTGGGAGTCTTGGGACCCAGCTTGCTCACCAGGTCGCGACAAGTGGTGCCGGCGAGGAACGCGCCGATAACATCTGAGTCGGTGATGTTGGGTAGCTCGGTGCGCTGCTTCGAAAATCGCTGGATGTAGTCCCGCAGGGATTCTCCAGGCTGCCGGCGGCAGCTTCGGAGATCCTAGGAGTTCCCAGGGCGCACGTATGTGCCCTGGAAGTTGCCGGTGAAGGCTTTGACCAGGTCGTACCAGTTGGAGATCTGCGCCGGAGGCAGATGCTCTAGCCAGGCTCGGGCGGCGTTGGAGAGGAACAGGGGGAGGTTGCGGATGATGAGGTTGTAATTGTCCATTCCACCCAGCTGGCAGGCCAGCCGGTAGTCCGCGAGCCACAGTTTCGGCCTTGTCTCCCCCGAGTACTTAGTGATGGTAGTCGGGGCTCGGAACCAGGTCGGGAACGGTGCTCGTCGTATGGCCTGGCTGAAAGCTTGCGGACCGGGTGGTTCGGGCGAGGGGCTCTGATCCTCCCCGCTGCCGTAGCGTCCCCCACGCCTGGGGTGGTAGCCTCGGCGCACCTTCTCGTCGAGGTGGGCTCGATGGTCACGGCGGTGGTGCTCGTTGTCGAGGCGACCCGGGGCCGCAGACACTGTGTCCCGCGTGCGCTCGGTGTGGACCGAGGCTTCCCGCATGAATCGGGAAGTCACGGCACGATGCTCCGGGGGGTATCCCTGCCTTCGGGAGGCAGAGCTCTTGGCTCGTCGTACCGCGGCATCCTCCAGGAGATTCTTGAGCTCTCCCTCGATACGCTGCCCCTCGGTGGTGGATGGTTCCGGCATCGCTCGGAGTAGTACTGCTGCTGCAGCCAGGTTCTGGCCGACCCCACTGGAAGCCGGGGGCAGCCTCGCCCTAGCATCGTCGGTGATGCGGTGCTGAACGTCCTGGGCCAGATGACGTGGTTCTTCAGCCGGTGCTCGGCCTACCCACTCCTGCCCGATATTCTGCCGGAGCTGCACAAGTTGTCCTGCTTCCTCGTCGAGCCTGGCCTGCATCTCGCTGATTTGCTCGAGCTGTGCGTCCCGACCCCCCTCAGGGACTGGGACCACAGCTAGCTCCCGAAGGATGTCAACGCGAGGCGCAGGCCTAGGGGGATCGCCGTCCTCCGGCATACCAAGATGGTTGCCTTTGTCGGGACCCCCTAGATCGACATGGAAACATTCGCGACTTGGGCCACAATCCTCGCCGCCAGGGCTGTGGCTACCATCGGAGCAATCAGAGAGGCAGTAGTCCCATGCGGTCATGAAGTCCCGCATGGCACTGGGGTTACTGAGCCCGGAGAAATCCCAACCAGAGTTGGGCTCGTCATCTTCCTCGGAACCCAGGGGCCCGTAGGTCGAGACGGCCGTCAGTCGGTCCTAGGTTGACCACATATGGTACCCCGGAGGGTTTGGGTATGCCTTTATGAAAGCGTCCACCGAAGCGGGGTTGCTTGGTGGGTCGAAGCTGAATCTAAAAGGCACAGGATGGAAAACAGACGGTACCTCTTGATCGACGGATGGTGACGGAGTCACGTCGGAGACGGACTGCACCGTTATCTCAGGTACGAGGCTAACGCCCAGCAAGTCCTTCGCGAGCGTGCTGGCGTCGTCCGTCTGCTTGGGGTTGGCGTGTTGCGGGGATACGACGCTCGTCTTCCTCTCAGACGCGAGGTCAACGCCCGACGTGTCCCCCGCTGGGGCGCCGGCGCCGTCGACTCGCTCGACAGCCGACGAGGTGCCGCCTCCTACTTGGCCATGGTTGCCCCGTCTCCTCCTCCGAAGGTGGGGAAGGTGACGGGACAGACCCGGATGCTGTTCTTCCGCCACGCGGGGAAGACATCGTCGATTCCGCCGCCGGCGGGCGGGCTGACAGCCGCCATTGTCGTTGTCGCTCGGTGGAGGAAGGAGTATCATGTCGTAGCTGCCGTCGAGGGACAGGAACACAAGACTCCCGAAACAGAGCATCGTCCCAAGCTGGAGAGGTGGCTGGAGACTACCCATCTTGAGCTTGACAGGAAGTTGTTCATCAACACGTAGCAGGCCCCTACCTGGCGCGCCAACTATCGGCGTTTCGACCCCGGGGGGTCCCTAGACCGACGAGTAAATTGTCGCTGTGTGTCCCAGCCCAGATGGGTCGGCACGAGATGGAGCACAAGGGGGGAAACAGTGAGGGGAAACCGCGGCCTCGTGTTGTCCTGCGCCCAGGGCGGATGCACTTGCAGTAGGGGGTTACAAGCGTTCGCGAGGGAGAGAGAGAGAGCCTGTTCGTCAGCCCGTCCTCCCACGCGGCCACCTTTTTTCGTACGAGGGCCCTGGACCTTCCTTTTATAGACGTAAGGAGAGGGTCTAGGTGTACAACAGGGGGTGTAGCAGTGTGCTAATGTGTCTAGCAGAGAGGAGCCAGAGCCCTATGTACATGCCGATGTGGCTGTCGAAGAGGTTTTGGAGCCCTGTTCGTGTGGCGTCGTGGGCGTCGGAGGAGCGCTTGAGCCCTGTAGAAGCACAGCTATTGGGGCTGACGGGACCTTGCTGACGTCCCCTTGCTTTCGTAAGGGGCTGAGAACCGCCGTCGTCATGGAGCATGCGGGGTGCCATCATTACTTGTTTTACCGGGGCGAGCCAGATGGGACGCCTGTCTTGTTCCCCGTAGCCTGAGCTAGCTAGGGGTAGGGTAATGATGTACCCCCCTGCGACGTGGTCGGTTCGAGCCCAAGCTCGGGCGAGGCGGTGACTCCTCCGAGGTCGAGGCTGAGTCCGAGCCCGGGGGTCGGGCGAGGTTGAGTCTGAGCCCGGGGGTCGGGTGAGGCGGAGACCATCCTCTGAGGTCGAGGTGCAGTCCGAGCCCGAGTGGGTCGGGCGAGGCAAAGACCGTCCTCCAAGGTCGAGGTGGAGTCCGAGCCTGGGGGTCGGGCAAGGCGGAGACCGTCGTTCGAGGTCGAGGTGGAGTCCGAGCCCTGGGGTCGGGCGAGGCGGACCTTCCTATGACGCCCAAGGCTGGACTTGGCTGCTGTCAGCCTCACCCTGGCAGGTGGCACAGCAGTCGGAGCAGCAAAGGCGGCGCTGTTTTCCTGTCAGGTCAGTCAGTGGAGGGGCGAGGTGACTGCGGTCACTTCGACCTTGTCGACTGGAGAGCGCGCGTCAGGATAAGGTGTCAGGCGATCCATGCATTGAATGCTCCTGCGATCCGGTCGGCCGACGAGGCAATCTGGCCAAGGTTGCTTCTCTGTGAAGCCTGCCCGAGCTGGGCCTCAGGCGAGTCGAAGGTCATGTCCCTTGAGTGGATGGAGCCTTGACCTGCATTGCGCCCATCAGGCCTTTACAGCTTTGTGCTGATGGGGGTTACCAGCTGAGATTAGGAGTCTTGGGGTACCCCTAATTATGGTCCCCGACAATTATCTGCCGTACATAATATGTTCCATGTATCTCAATTGAAGAAGTGCCTACGGGTTCCTGATCGAACCATCGATGTGGTAGATGTTGTCTTGGAACCAGACTTAACGTATTCAGAGAATCACATTCGAGTTTTGGATCAGAAGGACAGGATCACCCGAAAAAGGACTCTTAAATTTTATAAGGTACAATGGAACCAGCATGCTGAAGATGAAGCTACCAGGGAAACTCAAGATTTCTTAGAAAAGAATTTTCCTAGGTTTTTAGCTTCATGTAACCTGTAAGATATGTACATTTGATTATAAAGGTGAAATAAACCCCATACCACCCCCTGCTCTATAAGACAAGTAAGGAAATAAAGATGTGACGTGTTTCCTTTTCCATTACTTACCCTAGGACCTTAAATCTCAGGACGAGATTTTTCATGGGGGGAAGGATGTAACACCCTTGGTGTTACTGGCACTAAAACATGAGCATAACATCATGTGCATTGACATTTCATGTTGCTTGTCACACCTAGAATGCATTCACTAGGTAAAATTTTCAAACAAGTTGTGATGAGGTGACTTGATGTGTGATTAACCCTAGGGTAGGGTACTTAACCCTGAATTAGGGCTTACGGATGAGAGTGAAGCCAAAATGAGTAAAAATCTCAAACGACACTAGAAATGTTCACAAGATATCAAAGTTGATGAACTTTAGTGGCACAAAAACCCTAAAGTACTCAAAACCCTAAAAGAAACCCTAGAAAACCCTAATTGGAACGCTAGGGGGTAAATGTAAATTCTAGGCACTTTTGGACCAAATTGAAAATAGCAAAATGATAGAACACCATAAACCAAGTAACTTTCACATTAGAGAATTTTCATGTGGAGTGATGGAATTTGGACTTATTTCCAAAACACCCCATGAACACTATAGGGTTAATTCTGAATTTTAATGAAATGAGGTCAACTTTGGAGCTCTATATCTCTAAATCTAGAAGGATTTTGCCCTAGGTCAACACATCAAAATTGTAGAGCTATGATAGGAGTATAACTTTGCTTAAGTGACTAAGCCTTGATCACATACAAAATTTGGAGTAAAATGGACTCAAAGTTGGGCTGTCAGTCACTACTATAGACTGAATTATGGCCACCAGTGAACTTGGAAGAACTTAGAGATCAATTTTGAATGGGATCCAGTGATTGATTGGGTATGGTTGCTATAACAAAAACAAAGATGGATTATGGGACAACATTTTTGCTACATGTTGGGGACTTGTTCTCAAATGCTTCGGATTAAGAACAAGGCAACATAAAGTGTTAAATGATGAGGTCCTTCGTCCCTCGAAACATTATTTCCCTTCAGGATATAATGTACTCTGGACGAAGGTCACAAATAATATACCTTCGTAAGTGCGATAAGTTATGACGAAGGACGTATGAGCAACATTAAAAGTAATATAAACATTTAAACTTTATTATCATGTCATTTCTATTTTATTATCGTACATCAATAGAAATGACTTCAAATTACAAGTGTACCTTCGGGTTGCAGAAAGACAAAAGTACACGGATGACGCAAAAGTAAATGCCAGATCAGCGTGAACAGTACGGGAGTACTGTTCATCTATTTATAGACGCGGGACGCAGCCCACGTAAAATTACATTCATGTCCATTACATTTGCCAATGACTTATGGAAATCTGTCAAGGCCCAAGTAGTCTTTTCATCTTTAAGTCGGTTCCCCTCTCTGCTATCGCGACGAAGCTTCCCTGCGCACAGCTTCGGCTGTGCACCATCCTTCGTGGAGCTTGGTAATCAGCCCGTCCTCCATTTTAATCCCCCTTCGTCTGGTTCAGGCTTCGTCCTGACCGCACTTCATGTTCATAATTCTGAGTCCGAAGATACCTGTTCACATAATCCACTTGGAAGACATTGTCAAATCATGTTTTTGAGGACCTTCGGAGGACGAAGGCCCCCAACAGTAGCCCCTCGCAATATTAATTTAATGATAAATTCAGATTGCGATATGGACGAAGGCCTTGAGCCGAAGGTCCGAAAAAACACCTTCCCTTTGCTAGAATAGCAACATTCACTGACAAGCGGGGTCTTTCAATTTTCAACGCCCTGGGGGTATAAATAAGATCATACCGCAAACTTATTTGGTACGCACACTTGCCATCTGCTTCGGCCCACTAAATTTTTAGCTCTTGTGCACTAAGATTTGCTGATCTTTTTGATTTTGAAGCTTCGGCCTTGAAAATAGTTTTTTAGCGTTTCCGAAGATGTCTGAAGGTAAGAAGATCCCTGCTGAGACGAAGCTGAGTCTCGACGAAGAGAAGAACTTGGGGTTCCTTATAGCGATGGCGGAGACCAATACGGAGAAAATCACCAAGGAGATTCTTGAAGGTTTGTCCAAAGATACTGGTGACAGCGACAGTTATGATGTAGAAAGTGGTGGGGAAGAGTCCGAAGATCGACCATGGCGGCCAAGTCACACGGTTTTCGGGAAAACCACTATTAAGCAGAATCATATTGATAATATGAGGGGGAGGTATTTTCGAGATATATCTATTGTGAGGGTTGATGCTGGAGAAAAAACTTCTCCCACCCCCGAAGAAGATGAAGTCGTAATCTTCCGAAGCTTTCTCAAGGCTGGGCTTCGATTCCCCCTAAGCAACTTTGTTGTTGAAGTCCTGAAGACATTTCAAGTCTACCTTCATCAAATTACTCCCGAAGCTATCATAAGAATGGGGATGTTTGTCTGGGCTGCGAGAAGCCAAGGTTTAGAACCAAATGCTAAAAGCTTTTGCAACATTCATGAGTTGTTATATGAGACGAAGCCCTGGGGGAAAGAACAATATCACAACAACTTTGGGTGTTACAGCTTCGGTGCCCGCTCTGGGTCAAGCCGCCCTGTGCCGACCTTTCGGAAGAGGTGGCCCGGAGCCTGGATGACTGAATGGTTCTATGTAAAGAATGACCTAACAGCGCAAGAAGATGTCAAGAGTATCATTATGCGCCCCATCTGGCAACGCTTCGGACTCTGAAGGCCGAAGGTTGAAATGGATGAAGCAGCCGAGGAATGCCAAAGAGCCTTCGGTGTAGTCTGCTCTTTTATTGGGACAAGGGACTTGATTCAAGAACATATTGCCTTCAGGGTGTGGCCACTTGCAGAAAAGTGGGAAATGCCGAAGGAGACCATCAAAGAGTCCGACGAAGGCGGACTGGTCAGACTGAAATACACATTCAAATACGGGGATAAATTTGTTGAACCTGATGACGACTGGTTGAAAAACATTGAAACATTAAGTGACGAACTGCTTGGGGTGTACTCGAAGGCCGAGAACACTGCGTTATCAGCAGCCTTCGGAGGCCGAAAGAAGAAAAGGCTCAACCGGGTATTTGACGCAGTCGGGTTTGTCTACCCTGACTATCACTATCCGGTGTCGGGTCGCAAAAGAAAAAATACTTCTCCTGCGACAGAAGCTACCACGAGTGCCACTAGCGAGCCAGCGCCGCAAAGGAAAAAGATAAAGGTGCTCACTCACCGAGCGCGTTTTATCGAGCCGGCCACAGTGCCAGAATTTATTGGTGAAGTCTCTTTGGCCTCTGAAGCTACAGAACCAGCTCCAGTGCCGAAGATGAAAGAAAAGACTGAAGCGCCTTCAGCAGAAAAAGCAGAGAAACCGAAGATTGAAGAGCCAAAAATATCGGAAATCTTAAGTCCTCCAGCAAATGTCGAAACAATAAAAAATCAAAAGGGCCCGTCGGTGACCCCGAAAAGAAAAAGAATGGTGAACGTGCTAGATGTTTTGGAGACAATTAAGTCTTCAAGCACAACTCCAAAGAAGACTATTGAAGTTGCTGAAGTGTCTACCGAAGCTGCAGTTGCTGAAGCTTCGAAGCAACAACCTGAAGCTGAAGCTGGGCCTTCAGAGCCCACCAAGGAACAATCTTTGGAAACAAAAATATCAGAACCAAATTTGGTTGAAGAAATTGACACTGCCGCCCCCGAAGCTCCTTCCAGCATATGCGATTACATCGTACGACATACTTCGGGGAAGAAATTATCTGAAGAAGAGACTTACGAAGCCAACTACTATGCCAGAGAGCTAAAATATCTGAAGGGGGCAGTAGTGTTTAATGGGACAAATGAAGATGACTTCCTGTACTGCCTTTCTGATAATAAAGAACTATCTGTCTGCCGAGAGATGGCTAGAAGTATGGGGTTCCCGAAGCTCGAAGCTGGATTATGTGCTATGACAAAGGAGGATCTCGCGGACAGTCTTGCGTACAATAGCCTAAAGGTATGGGAATTAGACGCTTGAATTTTTTTTAATACATAATTCATTCTTTTATTCTTATATGGATTCTTTTTCGTATAGGGCTTAATCCTAAGCAACGCATTAAGAGCACAAAAGAGTGCCGAAGATGAGAGCTATGAAATTGCGTTCAACAATTTACGCTCAGAAGTTATTAAACTGAGAAACGAAGCTCTAGAAAAAGATAAAATTCTGCTTACATTAGTAGACAAAATAAAAAAGGACGAAGCTGCCGCAAAGGTTCAGGCCGAAGCTCAGAGACGCGAAATTAAAGATCTTCAGAAGCAATTGGCCCGAGCGAAAGAAGAACGCATACTTGAAGAAACAAGACGGGAATGCAGCGACCAATGGGCTGATCATTTGGAAGCAACCGTGGAAGAGCTTCGGTCGTCTAAGAAAAAATGCTTCGAAAAATCCATGGAATGCGTAAAGAAAATTAAAACCAGCTTCGCCAGCGTGGGCGCATTTTCTAGTGAAGAGAATTTCTCAAGAGGCAATCCCGAAGGTCCAATAGAATGGATCAGTCACGAAGCAGAGGCCTTCGAGGAAATCCTGAGTAGCCGCGGTGACATCTGCGCTTTTTCGGGCGCCAGGGGAGTTGCTACTGTCTTGGAGAAGAAAGGTTGTGAACATGTAAAATCTTTAGCTCAGTCCGAAGCTGCCTTATCCTCCGAAGACATCAAAGACCCCTCGGCCGAAGCAAGCATGGTTGGTGGCAAATTCTTTACTGATGTCTGGGACAACGGCGGCCGAGAAATGGCACAAGAAATTATTCAAAGGAGTGAAAAAGGCATCCATGATGCTAGGAAAGTGACAGAAGTTGCCGAAGGGCAAATAGGTATTAATTAGTCGCTCTTATTGTGTTGTAATTTTTATTTCAAACTTTGCTCGCGGTTTGTAATAGTAATGCAAAAATATTCTCTTCCCTCAGAACCTGCTGGATCGTCTGTTGACCCTCACACAAAAGAGGATGACGAAATCAAACAAATGGCCGAAGCTATCATGGATAAAGTTGTTGAACAACTTCTAAATGAGGCTGCCGAAGTAGTATTAAGAGAAAACTAGGTGTTATTAGAAAAAACATTTGAAGAGTGATCTATGTCATATTTTGTACATTTGAATGTAATATACAAGTCTCTTTTCATTATTCAATTCTTTACGATGCATGAAATTTTACATACATACCATTTTTGAGCCTTCGGCGAAAAAACACCTTCCCTTCTTTTCATGCTTTGTGAAGAAGACATTCTCCGAAGCTGTGCAATTTCAATATTACTCTGATGAAGCACGTCCATGCTTTGTGAAAACATTCTCCGAAGCTGTATTCCGAAGATTATCATTGTATTCCCTCGTGACTTTACACAATTTTCACTTTCTCAAAGCGTCCTTTCGAAGGTTGATACTGTGTCCCCTTCTTTTGCCATATGCAACATGATGTATGATGCTTATGCTATGCAAAATGATGTGATGATGTTATGTTATGCAAATGACATTTGTTCCGAAGATACACACAAAATATATTTGTAAGCTCTGCATTCCCTTAGGAACGTCTTTGGAGCTTCTTCGCCTTTTACTTAGGCGGTATCATCGTTGACTTTTCGCTGTAAGCTCTGCATTCCCTTAGGAACGTCTTTGGAGCTTCTTCGCCTTTTACTTTAGGCGGTATCAGCGTTGACTTTTCGCTGTATGCTCTGCATTCCCTTAGGAACGTCTTTGGAGCAAAAAACTTACACTGCGCTCCCTTTGGAACGGCTTTTTGTAACTTCGGCAACTTACTCTGCGTTCCTTAGAACGACTTTTTGTTGCTTCGAAGGATTTTTAATAATTCGAAGGTCCTCCTTGTTACCGCAAATTTTTAAGCTTCAGCAACTTAAGCCTGTGGAGAAGATAGGTTTTCCTGATAACCAACCACGAAACTGTTACATGAAAACTGAAATGTTCTTTATTACACAGAAAATAGAACTAAACGGAAAAGACTGCTATCAAAGTAGGATATTTGTCAATAAATGTGCTTCGACTCTGGCACAGTACTATTGACTGTGCGAGCTTCAGATTGCTCTCTGAGATCCCTTTGGTGCGGAACATATTGGCTCCCTTCTGGCTGTTGGCCTTGTTGCAGCGGAGGTGGGGGCGGGGGCTGTTGCCATGAAGCTTGAGGTTGACTCGCCGAAGCTACGGAAACTGCAGGGTGGTTGCCCACGTATTCCGGGATGTAAGGCTGATGGTACGAAGCAATATGCATGACCTGCTTCGGCTGGCCCTGTTGCGCTACAGCTTCTGCTAGCTCCTTTTGTTTCTGGATGGTAACATGGCACATCCTAGTGGTATGGCACTTGTTTTCACCACAGAATAAGCAAAATACCCTCCTTGGTTGATCTCCAAATCTTCCGCCGAAGCCCCTGGCGCCTCTGCCTCTTGGAGCTGGTGGCCGGAAGAAAGTTTGCTGTTGCCCCGAAGCCTGTGAGGAGCTCTGCGGTCTGTTCTGCTGACTCCCCTTATCATCATTTTGAGTGGAGTTGTGGATGGACCTGACATGCCTCGGATAAAATCTTCCTCCGAAGCCCCTGGTCATTTCAGAAAATCTGAAAGCCTCCTCCCTTCTTTGGCGAAAGTCATTGTCGGCACGAATCTACTCGTCCATCTTTTGGAGCAGCTTCTCCAGAGTCTGAGGAGGCTTCCTAGCAAAGTATTGAGCTGCAGGTCCAGGACGAAGCCCCTTGATCATGGCTTCGATGACAATTTCATTGGGCACCGTTGGTGCTTGCGCCCTCAAACGCAAGAACCTTCTGACATACGCCTGAAGGTATTCTTCATGATCCTGAGTGCACTGGAACAAGGCTTGAGCAGTGACCGGCTTCGTCTGAAATCCTTGAAAGCTGGTTAACAACATATCCTTCAGCTTCTGCCATGAAGTGATCGTTCCTGGTCGAAGGGAGGAATACCAGGTCTGAGCAACACTCCTGACGGCCATAACGAAAGACTTTGCCATGACTGCAGCATTGCCACCATACGAAGACACTGTTGCTTCGTAACTCATCAAGAACTGCTTCGGGTCTGAATGGCCATCAAACATGGGAAGCTGGGGTGGCTTATAGGACGGAGGCCAAGGTGTAGCCTGCAGCTCAGCGGACAGAGGAGAAGCATCATCGAAAACAAAATTTCCATGATGGAAATTGTCATACCAGTCATCTTCGTTGAAGAAGCCCTCCTGACGAAGGTCTTTTTGTTGAGGCCTTCGGTTCTGCTCATCGTGGGTAAGATGACGGACTTCTTCAGAAGCTTCGTCTATCTGCCTTTGCAGCTCAGCTAGCCTGGCCATCTTTTCTTTTTTCCTCTGCACCTGTTGATGAAGCATCTCCATATCCCTGATCTCTTGGTCTAGTTCATCCTCCTGAAGCGTCGGGCTGACGGCCTTCCTCTTCTGGCTTCGGGCCTCCCGAAGAGAGACGGTCTCCTGGTTGGGGTCCAGCGGTTGCAGTGCTGCGGCCCCAGTCGCTGAAGCTTTCTTCGGCGCCATAGCGAGGGTCTATAGCTTCCGAAGGTGTTCGAAAAACTCGAAATGGAAGTGAGTTCACCGGAGGTGGGCGCCAATGTTGGGGACTTGTTCTCAAATGCTTCGGATTAAGAACAAGGCAACATAAAGTGTTAAATGATGAGGTCCTTCGTCCCTCGAAACATTATTTCCCTTCAAGATATAATGTACTCCGGACGAAGGTCACAAATAATATACCTTCGTAAGTGCGATAAGTTATGACGAAGGACGTATGAGCAACATTAAAAGTAATATAAACATTTAAACTTTATTATCATGTCATTTCTATTTTATTATCGTACATCAATAGAAATGACTTCAAATTACAAGTGTACCTTCGGGTTGCAGAAAGACAAAAGTACACGGATGACGCAAAAGTAAATGCCAGATCAGCGTGAACAGTACGGGAGTACTGTTCATCTATTTATAGACGCGGGACGCAGCCCACGTAAAATTACATTCATGTCCATTACATTTGCCAATGACTTATGGAAATCTGTCAAGGCCCAAGTAGTCTTTTCATCTTTAAGTCGGTTCCCCTCTCTGCTATCGCGACGAAGCTTCCCTGCGCACAGCTTCGGCTGTGCACCATCCTTCGTGGAGCTTGGTAATCAGCCCGTCCTCAATTTTAATCCCCCTTCGTCTGGTTCAGGCTTCGTCCTGACCGCACTTCATGTTCATAATTCTGAGTCCGAAGATACCTGTTCACATAATCCACTTGGAAGACATTGTCAAATCATGTTTTTGAGGACCTTCGGAGGACGAAGGCCCCCAACACTGCAGATAGATGATCAAGTTGCCGCACAAAAATTGGAGAACCAAGGTCGCTCTGTCAGATGCTCTGATGATGATCACCATGGTACAGTACTGAAAAAGATCAGCAGATGCAGTGTACCTCGCCGCCGGTGACCCTGTGCCTGGATTCACGCCGGCCGCCACAATTCGTGCCTCGGATAAGTGGATTATGCTCGGCGGTGAAAAGATCTTCACCGTGGATGAGTTTGGGGCACTGTGGCCGCCCTATCGCCGTACCCACTTGCCGACGATGTGGCTGTGTGGTCGTCGCCGTGGCTGCTGCTGTTCATTCGGTCACGACACGCTTTAGGCTATTTTACCACGTTGCTTTGAGCCGTGGAGCCAAACCAGCGATAACTGTACGCCTTTGTCCAGTGAACGCCACGGTAGATCGCCGTGGTGACTCATTCCCTCTCTCCGGTCGCTAGCACATTTTCTCAAAATTGAACGCCACCACTGATGGACCCTATAAATTGATGCCCCAGTGAGCTCCGCTAGGTTATTACGCGTCCAGTGCACCAGCCCTCGCCTCCGATTAGCCACCGTAGCTCGCGAATTTCAAACTTCCCCCAATTTGGTTCTCCGCGCCGCCGTGAACCACCACACCGTGAACTGTCGTTTCCAGGTCCATTCACATCCTCCTTACCCTCGTTTCAGCACCCTTGTGTGCTATGGATGCTTATTGGCCCAGCCAATTGAACTAGACCGCGTCAGATCACTGGGAACACCTCGGGTTGTCCTCGATTTGCGCCATCATCGTGGACAGAGAGATTTTGAGCTAGAACTTTGTTATTGATAGAGGGATTAGGGTCACCAAGGGTAGAATTTGGTGTCGACCAAGTAAGAAGCTTAGCCTTTGCGTATTCTGGCTAGTACAAGCTCGCCGGAGCAGCCGCTCCGTCGTCCGTGGTCGGGGACCCGATCTTGCGAAGAAACAAAAAGGGAGGGGCCTTGGTGCAAACGTCAGAGACACAGATGAATAGTGCTAAGGATTCTTACTTAGTTATTCAAAAAGTCGAGGTCCTCTTTGTAAAGCCACCAACGCGGGCGCGCGCGCGGGCGCGTTTCCCTGTTCATGGGCCGACTCGGGCTCGTTTAAGCCCATTACTATTCATTCCTTTTCTTTTTCTTTTTCTACTAGGCTTAAGGAATTTGTAGAAAATTCTAGAAAAATGATAAAAATATGTGAACAATTTTACTAGATTCCTAATTTCCACTAGAATTTAATAAAAATAGTTCCAAGGTTTTTAGCCCAACTAATAACTATTTAATATTTAAGAAGGCCTAAACCTAGACTTTTGGAATTTTAGAAATTATTTGATAACTCCAAAAATCACAAAACTTTTTGGGTAAGTGTAATTTGGTAACTAGAACCCATGGGTGAAGTTTGACATGTTTTGGACATTGTTTGATCCCCAAACCCAAAACCCTAGCCTTATAGGTAATATTTGCCTTATTCTAGTAGAGTACTGACTCGGAAAACCCTAGTTTCTCTGGTATACCGTGAAGGAATGTTGTATTCAAGACACAACTTGATGTCTCTCTACTATAATTGCATATTCATAGCATCACATGAGCATTCATGTATATGTATGGTTATGCATAGAAAACGAAGAAGAAGTAAGTGTCGAAGAAGAAGAGACTGCACCACCAACTGAGACTCCACCTACCGGGAATTGTTTTTATTTTGATATCTGTGGAACAGATCCCGAATCCCCTACAACACAAGGCAAGCCCCGGTGCATTTACCTTTCCTTGTGATTTTAAACTATTTATCACTTGAATGATGCATTAGGTAATAGGAGTTGGGTGCTACATAATTGCTGCATTTCCTTCCTTGAAGTTGACTACCATTCCTTGATTACCTGTTTTATTAAAAGGTTTTCTGATGCTTAGTCTTGCTTTAGAAAACAAAAATGTTTTAGTTTTAACAAAAGATGATGCTTCTGATGGAATGGGATGTTTTCCAATATAAAACTTGATGGTGGATCCATCATGGCTGTGATGGGTTCAACATCGAACAAGATGTACCTCTGTCAGGTACCAAATTTTGGGATTGAAAATGATAAATACGAGACCAGATGGGTGACTTGCACGAGAAGGAAGTCTCGGTGTAGTGTCTCCATCTGAGTCGATTAAGGACCGTGTCGATGTAGTCTTGATGATTGAGGACCTTTTAACTGGTCACATGCCTCGTCATGGGTAAGCTTTGCCTCGGGCAGACCAATACCAGAAAGGCCAACACGCAATGGGAGTGGAGAGATGGCGAGAGTAGTGTGTACCCTCCGTGGCAAGAGGCTGGACGGTGGTGTATCTGTGCTCTCGGTTAGCGTGAACCGGTCTGGTCTTGAGAACCCCGGTGGCAAGTTGACATATACAAGGTTTAAGTGCTACATATGTCATGTGATTGGAGATCCCCGGCTGGGTATTAATTGATTCGGATCGCCATTACTTCTCGGATATGGAGACTTGGTCACTGCCCTACACGTAGCAATCCAGTAAAGTAAAAGGGTGATAAAAGACGGCTAGTGTAGGCCAAGTGCTTGAACTAGGGTAGAGAGAACTCTAGCTACAGGTAATGACTTAACTTGGCAATAAAACTGATTTTTTTAAGGATCCACTATTAGTAAGCATTTCTACAAATAGAGTCTTTGATTCTTGAATAGCCTTACCTTGACTCCCTCAAGCCAGCATATCCTTGAGAGTCTTTTCTTTTGTCGGGTAAGACTTGCGAAAGTACACTCCGTACTCAGGGTTTTCGAACTCATGTTGTTGTAGGAGAGGAAACAGCAGAGTTTTGTTGTTTCTGTTCAAAGGTGGTACCCAAGGAAGAATCCCAGCAGTGAAGATGGTCGCGGGAGGATGTTGGCCTCCCACTTGAAAAACAATAAACTCTTGTGTGCGGGAGGGTGTTTTGCCTCCCTGGTCTGTAATAATACTATAAGCACTCTTAGTACCATGGTATTGTAGTAATAATAATACTCTCTCTCTAAATTTGATGAATGTAAATTAAGTTATTGTAATTTGCTTCCGCTTATTCTTTCCTCCGATGTGACTTGATATATTTGTGACGAGTGAAGTGCTCTTGGGCGAAATAATGAGGATACAGTTACCGAACTTGTCGAGTGATTAAGTGCATCTGCAGGGTTGCCCAAGGTCCTTAGGACAAGGACAACTGTAGGTGGGCCTACCTTAGGAGGTTCCATCACACCCACCTTAAAATTCTTTCAGGGTCAAGGGAAATCATCGAAACAATTCTGTTTTGGTGCTGCGACACCGTCTGTTGGGTCGTTGGCCCGTGTATCGCGTCGAAGCCCATTAGGGGCGAGACCAAGGGTCACGCACACCCTAATACTTTATTTATTCAGCAAACGCCATCACATTAGGGTGGGTTTGCCTAGATTATTCTGTCATCGAACAATATCGCCGACATTGGCTTGTGAGACCCCATCTCATAATCAACACGGTTTGGTTGTGTTCTTCCTGTTCTTGCTGGTGCTCTTGATTGCCCTTGCAGGGATAAGACTTTGTGGCAAGGTCACTCGTGTGTCATGGGTGATAATCAATGGAGCAGTGGTGTAGTGATTGTGAGGAGCCGTTCGCTCGGAGCCTTGGATCATCAACGTCGAGATATCCACCCAATGAAGTTATCGTACCTCACAGAAGATCAGGCCTCGTTCTCCATCAAGTGTTATCAAGATTTAGGTTTTCTCGTGAGGTATAATCTTACCTTTAGATTCTCTTTTTTTGTCCTATAAACTTACCTTTGCACAATTTAGTTTTGGAGTACACAGTTCTGAGTTCATGTCCTATGTCAAGGTCTTGTTGCTGATTTAGATTTGTGTTAGGTCAATTTGATCATTACCATCTGCTGCCACCCAACAAACTCAATCACGACAAACCAATCCATCCACAAAACCAACCTACCCACAAAACCGACCTATCTACAAAACTGATCTATTCACCCTTCATTTGCCTCGCCAACAACCCTAATGAGGTTGCTGGGTTAGTTTTTTGGGTCAGTTCGGTCATCACCATCCACTATCATTCCACAAACTCGATCTCGATAAACCGACCCAATCACCCAAACCGACCATACCCATAAAACCAACCCCACCCTTCAAGCGCCTCGCTATAAATCCTTATTCGGAGTCCAAACTTAAAACGGTCGTAACTTTCGCGTTGGAACTCGAATCGGGCCATTTTTTCAAATCGCACAGAATTAAATTTCCAAAATTTTGCATTTTTAAATTCCCCAAATTAGGGTCATAAATAGGAGTTCCATTTTCCAAATATTTAATCCGATTTTAGGCCAAACTTGCAAAAATTCCAAAGGACCCGTCTTTGTGCAAAAAATCTAAAATTGGTGTGTTTCCTTCTTATGTGTTGCTGCAAAAGAGGAAAAATATAAAAAATTTTGAAAAAAAGAAAAATCACAAAAAAAAACAACGACTGCCGAAGAGGCTAAGAAAGAAGAAGAAGCTTCACAATTAGAGAGACGTATAGGTACATTTTATCTGCTCTTGAGTTTTGGCTTCATAATAACTTAGCTTTGTAATATATAACTAAATGATTTCTTATATAGCGGAACTTTCGCCACCACCAGAACCGTATAATGTTGAAAATGATCTAGAGCTAAACGAAACCCTTGCCGAATTCAAGGTGGTGCATGGAGCAATAGACAAAGCTATTGATACAGTGCTGAACGAAGCTACTGAGAAAGTTCTGAAGGAAGATTGATAGATTTTTTGTAGAAAACTCTTTTCAAATTCATGTTTGAGAAGTCTGTAAAAACATTTTCAAGTATGTGCTTTGCTTTATGTAAAAACAATTATGTGAATTGTATTCTCTATATAATTTCTTTGTGTACAATATTTCTTTATATAGCGTGAAATAAGTATACGTACCGTTTTGAGCCGAAGGCGAAAAAACACCTCGCTTTTTTCACGCTTCGTAAAGAAAAACTTCTTCATCTGAAGGTCTTGTAATATCTTAGAGAATATGTCTGCTGAAGACGAAGCATTTCCCCTTATTTGCCCTTTTGCTTCCATTATACACTTCTTATAAAAAACATGTGTGAAGCAAAAGAGAGGTCATCAAAGTTAAATGTGCCTTAATCTTTTTAGATTTTGATCTTTTTCGTTCCTTAGTGAACTGCTTCAGAGTCCTTTTTCACCTATACATAATGGGAGCAATTCCCCTTCTTCTTACTTCATACTTGGTCCAAGATGGTATGATGCATGATGGTATGATGATATGATGCATGATGCTTGGTGCAAGATGATGATAAAGAAAAGAGGAAAAACATTGTATCAAGACTCTACATTCCCTTGGGAGCAACTTTGGAGTCTTTTACATCTTTACTAGGTGTTTCTCTTGAGCTATGCATCCCCTTAGGAATGACTTCGAAGCTTTTACACCTTTACTAGGTGTTTCATTTGAGCCCTGCATCCGCTTAGGAACGACTTTAGAGCTTTTACACCTTTACTAGGTGTTTCATTTGAGCTCTGCATCCCCTTAGGAACAACTTCAGAGTTTTTACACCTTTACTAGGTGTTTCATTTGAGCTCTGCATCCCCTTAGGAACGACTTCAGAGCTTTTCTGACATTTTTGTTACACTCGATGGTGTAACCTCAGATTTATTATAGAGTGCCGAAGGATATACCTTCTTGAAGTATCTTAAGACAAATATAAAGAAAACAAAACTGAAATTATAGTAGATTTTTGAAACAACTTTAGATGTTTGATCCAGCCCTTAGGCGCTTCAGTAGATATGCTTGGACTCTAGTACAATATTGTTTACTGTTCTAGCTTTAGATTGCTCCCTTGTATCATGATGTGGTATATCTTGTATGGGGAACTATGGCTAGACCTGAAATTGCCCTGGATGTTGCTGGTTATATGGCGAAGGTGGTGCTTGCATGGGCGGTTGAGGCAGGACCCATCGAGCTGAAGAATGACTTGCCAAAGCAACTAAGGCTGAGGGTTGTGGACCTGGGTGTTGACTGCGGACATACTCTGAGATGTATGGAGAATAATATGAGGTAGTGTGAAGGACCTGCTTTGGTTGATTCTGTTGTGCTTCAGCTTCGACGTTCCTTCTATTTTTGGATTGTGACTTGGCATGTTCTTATTGTATGCCCCTTGTCTTCTCCACAGGATAGACAGAATAATTTCCTTGGTTGGCAGTTGAATCTCCCTCCAAAACTCCTTCCTCTTCTTCCACCTCATGAAACTGGTGCTATGAAGGTACTCTGCTGAGTTGCTATTGATTGAGAGTGATTTTGCTGCCCTTGAGTATGGCTGTTTTTGTCTTTATTGACTTGGAATATGGATGGTTCTGACATGCCTTAGATTGAACCATCCACCGAAGCCCCTTGTCATTTTGGAATATCTGAAGGCCTCCTCTTTCCTTTGTCAAAAATCATTGTCTGTCCTGATGTATTCATCCATTTTCTGTAAGAGCTTCTCTAAGGTCTGAGGGGGTTTTCTAGCAAAATATTGTGCCACCGGTCCCGGTCGAAGCCCCTTGATCATGGCCTCAATGACAATCTCATTTGGTACTGTTGGTACTGTTGGTTCTTGGGATCGAAGCCATAGAAACCTTCGAACATAGGCTTGCATATATTCCTCGTGATCTTGTGTGCACTAGAAGAGAGCCTAAGCAGTGACTGGCTTCATCTAAAATCCTTGGAAGCTTGTGATCAGTGTGTCCTTTAACTTCTGCCAAGAGGTTATTATCCCTGGCTGAAGAGAAGAATACCAAGTCTGAGCGACACTCCTTACTGCCATGACGAAGGACATGGCCATGATACTCATGTTACCTCCATAAGATGATATTGTCGCTTTGTAACTCAGGAATAGCTTTGGATCAGAGTGACCATCATACATGGGTAATTGAGGTGGCTATGGTACTGCCTGCAGCTCTGTAGCTAAAGGAGAAGCATCATCGTAAGGAAAATTGTCGTGGTTAAAAGCTTCGTACCACATGTCCTCATGGTTTGGGCCTTCATGCCGAAGGTCTTTCTGGTGTTGATGATACTCTTGTTGCTCAGTATCGTGCGAAATGTTTTACATCGCTTCGGATCCTTCATCAATCTTCTTCTACAACTCGAAAGGCTAAAGCATCTTTTCTTTTCTTTTCTCCACCTGTTGATGGACGGCTTAGAGATTGATGATTTCCTGATCCAACTCATCATCGTGTGGAGTCGGACTAGCAGCTTTACTTTTCTGGCTTCGTGCCTCTCTCAGGAGAATTCCATCTTGATTAGTATATGTTGGTCATTTGTTCTCAAATGTTGTGAATCAAGAACAAGGCAACACAATTGTTAAAGATTAAGGACCTTCGTCCTCCAAAGCATTATCTCCTTTTGGATATAATGATCTTCAGACGAAGGTCATGAAGGTCACACCTTCATGATTTATGAGAATAGGAGTCCATGGAGATAACATATGTTATCTATTCATCCATTCATTCATACATTTATTTCATAATATATATATATATACATGAACATTAAAAGAATTTATATTACATTGATACCATCATCTTGATTGAAGGTGTTGACGTGAGAGCAATTACAATCTAGCGTGAACAGTACAGGGGGCACTGTTCATCTATTTATAGGCAACCGTAAAGGCTTGTACGCTATTACTTTTATGCCCTTAACAATTACATACAAAGTTTACAAAATGTCACAAGGGTAACATCACCATTTATATTTAATAGCTTGAGCAACGCCTTCTCCTTGCATTGCCTCATTGCTTCGTCATGACGAAGCCTACTTGATGAAGTGTGCTTCGTTGTACTTTCTTTTTGTTATGTCGAAGCCCTGCTATCCAACCGTTTCACTATGATGAAGCTTGCCAGACAAAGCTTTACTCTGCTCCTCTTATGTTGTACCAAAGCTTTTCTGGTGATGAAGCTCCAGTAATATTCAGTAGTATGCTGAAAGCAGATGGTTAGTTATGTTTTTGAGGACCTTCGGAAGAAGAAGGCCCCCAACAGTAGTCCCTCGCAGAATTAGTTTGTTTCTTTGTAATAAACTCAGACTGCGAAAAGAACGAAGGCCTTTAGCCGAAGGTCCGAAAAAACACCTTCCCTTTGCTAGAATAGCGAAACAATCTGCATTGTGGGCCCCGTCGCTCAGTGGTGCTTTATGTATATATATAAAGGTTTACGCTGAAAATATTTTTCGTGATATCAAGCTTTGCGTTGTGCTTGTTGTTTTAGCTTTCTATCTCCGTGAGCGCAATTGTTTTTTGAGCTTCGGTGTTCTGTTGCAATTAGCGCTGAAATGGCCGAAGATAAGAAAACTGTGGACCCCGCGCTTACTGGTTTCTACGAAGCCATGGAGAGGACTAATGTTGAGAAAATCACTGATGAAATGTTGGTTGGGCTGTCTAGGGACTCAAGCGATAGCGAGAGCTTTGATGTTGAGAGTGAGAATGAAGATGCCGAAGATCGGCCATGGAGGCCAAGTCATGTTGCTTTCGGGAAATCCACTGTTAAGCAAGGGCAAATTGAAGCGATGAAGGGAAAATATTTACATGATATATCCATAGTGAGAGCTGGAAGAGAGAGAGTATTGTTCCTCTTCCTGAAGCAGGCGAAGTGGTGGTTTTCAAGTGTTTTATGAAGGCTGGACTTCGTTTTCCCTTGCATAAGATGTTGCTCGAAGTGCTGAAGACATTTGAGATATACCTTCATCAGCTTACTCCCGAAGCTTTGATTAAAGTTGGAGTTTTCATTTGGGATATGAGAAGCCAAGGGCTAGAGCCGGATGCCAAGTGCTTCTGCAATACTCACGAATTATCTTACCAGACGAAGGTAGTTGGGAAAGAGCAATATCATAATAACTTCGGATGCTATAACTTTGTGTATCGGTCTGATGTGAGGTGTCATGTGCCAACATTCCGGAAGAAATGGCTAGGCTCATGGATGAAGCAATGGTTTTATGTCAAAAATGATTTGAGTGAGAGAGAGAGGATGTGAAGGGCATAATCCAATGCCCCATCCATACACGCTTTAACATCAGGAGGCCTTCGATCGCAAGTGGAAAAGAAGTACAAGCATATTTGATGGCCTTCAACACAGTGTGCACTTACATCGGCACCAAAGATTTGGTTCAGGAGCATATTGCTTATAAGGTATGGCCACTTGTTAATGACTGGGAGATGCCGAACGAAATCGCTGCTGGCTCCAGCGAAGGTGGTCTGGTTTATCTGAGGTACACCTATCACTACAGAAGTCAATTTAACGAGCCGAATGATGACTGTCTTGAAGCTATTGAGGTGACTAGTGACAAGCTGTTGGGGGCTTATACGAAGGCAGAGGACGAAGCCATGAACACTGCCTTCGACACTCGAGGCAAAAGGAGACTTAATAGAGTTTTTGATGTGATTGGATTCATTTATCCTGATTAATGCTTTCCCATCCGGAAACAAGGAGCAAAGAGGAAAATCGCAACTTCGACCTATTCTGATGGACCGAAGCCAAAAAAGTTGATGTTCTGACTCACCGGTTGAAGCTACACTCTTTGGAGAAGACTGCTGTAGCACCTGCTTCAGAGAAGATGGAAATTGAGTATACCAAAGCTGCCCCCTCGGCTTCGGAGATAATTCCTGCTGCGATCGCCGAATCTACTATCGGTCCGGTAAAAGAAATAGAAGCAAAGAACTCAAAGACAAAGGAGCATCCGAAGCTACAGAGTCCCCCAACCACGACGAGGTTATCAAAATTAGCAATTTCTCCAGCAGCAACTCCTAGGAAAGGAAGGAGAATGGCCAAAGTTCTGGACACTGTTCTGAAATCTACGAAGATGTCAACTCCTGCTTATACTGAAGCTTCCGAGGACAAGATTGAAGATCTAAGAGAAGTAGTCATTGCAAGCGCTTCTCCTATTCACGTTGAAGTTGGACCTTCGGGAACTAAGCTAGTAGAGCTAGCAAAGGAAAGCCTTCCGGAGAAGCTAACATCGCCTATACCCGAAACATCTTCTCAAGGCGACTTGGGATATATTGTTCGCCATGCTTCAGGGAAACAGTTAACAGAAGAACAGATTGACAAAGTGCGATACTATGCAAAGGACCTGAAATATCCTCGAGGATCCTTAGTATATGGAGGAAATGACAAAGATGACTTCCTTTACTGTCTACTAGACATCAAGGAGATAAATGTTTGCCGAGAGATGATGGATAACATGGGTTATTCGAAGCTTGAACTTGGACTATCTGCAATGATGAAGGATCAACTTGCAGACAACCTTGCTTATAATAGCTTGAAGGTTTGCATATTTCATTTTTGCATTTTTTGTTCTTTGTTAGGCAGGTTTGCGGTAATCGATTTCTGATAAAGCTTATTTGCATGTTTCTTGTTTGTCAGGGTCTTATCCTTAGCAAAGCTTTGAAAGCCCATAAAGAGGCAAAAGACAAAAGGTCTCAGATAGCTTTCGGAAACCTGCGCTCGGAAGTCATAACGCTTAGGAATGAAGCTCTTGAGAAGGACAAAATCTTGCTTTCCTTAGTTGAGAGGTTAAAGTCTAGCGAAGCTAGACTGTCTAGCCTTTCCGAAGTAGAATAGAAAATGGAGGAGTTTGAAAAGAAGAAATAAATAGTTACAGAGCGTATTGCTGATTTAGAATATGCGCTATCTATTCAAGTGGGATTGCACAGATCCGAAGTGCAAGGACTGGAGAAGAAGCTCGATGAAATCACTAAAAATTTTAATGTCGAACAAACAAAATGCGAGATATCTGATACTGAACGGTTAATAGCTCAGAAAAATGTCGAGGAGCTTCGTCACGCGAAAGAGGAGTGCTACAATGTTGCTATGGATTGTTGCAATAAGTTGAAGAATAGTTTTGCTAAAGTTGGCGCATTCTCTACTGAGCAGAACTTTATTCGTGGTGATTCTGACGGGGTTATCCGATGGATCAGTGGTGAAGCCGAAGCTTTTGATGAAATTCTTAATGATAGAAGAGATTTTTGCGCCTTCCCCGGCGCTCGAGGAGCCATCTCACTCCTTGAAAAAGTTGGCTGCGAGCATGCAAAGGCTGTAATTCAGCCAGAATTCTCAGTATTAAGGAACCTTCATGTTGGGGGCCTTCGTCCTCCGAAGGTCCTCAAAAACATAATTTGACAATGTTTTCCAAGTGAATTATATGAACAGGTACCTTCGGACTCAGAATTATGAACACAAAGTACGGTCAGGACGAAGCCTGAACCAGACGAAGGGGGATTGAAATGGAGGACGGGCTGATTACCAAGCCTTACGAAGGGTGGTGCACAGCCGAAGCTGTGCGCAGGAAGGCTTCGTCGCGATAGCAGAAAGGGGAACCGACTTAAAGATGAAAAGACTACTTAGGCCTTGACAGATTTCCATAAGTCATTAGCAAATGTAATGGACATGAATGTAATTTTACATGGGCTGTGTCTCACACCTATAAATAGATGAACAGTACTCCCGTACTGTTCACGGGGATTTGGCATTTGCTTTTGCGTCATCCTTGTACTTTTGCCTTCCTGCAGTCCGAAGGTACATTTGTAATTTGAAGTCATTTCTGTTTTTACATAGTAATAAAATAGAAATGACATTGTGACAAAATTTAAATGTTTACATTACTTTTTATGTCATGTATAAGTTCTTCGTCATAACTCATCGTGCTTACGAAGATATATTGTTTACGACCTTCGTCCGGAGCACGTTATATCCCGAAGGGAAATAATGTTTCAAGGGACGAAGGACCTTATCATTTAACACTTTTTATGTTGCCTTGTTCTTAATCCGAAGCATTTGAGAACAAGTCACCAACATTGGCGCCCACCTCCGGTGAACTCACTTCCACTTTGAGTTTTTTGAACACCTTCGGAAGCCATAGACCCTCGCTATGGCGCCGAAGAAAGCTTCAGCGACTGGGGCTGCAGCACTGCAACCGCTGGACCCCAACCAGGAGACCGTCTCTCTTCGGGAGGCCCGAAGCCAGAAGAGGAAGGCTGTCAGCCCGACGCTTCAGGAGGATGAACTAGACCAAGAGATCAGGGATATGGAGATGCTTCATCAACAGGTGCAGAGAAAGAAGGAAAAGATGGCCAGGCTAGCTGAGCTGCAGAGGCAGATAGACGAAGCTTCTGAAGAAGTTCGTCATCTTACTCACGATGAGCAGAACAGAAGGCCTCAACAAAAAGACCTTCATCAGGAGGGCTTCTTCAACGAAGATGACTGGTATGACAATTTCCAACATGGAAATTTTGTTTTCGATGATGCTTCTCCCCTGTCCGCTGAGCTGCAGGCTACACCTTGGCCTCCATCTTACAAGCCACCCCAGCTTCCCATGTTCGATGGTCATTCAGACCCGAAGCAGTTTTTGATGAGCTACGAAGCAACAGTGTCTTCGTATGGTGGCAATACTGCAGTCATGGCAAAGTCTTTTGTTATGGCTGTCAGGAATGTTGCTCAGACCTGGTATTCCTCCCTTCGACCAGGAACGATTACTTCATGGCAAAAGCTGAAGGACATGTTGTTAACCAGCTTCCAAGGGTTTCAGACGAAGCCGGTTACTGCTCAAGCCTTGTTCCAGTGCACTCAGGATCATGAAGAATACCTTCAAGCGTATGTCAGAAGGTTCTTACGTTTGAGGGCGCAGGCACCAACGGTGCCCAATGAAATTGTCATCGAAGCCATGATCAAGGGGCTTCGACCTGGACCTGCAGCTCAATACTTCGCTAGGAAGCCACCTCAGACTTTGGAGAAGCTACTCCAGAAGATGGACGAGTACATTCGTGCCGACAATGATTTTCGCCAAAGAAGGGAGGAGGCTTTTAGATTTTCTGAAATGACCAGGGGCTTCGGAGGAAGATTCTATCCGAGGCATGTCAGGTCCATCCACAATTCTACTCAAAATGATGATAAGGGGAGTCAGCAGAACAGGCCGCAGTGCTCCTCACAGGCTTCGGGGCAACAACAAAGTTTCTTCCGGCCACCAGCTCCAAGAGGCAGAAGCGCCAGGGGCTTCGGCGGAAGATTTGGAGATCAACCAAGGAAAATGTTTTGCTTGTTCTGTGGAGAAAACAAGGGCCATACCACCAGGATGTGCCATGTTACAATCCAGAAGCAAAAGGAAATAGCCGAAGCTGCAGCGCAACAAGCTCAGCCGAAGCAGGTCATGCATACTGCTTCGTACCATCCGCCTTACATCCCGCAATACATAGACAACCACCCTGCAGTTTCTGTAGCTTCGGCAAGTCAACCTCAAGCTTCCTGGCAACAGCCTCCGCCTCCACCTCCACTGCAACAAGGCCAACAGCCAGAAGGGAGCCAATATGCCCCACATCAAAGGGACTTCAGAGAACAATCCGAAGCTCGCACAGTCAATAGCACTGTGCCAGAGTCGAAGCACATTTATTGACACATATCCTACCTTTGATAGCAATCTTTTCTATTCAGTTCTATTTTCTGTGTAACAAAGAACATTGTTAGTTTTCATATAATAATCTCGTTGTTTCCCACAAGGAAAACCTATTTTCTCCACAGGTTTAAGTTGCTGAAGCTTAAAAAATTTTGCGTTAACAAGGAGGACCTTCGAATTATTAAAAATCCTTCGAAGCAACAGAAAGTCGTTCTAAGGAACGCAGAGTAAGTTGATGAAGTCACAAAAAGCCGTTCCAAAGGGAGCGCAGTGTAAGTTTTCTGCTCAAAAGTCGTTCCAAAGGGAATGCAGAGCTTACAGCGAAAAGTCAACGCTGATACCGCCTAAGTAAAAGGCGAAGAAGCTCAAAAGACGTTCCTAAGGGAATGCAGAGCTTACAGCGAAAAGTCAACGCTGATACCGCCTAAGTAAAAGGCGAAGAAGCTCCAAAGACGTTCCTAAGGGAATGCAGAGCTTACAGAAAAAGATTGTGTGTTTCACGAGGATATGTGTGCATCTTCAGAATCAAATTCATCTACATAACATAACATCATCACATCATTTTGCATAGCATAAGCATCATACATCATATTGCATATGGCAAAAGAAGGGAGGACAGTATCAACCTTCGGAAGAATGCTTTGAGACAGTGAAAATCTTCGGAATATAGCTTCGGAAGATGTTCTCACGAAGTCTGGATATTTTTCATCAGAGTGCTATGGGTTTTGTGATGCATAAAAGTTTTTCCATCTTCACGAAGCATGAAAAGAAGGGAAGGTGTTTTTTCGCCGAAGGCTTAAAAACGGTACGTATGTAAAGTTTCATGCATCGTAAAGAATTGAATAATGAAAAGAAACTTATATATTACATTCAAATGTACAAAATGTTACACAGATCGCATTCTAAATGTTTTTTCTAATACCATCTAGTCTTCTCTTAGTACTACTTCGGCAGCCTCATTTAGAAGTTGTTCAACAACTTTATCCATGATAGCTTCGGCCATTTGTTTAATTTCGTCATCCTCTTTCGTGTGAGGGTCAGTAGATGATCCAGTAGGTTCTGAGGGAAGGGAATATGTCTACATTACTATCACAAACCGTGAACAAAGTTTGAAATAAAAATTACAACACAACAAGAACGACTAATTAATACCTATTTGCCCTTCGGGCTCTGTACTTTTTTCGGCAACTTCTGTCACTTTCCTAGCATCATGGATGCCTTTTTCACTCCTTTGAATAATTTCTTGCGCCATTTCTCGGCCGCCGTTGTCCCAGATATCAGTAAAGAATTTATCGCCAACCATGCTTGCTTCGATCGAGGGGTCTTTGATGTCTTCGGAGGACAAGGCAGCTTCGGACTGAGCTAAGGATTTTACATGCTCACAACCTTTCTTCTCCAAAACAGTAGCAACTCCTCTGGCGCCCGAAAAAGCGCAGATGTCACCGCGGCTACTCAGGATTTCCTCGAAGGCCTCTGCTTCGTGACTGATCCAATCCAGTGGACCTTCGGGATTGCCTCTTAAGAAATTCTCCTCACTAGAAAATGCGCCAACGCTGGCGAAGCTGGATTTTATCTTTTTGACGCATTCAATAGATTTAACATAGCATTTCCTCTGCGATGCACGAAGCTCCTTAACACTTAACTCTAAATGATTGACCAACTGATCACTAAGCTCTCGTTTTGTCTCTTCAAGCACACGTTCCTCTTTAGCTCTAGCTAGCTGTTTCTGAAGATCTTTAATCTCACGTTTTTGGGCTTTGGCCTGGACCTTTGAGGCAGCTTCGTCCTTTTTAACCTTGTCTACCAATGTAAGCAGAATTTTATCCTTTTCCAGAGCTTCGTTTCTCAGTTTAATAACTTCTGATCGTAGGTTGTTGAACGCAATTTCGTAGCTCTCATCTTCGGCACTTTTTTGTGCTCTTAATGCGTTGCTTAGGATTAGACCCTACATGTAAAAAAGTTGGTATAAGAATAAAAGAATGAGTTACGAATTAAAAAAAAATTCAAGCGTATAATTCCCATACCTTTAGGCTATTGTACGCAAGACTGTCCGCGAGATCCTCCTTCGTCATAGCACATAATCCAGCTTCGAGCTTTGGGAATCCCATACTTCTAGCCATCTCCCGGCAGACAGATAATTCTTTGTTATCAGGGAGGCAATATAGGAAATCATCTTCATTTGTCCCATTAAACACTACTGCCCCCTTCGGATACTTTAACTCTCTAGCATAGTGATTGGCTTCATAAGTCTCTTCTTCAGATAATTTCTTCCCCGAAGCATGTCGCACGATGTAATCGCATATGTTGGAAGGAGCTTCGGGGGCGGCAGTGTCAATTTCTTCAACCAAAACTGGTTCGGATATTTTTATTTTCTCGGCTTCCAAAGATTGTTCCTTGCTGGGCTCTGAAGGCCCAGCTTCAGCTTCAGGTTGTTGCTTCAAAGCTTCAGTAGACGCTTCAGCAAGTTCAACAATCTTCTTCGGAGTTGTGCTTGAAGACTTAATTGTCTCCAAGACATCTAGCACGTTCACCATTCTTTTTCTTTTTGGGGTCACCGATGGGCCCTTTTGATTTTTTATTGTTTCAACATTTGCTGAAGGACTTAAGATTTCCGATATTTTTGGCCCTTCAGTCTTCGGTTTTTCTGCCTTTTCTGCTGAAGGCGCTTCAGTTTTCTCTTCTATCTTCGGCACTGGAGCTGGTTCTGTACCTTCAGAGGCCAAAGAGACTTCACCGATAAAATCTAGCACTGTGGCCAGCTCAATAAAACGCGCCCGGTGGGTCAGCACCTTCATCTTTTTCCTTTGCGGCGCTGGCTCACTAGTGGCACTCGTGGTAGCTTCTGTCGCAGGAGAAGTATTTTTTCTTTTGCACTACAGGAAAACAGTTAATTCCCGTCGGCCAGGAACCGACGGGAATAAGCACTAAACCGACGAAAATAAACAATATTTGCAACATTTCCAGAACATCAAATTTACAACAAATACCAATATTAAATAAATTGTAATCGCATTACAGTTAACTCCCGTCGGCCATAAAAACCGACGAAAATAAACAATATTTGCAACATTAAATCCATTAAATTAAATAAAATTTTTAGAACATCAAATTTATTAACAATAGCATCAAATTTATCAATATCGAAACCTTCATACATCCTAATATTATAAGTTAAATCTAATCAATAAACAATTAACAATTTTAAATTAATTCTAATCACATGAAACTTAACTCCCGTCGGCCATAAAAAACCGACGAAAATAAACATCTACACACATATTTAGCTATTATAATCACACTCGTATTCACAATTTAGGATGTATACCTCAACGACAAGGCGGCAACGGCGCTCGGGGAAGCGGTCGGGACCGGCGGCGGCACTCGTGGAGGCTCTCGAAGGCGACGGCGGACTTGGGGCTGCGGCGGTGCTTGGAGAGCCGGTCGGAGCGATGGGCGGCGGTGGAGGAGGCCGACGGGGGAGGCTATTGCGGCGGCGGCGGAGGAGGCCGGGGCAGCGTGGTGGTCGGCCGGCCGTTAGGGGCGGCGCCGGGCCGGTACGGGAGTCGCGGCGGCGGCGGTGGAAGGGGCAGGGGCGGCGCCGGACGGGGCAGGGGCGGGGGCTGCTGGGGCCGCGCGGGGTCGGAGCGACGGCGGTGGGAGGCGCGGTGGGGAGGCGCGGCGGGCGGCGGGTCTTGGCGCGGCGGCGGCGGAGCTCTAGGCGATGGCGGCGGCGGGTGTTGGGCGCGGCGCTTGGGAAGACAGACAGACAGAATGCGTCCGTGCGGGCGAACCCGCGCTCATAAATGGTTAATCCCCGTCGGTTTTCTCCCTGGCCGACGGGAGTTAAGTAATCCCCGTCGGCCTACTTTCTGGCCGACGGGAGTTAACTCCGACGGGAGTTAAGTTAACTCCCGTCGGCCTACTTTCTGGCCGACGGGAGTTAAGTTAACTCCCGTCGGCTGCGTTTTAGCCGACGGGAGTTACATTATCCCCGTCGGTTTTCTCCCTGGCCGACGGGAATTACCCTGGCCGACGGGAATCAATAGGATTCCTGTAGTGTTGCGACCCAGTACCGGATAGTGATAGTCAGGGTAGACAAACCCGACTGCGTCAAAAACCCGGTTGAGCCTTTTCTTCTTTCGGCCCCCGAAGGCTGCTGATAACGCAGTGTTCTCGGCCTTCGAGTATGCCCCAAGCAGTTCGTCGCTTAATGTTTCAATGCTTTTCAGCCAGTCGTCATCAGGTTCAACAAACTTATCCCCGTATTTGAATGTGTATTTCAGTCTAACCAGTCCGCCTTCGTCGGACTCTTTGATGGTCTCCTTCGGCATTTCCCACTTTCCTGCAAGTGGCCACACCCTGAAGGCAATATGCTCTTGGACCAAGTCCCTTGTCCCAATAAAAGAGCAGATTATGCCGAAGGCTCTTTGGCATTCCTCGGCTGCTTCATCCATTTCAACCTTCGGCCTTCGTAGTCCGAAGCGTTGCCAGATGGGGCGCATTATGATACTCTTAACATCTTCCTGCGCTGTTAAGTCGTTCTTTACATAGAACCACTCTGTCATCCAGGCTCCGGGCCACCTCTTCCGAAAGGTTGGCACAGGGCGGCTTGACCCGGAGCGGGCACCGAAGCTGTAACACCCAAAGTTGTTGTGATATTGTTCTTTCCCCCAGGGCTTCGTCTCATATAATAACTCATGAATATTGCAAAAGCTTTTAGCATTTGGTTCTAAACCTTGGCTTCTCACAGCCCAGACAAACATCCCCATTCTTATGATAGCTTCGGGAGTAATTTGATGAAGGTAGACTTGAAATGTCTTCAGGACTTCGACAACAAAGCTGCTCAAGGGGAATCGAAGCCCAGCCTTGAGAAAGCTTCGGAAAATTACAACTTCATCTTCTTCGGGAGTGGGAGAAGTTTTTTCTCCAGCATCAGCCCTCACAATAGATATATCTCGGAAATACCTCCCTCTCATATTATCAATATGACTCTGCCTAATGGTGGTTTTCCCGAAAACCGTGTGACTTGGCCGCCATGGTCGATCTTCGGACTCTTCCCCACCACTTTCTACATCATAACTGTCGCTGTCACCAGTATCTTCAGACAAACCTTCCAGAATCTCCTTGGTGATTTTTTCCGTATTGGTCTCCGCCATCGCTATAAGGAACCCCAAGTTCTTCTCTTCGTCAAGGCTCAGCTTCATCTCAGCAGCAACCTTCTTATCTTCAGACATCTTCGGAAACACTAAAAAACTGTTTTCAAAGCCGAAGCTTCAAAACCAAAATATCAGCAAATCTTAGCGAGCAAGAGCTAAAAATTTAGTAAGCAGAAGCAGATGGCAAGTGTGCGTATCAAATGAGTTTGTGGCATGATCTTATTTATACGCCCAGGGCGTTGAAAATTGAAAGACCCCGCTTGTCAGTGAATGTTGCTATTCTAGCAAAGGGAAGGTTTTTTTTCGGACCTTCGGCTCAAGGCCTTCGTCCATATCGCAATCTGAATTTATCATCAACAAATTAATATTGCGAGGGGCTACTATTGGGGGCCTTCGTCCTCCGAAGGTCCTCAAAAACATAATTTGACAATGTTTTCCAAGTGAATTATATGAACAGGTACCTTCGGACTTAGAATTATGAACACGAAGTACGGTCAGGACGAAGCCTGAACCAGACGAAGGGGGATTGAAATGGAGGACGGGCTGATTACCAAGCCTTACGAAGGGTGGTGCACAGCCGAAGCTGTGCGCAGGAAGGCTTCGTCGCGATAGCAGAAAGGGGAACCGACTTAAAGATGAAAAGACTACTTAGGCCTTGACAGATTTCCATAAGTCATTAGCAAATGTAATGGACATGAATGTAATTTTACATGGGCTGTGTCTCACGCCTATAAATAGATGAACAGTACTCCCGTACTATTCACGGGGATTTGGCATTTGCTTTTGCGTCATCCTTGTACTTTTGCCTTCCTGCAGTCCGAAGGTACATTTGTAATTTGAAGTCATTTCTGTTTTTACATAGTAATAAAATAGAAATGACATTGTGACAAAATTTAAATGTTTACATTACTTTTTATGTCATGTATAAGTTCTTCGTCATAACTCATCGTGCTTACGAAGATATATTGTTTACGACCTTCGTCCGGAGCACGTTATATCCCGAAGGGAAATAATGTTTCAAGGGACAAAGGACCTTATCATTTAACACTTTTTATGTTGCCTTGTTCTTAATCCGAAGCATTTGAGAACAAGTCACCAACACTTCAGCTGAGGCTACTACCCTTGGCAGGAAATTTTACTTTGAAGTGTGGATGAACGGTGGCAGGGAGATAGCAGACGAAGCTATCAGGCGAAATTAAGAAGAAACCCACCGAGCTTCAGAGGAAGCGAGGAGAACTGCAGAAGCTATAGAGCGGGAAAAGTGTATAGGTATGTTTGTGTTGCGCTCTATCTCCGTAAGTGTCCTAACTTTGTATCTAACAAATCTATATTTTATGTAGCGGAACTAAAGGCGCTCTTGATGTGATCAGGATAGCTAACGAAGTTGTTGACGAAGCTATAAACAAACTTCTGACCGAAGCAATTGATAAGATCTTGAAAGAGGATGATTAGACCCTGTATATTGAAACATTTGTAAATTTTTATATGATGTTTTCTTATGTAAAAAATAGATGTTAACTACGTGTTGGGACCATGCTTCATCGCCGAAGGTCCTGCAGGAAGAAACAGCTTCGGCTAAAGCTGCTTATACATGATGACCGAAGCTACCACTCATGAAGCTTCGGTGTTATAGCATGCCCGAAGACGAAGGATCGAACCGACTTAAAGATAGAATGACCTTTTAGCCCATAAGGGTCTGAGTCACTGTTGTAAACTTTTATAAGGGGCATGATTGTAATTCCTTACAGGCTGTGTCCTGTGTCTATAAATAGTGAACAATATTCCTTTACTGTTCACGCATTCCTGTAATTGCAAACGCATTGCCCGGGAATTATTATCTGTTAAGGAGAAGGTATAAATGTACTTAAATTCTATGTTCTGACATTTTTATGTTCATATAATAAAATGTGTGAATGATGCTACTTATTTCTGATACATCTATCTTTAATGTCTCATGTTTTATATATTATTTCATATTATTTTGTAAGTTTAATCACGAAGGTATGACCTTCGTGATACTTCACTCATGGTCTTCGTCCAAAGTTCATTAAATCCTTGGGGAAATAATGCTTCAGCGGACGAAGGGCATTAATATTTAACATTTTATGTTGCCTTGTTCTTAATTCATAGCATCTGAGAACAAGTCCCCAACACTACGTATCTCATGATGTAATATATTTCTTTGTGAAGCGTGGAACATTCGTACGTACCTTTTTTGAGCCACAGGCGAAAAAACACCGTCCCTTCTTTTCACGCTTCGTAAAGAAAAAATCCCCTTTTCTACTGAAGTCATAGATCTTGCATAAGAATACCATTTTTTAGACTTCAAGGTCTTGTCGTAGATCTTGCATAAGAATACCATTGCTGAAGTTCATAGATCTTGCATTGTTGATACATCCTTTCATAACTCTTTGTCGAAGATAAACTTAAACTCATAGCATGTTTGATGGAGCAATTTTCCTTCTTTTTCCACTGTTTTGGATGATGCGAGATGATGAATGATGTGATGCTATGCAGTATGATGCGATGGTGTGATGCAGCAGATGTTAATGCATGAACGCTTCATAAAAGTAAGACTCTGCATCCCCTTAGGAACAACTTTGCAGTCTCTTCACTCTTTACTTAGGTAGTATTTGAGCTCTGCATCCCCGTAGGAATGACTTTGGAGCTAAGCTCTGCATCCCCTTAGGAACGACTTTGGAGCTTCTTCACCTATTATTTAGGTGTCATTTTAGCTCTGCATCCCTGTAGGAACGACTTTGGAGCTAAGCTCTGCGTCCCCTTAGGAACGACTTTAGAGGTTCTTCACCTTTTACTTAGGTGGCATTTTAACTCTGCATTCCCGTAGGAACGACTTTGGAGCTTTGTCACTTTTTCTGTTACACTCGATGGTGTAAATCCAGATTTATTACAACAGGCCGAATGTGGCAGAACCTCCCAAGTTATTGGGCCCACATGCACCTATCTTTGTCCTAAGGACCTCTGACGGCTATGCATTTATACCAAATAACTTAAAAGAATCTGTCCAAGTGTCCCAAGGACCTCGGATAAACCACTCATAACCAAGATCGCAAGATTAAGTAAACACAAATCACACACCATAATTTGCAGCGGGATTTTTATTACAAAATTTCACCAGTTTACAACAAGTTTACATTGTACATGATCGGAGAGGTTACAAAAGTGAATTAGAAGGATTACATTTTGAATGATGTAAAATTTTCATAAGTTTGAAATACATGCTAGCTTAAGTGACAATCCTCATACAGAAGATAAAGATGGGATATACTTATATAAGAAGGTCGAGCCCACTAGCACTTAGCATCATCCACAACAAACTATAACCTGAAAAACAATAGGGAATAAAACCCTGAGTAGGCAATTACTCAGCAAGAATTACCCGACTAAGGAAAAGACTCTCAAGGGTATGCTAGTTGATTGGGAATCAAGGTAAAGTTTATCAATGAACAAAGGCTCCTTTTTGCAGAAAAGCATGCTACCAGTTGATCCTTAAGCCAAGTTTTATTGCACTAGTTAGGTTATTACTTGAATCTACATTTGCCTGGTCTAGTTCAAGCACTAGGCCTATACTAGCTGCATTTTATTCATTCTCATATTTCACTTGCTAACTACGATGATGGTCACTGGGATGAGTATTCGTAACCGAGGAGCAACGACGATTCGAACCGATTATACCCAGCTGGGGATCTCTAACCACACGACATATGTACCACTTAACCCTTGCATACGTCAATCGTTCCCACGGAGTCCTCCACTACATGAACAGGTCCACGCCACCCGAGAGCACATTATCCTACCAGGTGTGCTACTATGCCAGGAGGGTACATGCTACTCCTGACATCTCTCCGCTCCCAGTGTGCGATTGTCTCTTCACGTATGGAATAGTCGGTTTCAAGCTTACCCTGTCCCATACCAGGGTATGTGGCTAGATACAAAGTCTCAACCACAATAGGCCAGTCAATGGTACGGTCCTTAATCGACACAAACGGGCGACCATGTCTGCTCAGCATCTGGTCTCGATTTATTCAAACCATTTTCCCATTTTTGGTACCTGGCAGGGGTACTCTTTTCAGATGATGAATCCACCTGGGCCCTAATGGACTCACCATCATAAGTTTGCTTCAATTTTTGAACAAAAAACATGTAACAAGTGTTACACGTCATTCTTTTTGAAACAAACGATTTTTAAGTTTCTAAGCATGGCTATGCATCATCAGTTATTTTTATAAAACAGGTATCAAGGAATAGTAACCAAATTTCAAGGAATGATAATGCATCAATTGTTTATCACACAACTCATATCACCTAATGCATCATATAAGGTGATGAAGCATTTAAACAACAAGGGAGGGGCAAATGCACCGGGGCTTGGTTGGGATAACACTATGTTAGTGTTGTTAGATGATACTCGCTTGGCGAGCATCTCCCATCATTACATTCACTTGATTCATCTACTAGATTGGTCCGTCGACATAGCCTCTCGGAGTATACCATCCTTTGCACCACTTGGGGTCAACCTAGACCCTAGCCTTCGCATTTCGATCATTAGCGTACATATATGATATGCGAGATGCACATGAATGAATATGAAGAGGAATACCACAGGACAAAAAATGCTATATGACGATGAATTAAACATTGACTAGCAAGGCATACACTCCATCACATAACCAAAAATCAGCACAACATCACTGATACAATCTATCACCAAGCTGATAAAAACACTAAACTTATTTTATATCTCTCCAATATTATATTAAATCCATGAATTAAGCTAATTAACAGGAATAGCAAACTAAACTCACCATTGAACACAAGCACATCACAACATCAGATCAATTCAATTACACTGGACATACACGTTTCTCACACAAATCAATAATTCAAACACGATCTCACACCTGACTATATATATATATATGTATAACAAATGCAAAATACGACTATAGCATCACAAGTAACAAAGGCAATGCATTATACACATGGTGAGTGTCGCTCTGGTTTGGTTTTAACAGTAGTTAATACGCCTATTTCATAATTATGCTCACAACCACACCGCATAGACGAGGCATTATAGCAAACATCTAATACAATCACAATGCATACGAAGCGTTTTGCTTCACAATCATAAACATAACTATATTACTATATTGGGTGAAGAATTTTAACAAACACCATACAATCACAACACATGCTACCAATAAAAGAACCGATGTAATTAATATAATTAATTAATCCGATCATCAAACTACTAGCATAAATAGTGAATCAACTTACCACACTAAGTAGAACTTGAATCGCAAGGTCAATGATGATCACCGGTTCACCCAATCATCGAACACATGTCGAGCAGAGGCTGACGAGATCACAGATGAGAAACGACGATGAACTTCGGGTTCAAGCCATACGTCGAGCACTTGGTGAACCTCGCATAGGGCTTCTGTCTTCTACACTCATAGCCCTAGATGCACACAACTAGGCCACCAGGCAGAAACCAGCCACAAAAAGAAATAAATCTTATCCCATTCTAGGAAAAGAGATCCCTAGATAAGGATACAACAATGGATATGGCTAGGACATGCGGCGGGGAGTTCTCTGGAGACATAAAACGTGGGGGGAGTTCTCTGGAGAAATGAACATGGAGGGATAAGGAAAAGAGATTTTTCTTTCCTTTGTTTAAAGAAACCAAAACACACTTTTATACGTATTTTGTTTTCAGGACTAAGATTTGAGGGGTCTAACGGATATATAAAAGGATCGAGCCAAATATGAGATCGATATAATATTTAGACATGACTTGTTATGGTGAATATTCTTAGAGCTAGATGAATTTTTACAAGTTATTTATATCCGAAGATTTAGAACTGGCAAGAAACATAGACCAAACCAAACGGGATCAGTTTCGATATTGTAGACTGTATTAGATCCGGTCGAATTTAGATAAATATTACCTGTCATCCAAACACATGATTCTTTGATGTGAATAACATATTGGAAGAACAATCCCAAATATAAACCTCGCACATGAATTTTCTCCAATAACGTGCACGGTCGGATTATAAAGTTTAGACACTCTCTAAATTTATTTTCACCCACTCGAGTGATTCACACAGTATAGAACTCGACATCTCAGGAGATTCTTAAATTTCGAACTTCATAAAATATTTAGAATAGTCCAAATGGATAGAAATGTAGGCGATACATGAGATAGTGTTTTAGACGAGATGTCGATGGACCAAACCAAACGACATCAGAGTCGATATATTAAGGTTGTGCTTAATTTGATTCGATTCAAAACCTGATAATTTTATTCGCAATCTGAACAGGGAAACATATTAATTATGAATACTCAATATCAGCTCTAATTATCTCGGGTTTTCAAATATGAAAGTGAATCGGCTAACCGTTGTTCTGGTTTCATTTAGTTCAAGTTTGATTTATTCTAAACAGTCCACCCTTAATATTAATGCTACAGAGTTCGTAGAGATTGCTCGAACAAGAGTAAAATAATTAGGTGACGTTTCCAATTTGCCTTAATCGATTAATTTTAAACCCAAAAACTTTAGTTGTCGACTTCTAATAAATCTTGTTTGGGATAAAATTGGAAGGCTGAACTAAGTATCCAAATTCATATTTGAGCAATCGATGAATTTTAAATAATCACCCGTCTCGCTAGTTTTCGGAACAATTATGTTTTGAACGAAAATTTTTAGGAAGAGTCCAGATGGATGAAAACAGATACGATAATGAAATCTTGATCGGCGAAGATGATTAAGATACAGAGACTGTTATTCTTACTGATATCCCATACTTACGTCCATATTCGCTGTCGAGCAGGAGGTAAACACCTGGGGTGTTACAGCCCTCCCCTTAAAAGAATCTCGTCCCGAGATTCGGAACGAAAGACTTCTAAGAGTACAGCAACGTGTAACTCATGTCCAAACTAGCGACAGCATAAGGTAGTTTCAGGTGAAAATGGGTATCTCAAGATGTTGTTTCTCTAGTGGATATAGCATGTCTCATTTTAAGTTAATGAAAGATGTCAACAACAGAGATCATATCTGACAGAAGAACACATAGGGTTCCATGTGTGCAGTTTGCTTTTCCTGATAACACTGTACTATCTGAGTCTGTTAAGAACGGTGGACAGATGGATAGCAATTACACACACCATGTTAGATGCAACCGCTTGGGTAAAACACACAGAAAGATGTTTACCAACAAGTGGTCATTGGAAATTCATGGCACACGAGACAAGTGTGGATGTCGAGCAACATCGTGGTTGACACGTGGTTAGAAAGAGAGTCCAGTTCCATGAAAGATGATAGAAGCCCGAGAAAACATTAATGACGGGATCCGTAGATGTTGACTTTTCGATAAATCCACTTTATCACATGGTAAGCATGACTCGACTTGATCACACATGCTGGAAAAGCACACGTGAGGTGATCGAGGCACGACTAGAGTGATGATTAGGTGGTTATCACTCGACTTAACTTGATTCTGGTGAGTACTTCCTTAGGATGGTTTGAACTAAAGTGAGTTCATACAACTCGACAAAACTCAACTTTAGCTAACAATACAAGTTAGTAAAAACCAACTTGTTGAACTACTTTTGACATTGAGTAATTTGTCTTTGTTGGGGGCCTTCATCTTCCGAAGGTTCTCAAAAACACAACTAACATGTTTTCCAAGTATAATACATTCACAGGGACCTTCGGCCTTGGAATGAAGTTGTACACAATATGAAAAGCGTGGTCTGGGAGAAGGATGAACCAGTTCCGAAGCTACGCGTGAAGAAGCTTCGGCTCAGCAGTAGAAAATGAAACTGACTTAAAGAGGAAAAGGCCATCTAGTCCTCGATAGATTGTTTTTAAGTCAATAGTAAACATCAAGGGCATGAATGTAATTTTACACAGGTTGCGTCTTGTGCCTATAAATAGATGAACAGTAACATCGTACTGTTCACGCTATCCGGTATTCATTTGCACGTCACACTTGGATTCTCACCTTCTGTCGAGCCAAAGGTATAAATGTAATTCAATATTGTTCATGTTTATTCATGATGATATAATAAAAATATGCCAATAATATCATATGATTATTCATGTTATTTCTAATGTTTCATATGCCTCTACTTTCATTATTTTATACTAAAATGATGAAGGTATGTCCTTCATAACCTTCGTCTGAAGATCATTATATCCGAAGGGAAATAATGCTTTGAAGGACGAAGGTCTTTAACCATTAACATTTTGCGTTGCCTTGTTCTTAGCTCATAGTATTTGAGAACAAGTGACCAACATTGGCGCCCACCTCCGGTGAACTCATTCGACCACCTTCAGCAAAGTTGTGACCTTCGTCATGCCGCCGAAGAAGTCTTCAGGGCTAGGGGCTGCACTGCAGCCACTGGACGTCAACCAAGAAACACTGCGCGAAGCCAGAAACCAAAAAAGGAAGGCTACAAGTCCAACGCCTCAGGAGGACGAGCTGGACCAAGAAATAAAGGACCTCGAAGCCATCAATCAACAAGTCCAAAGGAAGAAGGAGAAGATACTTCGTCTCTCCGAGCTACAAAGGAAGATCGATGAGGCTGCTGAGGAAATGCGTCATCTCACTCAAGATGACCAGGACCGAAGACCTCAACGCAGAGAGCTTCGTCAGGACAATTTCTACGATGATGATGAATGGTACGATGATTTCCATTATGGAAATTTTGCTTTTAATGATGCTTCTCCTCTATTAGCAGAACTGTAGGCTACCCCATGGCCCCATCATACAAGCCACCCCAGCTCCCCATGTATGATGGGCACTCAGATCCAAAGCAGTTTCTGATGAGCTACGAAGCAACCATATCTTCATATGGGGGCAACACTGCAGTCATGGTGAAATCCTTCGTCATGCCAGTCAAGAATGTCGCACAAACCTGGTACTCCTCTCTCTGGCCAGGAACAATCACATCTTAGCAGAAGCTGAAGGACATGCTGATCACCAGTTTCCAAGGATTCCAGACGAAGCCAGTTACCGCTCAAGCTTTATTCCAGTGCATGAAAGACCATGAAGAATACCTCTAGGCATATGTCCGAAGGTTCTTGCGTCTGAGAGCACAAGCGACCATAGTGCCCAATGAAATTGTCATTGAGGCCATGATCAAAGGGCTTCAGCCAGAGCGATGACAGAGGAAGCCAACTTCAAAGGCCATAACATAGCACACAATCCTCAGGGCAACAGCAAAGCTCTTTTAGGCCACCAGCCCCAAGGGGCAGAGGCGGTAGGGGCTTCAGAGGAAGGTATGGGATCAGCCCAGAAGGTTCTATTGTTTATTCTATGGTGAAGACAAGTGCCACACTACAAGAACCTGCCAGGTCACCATTCAGAAACAGAAGGAGATTGCCGAAGCAGAGGCACGGAAAAATCAGCCGAAGCAGGTCTTACATACTGCTTCGTGCTACTCTCCCTATATACCAGAGTACGTGGGCAATCAACATGCAGCCTCTGTTGCTTCGGCAAGTCATTCAAAAGCTTCCTGGCCCCAGCTCCCACTACCACCACCATTGCCACCCACCCACACCCGAAGCCAGCAGCTAGAAGGGCATCATCACGCCCAACAGCAGTGCGACTTCAGGGAGGAGTCCGAAGCTCGTACAGTCAATAGCACTGTACCAGAATCGAAGCATATATACTAAGGAATATCCTACTATTGGTGTACCTTTATCTTTATGTCATTTTATTTTTTGTGTGCAAGAAAAAAAGTAATGAAGAACTTAATTTCAATTACATGTAATAATTGTGCCTATATCTTCCTCATGGATTTACGAAGCTCGAAAGACGTTTTTGAGAAAGTGGAGTAAATTCCGAAGCTCAAAAGTTTTTCCTAACGGAATGCAGAGCCAAAAATTGACGAAGTTACAAAAAGTCATTCCAAAGGGGGCGCAGAGTAAGTTTTCTGCTCAAAAGTCGTTCCTAAGAGAATGCAGAGCCAAAAATTGATGAAGCTACAAAAAGTCGTTCCTAAGGGGGCGTAGAGTAAGTTTTCTGCTCAAAAGTCATTCCAAAGGGAATGCAGAGCCAAATACCGCCAAAATATAAGGCGAAGAAGTTCAAAAGTCATTCCTAAGGGGATGCAGAACTTTTACCACCGAAATAGAAGGTGAAGAAGCTCAAAAGTCGTTCCTAATGGGATGCAGAGCTTAAAGACTCAAAAGACGTTCCTAAGGGGATGCAAAGTCTTCCGTGTTCCAGTATGAGCGTACGTCTGGGTGTTCAAACATCATCATCATATTGCATTACATCATCGCATCATTTAGCATAGCATCACATCATACATCATGTTGCATCGGCAGAAAGATCGAATACGAAGCAAATCTTCGGCAACACTTTGTTGAATAAAAATATGCTAAAGCACGAAGAAAACTTCAGGTGATAATTCTATCAGATCAGCCCTAGAAGGGGCTTCTTTCTTTACGAAGCATGAAAAGAAGGGAAGGTGTTTTTTCGCCGAAGGCTCAAAAATTAGTATGTATGTAAATTTCATGCATCACAAAGAAATATATTACAACAGTTTACATGTTTGATTCATTGTTCCACACATCAAATGATACATGGTTCTATTACAATGAAAACCTAATCTTCTTTGAGAACTTTATCAGCAGCTTCATGTAGCAGTTTGTCGACAACTTCGTCAATAATGGAGTTGGCAACATTCATTATATCCAGTGCTTCCTTCATCTTCGGATCAGCCAGGGGATTGTATGGCTCCGGCAACGGTGATAGCTCAGCTGTAGTAGGTAAACTATTAGTTTCAAGCCAAAAGTTAAGTGCCGAAGCTAAAATTTAAAAACAATACCTATGTGCCTTTCTCGTTCAGCAGCCTCTTCAGCTCGCCTAGCTTCTTCTCGGACGTCATGGGCGTCTTTTTCATTCTTTTTATAATATCATGGGCCAATTCTCGGCCACCATTTACCTAGACATCAGAATAAAACTTTCCACCCACTAAAGTTGCCTCGGCTGAAGGGTCCTTCATGTCGTCTATGGAGAAGGCGGTTTCGGCTTGAGCTACAACTTTCACGTGACTGCATCCAGCCTTCTCCAGAATAGCTGCAATCCCCCGGGCGCCGGAGAAAGCGCAAATATCTTCGCGATCGTTCAAAATTTCCTCAAAAGCTTCGGCTTCCCCGCTTATCCATTCAATGACGCCTTTGGGGTCACCTTGAAGGAAGTTCTCCTTAGAGGAGTAGGCATCTAACTTAGCAAAGCTGTTTTTCAAATTTTTCACGCAATCCAAGGATTTTTCAAAGTATCTTTCCTTGGATTCGCGAAGCTCTTCAATATTTTTCTCAAGCCTAGCCTTCCACCATTCACTTATTTCTTGGCTGGCCTTTGCAACTTCATAATTTTCTTTGGCTTTGGCCAGTTGTTTCCGAAGGTCTTCAACCTCGGCTTTTTGCGCTTCGGCGTGAGCGTTGTATTTAGCTTCGTCTTCTTTCATTTTACTCACCAATGAGATTAAAATTTTGTCTTTCTCCAAACCTTCATTTCTTAACTCAATTACCTCTAAGCGAAGGTTACTGAGAGCTATTGTACAGCTTTCGTCTTCGTTGCTTTTTTGAGCCCTCAGAGCGTTGCTAAGAATTAAGCCCTAAAAGAAAAAGAAAGAATTAAGCATGACAATGAAATATTTCATTTAAAACTTAAAGTCAACAGCTTCTGTACCTTTATACTGTTGTATGCAAGGCTATCAGCAAGATCATCCTTTGACATGGCCGAAAGGCCTTCTTCAAGTTTCGGAAATCCCATACTTTTGCCTATCTTTCGGCAAACGGATATTTCTTTGTTGTCCAGGAGACAGTACAGGAAATCATCTTCGTTGGTGCCATTAAACACTAACGCCCCCTTCAGATATTTAAGTTTCTGGGCATAGTGTCTCGCTTCTAAAATTTCTTCTTGGGATAATTTTTTTTCCCCGAAGCATGTCGGATAATGTAATCAACATCTTCAGCCAGAGCTTCGGGGGCAGGAGATTTTGCTTTTTCTATCATGTCTTGCCCTGTTGCCATGCTAGCATCTGAAGTTTGTTGCTCAGCTTTATCATCAAGCGCAGCAGCCTTCATCTCAATGGGCACTAAAGGCCCAGCTTCAGCTTCGGCCTAGACTTTGACAGCTTCGGCAGCTTTCTTAGTAGGAGCAGGGCTCAGGGCCTTTGTTGTCTCCATCACAGCGTCTAGCACGCTGGCCATCCTCCTCCTCTTGGGAGTTACGGCAGGAGCCTTTTGCACTTTCGGCAATTCTGCCTCTGCTGGTGGGATCAGAATTTCTGGCATTATCACTGTTTTTTCAAATTTAGGCTCTTCGGCTGCATCATCCTTGGCTTCGGCTGGCCTGGCTGTAGGCACCTTCAGCACTACAATCGATCCTTCAGCGCTTTGCACGGTGGGAGCAGCTTGTTTTGCTTCGGCAGTTAAAGAGGTCCCTTCATCAAATTTAGGCACTACAGTCGGTTCAATATATCGCGGCCGATGGGTCAGAACCTTCATCTTCTTGCCTTTCAGCACAACAGTAGTGGACAAAGTGGCAGTTTTTCTCTTCTTTCCTTGCCTTCGCAATGGGTAGTGATAATCAGGGTATATAAAGCCAATTGCATCAAACACCCTGTTCAATCTTTTCTTGTCCCGACCACCGAAGGCCGTGGACAAGGCATCATCTTCGACCTTCGAATATGTCCCAAGCAACTTGTCGCTGGTAGCTTCAATGCATTTCAACCAGTCATCATTTGGTTCGTCAAACTTCTCCCTGAATCTGAAGGTATATTTCAATCGAACTAAGCCACCTTCACTGGATTCCACAGTAGTTTCCTTCGGCATTTCCTAGCTATTCACAAGTGGCCACACCCTATAGGCTATGTGCTCTTGGACTATATCTCTTATGCCAATGAAGGCACAAACATTGCTGAAGGCCTTTTGGCATTCTTCGATGTCACCTTCGATAGCCACCTTCGGCCTTCGGAGGCCGAAGCAAGACCAGATGGGGCGCTGAATGATTTCCTTGATATCCTCCCTTTCAATCAGATCATTTTTGACGTAAAACCACTCCTCCATCCAGGCCTCGGACCATCTTTTTCGGTAAGTTGGCACCGGGTAGCTTGCATTAGAACGGGCAATGAACTCGTAACAACCGAAGTTGTTGTGGTATTGTTCTTTACCAGTAGCCTTCGTCTCGTATAATAGCTCGTGCATATTGCAGAAGCACTTCGCGCTCGGCTCTAGCCCCTGGCTTCTTACAGCCCAAACAAACATCCCCATCCTAATTATAGCTTCGGGGGTAATCTGATGAAGAAAGATTCGGAATATCTTTAACACTTCAACCACAAACTTGCTCAACGGGAACCGAAGACCTGCCTTCAAGAAGCTTCGGTAAATAACAACTTCATTTTCCCCAGGGGCAGGGGCAGTGTTGTCTCCTCCAACCCTCCCAATAGACATGTCCCGAAAATATCTCCCTTTCATGGCGTCAATATGACTTTGTTTGATGGTCGATTTTTCGAAAATGGTGTGGCTTGGTCGCCAGGGCCAATCCTCAGAATCTTCATCTCCACTCTCCACATCATAACTATCACTATCATCAGAATCTTCAGACAAACCCTCCATTATCTCCTTAGTAATTTTCTCTGTATTCGTCTTAGCCATAGACTCATAAAACCCAACAATAAAAGGATCTGCAACTTTCTTCTCTTCATACAGCTTCTTCTCCTCAGTAATCTTCTTCTCCTCAGTCATCTTCTCCTTAGACATGGAGCAAACACGTCTTTAAACCGAAGCTTAAAAATTAGGCGAGGGCTGTTAAGCGAGAATTAAAAATTTGAGAAAATAACGCAAGCAGCAGAAATGGCGCATCAAATGCTGCCGCTGTGGGTTCATATTTATACGCCTAGCGCTTTGCAACTTGGCGGGCCCCGTTTGTCATTGACTTTCGCTATTCTAGCGAAGGGAAGGTGTTTTTTTGGACCTTCGGCTTAAGGCCTTCGTTCACGTCGCAGTCTGAATTCGTTATTATAACAAATTAATACTGCAAGGGGCTACTGTTGGGGGCCTTCATCTTCCGAAGGTCCTCAAAAACACAACTAACATGTTTTCCAAGTATAATACATTCATAGGGACCTTTGGCCTCGAAATGAAGTTGTACACAATATGAAAAGCGTGGTCTAGGAGAAGGATGAACCAGTTCTGAAGCTACACGTGAAGAAGCTTCGGCTCAGCAGTAGAAAATGAAATCGACTTAAAGAGGAAAAGGCCATCTAGTCCTCGTTAGATTGTTTTTGAGTCAATAGTAAACATCAAGGGCATGAATGTAATTTTACACAGGCTGCGTCCTGTGCCTATAAATAGATGAACAGTAACACCGTACTGTTCACGATGTCTGGTATTCATTTGCACGTCACACTTGGATTCACACCTTCTGTCGAGCCGAAGGTATAAATGTAATTCAATATTGTTCATGTTTATTCATGATGATATAATAAAAATGCCAATAATATCATATGATTATTCATGTTATTTCCAATGTTTCATATGCCTTTACTTTCATTATTTTATACTGAAATGATGAAGGTATGTCCTTCATAACCTTCGTCTGAAGATTATTATATCTGAAGGGAAATAATGCTTTAAAGGACGAAAGTCTTTAACCATTAACATTTTGTGTTGCCTTGTTCTTAGCTCATAGCATTTGAGAACAAGTGACCAACAGTCTTATTACCCATCGACAATCCAATGGTCGAGAGTTCACGTTTGCTAGCAGGAGGTCATGTATTTGGATAAAAATCCATTTGGTCAGGTTGTTCATCCATTTCTTCATGCGAGATGAACTGACTATACATTTTGTTGGCGAATGAACTGACTATACACATGACAGGGTGGTTTTATCCCACGATTAGACATAGATAGATTTTGATTTTCAATGGAGATTTCTAACTAGAGGTTTCACCAAGCAATCTTAAAACTGTTTGGATTAGGTGTTCTTTTGCAAACAAAACAGAAAACACTTTTACGGGTTCATGCACTAAGGGTTGAATAGCTACAACACCTCCTTAAACAGCAAAGCGAGATTAACACATATAACACCTAACGAGGTAATCTGAAAGGCGGAGGACAAGGAACTTAACGAAGTTCACAGGATAGCGATACTTCAAACAGTTTCCAATTATTTATTATCGGAATAAAGATGAGGGAAGCACGTCCATTCACCATCACCAATTATTAGAATAAGGGTGAGAGAAGCATATTTGTGCACAAACGACAAACACAATGCAACAATCAGGATGCATGCTCGTCCTATTCGTCCTCACGAATTTCTCCAACATAATGTGGCAATAGCGTTCTATATCGGTGGCATACCTACGTTCTCTCTCAATATATCGCTAGTCGTCAGCTACACATACGAGTTCGAAGTTAGTGTACCTGCAGAAAATTCTATCACAACCCAATTCCCAATGATGCAATTCACATATGACGGTTTATCACAGTTTATACTCCATATATTTCTATATGGAGGCCAGCTCCTCATTAAGCGTCGAGCGACGCATAGGCGTCGTTGCCACACTTTAACCACAGAGCAGCCCATTATGGTAACTCACCTTCTTACCTAAGCGTAGGTGCGTCGTTGCAAGTACATTACACTTCTCAGTATTCCCATGTCTGTATACCCATACACATCCATGGGGTACTGAATCCCGGAAAAGTAATTACTCCACATCGCAACCTTCATATATACATATGTGTAAAATGTATATAAGCGCTTCTTATGCTCTCCCCTAGACCGACGTTTGTTCGGTCATGCTCTCACACCTCACCTTACCTTGAGAGTTGATCCATTCAAAACTGAATGGCCTCAAAAATAACAATACACATGTATGCGATTCCCCCCCGGTTGTGGGTTACTGTTTTGATCTAAGCCACCTGATAGTCCTTAATTTAGGGCTTAACAGAGGATGTCGCTAGCATTATAGTTTTTCAAATCTGTAGTTTTCAAAACCAAACAATGTGTTTAGTTGAAAATAAGTTTTCAAAAACCAAAACTTTGTTTTGTAAATACGTATGTGACTGTATTATACTTAATCCTGCTCTGATACCAGCTGTGGTAGAACCTCCCAAGTTATTGGGCCCACATGCACCTGTCTTTGTCCTAAGGACCTCAGACGGCTATGCATGTGTACCAAATAACTTAAAAGAATCTATCCGAGTGTCCCAAGGACCTCGGATAAACCACTCATAATCAAGATCGCAAGATTAAGTAAACACAAATCACACACCATAATTTGCAGCGGAATTTTTATTACAAAATTTCACCAGTTTACAACAAGATTACATTGTACATGATTGGAGTGGTTACAAAAGTGAATTAGAAGGATTACATTTTGAATGATGTAAAATTTTCATAAGTTTGAAATAGATGATAGCTTAAGTGACAATCCTCATACAGAAGATAAAATGGGATATACTTATATAAGAAGGCCGAGCCCACTGGCACTTAGCATCATCCACAACAGAACAAAACTATAACCTGAAGAACAATAGGAATAAAACCCTGAGTAGGCAATTACTCAGCAAGACTTATCTGACTAAGGAAAAGACTCTCAAGGGTATGCTAGTTGATTGGGAATCAAGGTAAAGTTTATCAATGATCAAAGACTCTTTTTGCAGAAAAGCTTGCTATCAGTTGATCCTTAAGCCAAGTTTTATTGCACTAGTTAGGTTATTACCTAAATCTATATTTGTCTGGTCTAGTTCATACACTTGGCCTATACTAGATGCATTTTATTCATTCTCATATTTCACTTGCTAACTACAATGATGGTCACCGGGATGAGTCTCCATAACCGAGGAGCAATGACGATTCGAACCGATTATACCCAGGTGGGGATCTCTAACCACACGACATATGTAGCACTTAACCCTTGCATATGTCAATCGTTCCCGGAGTCCTCCACTACATGAACAGGTCCGTGCCACCCGAGAGCACATTATCCTACTAGGCGTGCTACTATGCCAGGGGGTACATGCTACTCCCGCCATCTCTCCACTCCCAATGCGCGATTGTCTCTTCACGTACGGAATAGCCGGGTTCAAGCTTACCCTATCCCATACCAGGGTATGTGGCTAGTTGCGAAGTCTCGACCACAACAGGCCAGCCAATGGTACGGTCCTTAATCGACAGAGATGCGCGACCATGTTTGCTCAGCATCTGGTCTTGATTTATTCAAACCATTTCCTCATTTTTGGTACCCGGCAGGGGTACTCTTTTCGGATGATGAATCCACCTGGGCCCTAATGGACTCACCATCATAAGTTTGCTTCGATTTTTGAACAAAAATCATGTAACCAGTGTTACACCTCATTCTTTTTAAAAACAAACGATTTTTAAGTTTCTAAGCAGGGCTAAACATCATCAGTTATTTTTATAAAACAGGTATCAAGGAATAGTAACCAAATTTCAAGGAATGATAATGCATTCAAGCAACAAGGGAGGGGCAAATGCACCGGGGCTTGCCTGGGATAACACTATGTTAGTGTTGTTAGATGATACTCGCTTGGCGAGCATCTCCCATCCTGACATTCACTTGATTCATCTACTAGATTGGTCCGCCAACATCGCCTCTCGGAGTAGACCATCCTTTGCACCACTTGGGGTCAACCTAGACCCTGGCCTTCGCATTTCGATCATTAGCATACCTATATGATATATGAGATGCACATGAATGAATATGAAGAGGAATATCACAGGACAAAAAATGTTATACGACGATGAATTAAACATTGACTAGCAAGGCATCGACTCCATCACATAACCAAAAATCGGCACAACATCACTTATACAATCTATCGCCAAGCTGATAAAAACACTAAACTTATTTTATGTCTCACCAATATTCTATTAAATCCACGAATTAAGCTAATTAATAAGAATAGCAAACTAAACTCACCATTGAACACAAGCACATCACAACATCAGATCAATTCAATTACACTAGACATACACATTTACCCAAATGCTCCTCACACAAATCGATAATTCAAACACGATCTCACACCTGACAATATATATATAACAAATGCAAAATATGACTATAGCATCACAAGTAACTAAGGCAATGCATTATACACATGGTGAGTGTCGCTCTAGTTTGGTTTTACAACTAGTTAATACGCCTATTTCATAATTATGCTCACAACCACACCGCATAGACGAGGTATTATAGCAAACATCTAATACAATCACAATGCATACGAAGCGTCTTGCTTCACAATCATAAACATAACTATATTACTATATAGGGTGAAGCATTTTAACAAACATCATACAATCACAACACATGCTACCAATAAAAGAACCGATGTAATTAATATAATTAATTAATCCGATCATCGAACCACTAGCATAAATAGTGAATCGACTTACCACACTAAATAGAACTTGAATCTCGCAAGGTCGATGATGATCACCGGTTCACCCAATCATCGAACACATGTCGAGCAGAGGCTGACGAGATCACGGATGAAAAACGACGACGAACTTCAGGTTCAAGCCATTCGTCGAGCACTTGGTGAACCTCGCATAGGGCTTCGCTGTCTTCTACACTCATAGCCCAAGATGCACACAACTAGGCCACCGGCCAGAATGTAGTGCCGGCCACAAAAAGAAACAAACCTTATCCTATTCCCGGCAAACATCCCTACACATGACGAGTAGCGAAGTCAGTAGTTGGGTTTTGCTGCAGAGCGCAGGCACGACCTTGCGCCATGGTCGCCAGCAGCCGAGCAGTCAGAGAGTATGCGAGGAGGAGTAGGGAACCAGAGCGACATGGTGAAGTCATGGTCGGCGTCCATGCCATGGAGGGAGCTCGGGGCGACAGACGACAGCGTCGAGAGAGGAGCACGGCGCCATCACGATGGAGAACCGCGCTCGCGACACTAGAGAAGGATGACAGCCAGTGAGGAAAGAGCAGGAGCACGGGTCTGAGCTCATTGCAGGCTATACATCGACGGCGAGATGCCCATGGTGACCGGGAAGCAAGCACCAAGCAAGTCTCCCCACATCTATAGAGCTTGGACAGCAGGGTCGGGCACCTAGATGAAGGTTGTTTTTTACAATTCACGGCCTCGGAGGAACAGTCGGTGAGAACGTGTGGCTTGGCGAGCTGGGCACCGGCGGCCAGAAAACTACGACGTCGGAGCTGAGAGAAAGCAGGGAGGCGAGTGCGTCGGCGCACAGAAGAAGAGCGCCGAGAGGGAGAGACCATGGTGGCATGCTGGAGATCAGAGAGAGGCGTTGATGCTCCTTGAAACCTGCGGACGGACGAGTAGAGCTGGAGATGAGCACGTCTAGGAACTGAGGCACGCGTTCCACGGTGAAGGGCATAAATAGGAAGAGGTGACATGCTCAATTGGAGGAGGCACCGCGTCGAGTGTATGTGTAGAGGCAGAAGATGAGCACACCGGTGGGCTGAGTACGGGAGGAGCTTCTAGGCAAATCAAATGATCCCCAGATAATATCACTGGATAAGGCTGGGAAATGCGGCGGGGAGTTCTCTGGAGACATAAAACGTGCGGGGAGTTCTCTGGAGAAATGAACATAGAGGATAAGGAAAAGATATTTTTCTTTCCTTTGTTTAAAGAAATCAAAACACACTTTTATACGTATTTTGTTTTTAGACTAAGATTTAAGGGTCTAACAGATATATAAAAGAATCGAGCAAAATATGAGATCGACAATAATATTTAGACATGACTTGTTATGGTGAATATTCTTAGAATCAGACGAATTTATACCAGTTATTTATATCCGAAGATTTAGAACTGGCGAGAAACATAGACCAAACCAAACGAGATCAGCTTCGATATTGTAGACTGTATTAGATCCGGTCGAATTTAGATAAATATTACCCGCCATCCAATCCCAGACGTGAATAACATACTGGAAGAACAATCCCAAATATAAACCTCGCACATGAATTTTCTCCAATAATGTGCGCGGTCGGATTATAAAGTTTAGACACTCTCTAAATTTATTTTCACCCACTCGAGTGATTCACACAGTATAGAACTCGACGTCTCGGAAGATTCTTAAATTTCAAACTTCATAAAATATTTAGAATAGTCCAAATGGATAGAAATGCACGCGATACATGAGATAGTGTTTTAGATGAGATGTCGATGGACCAAACCAAACGACATCAGAGTCGATATATTAAGGTTGTGCTTAATTTGATTCGATTCAAAACCCGATAATTTTATCCGCAATCTGAACAGGGAAACATATTAATTATGAATACTCAATATCAGCTCTAATTATCTCGGATTTTTAAATATAAAAGCGAATCAGCTAACTGTTGTTCTAGTTTCATTTAGTTCAAGTTTGATTTATTCTAAACAGTCCACCCTTAATATTCACGCTACAGAGTTCATAGAGATCGCTCGAATAAGAGCGAAATAATTAGGTGATGTTTCCAATTCGCCTTAATCGATTAATTTTAAACCCAAAAACTTTAGTCGTCGACTTCTAATAAATCTTGTTTGGAACAAAATTGGAAGGCTGAACTAAGTATCCAAATTCATATATGAGCAATCGATGAATTTTAAATAATCACCAGACTCGCTAGTTTTCGGAACAATTATGTTTTGAATAAAAAGTTTTAGGAAGAGTCCAAATTGTGACGGAACCTCCCAAGTCATTAGGCCCACCTACAGTTGTCCTTGTCCCACGGACCTCAGACAACCCTGTAGGTGCCCCTGAATCACTTGACATGTTCGGTATCTGATTTTCTTACCTTTCCCCAAGAGCGTTTCACCCGTCACGCAGACATTATAGATCATCGGAGATACGAAAATGTGGAAGCGATTACATAAACTTACATTTATTTAAAAGTAAGACAAAGTTATATATTACAGACCAGGATATACTTAACTGAGTGCAGAGTATTATTATTACAAAACCAAGTGAGGCAAAAACCCCTCACGATAAGTTTTAAACAAAGGTTTAGGAGGATCCTTTCCTCCCGCAGCTTCACTCTTGGTTTTCTTCTTTTGAGACCACCTTGGAACAGAAACAACAAAAGTTTGTTGCTTGTTCACCTAAAAACAATAGGGAATAAAACCCTGAGTATGGAATTACTCAGCAAGACTTACCCGACTAAAGAAAAGACTCTCAAGGGTATGCTGGTTATCAGGGAGTCAAGGTAAGGTTTCTCAATAATCAAAGACTCTGTTTGCAGAAATGCTTACTAAAGTGGATTCTTAAAATCCAATTTTACTTGTCAGGTTAAGTAAGTTTACCTGTCTCTAGAGTTTTTTTTACCCTAGTTCAATCACTTGACCTGCACTATCCAATTTCTTAACAACCCTTCTTCTTTACTGGAGTTCTACGTGTAAGTCAGTGACCAAGTCTTCAAAACTGCGAAGGTACGGCGATGCAAATCGATTATACTCAGCTGAGGATCTCCAATCACGCGACATATGTAGCACTTAACCCTTGCATATGTCAACCCTCCACCGGGGTTCTTAAGACCAGATCAGGTTCACGCCAACCGAGAGCACAGATACACCACTGTCCAGCCTCTTGCCACGGAGGGTACACGCTACTCTCGCCATCTCTCCACTCCCATTGTGTGGTATCTTATTATGGCCTTAGTCTGCCCGAGGCAAAGCTTACCCATGACGAGGCATGTGACCAGTTAAAGGGTCCTCGGCCAGCAGGCCTACATCGACACGGTCCTTAATCGACTCAGACGGAGACACTACACCGAGACTCACTTCGCGTGCAAGTCACCCGCCCGGTCTCAGCTTAATTAATTTCAATCCCAAAGTTTGGTACCTAGCAGAGGTACATCTTTTTCGATGTTGAACCCATCATGGCCATGATGGATCCACCATCAAATTTTATTTCCAAAAACATCCCTCCCACTTTGCCACATCATATTTTGTAAAAACAAAATCTTTTTCTTTGCTAAAGCAAGACTAAGCATAGTAAAAACTTTTTATAAAACAAGGATTCAAAGGAAGGTAATCAAATTCAAGGAAGGTAATGCAGGAATTGTTTTATCAATCAACTCCTATCACCTAATACATCAAGCAAGTGAGAAAGATTTTAAAAGAATCAAGGATGTGGCAAATGCACCAGGGCTTGCCTTCGTTTATAGATGAGTCAGGCTCGGATCCACAGATATCAAAGTAAAAACAATTTCCTGCCTGAGGTTCCGCAGGTGGTGGTGGTGAAGTCTTCTCCTCTTCTACTTCAATTTCTTCCTCGTTTTCTAAATATAACCATTTATATATATAAGAATGAATGCCATGGAATGCTCATGAGAGTGCAAAGATAATAAGAGTTTATTATCTAGAGTCTTGAATACAATTTTCCTTCACGGTTCTCCGAGAAACTAGGGTTACCGGAGTCAACAGTTAAGTTCAAAGAGCAGGGGGGTGGGGGTTTTGGGTTCTAATTATCAAACAAGGTCCAAATCATACCAAAATTTACCAAAGGCTTCTAAATATTATATAAAGGTTATCTAAAAAGTTTGGGGATTTTTGGAATTATTATCTATTTTCTAAAAATCTAGAAACAAGGTTTTAGGCTATTTTAAATGCTTCAAAATTTCCTTATTTAATCTAAAAATCATGAAACTATTTTTATTAAATTCTATGAAAAATTAGGAATCTAGCAAAATTGGTTTGACATTTTTACCATTTTTCTACCATTTTCTAAAATTATTTTAGTTCTGGCAGAAAAAGAAAATCCATGAATAGTACTGGGCCGATTCCAGCCTAGGACGGCCCAACCACAGCAGAAGTGCGCCCGCGCGCGTGCCTGCATGACAGTCTTGCAGAAAGGCCCCACTGTTTTTGAATAACCTGAAGCGGTCGCAATAATATTCCACGGAGTTAGTGACGCTTTTCAAATAAACCCCTCAAGTTCTATTCCCTTCCACGTCGAGGTCCTCGACGACGACGAGCGCGGCAGAGCTCCGTCGAGCTCGTATACCGGCCGAATGGGGCAAGGACTGGCGCTCCTGAGTGGCAGACACGGAATGGAACCTCGCCCGAGCATTTCCCCCAACCTAATTGCATGAATGGTGGTCTAATTTTGTCTGGCCACGGTGAGCGCGCGGATGAACAAAAGAACCACGCCTTCCCATCGATTGGAGGTGGTCTAGTTCAATTGGGTGGGTCGGCAAGCAACACGGACGCATTAGAATGCTTAAACAAGAGAGCAGGCAGCATGAACTAACCGGAATTGCGCTGGCCGCGGTGAGGTTGTTTTCACGGTGTTCTTGAGCGGATTTGGGGAGAATCCGAAATTAGTGCTCTCTGGTGGGGGTTTGGGGTGCAGGTGGGTGCAGTAGCTGCTTGAATACTTGACGGAGCTGAGGACATGCTCAATTTATAGAGCCTGCGAGCGGTGGCCATGAATTTGGGCGACGACGCGCGACGGTCGGAGGAGGGGGAGTTCACTGGCGCGCGTGATTGGTGGCAAACCCCATGGCATCCACTTCGATGATCACCGGACATGCGACACACAGTTAACCGCGACGTGGTAAAGCGTCAGGACACGCGGCGGATGACGGTGGTGGCTCAACGGCAGTGAGAACCTTATCCAAGGGATCAGTGAGCAAGGGGAGAGGTACGGCGGCTAGCCGGAGCGGCGTCCAGCTCACCGACGGTGATGCTTTTTCACCCCGCGACGTTATCCATCCACTCCGGGCACGAATCGGGACATCGACAGCACGAATCGCGGTGGAGGGATCGGCAGCGGCGAGATCACTGAAGCTTATCTTCTTCAGTTACTGTACCATGGCATTCCTCTTCAGTTCATTTGACAGAGCAACTTCAGGGCAATTCCTCTCCAGATTTCGCATGACAACTTCATCATCCCTCTGCACCAAAGTTGTAGGGCTACAAACTAGGTATAACTTTGCTACATTGTGTTCCCACAAAAAATCACTGGATCTTGCTTAAAATTAAGCCCTAAGTTCATGTAATCCTACTGTCAGTCTAAAATTTAGACTTTAACAGCCTGACAGCCTGACTTTGAGTGTGATTATCTCCAAATTCTTCATAACAACTGTGCTTACACTCTTAAGCAAAATTGTTCTCCTTTGTTAGATCTACAAATTTGATGTGATGACCTAGGGCAAAAACCCTAGAATTTGAAAGCTACAAAGCTCCAAAGTTGAGCCAAAATACTGATTTCAGACTTAGTCATTTGAGAAAAAGTGTGGCTTTTTGCACATAAGCCTAAAACTTAGGGTTTAACTTGCAATTTCACATATTTGTGATCCATTTGACTTAGGATACCTTATTGTCCTGGTTTTTGCACTTTAGTCCAAAAGTGGACTAATTTTGCACTTAACCCCCTAGGGTTTGGATTTAGGGTTTTCTAGGGTCCTTATTAGGGTTTTTGGTATTTCAAGGGTGTGAATGCCACTTAGATCCATTCTTAGTAACATTTTATGATTATTTCCCTTAAACTTTAGGGTTTTCTCTATTTGGGTCTTGCTTTACCTTTCAGATCCCTGTTTAGGGTTAAGTATCCTATACTAGGGCTTATTTGCAAATTGCCATATCAATAAAACTTGTTTGAAATTTTTGCCTAGTGAATGCACTCTAGGTGTGTCAAACATATGCAATGCCAATGCTTATGATGTTATGCTCAAGTTTTAGTAACAGTAACACCAGGGGTGTTACACAAATGGATGAAAACAGATACAATAATGAAATCATGATAGGCGAAGATGATTAATATACGAAGATTGTTATTCTTACTGATATCCCGTACTTACATCCATATTCGCTGTCGAGCGGGAGGTAGACACATGGGGTGTTACTATGAAGGTTGTACCTTCTCAGATTGTCTTTAGGGCAGATACATAAAAGTAAGAGAAATAAAAAATTACATTGAGTATGTATGAAAGTTTTTTTTGATTGAGCCCCTCTATTGCTTCAATAAATGTGTCTTGACTCTGGTACAGTACTATTGACTGTCCGAGCTTCAGACTCTTCGAGTGCGTCATGTTGTTGCTGAACCTGGCTATGCCCTTCTGGCTGTTGATTGTGAGACGAAGTCAGAGCCATGAGTGGTGGTGGTGGTGGCGAAGCCCATGCAGCTAGGGAGTGGCTTGCTGAAGCTACTAATACTGTGGATTGTTGATTACCCACTTACTTAGGAATGTACAGGAATAGCACGAAGCGGTATGCTGCTTCAGCTGATTCTGTCGTGTTTCGGCTTTAGCTATTTCCTTTTGCTTCTGTATCGTGACCTGGCATGTCCTAGTTGTATGTCCCTTGTCTTCTCCACAGAATAAGCAAAACAACCTTCTTGGTTGCGAGCTGAATCTTCCTCCAAAGCTTCTCCCTCCTCTGCCTCTTGGGGCTAGTGTCCTGAAGGAGCTTTGCTGTGTTCCTAATGATTGAGAGCTGTGCTGATGCCCTTGAGTTTGATTTCCCCTGTCTTCGCTTGAATTGGGATTATGGATTTTCCTAACATGCCTACGGTGGAGTCTTCCTTTGAAGCCCCTGGTCATCTTAGAGTATATGTAGACTTCTTCTCTTCTTTGCCGGAAGTCATTGTCGGCTCTGATGTACTCGTCCATTTTCTGTAGAAGCTTCTCCGGAGTTTGTGGGGGCTTCCTGGCAAAATATTGTGCTATTGGTCCTGGTCGAAGTCCTTTGATCATGGCTTCAATAACAATTTCATTTGGCACCGTTGGCGCTTGAGCTCTGAGACGCAGAAATCTTCAGACATACGCCTGCAAGTATTCCTCGTGGTCTTGTGTGCATTGGAATAGAGCTTGAGCAGTCATTGGCTTCATCTGGAAACCCTGGAAGCTGGTGACTAGTATATCCTTTAGCTTCTGCCATGACGTGATTGTTCCCAGCTGAAGAGAAGAATATCATGTTTGAGCCACACTTCTAACTGCCATGACGAAGGACTTCGCCATGACAACAGTGTTGCCACCGTATGATGATATGGTTGCCTCGTAGCTCATGAGGAACTACTTCGGGTCAGAATGCCTGTCATACATGGGGAGTTGTGGCAGTTTGTACGAAGGTGACCATGGGGTAGCCTGCAACACTGCTGCTAGGGGAGAAGCATCATCAAAAGCAAAGTTACCATGATTGAAATCGTCATACCATACATCATCATAGCTTGGGCTTTCCTGACGAAGCTCTCTCTACTGTGGCCTTCGACCTTGCTCATCTTGCGTGATATGGCGCATCTCTTTGGCAGCTTCATCAATCTTCTTCTAAAGTTCAGCTAGCTGAAGCATTTTCTCTCTTCTTCTCTCCACTTGTTGGTGGATGGCCTCTAGGTATCTGATCTCTTGGTCTAGCTCCTCTTCCTGCGGTGTTGGGCTGATGGCCTTCCTTTTCTAGTTTTGGGCTTCTCTTAGAGGGAGCCCTTCTTGATTGATGTCCAGCGGTGCAAGGGTAGCCCCTGGCGCTATTGCCTTCTTTGGCGGCATGACGAAGGTGGTTGCTCAAACTCCTGGTGTCGAAGGTGGTCGTTTGAGTTCACTGGAGGTGGGCACCAATGTTGGTCACTTGTTCTCAAATGTTGTGAATCAAGAACAAGGCAACACAATCACTACAAGAAACAAGGCAAAGAGTGTCGGCCAAAAACCCACACTCTTACTGAAATAAGCCGACACTCTTAGTATAAGAGTGTCGGCCAACCGACACTCTTAGCCGACACTCTAAAATGGATGCTCTTATTCATATAAAAGCGTGGGGACCAACACTCTTACGTTAAGAGTGTCGGTTCAGCACGCAACCGACACTCTTATGTTAAGAGCGTCGGCCAGTGATGTAACACCCAAATTCTGAAGTTGGGATTGGTAGAAGAAATCTGAGCAAAGTATCATAATGATTTGGAAATTAGGGAATAAGAAAGTGATGAGAAAAGAATTTTACTTTTAAAGAAAACCATTTATACATCCCATGAAATAAATAACAAGGAGAATAAAACTTAAATTAGTAATATTAAAATAGTATGGTTTATATTCACCTTTGGGTTTCAATTGATACATTTGAAAAATCTGAAAACTAAAATAGAAGTATAAATTTGAATTTGGAATAGAAAATAGAAAATAAAAGAGAAGGGAAGAACTAAGAAAATACTACATAAAATAAAATAAAAATCAGAATAAACATCCTTCACACTTATATTATTAAATTATACCTTTCAAACTGAGGACAAGTTATTCACAAAGTTTGAATTTAAACTTGAACTCAAATTGGATTTGAAAATGGAGAAAAGAAAATAGAAAATAAAAAAAGAAAAAGACTAAAACCTACCTGGGCCGGCGGCCACCATTTCGGCCCACCTGCGCTTACCTTCGCGTGGCCCAACTTCATCCCCGCCGTTCCTTCTCTCACTGACGTCGCGGGGCCCCCACGTCAGCCTCTCCCTCGCGCGCGGTCACGGTCTCCCTGTATCGCTGCGATTGGGGACCCACCTGTCAGCTGCCCATCCGCTCGGTGTATTCGCCCTCAACGGAATCCCGGCCGTGGCGGAGCTTGCCGCGAACCTCGGAGCCGTTGACCGAAATCCTCCCCTCGGCCTCGTCCCTTGGCACTATAAGAATCTCCCCTCTTCTCTCTTCTCCCCAATTTCGCGTGCGCCGCGCGGAACGACGAAAGCAGTGCGCGGAGGAGAGAAAACGTGTGTGCTTCACCGCCGCATGGAACGTCGCCGGTGACTGCCTCTCCGGCTGCGGTTACGGTTGGATCAGGTGGTCGCGGCTCGGGTCGTGCGTTGGTGGGCGATTGGTGCAAGGACATCGGCTGGGATTGAGGGAATTCCTCATCGGAGTTGATTTCTCCTTCGCATACCGCTGTCGCCGTGGCCGACGTCACCCGATCGACAATCCGTGGAAAGAACTACTCCGGTGAGTTCGCCATCCCCTCAGCACCGTGTAGCAGCTTTTAATTGAGCTCTAGGGCACTGGAACGTTGGATTGCGTTGCTCCGGCGATGGCTCCACCGCGGTTGGTGGGCGGCGCCGCCGTCTGCTCGACCGGGAGGTGGAGGACGAGCCAGGGTCGTTCGATCTTTGTTGAACGGCTAGGATTAGATGTTAACATACCCCTTCGCTGCGATCAGTCATGGGCCATCCGATCGGGATCGGAGGGCAGGCAGTATCTGGTGGCGTGGTCGATTTGTGGCCGTTGATTCCTGATCTGGTGGTAGCTGCTTCATAACGGTTCGAGCGGCTGTGGATCTAATCCGGTCCCTAGATTCAGGATCGGACGGCCCAAATCCCTCCGTACCCCTTCGCGTGGCAAACTTCATAAAGAGACCCTGGGTTTTCTCGGAATCAACCCGCCGTCCCGTTCTGCTGTGCAATGAGTCTCGGGATTCTTGCGCCGAGCCCCCTGTGCTTCTGTTTAATTGAGGCCCAGTCCAGAGAGTTATAAAATCAGGAAAATGAATTAGAAAATGAGTTTTTAATATAAAAATAATTCCTAGAATTTATATAATTCATAGAAAATGCATATGAACTCCAAATTAATCCATTCCACTTCCTATAATTTTGTAATATTATTGTTTATCAATTAGTGCCACTGGTTTTACATAAAAGTCACATTAAAATTGTTATCTTAATTAATCTTGTACTAAGCACATAGAATCTTTGGAAATCCATAACTTAAAATCTATAACTCCAAAATTAATAATTCTTTTTCCTGTGATCTTATTTTAACATGTAGATTATTAATAGGTATTTTGCATATATGTTTGGTGTAATGTTAATTCTATCTATACACTGTTTATTTGTAATGCTACGACTAGCAGTGAGGACACGTGTCATCTGAAGATCATCCTGGTACCTAGATTCTCAAGGCCCAGGCAAGTTGTGCCCTTGATCACTTCTTTTTACCCAGCCATGTTCTAATTAATCATAATGATCTGCATAGGTTAATTTTGATGGGACCCAATAGGTTACCCTAGTTTGACTATCTTTATACCTTGTTTACCACTGAACTTTCTGGGTAGTACTTGCTAGTGCTATATGTGGTTTTGGGTATGGTGATACACATTACTATTCATGATTATACTTTTGTTATCAGTTGTTATTTATTGTTCATGATAAGATCATTATGTTAATTGGAACATGGAGCGACCACCCGGGAAAACAGTGCTACCACAAGGGAGGAATGGGACCCCTTGGCTGATTAATTAGGAAAGCTAGTGGAAGACTACCTTACCCGAAAGGGGCAAGGGCAGTAGGGGAGAGGTCAGTGTAGGGAGGCCCTCGGGAGGATTTTGCTGCGATGGCGGTCCTGCAAGGGATTCCTGCACTGGATCTTCCTATAAACTGTAGCGGGTTTTCGGAAGCTAGTGGAACTTTGTGAAGGCCTCGTAGTGTTACCCTGCCTCGCTTCCTTGGTAGAGGTGTATGGGATTCATGACCCCTTGGCAGATGGGTAACACGGCTTGTGGGTAAAGATGCGCAACCTCTGCAGAGTGTAAAACTGGTATACTAGCCGTGCTCACGGTCATGAGCAGCTCGGACCCTCACATGATTAATTTATGGAATTAAACTCAATTTGTCATATGCATTGCATCGCAGGTGAAGTTGTTACTTTTGTTCTACTATTTAACTGGGTTGGTATTTACTTATACTTAGTAACTGCTAATAAAATTTTGACCAACTTTAAAAGCAATGCTCAGCTCTAACCATCTTCTTTGGTAAGCCTTACACTTCACGTGAGCTCCCACCTTTGGCGAGTTCATGCACATTATTCCCCACAACTTGTTGAGCGATGAACGTATGTGAGCTCACTCTTGCTGTCTCACATACACCACAGGTCAAGAACAGGTACCGCTGGATGATGCTCATGGAGGATGCTGCGATGAGTTCGTGAGAGGTCTAGGTCGTCGTCTCCCAGTCAACTTTGGGTTGCTGGACCGTTGTCTCCTTATAATGTAATTATTTATTTTGTATAGAACTCCTGTTATATATAAAGATGTGACATTCGATCCTGTGCCACTATACATCATATGTGTGAGACTTGGTCCCAGCATACCTGGTGTTTATGTTAACCCCGGGTTTTTTGATCCCCTAAAATCCGGGTGTTACAGAAGTGGTATCAGAGGAATGTTGACTGTAGGACGAAACCTAGATAGAACTGGACAACCATTCTTTACTTACCTTACTCTGATTCTTTTCTAAACTTATCTTAATCTTTTCTCATCTATTTCCGCTTTACTCTGATTATTCTTATCTTTTCTTTCTAAAAGACAAAAGTGGATTTCACACTTTGAAATCCTGTGCCTAAAGTGACTTCAGGAATAGGGGACCTAATCTTAGGAACAAAAAAAGCAAAACTATTTTTATCTATGCACTTGAATGTTTGTTCTTATGATACTTGTCTGATTTGGATCTTTGTTTGAGTGTGATGGGTTGTGGATCAATGTCCACAACTACATCTGCATATACAACTAGGCATAAAAGATAGCATATGTAAAATAACTAGACAAACTAAATTATCCTTCAATAAAGTATCTAGCCTAATAATACCCATCTTCTCTTAAAGATTCTCCCTTATCTTAATAGATCCATTTCATCTTAAAAGATACTCATCCTATCTTGAAAAGATTTTGTTATCCCAATAGATCTAACTGACCTCAAAAGGTTCCACCTTATCCTAATGGATTCATCTTGCCCTAATAAAGAATACTTATCCACCCTAGTTTAACAACCATGATCTAATGCAAATTAATTAGATCTTACCTAGTCAAACTAGTCACACCAATCTAACCTAGATCTGATCTAATCTAAAGTGATTTATCAAACATGTTAGATAATACTGATGAAATAGTTTAGACTCTACCCCTATAGAACAGGTCTTAACTTAGTTCACCCTGCACTAAATTAAGAATGACAGATCGACTTGGCCATATGCAACTACCTCAACCATCTGATAGTTGCATAACCTCTCAATTATAAACTAGCAGGAGACTCTATCTTATCATAACATATCTAACTAATCTCAAAACATCCTAACATATTCTACCCTGTTGGACCTATCTAACCTAAACTAGTCTAATCTAGTCATATCCAATTTAATCTAGATCTTATCTTACCTAATGTGACCTGATCCAGTGTGGTCTAATGTTATCTAACTTAATGTGGTTCACTTAAACAGATTAATGACACTAGTAGAAGAGATTAGACCCCACTAGCCATGTATTAACTTATCTTAGCACATTGGATCAATTCAACCATGAGCTAACCCAACTCATAGAGCCATGACGAATGGTATAACCTTTCTATTCCCACCTAATAACAAACAAACTTTTAACCTACATCTTGTAGTCTATCTCACCCATATATATCTCTCATCTTGACCGATTCTATCTTACCCTTGGATATTCACCTTATATGATTGGTTACCCCAATCTGGACATAAAACAAAGATTAAGCCCTACCAAAGAATCTTTAGATTATAACCAGCTACTAGCTTATTCATTCCGCCTATTGAATAATTTCCTTTGCAAAACTATTACCATATGCTTCTAACTTTCATGGTCAATACCAGGAAAGGAAAGATTATCACGTAACAACAAACAGAAATGAATCCTCCAAATCCTCCACCTGTTGAGATCGATCAAGTGGTTGCTACCCAAAGACTGGTAATACAACAATTAACAGACCTGGTGACCGAGATGCAAAATCAGATAAGACAACAACGCGAGGAAATACGTCAGGTCCGCCAAGAAATAAGGCAAGCACGGTTGGAGAGACAACAACAACAACAACCTCCACCACCACCACCAGCTTCACCAAGCTACATAGATATAAATTATGATGAATTGTAAGGTCTAGATGTTACTTTAGTTAGTAGATGGTATGATATTATTCTAGAAGGAACAATAAGGTCTATTGACCCTATGTTTTGTTAAAGAATTATACCTCATGCTGAGATTTCTTTGTTTGTGCATAAGTTCCGAGAACAATATGAGTATACATCCCTTTTCTTACAAATCTCGAGGACGAGATTATTTTTAAGGGGGGTAGGATTTGTAACACCCAAATTCTGAAGTTGGGATTGGTAGAAGAAATCTGAGCAAAGTATCATAATGATTTGGAAATTAGGGAATAAGAAAGTGATGAGAAAAGAATTTTACTTTTAAAGAAAACCATTTATACATCCCATGAAATAAATAACAAGGAGAATAAAACTTAAATTAGTAATATTAAAATAGTATGGTTTATATTCACCTTTGGGTTTCAATTGATACATTTGAAAAATCTGAAAACTAAAATAGAAGTATAAATTTGAATTTGGAATAGAAAATAGAAAATAAAAGAGAAGGGAAGAACTAAGAAAAATACTACATAAAATAAAATAAAAATCAGAATAAACATCCTTCACACTTATATTATTAAATTATACCTTTTAAACTGAGGACAAGTTATTCACAAAGTTTGAATTTAAACTTGAACTCAAATTGGATTTGAAAATGGAGAAAAGAAAATAGAAAATAAAAAAAGAAAAAGACTAAAACCTACCTGGGCCGGCGGCCACCATTTCGGCCCACCTGCGCTTACCTTCGCGCGGCCCAACTTCATCCCCGCCGTTCCTTCTCTCACTGACGTCGCGGGGCCCCCACGTCAGCCTCTCCCTCGCGCGCGGTCACGGTCTCCCTGTATCGCTGCGATTGGGGACCCACCTGTCAGCTGCCCATCCGCTCGGTGTATTCGCCCTCAACGGAATCCCGACCGTGGCGGAGCTTGCCGCGAACCTCGGAGCCATTGACCGAAATCCTCCCCTCGGCCTCGTCCCTTGGCACTATAAGAATCTCCCCTCTTCTCTCTTCTCCCCAATTTCGCGTGCGCCGCGCGGAACGACGAAAGCAGTGCGCGGAGGAGAGAAAACGTGTGTGCTTCACCGCCGCATGGAACGTCGCCGGTGACTGCCTCTCCGGCTGCGGTTACGGTTGGATCAGGTGGTCGCGGCTCGGGTCGTGCGTTGGTGGGCGATTGGTGCAAGGACATCGGCTGGGATTGAGGGAATTCCTCATCGGAGTTGATTTCTCCGCCGCATACCGCTGTCGCCGTGGCCGACGTCACCCGATCGACAATCCGTGGAAAGAACTACTCCGGTGAGTTCGCCATCCCCTCAGCACCGTGTAGCAGCTTTTAATTGAGCTCTAGGGCACTGGAACGTTGGATTGCGTTGCTCCGGCGATGGCTCCACCGCGGTTGGTGGGCGGCGCCGCCGTCTGCTCGACCGGGAGGTGGAGGACGAGCCAGGGTCGTTCGATCTTTGTTGAACGGCTAGGATTAGATGTTAACATACCCCTTCGCTGCGATCAGTCATGGGCCATCCGATCGGGATCGGAGGGCAGGCAGTATCTGGTGGCGTGGTCGATTTGTGGCCGTTGATTCCTGATCTGGTGGTAGCTGCTTCATAACGGTTCGAGCGGCTGTGGATCTAATCTGGTCCCTAGATTCAGGATCGGACGGCCCAAATCCCTCCGTACCCCTTCGCGTGGCAAACTTCATAAAGAGACCCTGGGTTTTCTCGGAATCAACCCGCCGTCCCGTTCTGCTGTGCAATGAGTCTCGGGATTCTTGCGCCGAGCCCCCTGTGCTTCTGTTTAATTGAGGCCCAGTCCAGAGAGTTATAAAATCAGGAAAATGAATTAGAAAATGAGTTTTTAATATAAAAATAATTCCTAGAATTTATATAATTCATAGAAAATGCATATGAACTCCAAATTAATCCATTCCACTTCCTATAATTTTGTAATATTATTGTTTATCAATTAGTGCCACTGGTTTTACATAAAAGTCACATTAAAATTGTTATCTTAATTAATCTTGTACTAAGCACATAGAATCTTTGGAAATCCATAACTTAAAATCTATAACTCCAAAATTAATAATTCTTTTTCCTGTGATCTTATTTTAACATGTAGATTATTAATAGGTATTTTGCATATATGTTTGGTGTAATGTTAATTCTATCTATACACTGTTTATTTGTAATGCTACGACTAGCAGTGAGGACACGTGTCATCTGAAGATCATCCTGGTACCTGGATTCTCAAGGCCCAGGCAAGTTGTGCCCTTGATCACTTCTTTTTACCCAGCCATGTTCTAATTAATCATAATGATCTGCATAGGTTAATTTTGATGGGACCCAATAGGTTACCCTAGTTTGACTATCTTTATACCTTGTTTACCACTGAACTTTCTGGGTAGTACTTGCTAGTGCTATATGTGGTTTTGGGTATGGTGATACACATTACTATTCATGATTATACTTTTGTTATCAGTTGTTATTTATTGTTCATGATAAGATCATTATGTTAATTGGAACATGGAGCGACCACCCGGGAAAACAGTGCTACCACAAGGGAGGAATGGGACCCCTTGGCTGATTAATTAGGAAAGCTAGTGGAAGACTACCTTACCCGAAAGGGGCAAGGGCAGTAGGGGAGAGGTCAGTGTAGGGAGGCCCTCGGGAGGATTTTGCTGCGATGGCGGTCCTGCAAGGGATTCCTGCACTGGATCTTCCTATAAACTGTAGCGGGTTTTCGGAAGCTAGTGGAACTTTGTGAAGGCCTCGTAGTGTTACCCTGCCTCGCTTCCTTGGTAGAGGTGTATGGGATTCATGACCCCTTGGCAGATGGGTAACACGGCTTGTGGGTAAAGATGCGCAACCTCTGCAGAGTGTAAAACTGGTATACTAGCCGTGCTCACGGTCATGAGCAGCTCGGACCCTCACATGATTAATTTATGGAATTAAACTCAATTTGTCATATGCATTGCATCGCAGGTGAAGTTGTTACTTTTGTTCTACTATTTAACTGGGTTGGTATTTACTTATACTTAGTAACTGCTAATAAAATTTTGACCAACTTTAAAAGCAATGCTCAGCTCTAACCATCTTCTTTGGTAAGCCTTACACTTCACGTGAGCTCCCACCTTTGGCGAGTTCATGCACATTATTCCCCACAACTTGTTGAGCGATGAACGTATGTGAGCTCACTCTTGCTGTCTCACATACACCACAGGTCAAGAACAGGTACCGCTGGATGATGCTCATGGAGGATGCTGCGATGAGTTCGTGAGAGGTCTAGGTCGTCGTCTCCCAGTCAACTTTGGGTTGCTGGACCGTTGTCTCCTTATAATGTAATTATTTATTTTGTATAGAACTCCTGTTATATATAAAGATGTGACATTCGATCCTGTGCCACTATACATCATATGTGTGAGACTTGGTCCCAGCATACCTGGTGTTTATGTTAACCCCGGGTTTTTTGATCCCCTAAAATCCGGGTGTTACAAGTGACGTGGCAGACACTCTTACTGTGCGCGCGGTCCCTAACCTAGCTGTGCCATATAAGAATGTGGGGGCTGACACTCTTACTAAATTTATCGACACTCCTTCAACATTTTCTTGTAGTGAATTGTTAAAGATTAAGGACCTTCGTCCTCTGAAGCATTATCTCCTTTCAGGTATAATGATCTTCAAACGAAAGTCATGAAGGTCACACCTTCATGATTTATGAGAATAAGAGTCCATGGAGATAACATATGTTATCTATTCATCCATTCATTCATATATTTATTTCATAATATATATATACATGAAGATTAATATAATTTATATTACATTGATACCTTCGGCTTGATTGAAGGTGTTGACGCGAGAGCAATTACAATCCAGCGTGAATAGTACGGGGGTACTGTTCATCAATTTATAGGCAACCGTAAAGGCTTGTACGCTATTACATTTATGCCCTCAATAATTACATACAAAGTTTACAAAATGTCATAAGGGTAACATCACCATTTCTATTTAATAGCTTGAGCAACACCTTCTCCTTGCATTGCCTCATTGCTTCATCATGACGAAGCCTGCTTGATAAAGTGTGCTTCGTTGTACTTCCTTTTTGTTATGTCGAAGCCCCGTTGTCCACTCATTTCATTGTGATGAAGCTTGCTAGACGAAGCTTTACTTCGCTCCTCTTTTGTTGTACCAAAGCTTTTCTAGTAAAGAAGCTCCTGTAATATTCAGTATTATGCTAAAAGCAGATGGTTAGCCGTGTTTTTGAGGACCTTCGAAGAAGAAGGCCCCCAACATTATCCAAGGGTGCGAGGATGGAACCGGGCACTGTTGTCTTCTTTGGGGGCATGTCGAAGGTGGTTGTGGTCGTAAATGAGTGCACCAGAGGTGGGAGCCAATGTTGGTCACTCGTTTTTTATTGTATACAATCAAAAACAAGGCAACACAATATCTAAAAAGATGTTATCCTTCGTACTTTAAAGAGTTCATCCTTTGGGACATCCAAACCAAGTACGAACGTTATTATATATAATCTATAGGATTGTCAGAGGGTGAAGATAAAGATTACACACAAGGCTATAACGAAGCTAGATAATATTGCTTATCTCGAATAACTCGGGAATTCTTTCTTTATATGAAACAAATTTTACAATAATACCTTTGGCTTTTTGACGAGGAGAAAACTCAAAGGTACTTAGAATAAAAAGGATTACACAAAGTTGTTCCCCTCGGCTCCCAGGAGGTTCCTCATGCAGGGCACTGTTCATCTATTTATAGTGTGGTGGTACAGCTTCGTGTAAGGTTGCAAACATTTCGATAAAACTTGTACATGCAGTTTACAAATGATGAGAGGGCAGTATCATCTTTTTGCCTTTTTTGCTTTGGTTACATAGTCTTGAGAACACCTTCTCTCGGTCTTATTCCACTTCTGCCTTTGTTTCCTTGTGTTGTTATGACGAAGCTAACATCTTTGTCTTCCTCCTTGTCCTGCTCTGAAGGTATTAAGTACCGAAGCTCCTAGAATTTGCTAACAACAGTGGTTAAATGTGTTTTTGAGGACCTTTGAAAGACGAAGGCCCCAACAAGTGGGGAGAGGAAGGAGGGGCATTGGCCTGAGGACCTCAGCCGCTCAGGGTGGGACTCACAGGGACGCACGGTCTAGCCAGCTGTCATGCCTGTGCATGCACAACAGCAAGAACAGGGACGGTGGCAGCGTGTGGATAGAGCGGCGAGGCGGCCCTGCGCGTGGGCTGCAGCAGAGCCCAAGGGCCTGGTCGTCGTGGCCACTCAGCGTCGAGGCTAAGGAGGCACCCGACAGTGGGTGCGGCCATGGCGGGTGCCGAGCGCACAGGAGCTGGGCGCGCGGAGGTGAGGTGCGGTTATGGTGGAGCACACCGATTCCTTCGCCAAAATGTCGCAGAGCTTGCACAATGAAACAAAGGGAGAAGAACAGCAAGGGAGATGGATCCCTCACCCTGCAGCAGGTCCATACACCGGTGGCTTGGACGAGAACGACAACGAGCACGATGAAGGGCGAGGTGAGGTGGTTGTACAGCGACCACGGACTCCCCTGCACAGCGATGAGAGCGGTGTAGCCTCCTCCTCGCAGCGATGTTGGTCCCTTCTTCACGACGACGAACGACGCGACGTCAAGTCCTACGTGTGGTTGTGGGCAAGGAGTGGATGGGTGTGGGAATGGATGGTCAGGCTATGGTTTATCCAAGCTGCTCGCGAGATCAAACGAGAGAACCAGTTATCGAGGGGAGAAGAGAGAGAGCTTGTGGCTAACTGATGGGCGGTGCCCACGGAGCAGGACGCCCCTCCCCTGCGCTCGTTGGATGGGCCGGTGTGTCGGTGTTTTGGATCCGACCGCACACCCGGGGTTACCCCTCAAGGTGTTTTTAGGAGTAGGATGGTGTCGACAACTGTAGCAAAATGGTTCGTGCCAATTGCACGTGGGACAGTGGACAATGTTTACAGGTTCGGGCCGCTTAGAGATGCGTAACACCCTACGTCCTGGTGAGTATGCTGGGTGAATGAGGTTACAAGAGAGCTCTCTGAATTGAGAATGCCGAGAGCTGAAGTGGGGGCTAAGCAGTAGGATCGATCGATTTGAAGGGGTGCCCCCTAGGCCTTATATATTCGACCGTGGAGCAATACATGTGGATATGATAACAACGTGCGCCTAAAAAATAGTGAACTGCTCGAGTCTATCTCCCTATGATTCTGCCGACCTATCCCCACGTGGCTCCGTTGCATGAGAGCTCCAGCGCGGGAAAGTCGGATCTCTGTTGCGATCGCTCGCTCGACATTGTGGACCGTCCAGGTTTACACCGATCCGGCCTCGTGTCAACCTGCTCTGCTGATTATTCTTCCCCAGGCCCACGAAAGAATGGCCTCACGATTTATTGGGCCCTTGGGCCTTTCGTGAGGTCTTTTACTCTTTTAGTGGACCCGGGGGATATCTGTCCCCCACAAGCCCCCGATCTTTGGGTTAATTTAGAAGTAATCAGCCCAAAGATCCCAGGTCCAGCTTGCAGGTGATTTGAAGAGAACGACTTCTTACTGTTTCCCCTGCTTTTGATCCTTCTCAAACCGAAGCTTTATTTCGTACCCGTGCCTTAGAGGTCGGCATTTCGCTTTGCAGGACCCTAAACTTAATTGGGTGCACCGGAGGTGCACCCAATGGGTGTAGCCCCCGAGCTTCGAGTAGATTTTTAGAAAATAATCTACTCGAAGGTCTTCACCAAAAATTATTCCCATTTTTACTCCTGCATTTCGGTTGAGTGCTAGATTTGTCTTTAATCTTGTCCCATGCGTTAGGAGTCGGCACTATCTTGGCTTGGAATGATGATTCATGGGGTGCACCGGAGGTGCACCCAATGGGTGTAGCCCCCGAGCTTCAAGTGGATTTTTGAGGATAATCCACTCGAAGGTCTTCCTTTTGTGTCTTTTTGCTGAAGATTATCCTTTCTGCTTGTAAAAAAATCGGCATGATGTCATCCGCACTATGTCATCAATATTATGCTTCAGAGGTCAGCATGTATTTTGTCTTTTGCAGCCGAGTTCGCAATCCATCCATATCTTGCTAGGTAGTGTAATTTATTTGCTCTGTGACTGATTGGACTTTTGATGGACGTTCTCTGTCTAGTCTTCAAGTCGCTTCTGTCGACCATATTTTGTACTTCACTAGCTATATTTGGCTTTCCTCTAATCCTCATTGATATCTCATTTTTGTCTTGAGGTATTCACTGCGTGCCCTGCACAGATGTGACCACTTTGAAAAATATACTGATAATTCCTAGGCGTCCCCCCCAATGGTTGTGGGCAAGGGACGGTTTGGTACGCTGAGTGTTTTAGCCGGCTGCTTCTGAGTAGTAATGTGATGTGACGGCGGGTGTAATCATATCCTCCGCGCTGTTGACTGGAGTCCCAATGGGTGTTGTGTTGCGTGAAACGGCGTCAGCCGCCTGACGTGTCTTCAGACGGGTTGAAGTGCTTATTGAATGCTTTGCGACTGTTCAGTGACCGCGGTTGGAGGTGAGCGGTTGCCTTCTCCTTCTATAAGTAACGTCGTTGTCTCTCTGGCTTTTTCACATCTCTTCGCTGTTCTTCTGCTGCTTTCCTCTCTTCTCTCCCTTCTGCTTCCACCATGGGCAAGAACAACAAGCACAAGCGTGAGCCAACTCCTCCATCGGAGGAGTTTGGTGACTCGGAGTACTCAGAGGAGGAGTTCTCCTCTGGGTCTGAGGGGTCTCCGGCTCCCGTTCCCCTGCGTGAGTCGTCTGATGACTCAGATGACTCCCAGGGGCTCGCGGCGGAGGTCTGGTCGTACATCCGGGCCGTCGAGCGCTCCGGGCTCGAGGGCTCGGATGGGTCGGAGTACTCCTCGGATGAGGAGGACGAGGACGGCGGCGGCGAGGACGAGGACGACGACAACGACGACGACGACGACGACGACAATGGCGGCGACGACGGTGACGGCAGCGGCAGCGGCAGGGGCAGCGGCGGCGACAGCAAGGACGGTGACGGCGGCGGCAGCAGGGGCAGCAACCGGGGCGGCAGCAGCAGGGGCGGCAGCGGCGGTGGCAGCAACAGGGCTAGTGGCTAGATGCCACTGGTTTTTTAGATATTAGTATAGTATAGTTAGAATAATGTAGTAGTAATGTAGAATAGTATAGTGTAGTGTAGTAGTAGTAGTAATGTAATGTAGTAGTAATAGGGAAGTATCAACTCGTAAAGAGTTGATTTGTAAGTGCGCTATCTTCCCTTCTAATGAAAGAATGATGTTGGCTTCTCCTTTATGACTTGTCTTGCTTGTTTGTGAAACTGATTCCTTTGAGACAGTAAATGAATAACTCGGGCATCAAACTGATGCTTTTTAGGAGTAGCCGCCGAGTAACTTTGTAGATGGTGTCGGCGCTTTTTTAGAGTAACTGCTGAGTGATCGAACACAATATCGGAGTTTTAGAGATAACTGTCGGGCGATTGAATACAATATCAGCTTTTTAGAGGCAACGCCGAGTGACTGGAGAGTGATGTCGGCGTTTTAGAGGCAACGCCGAGCACCTGATCACTATATCAGCTTTTTAGAGGCAACGCTGAGTGATTGAATATGATAGCAGCGTTTTAGAGGTAACGCCGAGTGACTGGAGGGTGATGTCGGCGTTTTAGAGGCAACGCCGAGCATCTGATCACTATATCAGCTTTTTAGAGGCAACGCCGAGTGACTGGAGGGTGATGTCGGCGTTTTAGAGGCAACGCCAAGCACCTGATCACTATATCAGCTTTTTAGATGCAACGCCGAGTGACTGGAGGGTGATGTCGGCGTTTTAGAGGCAACGCCGAGCACCTGATCACTATATCAGCTTTTTAGAGGCAACGCCGAGTGACTGGAAGGTGATGTCGGCGTTTTAGAGGCAACGCCAAGCACCTGATCACTATATCAGCTTTTTAGAGGCAACGCCGAGTGATTGAATATGATAGCAGCGTTTTAGAGGTAACGCCGAGTGACTGGAGGGTGATGTCGGCGTTTTAGAGGCAACGCCGAGCAACTGATCACTATATCAGCTTTTTAGAGGCAACGCCGAGTGATTGAATACGATAGCAGCATTTTAGAGGTAACGCTGAGTGATAGCAGGCCGCACGAGCCACTTAGAGGATGATGACCGAGTGATGAGGTGGCGCACCGGTGTTCTGGAGATAACTGCCGGGTGACCACGTGGCATGCTGGGGTTTTGGAAATAACCGCCGGGTGATGACTGGGCACTTTTTGAAACGGTATCTGGCTCAAGAATATCCCTTAAGTGCTGCGCTTTTAGCCGCCTTTGCTTTCCGTGCCCTAGTTCTTGCTTTCCCGCTTTCGAATCCTCTCCGCCATTCGCCTCCCACCCTGCTCGCTGGTAGAATCGAGATGGCACCCAAGAGGAAGACCTCGAGCTCGTCTGCTGCGGTGATTCCTCCAATCGACCCCAACAGCCAGTTGCCTTTCGCAGGTAATCGCATGTCCGTCATTTCTGAAACTGAACTTCTCCACCTCGTATCCATCGGGGTTCTTCCTCCACGAGAACTCTGTTCTTGGCGGATTTGCCATGGATTTACTGTTCCGATGGAGGATACCCATGAGTCCGTTGTTTACGCCCCTTTCCTTCTCCGCGGCCTGGGCCTTCCCATCTCTCCCTTTTTCCGTGGCCTCCTTAATTTCTACCATATTAACTTGACCCATTTGAATCCCAATTCAATTCTGCAAATCTCCAATTTCGTTCATTTATGCGAGGCCTTTCTTGGCGTGCTGCCGCATTTCGGTCTGTGGAAATACTTGTATCATTGTCGCCCTGGGATGGCCGGGGGACAACACCAGTTGGTCGGGGGTGCCAGCTTGGAGATGCGCCGCGGGAGGAAAACTAAATATCTCGAGATCCCTCTCAAGGACAGTATTAAGGGATGGCGCCTGGAATGGTTTATAATTGAGAATTATGGGAATTCTCTCCCCTCCCGGTCGGGAAGACAGCCGGACGTTCGCACCCCAAGCTGGACCGAGTCTCCCACAGATCAGGAAGTAGCCGAGGCAGGTGTGTTGCTAGCTGAAGTTGGACTGCTGAAAGAGAGGGGTCTGACTGCTGAAACTGTGGTTACTGATTTTGTTTTCAAGAATATTCAGCCATTGAAAGATAGGGCCTACCCAGCTTATCTGTATCGAGGGCTAGCTGACTCAACTCGGGTTACTAACAGAAGAATTCCTTCTGCAGACTTGGTGAGTCGACTAGAGATGATCCTTAGGGGTAAAGTGTCAAATGTTGGTGCTCCAGTGGCATACTCGGCCTGGAACTTGCCTCCTCCCAAAGCCTTCACTCTTTTTGTGTCGAATCCTCCTGCTACTGACGGCAGTTTGGGCCTTAGAGTGCGGCCCTCTGCTGAAGAAGTTAGTGCCTTGGTTGCCACACTCGGGGGAATTCCTGATGATGAACGGCAGGTTTATTTTGAGGTGCCCCTGAACCCTAGTGATGCGGAGATAGGTGCCATGCTTGATTTGCTGGCTGAGGACTCTTCTGACGCTGCTCCTGCTGGGGCATTAGTGGTGGCGCCCCTCCCAGAGGCTGGTGTGGCCTTAGATACTCAGAAACCTGCTGGTACTCGCCCGAGGCGCCCTTGCCGAGCCAATCCATCCGATCCTTCTGCTGATGAACAGAAAAAAGAAAAGGAGACGCCTTCGGCAGGTACCCAGTTTGGGTCGGGACGTTGGTACTTCGGTTCCTGATGCTGAAGAAGTGCTTGCGACTGAATTTACTGACGTTGATCCCAATGGGTGTCCCGAATCAGTTGCTGATCCCAATGGGGGTGCTGCCTGTGTTGCTAATGTGGATGATGAGGAGGGAGAAAATGAAGTTCCTTTGACTCGGAAAAACAGTCGGCAATTCATTGCTAGCGGTGAAAGTAGTGGAGTTCCCTCTCCTGCTTTGTCTGCTCTCATTGGTCTGCAAGAACTGTCCCTGGCCAATTTTGATCAGACTCTCGAGGATATGGTTCCGGAGGACTTGTTATCGGAGCCAGTGGATGATGGTGCAATGGAGGCTTGCGCTGACGTGCTTGATGCTGGGTTGAGGTCATCCCGTGCTTCGTCGACCTTAGAGCGTGATCTCGAGGGTCGGGAGACTGACTTGGATCGTCCTGGTCCTATGGAAGTAACTGAGGGCCCGTCAACCTTAGAGGTGGTTACTGCAGAGAGCTTGGACCTCAAGAATGGTGCTGACACATGCCCAGCCTCCGAGGATGTCGCCAGGGATGACTTGGCTCGGGCGAAGAGTGTAAGCCACTGCCCAGCCCCCGAGGGTGCTGCCGGGGATGATCCGGCTCAAGTGGGCAGTGCAAACTATGACCCAGCCCCCGAGGGTGCCCGAGCAGGGTCTCCTTCCTGTACTTCCATGGATGTTCATGCGGGATCTCCTCCACACTCTGGCTGTATGGTGGTAGCCCAAACCGTGGACCAGGGAGTCGCTTTAGAGGGCAGCGTCCCCGCTGATCGAGTGTTTGGCTCTGTTGAAGGCACCGAGCTGATTCCTACTGGTTCGTTGCGAGCTGCTTCGGGTGGTGGCCTCACGCCTGATTATCAACTGATCTCTCCTGATTTGGGGATCCCTTCGTTCTTTTCCAACCTCCAGGTACTGTGATGTATTTTAGCTTGGTTTTCACATTGTGTGAACTGCTGTCATTACACTCATCTGTTTTCCTCATCAAGCTTTGGTGGATGGGATGGCTGGCCAGCTGAGGCTACAGGGTGCTTCTATCCCAGAAGTAGCTTCGTCACTTACATGTTGGAATCCAGTGTCGCTTCAACATCGTATCTCTGAATTGGAGGCAACCAACACTGGTTAGTGCCCTTTTGCTTTTCTTTGCCTTCACTGTAGACTGCTCTATATTTTGAACATTATTTTGTTTGATTATCTCCTGCTAGGCATGACTCAGCAGATTTCCACTCTTGAAGAAAAACATTCCCGAGATCAGGCTGAATTGGCCCAGCGATGCTCTGACTTTGAGGAAAAGTACTCTCAGAGTCAGGTTGAGTTGGGTCAGGTCTCCGCTGCTTTAGATGACGCCAATGCACTGAGTTCTTCTCTTCATGCTCAGCTCGACTCTGAAAAGGTGATTTATGAAACTACGCTTTGCCTTGTTGTGCTGCCATTACTTGCTTGGTGTTTGAGGGGGTTGAATTTTGTTTGCAGGAAGAAAAACGCATCCTTGCTGCTTCTAGAGACAATCTTGAAAGGTTGTATCGTGATTCTAGCAACTCGCTGACTATCTTGGAGAGAAGTCATCGCTTCACCATGGAAGAATTAGACCTCCAACGTTGTAAGCTGCAGGAATCCATGGATGAGGTAACCCGGCTCAAGCAGTTGATATCATCAAAGGATGCTACTATCAAAGAACTCCGAGCTTCCAAAAAATCCATTGTCCAGGAGTTAGAAACTGTTCGACTGGCTGCTAAAGTTGCCGAAGAAACTTCTGTTACTCTCAAAGCTCAGCGCGACAGAGCCATGGACAAGGCTATTCGGGCGGGACGGATCTTAATGAGGAGACCCGGCGTGGTTGTTCCTGAAGACATAAGGGCTGATGTGAATGCTGCCCTTGATTCCTCGAGTCGCCCTTCTTCGTCGGTCGCTCCTGAAAAAGACATTGCGAAATAGAGAAACATTTTGCGTGCTTTGAGCGCGCGGTTAGCATGATTGAGTATTTGTTAGAGGATATCAGTTCAGCATTCGAATGATATAGTTACTCTCTTATTGTCTCAGAATTCATCAGTTCGTAGATTTGCAGTGGTGAAATGACGCGCGATGATTATGAAATTTGTTTGCGGGATATAGAAGTCATCCCCTGAATTGCATGGGCATGAGCATGTGGCACCGGCTTAAGTCGCCACTGACTTTAGCCGATTGCTTCATTAGTAGGGCATGGTGGTCACCCCGAGTTAAATAAGCGTGAGCATGTTGCACCGCCTTAAGTTGTTGCAAACTTAAGACGATTGCTCCGTTAGCAGGGCATAGTGGTCGCCCCAAGTTAAGTAAGCGTGAGCATGTTGCACCGCCTTAAGTCGTTGCTGACTTAAGCCGATTGCTCCGTTGGCAGGGCATAGTGGTCGCCCCAAGTTAAGTAAGCGTGAGCATGTTGCACCGCCTTAAGTCGTTGCCGACTTAAGCCGATTGCTCCGTTGGCAGGGCATAGTGGTCGCCCCGAGTTAAGTAAGCGTGAGCATGTTGCACCGCCTTAAGTCATTGCCGACTTAAGTCGATTGCTCCGTTGGCAGGGCATAGTGGTCGCCCCAAGTTGAGTAAGCGTGAGCATGTCAACCGTGAACAAACTGAGTATATTTGAAGCCTTTCTTTATTGATGACACATTTCCATTTTACAGAGTACATCGTCGTCCGATAGCTTTCGAAATGCAGCTAGGGATAAAACTTCCTGAGGTGTTCTATGTTCCAAGAGTTCCTGACTTCTGTGCCATCCATCTGAGTGAGACGATAGGATCCTGGCCGAGTGACTTCTGCTACCATGAAAGGTCCTTCCCATAAGGGCGACAACTTGTGTCGTCCTTCCCCCGTTAGAATTCGGCGGAGGACGAGATCTCCTACTGAGAAGGATCGTTGCCGCACGGCTTTGTCGTGATAGCGCCTTAGAGTCTGCTGATACCGTGCTGATTGGATTACCGCATTTAGCCGTTCTTCTTCAAGTACATCAATGTCCTCCAGCCTGGTGGCTTCAACTTCTGCTATGTTTTCGAAGATCAACCTTGGCGCCCCAAACTTGAGATCGACGGGTAGCACTGCCTCTGACCCATAGACCATGAAGAAAGGAGTGTTTCCGTGCAAAGCTCGACTGGGTTGGGTTCTTAGGCTCCAAACGACATAGGGCAATTCCCTTATCCACTTTCCTGCAAACTTTTCATTCTTGTCGAAGACCTTTTTCCTGAGTGCCTCCACTATCATCCCGTTGGCTCGCTCAACTTGCCCGTTGGCCCTTGGATGTGCTACAGACGCATACTTGATCTGAATGCTCTTTTGCTCGCAGAAGTCGAAGAACTCTGAACTTGTGAAGTTGGATCCTAAGTCAGTTATGATGCGGTTTGGTATCCCGAATCTGAATATTATGTCTTGTATGAATTCCACGGCCTTAGCAGAGGTTAAAGATGCGATGGGCTTGAATTCTATCCATTTAGTGAATTTGTCGATTGCTACCAATACATGAGTGTATCCCCCTTGAGCTTTCTTGAAAGGTCCAATCATATCCAGTCCCCAGCATGCGAAAGGCCAAGTTACTAGTATGGTCTGCAGTTGCTGTGCTGGCAGATGTTGTTGTTTTGACAAGTATTGGCAAGCTTCGCACCTCTGAACTAACTCGGCTGCATCATTCTTTGCTGTTGGCCAATAGAATCCTAACCTGAAGACCTTCCCGACTAGTGTTCTGGAGGCTGCATGTATTCCACATTGCCCAGCATGGACCTCCTTCAGAAGTTGCTTCCCAGTGGTCGAGAGAATGCATTTCATGAGGACGCCTGATGCACCCCTTCTGTACAAGGTCTCCCCAATGAGTGTATAGTGAGCCGACTGTCTGGCAATGCGCTCTGCCGAGTTCTTGTCGTCTGGTTCTTCCTCATTCTTTATATACTTAATGATCGACCTTCTCTAGTCATCAGAGTCCGATTCAGGTTGATCTATAATGTTGCATTCTTCTGTTTGATTCATTGAGATACTCGGCTGTAGTATTTCATGCACAAAGACTTCGGGTGGGACCTGAGTTCGACTGGATCCTAACTTGGATAGTACATCGGCTGCTGTGTTCCGATCTCTTTCTACATGATGAAATTCTAGACCCTCAAACTTGTCTTCCAACTTTCGGACGGTAGTACAGTATTTTCCCATTGAATCGTTTGAACAATCCCACTCTTTGTTTATCTGGTTAATGACTACCAGAGAGTCTCCGTATACCATCAATCTCTTGATGCCCAATGATATGGCGATGTTCAATCCATGGATCAAAGCTTCATACTCGGCTGCATTGTTAGAGGCTGGAAACAGCAATTGGAGGGCATATTTGAGGTGCTCGCCTCCAGGTGCGGTGAAGAGAATTCCTGCTCCCGCTCCCTGCAGCTTTAGTGAGCCATCAAAATACATCTTCCATACTTCTGCCGTTTCTGGGTTCTCTGGTATTTGTTGTTCAGTCCATTCTGAAACGAAGTCAACCAATGCTTGAGATTTTATGGCAGTACGAGGTCGGAATTCGATGTCATGAGACCCCAGTTCACAGGCCCACTTAGCTATTCAGCCAATTGCTTCCTTGTTGCGAAGAATATCCCCTATCGGAAAGCCGGTGACTACTATGACTTTGTGATCATCAAAGTAGTGACGCAGCTTGCGGGCAGTCAGAAGTACTGCATATAATAACTTCTGCACTTGAGGATATTTTTTCTTCGATGGACCCAGAACTTCACTGATGAAATAAACAGGATGTTGCATGGGGTAGGCATGTCCTTCTTCTGCTCGTTCGACTACCAACGCGGTGCTTACCACGTGAGTCGTGCAAGAGATATACAGCAACAGATCTTCAGCCGGTTGGGTTGACGTGGCTCGTTGTGGTGGTTTCAGTACTGGTGGTGTTGTCAAGAATTTCTTCAGTGCATCTAGAGCTTCCTGTGCCTCTGAAGTCCACTGAAACTTATCCACCTTTTTGAGTAGCTTGTAAAACGGTAGACCTTTCTCCCCCAGCCTGGATATAAATCTGCTCAGAGCTGCCATACATCCAGTAAGTCGCTGAACCTTCTTTTTTGATCGAGGTGCTTCCATCTTCATGATGGCTTCAATCTTATCTGGATTAGCCTCAATTCCCCGGTTGTTGACAATAAACCCGAGTAACTTTCCTGCCGGTACCCCGAAAACACATTTCTCGGGATTAAGCTTCCATCTATACCGCCTCAGACTGTTGAAAACCAGTTGTAAGTCTTCGATGAAGTTTTCTGAGTTCTCTGTTTTGATAACCACATCATCCACGTAGGCCTCCACACGCTTGCCCCAGTGATCGGCTAAGCATGTTTGAATGGCTCTCTGGTAGGTTGCTCCAGCGTTTTTGAGGCCAAACGGCATGGAGGTATAACAGAAAGCACCAAATGGAGTAATGAATGTTGTTTTTTCTTCATCTTCCTTTGCCAAACTAATCTGGTGGTATCCGGAATAGCAATCCAGGAAGGACATCATAGAACACCCAGCGGTGGAGTCGACCACCTGATCTATCCTCGGGAGCCCGAAGGGATCCTTCGGACAGTGTTTGTTGAGATCAGTATAATCAACACACATGCGCCAATCCACTTTATTCTTTTTGAGTACAAGAATAGGGTTGGCTAACCACTCGGGATGTAACACTTCTCTAATGAACCCGGCCGCGACCAAGTGGGCCAGCTCAGCACGAATGGCCTCTCTCTTGTCGGGCGTGAAACGTCGTAGCTTTTGCCGAATCGGCCTTGCCTGGGGGTAGACCTTCAGTTTGTGCTCGGCCAGTTCTCTTGGGACTCCCGGCATATCCGCAGGTTGCCATGCGAATACGTCTCGGTTATCTTGCAGAAACTGGACGAGCGCACTTTCCTATTTGTCGTCCAAGCTGGAGCTGATGATGGCAGTCTTGCGTTCATCAGCGAACCCCAGGTTGATCCTCTTGGTTTCTTCAATCGGCCGCATAGAAGTCACGGCCTGAGCTTCGTTCGCCGGTACTGCGAGGTCCTCTTCAGGCTTAGAGTTCGCTAGTGTCGAAGAAACCGCCGACGGCTTGGTGGTGAGGGCTGCTTGGATGGCCACTCGGAAACACTCTGCGGCGCCTTGGAAGTCGGCGCGCACAGTTATGATTCCTTGCGGCCCTGGCATCTTCAGTATCATGTACGTGTAATGAGGGATGGCCATGAATTTGGCTAGTCCCGGCCTCCCGATGATGGCGTTGTACCCGCAGTCGAAGTTCGCCACTTCAAACCTCAGGAACTCGGTTCTGTAGTTCTCCGGAGTTCCGAAGGTGACTGGCATGTAGATGTGGCCTAGCGGGTATTCCCCTTCCGTCGGCACGATGCCGAAGAAAGGGTTGTCCGACTCGTGGAGCTCTTTGAGGTGAACTCCCAGGCCTTGGAGTGTCCAGGGGAAGGTGGCGTTGATGCTGCTCCCCCTGTCCACTAACACCTTCTTCACCCGGCTCTCTCGGATCACCGGATCGACGAGAAGCGGGTATTTGCCCGGGTGGTCGAAGTTGAGCCATTGATCCGCTCGAGTGAAAGTGATAGGGTGCTCCGACCACCGGTATGGGGTGGGAGGGCCGGTGGTCGCCACCAGTATCTGGCGATCGTTGAGCTTTTGCTGTCTTTTGTTCTCCTGCGATCCGTGTCCGCCGAAGATGACGTTGACCTCCCTGTCAACGCGTGGGAAAGCTCCTCCTCCTCCTCCCTCCTCTTGCTGATGGAGTTGTCGTGGTTCATCTGGTCCTCCCCTCGGCGGAGGAGGAGGTAGAGGTTGGAAGGGTCGGCCGTGTCCGACGGAATGCTTGAAGTCCCGGCAGTTACGAAGAGTGTGGCGCATGTCCTTGTGGTATGGGCACTGGGCGTCGAGGATGTCGTCCAGCGTGCGTTCGCCTCCACGAGGTCCTCCTCGGGCGTGAGAGGCAGGTGGTCCGGCAGCGTGTACTTCTTCGCGAGGCCTCTTCTCCCATCGTTTGTCGGGTTGCTGGTTCGCGTCACGTCGTGGTGCTGCCGGTGCGGGCTTTGCTCCTCCGATGAGGTCCTGGGCCCGCTCGTCGGCGGTGATGTAGAGGTCGGCTTCCCGGAACAGCTCCTCGGAGGTAGTCGGCGCCTTCTGTAGTATGGCTCGGACGAAAGCCGAGTCATTGGATCCTCTGTAGAAGTCCTTGATCACGGCCGCCTCCGTGACCTCGGGGATACGATTTCTCATGGTCTGAAACCTTTTGAGGTACGACCGGAGAGTCTCGTCCCCCCGGCGCTTGATGGATTTGAGGTCCCACGGTTGCGCCGGCTTGTCGGAGAGGGACTGGAAGTTGGTGGTGAAGCGTCGACTGAAGTCGCCCCAGTCGTCGATGCAGTGTCGGGGTAGATGTCGCAGCCATTGCAGCGCGTCTTGCCCAAGGACAATGGGTAAGTACGCGGTCATCACGTCTTCGGATGCCCCGGCAGCTCGAGCAGCGGTGGTGTAGACGGCTAGCCAACCCCCTGGATCTTGCTTAGGTTCATATTTATCGACATTGGATACCTTGAAGTTTGGGGGCCATTGAATGGCCCTAAGGCGTGGAGTGAGGGCTGACACTCCGCATGTGTCCTCCTGTCGTCGGTGATGATGTCTGTCCCGGGGAGGAGAGTAGTTGTCGTGGTTCCTCGACTGTCCCCGGGCAGTTCCACTAGTCGAGGCCGTCGTTGATTCGGTTCCGGTGGCTTGGCTCCGAGTGGGGATGCCATGATCCCTGTCGTATTCCTCCCGGCGGCGTATCTCATTCTCATGCCGTCATTCGCGCGAAGCGTTGATAGAACTCCGCGCGTCCCGGTGACTGTTGATGGCGTGCCGCAAATCGTTCGGCGGGTGAGCGAGAGGTAGAAGATGGTTGGCCGCCTGGGTGAGTAGGCGTCGATAGCCCTCGGCGTCTTGAGTCCGAGGGAGTCCGTCAGCTATCCGAGCTAGCACTCCTCCGACTTCACTCGGCGTATTCATGGCTCGGGCGAAGTCGGGGTTCAGGTTGCGGCCGAGTAGTGGATTTTCTCGGCGTTGCCTTGCGTTTTGCTCGGCTTGTTCCTGAGCTCGTCGACGGTCACGTCGTCGGGAGTTCCTTCGTTCCCTGAAGACGCGTTCTTCCGGAGTCTCTCCTATCTCCGAGACCTCGTCTCGCGATACAGGCTGCTCCGGATCCCGTTCTCCGGCCGCGTGATGTCGTCGAATGTTCCTGCGCCGGTTCCTCCGCCGGCGGGATTCTCGTTGAGGCGGTTCTTCTCCGGGTGCGGTCGGCTCGTCGTCGGAGACGGTAGGCGACTCCACTCTCCCGATGAAGAGGACGTCGGGGTAGAATGGTACTGTCGTCGCGGCGACTTTCTTTCCGTTCTCCTTTGAGGGCGGAGGAACGGAAAGAACGACTTGCTTTCCCTTGGTCTCCTTCTTCCTCGCGACCTGTGTCCATTCTTTTGTCGGGGAAGTAGACAGTGGAGTTCTCCGGGTCGGCGGGCCCTCGGTTCCCGATTTTCCGGAGACGATCTTTTTCCGGAGAGCTAGAGGTTGCGCTTCTCCGGCATTTTCGGAGTTTGTTGGAGGAGACTTCTTTTCCGGCGGATCCACAATGCGGTGTAGAGTTCCCTCTTCATCCACTACGGATGAGATTGTTCCAAAGCAGAATACGGATCCGGGACGCAGGGTGATCTTGCTGTAGAAGGTGACGGCCATTGAGCTAGCTTGGATCGTCGACACACCCCCTACCTGGCGCGCCAGCTGTCGGTGTTTTGGATCCGACCGCACACCCGGGGTTACCCCTCAAGGTGTTTTTAGGAGTAGGATGGTGTCGACGACTTTAGCAAAATGGTTCGTGCCAATTGCACGTGGGACAGTGGACAATGTTTACAGGTTCGGGCCGCTTAGAGATGCGTAACACCCTACGTCCTGGTGAGTATGCTGGGTGAATGAGGTTACAAGAGAGCTCTCTGAATTGAGAATGCCGAGAGCTGAAGTGGGGGCTAAGCAGTAGGATCGATCGATTTGAAGGGTGCCCCCTAGGCCTTATATATTCGACCGTGGAGCAATACATGTGGATATGATAACAACGTGCGCCTAAAAAATAGTGAACTGCTCGAGTCTATCTCCCTATGATTCTGCCGACCTATCCCCGCGTGGCTCCGTTGCATGAGAGCTCCAGCGCGGGAAAGTCGGATCTCTGTTGCGATCGCTCGCTCGACATTGTGGACCGTCCAGGTTTACACCGATCCGGCCTCGTGTCAACCTGCTCTGCTGATTATTCTTCCCCAGGCCCACGAAAGAATGGCCTCACGATTTATTGGGCCCTTGGGCCTTTCGTGAGGTCTTTTACTCTTTTAGTGGACCCGGGGGATATCTGTCCCCCACACGGTGGGCAAGGTGATGGGGTGAAAGGGACTTTCTTTTTCCCTCTTTTTTATTTATTTTCTCTCTTTTTCTTTTTTAAGTATATATTTATATTGTAAAGCCCTAAAATTTGTATAATAATAAAATAAATAAATACATATATTTATACAAAAGCGTTTTGGGGATCATGGAACCTTTATAGACTATCTAGTTTTCTTTTCTTTGTGCATATTCAATTAATGGAAATATATTGATCAAATAACAAATAAATAAATATGACCTGCATCTCATGCTGAGTTGTTTGAATGTGCATATGAATTTGACCAAAACCATATTACAGTTTAGATATTTGAACTGAAATAAAATAGAAAAATACAAAATAGAAATGATAATATAAATAAGAAAAAAAAAGGGAAGAGAGCTTGCTCGACGACCCATCATAATATATAGAGCCAGCCCTTGTCTCCTCCCATTTTTTTTAATATTTCTTGCCGGAAGTGATGTCATCATAACATCAGGCGTGATGTCAGCATGCAAGTTAACCAGCTCACGACCGTGCAAGAGTAGATGAAAATGAAAAAAAATTGTTCTGCGTATTCCCTTCGTATGTGAAATACAAATATATAGAGAATACAATACGACCACAAAAGTTGATCCTAGAAAACAGTCACGTAGCCTCAGGGACTCGGGCGAACAACTGGTAAAATAGGATCAAGCTAACAGATGAAATATATCCTGTTACAAACAACAGAAACGAAAAAAAAGAGAGCTAATAGATATATTTTAACAAGCCACACACACGTTTAACGATTCTATCGTTGTACTTTGGTCCCACTACATGGGGTGCTGCTTCTACCTTCACTATTTAACAAACTCAAGAGCCGGAGTACGTAACTGCATGGGCGACGTGAGCCGTGACCGCCAGGAAGATCGCACTCATCTGCTCCATACCCGCCAGCCATGGCCGCCGAGATTCTCGAACCAAGTTGTAACAAACTCCATCGCGGCCGCCGAGATTCTCGAACCAAGTTGTAACAAACTCCATCGCATACGTAACAAACTCATGCCAATTGTGTTGCCTCTCGGACTCCAGCAGGATATATAGGCCATGAGACCGTTCCCTGGTTCTCCATCAATGGAGCGCCAAACCAACCATCCCAGCGTTCCGTCACCAAGAGCAGAGGGCGAGAGAGAAATTGAGAGGAGAGGGAGAGGAGATGAACGCCATCGCTTGGGCTGCATCGTACTGGGTGTCCGTGGTACCATAGGAGAACGCGGGAGCCGACCAGTGATCAGGCGATGTGTTCTTGGGGACTAACCATGCAAATTGAATGCTGGAATCCTCACGCTGATGGGGAGCTTCACGTTCAGTCCGTGGATCGCCGCAGAAGTCTGGGATAACTCGCCGTGGGTGAAGAACACCATGGGGGTTGTGGAGTTGCGTGGGCAGCATCACCAACAAGTGGACTGAGGTAAGAAAGCATCCCATGGAGTTTGTCCTCGTCTCCTTTTCGTGTAGCGTCTCTCAGGGTGCAAATTCGATCACTTGAGCGCTGGGTTGTTGCTCGTCGAAGCTTAAACCTTCACGGCGGCGGAAGCGCCACCGTCCTACCGAGCTGAGGGTAGAAGACGTGCCTGTGGTCGTTGATCACAAAATAAACGGCGGAGATTAGATCGCATGTACCGCTTCCTCATAATAGATCAGAACCGTCGACTCACAGATAGGTGGTCATGATTTAATCAAGCGTACCCTTCGTCTCATAAAGATCCGGCCATTGCTCGAGTAGTGGACGTCAGGGATTAAGTCACGGATACCCCTTCAGCTTTTTAAATCTCAGCCCTCGATTTCTGATCGGGCGGCTCCGTTATGCCGATACCCCACCTTCGTCGGGGCTATTTTTCAAAAGAGCCCTCCTGGAATTTTAAAACCAACCCGCAGTCCATCTGTATACAAAGATCATTACCATAAGGTCCTTATTTTCTCCAAACAACCCCTGCACCTGTGGATATTAGCATACGCTGTCCAGAATTAATAGGGATATTCATAATTAAATCAGAAAATGAATTTTAAATATAAAAATAAATCCTGAAACTTATTTAATTCATAGAAAATCCGTTTTAACTCCAAATTGATCCGTTCCAGTTGCAATAGTTTTGTTTTAATATTATCTATCATCTAGTATCTCTGTTTAGCCATGAAACTTGAATTAAAATTGTTCATTTGAATTAATCTATTCTAGGTGCTAAATAACTTCATAAATCCATAATTGGTAACCGTAGAACCAAATTTAGTGATTCTCATTTCTACGATCTCGTAGCAACGCGAACATTATTATTATACAGTTTGTGCTCATGTTTGGTGTGATGTTAATTTTGCCTATACACTGTTTGTTTGTATTGCTACGACTAGTGCGAGGTTACGAGTCATCCGAAGAGAAAGATGGTACCTGGAATCTCAAGTCCCAGGCAAGTTGTGCCCTTGATCACTTCTTTTACCCACTCATGTTCTAATTAATCATAATGATCTGCATAGGTTAATTTGATGGGACCTAATAGGTTACCCTAGTTTGTCTATCTTTATGCCTTGTTTACCACTAAACTTTCTGGGTAGTACTTGCTAGTGCTATATGTGGATTTGGGCATTGAGATACATATTATTCATACTTTTGTTATCAGTTGCTATTTACTGTTCATGATAAGATCATTATGTTAATTGGAACATGGAGCGACCACCCGGGAAAACAGTGCTACCACAAGGGAGGAATGGGACCCCTTGGCTGATTAATTAGGAAAGCTAGTGGAAGACTACCTTACCCGAAAGGGGCAAGGGCAGTAGGGGAGTGGTCAGTGTAGGGAGGCCCTCGGGAGGATTTTGCTGCGATGGCGGTCCTGCAAGGGATTCCTGCATTGGAGCTTCCTATAAACTGTAGCGGGTTTTCTGAAGCTAGTGGAACTTTGTAAAGGCCTCGTAGTGCTACCCTGCCTCACCTCCTCGGTAGAGGTGTATGGGAAGTCGCGATCCCTTGGCAGATGGGTAACATGACTTGTGGGTAAAGATGCGCAACCTCTGCAGAGTGTAAAACTGGTATACTAGCCGTGCTCACGGTCATGAGCAGCTCGGACCCTCACATGATTAAATTATGGAACTAAATTCAATTTGTCATATGCATTGCATCGCAGGTGATGTTGTTACTACTTTTGTTCTACTACTTAATTGGGTTTGGTATTTACTTATACTTAGTAATTGCTAATAAAATTTTGACCAACTTTAAAAGCAATGCTCAGCCTCAACCATCTTCTTTGGTAAGCCTTACACTTTATGAGCTCCCACCTTTGGTGAGTTCATGCATATTATTCCCCACAACTTGTTGAGCTATGAACGTATGTGAGCTCACTCTTGCTGTCTCACACCCCCCCACAGGTCAAGAGCAGGTACCGCAGGATGAGGTGCATGGAGGATGCTGCGATGTTTTCGTGAGAGGTCTAGGCCGTCGTCTCCCAGTCAACTTTGGGTTGCTGGACCGTTGTCTCCTTATAATGTAATTATTTATTTTGTATAGAACTCCTGTTATGTAGTAAAGATGTGACATTCGATCCTGTGCCATGATTCATCATATGTGTGAGACTTGGTCCCAGCACACCTGGTGATTATGTTCGCGCCCGGGTTTTGGACCCCTAAAATCCGGGTGTGACATATATTTATTTATTTACATTAGACCACTCCCGAATAATTCAAAAGGTGATAGTTTCTTCTTCCTCTAGACGTAAACATCGCCAAAATCATTTTTAGCAAACAAAAATCTGCTTCAGTATAAAATGTAACACACATATTTGTTCAAAATACACCTATAAATTCTATGCTAACTCTCCCTTTTAAGGAAAAAGAAAAGAGGGGAAAAAGAAAGGAAAGATAACACCTAAATTATGAGTATAGAGCAAAGAAATTTTTATACTCAAAATTCAAGGTGTTACATCATCACTCTTCTCTTAGAACTTTTTCAGCTACATCATTTAAAGCTTCATCCACAGTTTCGTCTATTATCTTGTGTACAACTTCAAGCATGGCCAAGGCATCTTTAAGCTTCAGATCATTCTTAGGTATGTACGACTCGGGTAGAGGCAAAAGAGCAGATGCACATAATACAATTATATAACTCAGGAACAATCTTCCAAAGCATAAATAAAATAGGCAAATCAGATACCTATAAGTTCTTCTAAACGTAAGGTTTCTCTAGTTTCTTCAGCTGCCTTTATTGCCCGATGAACCTAAAAAACAATCGATGTATGTGAGTAGGAAGTACAAGTAACCAAAGCCATAAGAGTAGAAATCAAAAGAAACATTTCCCTCAATATATCTAGCGGCTTCAGCTGTCATTTGTCTTCCACCAACGAGGCGGATGCCAGAATAGAATTTCCTTACCAGTTCAACAACTTCGGCCGAAGGGTCTTCGATATCACTGGCAGAAATCTTAAACGCTGGCTAGATCACATACTTCACATGCTCACAACCAGCCTTCTCAAGGAGCGAAATTACTCCCCATGCACCCACGCAAGCGCAAAAATCTCCCCGACTAGTAAAAACCTTATCGAAGGCCTCAACTTCACCTTCTATCTATTTTACCGCACCTTCGGCATCACCATAGACAAATTTTTCATCGCCAAAAAAGGCACCAACGCTAGCAAACATACTCTTCAATTTCTCACATGACTGCACTGCAACAGAAAAGCATTGTTCCTTTGATTCCCAAAGTTCGTCAACATTCTTCTGAACTCTATCGCATTCATCTTCGGCGCTTTTGGGCTTTGATTTTTCAACTTCAAAGTTTTCGCTTACTTCATCAAATCTTTCTTTCAGCTTAGACACCTCAGACTTATGCACCTCGGCTTGTGTTGCCAGTTTAGCTTCGAGGTCAGCAATGCATTTTGTGTTATGTTTCTTCTCATCTTCCAGCTTTAAAATTTTGTCATTTTTCTCTTTAGAAGATTTTTTTGAACTTAGCACGATTGTTCGAACCGGTTTTGAGCCGGCGGACAGTCCGGCCCTGAGGCCGGACGGTCCGCGGTCCGGACGGTCCGCGCCTGTGGGCCGGACGGTCCGCGCGTGCGCAGAACAGATTAGGGTTCCGAGTTTTGTGCTACGGTTGTTAGCTATATTCGCGGGATTAGCTCGGAATCAGTTGTGTAAAGGGTCCAGCCCCCCTCCTCTATAAATAGAGAGGTCTACGGCCGATTTGTAATCATCAACAATCGAATCAATAAAACTTTTATTCCGCATTTATCTTAGGAGTAGTTCTAGTCTAGTTTAGGTTTAGCCTCTCGATCCCCAAATTCTTCGTCTCTCTTCGGCTCTACGTCGATTAGAGGAGTCTAGGTCGGCCGGCCCGAGCCTAGACACAACCTAGGATCTCTACTCCCCGACGGGGTCCCTCCCGGGAGCGAGATCCAGGCGCCGTCGGCGATCTCCCGCCGTTCCTGCGTACGCGCGGACCGTCCGGCCCCAGGGCGCGGACCGTCCGGCCGTCAGGCAGAAGCCCCAGCCGCGCATCAGGTCGCGGACCGTCCGGCCCCAGGCCGCGGACAGTCCGCCCTTGCGCAGAGAGCACCACCGCGCCCCGCACCAGGCCGCGGACCGTCCGGCCCTGCGCGCGGACCGTCCGCCCCTGTGCAGAGTGCACCGCCACGGTTCTTGTTGAGTGATTGGCGCTCCAAAAAGCGTCAACATACTTTTTGGCGACTCCGCTGGGGAAAACACATCTAAGCTCATCAGATCGGCCCTCAATGGCCGGTTCAAAGGATAGCTCTGATATTTCTCTAAGCAACATCATAGAGCCGACTTGGGAAACTTTGCCGGCTGACGAGCAGCTCCAGTTCGAGGAGCACAAGGAGCGGATGATCCAGGAGGCGAGAGCAAAGTTCTTGGCCAACTTCAAAGTGGACAGGAACAACAAGGTCGTCCGACATCGGGCGACGGATCCGGCTTCGCTCCAACCCACGCCAGATATCCCCAATGTAAGTAATACCAACGATCTGCAATCTCTTAGAAATTATGTAGAAGATCAGCGTGAACAAATGCAGAACATCATAGGGGGTATGCAAAGCGATCTTAAGAGACTAGTACGTGCATTTGATAAATCTAGTACCGCAAATTTTCCTTCGCACGAGGTTGAGTTAGGAAATAACGCGTGTAACACATCGGCTAAAGGTTGTCACGACCAGTCACAACCCCTTTATGGGATGCCGATGGACACATACCCTAAGCAACCGCAAATCGGCAGCAAACCAGCCGATCTGCACATGCCCGGACCGTCCGCACGTGAGCGCGGACCGTCCGGGCCAGCAACAGTCGGGCCTATTTTTAATGAGTTACCTAGGTATGCGCCCGAGCCACCACACACGACACAGAACCCAAACTACCCAGCCGGACGGTTCGGGTACGTATCCGGACAGTCCGTGCAGGAGTCTTTTGAGGAGGATTATTACATGAATCCTCGCCCGTCCCAGCAACACTTCCCATCACACTATACAATGCATCAACCCATTAATTCAAGATCCAGAGCCCAGGAAAGCTTTCCGGCACCACCCAGGAGGCCGGAAAGAAACGATCAAACCTATGACCCATATAGGGCAAATGAAAATGCACCACGTAACTCAAACCAATGGGGGGAAAGACAGCATGCTAATATCCAGCCAACCCCATCTATGTTTGACCAGAGAGCCGGTGGTCTCGCACCGGCTGCCATTGATATAGTAAGGGAAGAAATAGCTGGGGCGTTCCGAGATAAGCTCGGAGTAAGCATGGTCCCTGGGGGGCAATCATATCGGAAACCTTATGACAGCCGATTTGATCACCACCCATACCCACAGGGAACCAGGATACCCGAATTCGCAAAGTTTTCGGGTGATCAAGGGAAAAACACACGTGAACACATAGGCCAATTTTTAGCACAATTAGGAGAGTTAGCCGACATAGAGGCATTTCGCATACGTTTGTTTTCATTATCTTTAACAGGAACTGCGTTTGCATGGTACGCCACTTTACCTCCTAATTCCATTTCATCATGGGGGGATTTAGAACAAAAATTTCATGATCATTTTTTCTCCGGTGACTATGAATTAGATTTGGTAGATTTAGCGTCGTTGCGACAGACAAAAGATGAATCGGTTAATGATTACATCCGGAGATTCCGAGATACAAGAAACCGATGCTTTCAAATTCATTTAGCAGAGAAGCAGCTAGTAGGATTAGCTTTTAATGGTCTGCGATATTATTTAAAAGAAAGATTAGAAGGCATCCAATTCTTTACACTAGCACAATTACACCAGAGAGCTTCGGCTTGCGAAAGCCGGAGTAAAGAAACTGCTAAAACAATGCGTCACAACGTACATATAGTAGAATACGACCAAAGTAGCTCAGATGACGAATCAGCAGAAGTGTATGCTGCTGAAATGGTTTGGCCAAAACAGGCCAAATCTTCGGTTTGTTCCTCCTTGCAGCCGGTTCAAAAGAAACGGCAAGAGGAGGTTAAGTTTACATTTAATGTTGGTAAATGTGATAAAATATTTGACGAACTACTCAAAAATGGCAATATTAAAATAAATCACACTGTTCCATCCGCCGACGAGCTAAAACGTCGTGCATATTGCAAGTGGCATAACTCATTTTCTCATGCCACTAATGATTGTAATGTATTCCGTCGACAGATTCAATCGGCCATTAACGAAGGACGATTGAAATTTCAGGAAATGCAGGTGGACACGGAGCCCTTTCCAATGAACATGATCGACTTTGAGGGCAAGAAAGTCCTGACTCGGCCAAACACAGCTGATGAAGGCAAAGGCAAAGAAATAGTCATCGGCAATACAAAAAAGGCCGATGAGGGTCATAAAGTTTCTTGCAGGAAAGTGGTAGCAGAAAAGACTCCCGATGGAGGGGAGACTCTAAAGGTGACCATCACAGCCTCCAGTACTGGGGGGCAGGCGCAGACAGGGAGACAGATACAGGAACCCGTGCTGCGTATCCCGGACGGTCCGGCACGTAGGCGCGGACGGTCCGGGACCCCACCGGACGGTCCGGAGAGCTCTGGCGGACGGTTCGGCTATGCTCAGGACTCGCAGCGACCACGTACTTTCAAACCACGACGACCAGAGATAGGTACGTGGAAAACAAATACATTTAAAGCAGCTGGTCGGCTGATCAAGCCTGGCCCGACTTTTGATCAATTGTTGACTAAATATGTGAAAAAGAAGGCTGGCCCCAGTGACCGGCCACCGAAGCGACCCCGCTCACCCATTCATGAGCAACGTCAGGTCAGGCCGATTGGACCACCTCACCAATCGGAAGAAATGAAAGGTCCTATTGTACAATTGAGACCTAACATGCCGACATGGACCCCTCCACCTCCTTATCCATCTATGCCATATCCATACACATACTTACCTCCACCATATGTCCCAAATCAAATGTGGGGCATGCCACCATATCCATTTGGGATGCCACAGTACCCCGCCTGGGGGGCACCCCAAACATCCGTTTTTGATAGATTGGCACCGCCAGTACAAGACCGATTGAGCACTGCTGAATCCGGTCACCAGGCACAGGCCCCACAAGGTTGCCGGACTACTCGGCCTCCTAGGCCGACCAATCCGGCAGGGGGGCATATGCCTGCAGCAACTCAAAAAACAACAAAAAGGGACACCATCAAAATAGGCACCGCAGATGTTGTCATACAGGGAGACAATAAAGGGCCGATGATTTTCGGCGAATCGGCCAACACAACCAAAAAGGATACGGCTACCACGGCCAACACAACCGAAAAGGATACGGCTACCATCAAAATAGCCGATCCAAAATACTCCATGCCTCGATGGTGCCCAGCGGGATTGACACGATCTCAAAAGAGAAAATTACAGCGCCTAAGAGCAAAGGAGATCCAGGAGAAGGAGGCGGAAAAGACATTTAATGACACACATCCGCTATACCCACCACCGCAAAAGAAATGGAGACCGAAGGCCGTTGAGGAAAAACAAACGGCCACAAAAATAGAAAGTCAACTTGCACCAGGTGCGGACCGTCCGGCCCCCGCGTGCGGACCGTCCGCCGTTCACCAGGAAGGCTCTGGACAACCTGCACCAGGTGCGGACCGTCCGGCCCCTGCGCGCGGACCGTCCGCCGTTCATCAGGAAGCCTCCAACAACACGACAACATCCATGGAAGAGGACGACCTGCTAGGAGAAGACCTGGTCGACTACGAGGCTTCTCCAGAACGCCCAGGTATGGATGTAAATATTATTACATTTTCTTCCGATTGCACTATCATTAGCGACGATGAACCCGTTGCTGCCCAGTTTGATTTTGGTCCTAAAGAAGCCGCCTTTACTAAACCAAAGGAATCGGTAAATCATTTAAAGCCGCTCTTCGTGCGCGGTCACATTGATGGAATACCGATTGCTAAGATGTTGGTGGATGGAGGGGCGGCTGTAAATCTAATGCCTTATTCATTATACAGAAAATTAGGTAAACAAGATGACGAACTTGTCAAAACCAACATGACCCTCAGCGGTGTTGGGGATAGTTCGATTAAAGCCAGGGGAGTCACGTCCGTTGAATTAACCATCGGGACTAAGACCCTTGCTGCTGCATTCTTCGTCGCTGATGTAGAAGGGAATTACAGTTTAATTCTAGGCAGAGATTGGATTCATGCCAATCAATGTGTACCTTCTACATTACATCAAATGCTAATACAATGGGTAGGCGATGAAGTAGAACAAGTACATGCTGATGTATCAGCCTGTATCGCTGTGGCCGATGCCCCTGTACTCTGGACTTATGAGACTGCTACATGTCTCACAGGGGTAGATTTTTCTGATTATCAGTTCATAAGTATAGATAAGAAAGGTTTCATTCCTGTAATGCTAGAGCCGATGGAGAATCGGCTGAATCCTAAATAAAGTTTAAACGATGAATACACACAAAGCTCATGAGTCTTTGATCACGGACAATTCGGCCCTCAAAGCCGGATGGTCTGATCTATCACAGAACAGTTCGGACTCTAAGACCGAACATCTACCACAACGAAAAGATAGTATTACGGATGATCCGGTCCCCAAAACCGGAAAGTCCGCCATCGCACAAAGATCATCTGATTCCTCTGTGGGGGACATGATAGAAGAATTCAGAGATCTTGATAAACTAGGACAGGGGTTTACATCGGCCGATCCTTTGGAAGAGATTGACATAGGAGATGGCAAAACTCCAAGGCCGACTTTTGTAAACAAGACCCTGGAGACCGATTCTAGAAATGAGATGATCGGTCTATTGAAGGAATATTCAGATTGTTTTGCTTGGAATTACACTGAAATGCCTGGACTAAGCCGAGAGATTGTCGAACATCGGCTGCCCATTAAGTCTGGTTTCAGACCTTTCAAGCAGAAAGCTAGAATGTTTCGTCCAGATCTTCTCCCACGAATCAAGGACGAAATCCACCGGCTGCTAGAAGCTAATTTTATTAGACCTTGCAGATACGCAGAGTGGGTCTCCAATATTGTGCCGGTGGAGAAGAAGGAGTCAGGTAAACTTAGGGTATGCATTGATTTTCGTAATTTAAATAAAGCAACTCCTAAAGATGAATATCCCATGCCCATAGCCGACACATTAATCAATAATGCATCAGGAAATAGAATTATTAGCTTTCTTGATGGTAATGCCGGATATAATCAGATTTTCATGGCCGAAGAAGATGCGTCTAAAACGGCCTTTATATGTCCAGGCTTTATTGGTTTATTTGAATGGGTTGTCATGACATTCGGTCTTAAAAATGCTGGTGCTACTTATCAGAGGGCTATGAATCTGATTTTCCATGAGTTGTTAGGAAACACTGTGGAAGTCTACATTGATGATATTGTAGTCAAATCGGCTAAGTTTAGTTCTCATATAGCCGATTTGCGCCAAGCCTTTGATAAAATGCGTCGGTATGGTTTAAAAATGAACCCACGTAAATGTGCTTTTGGAGTGTCGGCTGGTAAGTTTTTAGGATTTGTCATCCATGAACATGGTATAGAAATAGACCCTGACCGAATCAAGTCTATTCGGAATGTGGGGCCTCCGACTTGTAAGGTCGAAGTGCAGAGGTTTCTCGGCAAGGTAAATTATTTACGAAGGTTTATTTCTAACCTAGCCGGGAAGATTGATGCCTTCACCCCTATCCTTCGGCTTAAGAATGATGCTGAATTCACTTGGGGGGCAGAGCAGCAGGAAGCATTTGATCTCATTAAAAAATACTTGTCTTCGGCTCCCGTGATAAAAGCACCGCAAGTAGGAGCACCATTCAGATTATACATTGCAGCTGAAGACAAGGTTATTGGGGCTGTTCTGACACAAGACGCTGAGGGGAAGGAGCATGTGGTGACATACCTAAGTCGAAGGTTGGTAGATGCTGAAACAAGGTACACTTTTATTGAAAAATTATGCTTATGCTTGTTTTATGCATGCACCAAATGTAGATGTTATTTACTGTCTAGTCATTGCACTGTTTCTGGTCAAGCCGATGTAATCAAATACATGTTGCATAACCCAATTATGAGTGGTAGAATTGGTAAGTGGGCTTATGCACTCATAGAATATGACTTGGCCTATGAACCATTGAAATCTATGAAAGGCCAAGTCGTAGCGGATTTTATTGTAGAACATCGGGTTAATGATATTCATGAACTAGACATGTCATACCTCATTATTACTCCTTGGACTTTATATTTTGATGGATCGGTTTGCAATGAAGGGCAAGGAATTGGCATTGTGCTTGTTTCACCAAGAAATGTCTCCTTTGACTTCTCTAGCCGATTGGAAACTTATTGCACTAATAATCAAGCTGAATATGAGGCTCTCTTATTCGGCTTAGAACTTTTAAATGGTATGGGAGTAAAACATGTGAAGGTATTTGGTGATTCTCAGCTGGTTGTCCAACAAGTGTTAGAAGAATATCAATGTCTTGATGGTACTCTAAATAGTTATCTTGAGAAATGTTGGAGCATAATTCATTCTTTTGACGAATTCAGTATTCGGCATATCTCTAGAGTTGAGAATCATAGAGCTAATGGTTTGGCACAAGATGCATCAGGTTATCGGATAAAGAGAGGGAAGTTTCACAAAACTGAAAATCTGATAACCAGTGCAAAGCCAAATTCCCAGGTCGCGGACCGTCCGCGTGATGACGCCGGACCGTCCGGGGTTACCAGAAGTGTTCTTTTCATTAATTCGGCTGACAATGAAGCCGATGCAAGTGATTGGAGGACACCTATACTTAATTATTTGCAAAATCCCAATATCAGGACAGATAAGAACATTCGGCGAACAGCTTTCAAGTATGTGTTGATGAGTGATGAACTTTACCGCCGAACGGTTAATGATATCCTGCTTAAGTGCTTGGGCCCAGATGATGCTATATTAGCCATGGCCGAAGTACATGAAGGAATTTGTGGTACCCATCAATCAGCTCCAAAGATGAAGTGGTTGTTGCGAAGGTCTGGTTTTTATTGGCCTAGTATGACAGCTGATTGTTTCAAGTACTACAAGGGGTGCCAAGTGTGTCAAAAATTCGGCGACCTACAGTTGGTCCCTGCAGCCGAATTACATCCTATCATCAAGCCTTGGCCATTCAGAGGATGGGGATTAGACTTTATTGGAGAAATTCATCCTTCGTCATCAAAGGGGCATCGGTTTGTGTTAGTTGCCACTGACTATTTCACCAAATGGACTGAAGCCGTTGCTCTAAAGAACATGACGCACAAGGAGGTAATTGAGTTCATAACTGAGCATATTATTCATAGATTCGGCATTCCCCAGACCTTGACTACAGATCAAGGTACTTCTTTTATGTCAAAGGAGGTACGTGAATTTGCTGAATTATACAGAATTAAGCTGCTTAATTCGTCTCCATATTATGCTCAGGCCAATGGACAGGCCGAGTCTAGTAATAGGACGTTGATTAATTTGATAAAGAAAAAGGTATCTGATAATCCTAGACATTGGCATAAGATTTTGTCTGAAGCTTTATGGGCTCATAGAATATCTAAGCATAGTGCTACTAAAGTATCTCCTTTTGAGCTTGTCTATGGGCAGGAAGCAGTGTTACCTGTGGAAATAAGTTTGAATGCTGTCAGGTTTGCCAGACAAAATGATCTAACTGCTACTGATTATTATAATTCAATGATGGATAATATTGATGAGGTGACCGACAAGAGGATGATAGCTTTGGGAACAATAGAAAAGGACAAGATCATGGTAGCCAGGGCCTACAACAAGAAGGTCAAAGCAAAATCATTCCAAGTAGGAGACTTGGTGTGGAAGACCATTCTACCTCTAAGGAATAAAGACCGGAAGTTCGGGAAATGGTCGCCAAGCTGGGAGGGTCCTTATAAGGTGAAACAGGTGATGTCTGGTAACGCTTATTTACTGCAAACATTACAAGGCAAGGATTTACCTAAGGCTTTGAATGGGCGTTTCCTCAAACAGTACCATCCTAGTATGTGGCAAGATGCCTAAGAAAACCGATGTGATCACATCGAGTTAGTTGCTTTTAGTTCGCTCAGCTCCACCAAAAGGCAGGGGGGCATATGTTCGAACCGGTTTTGAGCCGGCGGACAGTCCGGCCCTGAGGCCGGACGGTCCGCGGTCCGGACGGTCCGCGCCTGTGGGCCGGATGGTCCGCGCGTGCGCAGAACAGATTAGGGTTCCGAGTTTTGTGCTACGGTTGTTAGCTATATTCGCGGGATTAGCTCGGAATCAGTTGTGTAAAGGGTCCAGCCCCCCTCCTCTATAAATAGAGAGGTCTACGGCCGATTTGTAATCATCAACAATCGAATCAATAAAACTTTTATTCCGCATTTATCTTAGGAGTAGTTCTAGTCTAGTTTAGGTTTAGCCTCTCGATCCCCAAATTCTTCGTCTCTCTTCGGCTCTACGTCGATTAGAGGAGTCTAGGTCGGCCGGCCCGAGCCTAGACACAACCTAGGATCTCTACTCCCCGACGGGGTCCCTCCCGGGAGCGAGATCCAGGCGCCGTCGGCGATCTCCCGCCGTTCCTGCGTACGCGCGGACCGTCCGGCCCCAGGGCGCGGACCGTCCGGCCGTCAGGCAGAAGCCCCAGCCGCGCATCAGGTCGCGGACCGTCCGGCCCCAGGCCGCGGACAGTCCGCCCTTGCGCAGAGAGCACCACCGCGCCCCGCACCAGGCCGCGGACCGTCCGGCCCTGCGCGCGGACCGTCCGCCCCTGTGCAGAGTGCACCGCCACGGTTCTTGTTGAGTGATTGGCGCTCCAAAAAGCGTCAACATACGATCTTCAAGTAGCTCGCTAGCCAGAGTATTCAAGATTTTCTCTATCTTCTCTACCTAATGCTCAAGCTCGATGACCTCTGATTACAAGTTCCCAAATGTATTCGGGTGCTCTCACCTTCAACATCCTTCTTGACTTTTAAAGCTTTGCACAGGATAAGTCCCTGCGTGTAGTGTAGTTTTAAAAATTAGTAAATCAAGTTATATTCATGAAATATAGTACAAGAAAAATATGTGCTAACCTTCAGATTGTTGTATGCTAGACAATCTGGAAGCTGATCCTTTGGCATAGCAGATAGCCCGCATTCAAGCTTTGGGTAACCCATCTTTTCCATCATTTCACAGCATACTTCAATTTCCCTGCTGTCTGGAAGACGGTAGAGATAGTCATCCTCATCATTGCCACCATATACGAGTAAGCCTGAGGGGTACTTCAAATCTTTGGCATAGTTTTGAACTTCAGTAGTTTGTTTAGCAGACAATTTTCCCCCTGAGGCGTGGCGAATAAGGTATTCATGATGTGTGGGTTGTGTTTCTTCAACTGCTATTGAAACCTCTCCCTCCATAGAACCTTCAACTCTAGAGGCCTCGATCTTCTCTCATCTCTTTCTCTAGCAGTATTTATCATCGAATAGACTTTTGAAGAGCTAACCTTGTTCGTATAAAGAGAAGCCTCTGGGCGAACAACCACCTTTAACATAGTGGTCGCATTTACAACAATAAGAAGGCTAAGAAGACTTTTGATAACCTTCGGCGTTGCGGGCAAAGCTACCCTTGTAGGCTTCAGGACAACCCACAAAATGTTAGCCAATCTTTTCCCTTTTCGAGGTGTTCCACTAGGCGCTGCTTCAATCTTTGGTCAAAACTCAGGTTTCGATGACACCTCTGGTTGCAAACTGGCCAGGGGAACTTTGTCTTGGATCGGCATCTCTGTGACCTCCTTTTCATCCTTTCTTTTATCCTACAGTAAAATTAAAGTCTATCATAAAGAACATTGCAATGCAATCAATCAAAACAAAAGGAGATATGATAGTCGATATACCTTCGTAGGTGTAGGTGATGGAATCTTTGATGTTTCAACCTTCTGCTTATGAGTCTACACAATCTCAATATCAGTCTCCTTAGTAGAAGCTTCAGATGCAGGCAACACCGCTGCTCTATCCTCATAATAAGATTTTGACCACCTTGCCAAATACCTTATCTTTTTATGTTTTGGCGTAGCCGTAAGAGATTTCAAAGCACATTTTCTTTTCTATCCTTTACTCGGAACAAGAAAGCTTTAGTTTGGGTAAACAAAGCCGATAGCATCAAAAACTTGATTCAATCTTCTTTTTCCATGGGTACCAAAGGCGGTAGTAAGATCTTCGTCATCCTTTTCATGAAATTTCCTAACATTTCATTACCTGTCGCTCCGATAGCATCCAACAAATCATCATCTGGCTCCCTGAAATTGTTTCTATACAGATACATATATTTCAGATGAACCAAACCTCCTTTCCCCGCCATATGAGTAGATGCATCACCTTCTTCCATCTTCGGCATTTCCCACTCATTCACTAGATGCCACACATTAAAAGCTATATGTTCTTGAACCAAGTCCCTAGTGCAAATATAGCTGCGGACAACAAAGAACGCTACTAAGCAAGATTGAGCTTCGTTCGACTCTACAATAGTTGGTCTCTTTATGCCGAAGTGGGATATGATAGGCCTATGAATAATACCCTTAATGTCTTCCCTTTTGTCCAAACCATTATTTACATAAAACCATAGCTTCATCCAAGACCAGGCCATTTTTCTTGATAAGTCAGAACAGGATAACGAGCATCTGAGCGGTACACGAAGGTATAACACCCAAAGTTGTTATGATACTGCTCTTTTCTAGTTGCCTTTGTTTGGTAAAATATCTCGTGAATGTTACAAAAGCAATCAGCGTTCGGCTCCATGCCTTGGCTCCTCACTGCCCAGATGAAAACTCCAACCCTAATCAAGGCTTCGGGTGTAAGCTGATGAAGGAATGTATCAAACTTTTTCAAGATCTCTATCAACATCTTGTGAAGAGGAAATCAGAGTCTAGCCTTCATAAAGCATCGATATATAACCACTTTGTCCTTTTCAGGATGTGGAACAATATCTTCTCCACCTGCCCTTACAATAGAAACATCATAAAAATATTTGCCTTTCATCGTCTCAATATGCCCAGCCTTCATGGTAGATTTACCGAAGATAACATGACTCGGTTTCCATGGCCGCTCTTCGGCTTCATCAGTATTCTTCTCAAAATCAAAATCTTCACTGTCTTCGGAATCACTTGACAAATCGGCCAGCATTTCATCTTTAATCTTTGCTATAGGAAACGGTGACGCCTAAGAGGGGGGTGAATTGGGACTTCTAAAACTTCTTTCTAAACTAGGCCCCAATTAAATCACTAGACTAAAACCTATGCAAATAAACAATCTAAAATGTGCAAACTGGGTTTAGACTATGTGTTGCTATCTCTACTACAAAACCTAAGTTCCAATCCTAAATATTCTAACTAGAAAAGAGAGATTGAAACTAAGTACTTAATGTAAATGTGGAAGGTAAAGAGCAAGGGTAGAGATGCAAACTCTCATGGACGCCGCCGATATTTTTACCAAGGTATCCGGAACCACGCAAGGTCCCGACTAATCCTCGTTGGTGCCACTACACAAAGGGTAGCCACGCGAGGGCCAAGCACCATAGTCGAGTAACTCTGTAGATAGCCACGGGCCTTCTCCACGCGCAAATGGTGCTCCGCTTCCAGCTCCTCTTGGACGCTCCGCACTGTCTCCATTATTAAGCTTCTGGCCAAAACGACACAGGCCTCATTCCTTGTGGTACACGGTGGCGGCCATGACACAAACTCGGTTGTCACGGTCTCACAAGACTCTCGCCCCACTCTGTACAATATTACAATGACTCACGCAAGAGCGAGGGGTTATGTGGGTTTTCTAAACTCACTCAACTAACTAGGGATTCACCAGAGCAAGCGCATAAGCGGTCTAACTAACCTAAGCACTTTGCAAAGCACCTACGCTAATCACTGAGTGATTCTATTAAGCACTTGGGTGTTTGAGCACATGGAAATGTCTATAGCATGTGTTGGTATGTTGCTTGGGCTCCATACCTTCAAATGCCCGGTTGGGTGTATAAATAGCCTCCCCTTAATTATAGTTGTTGGACAGAAAAAATGTTCATTCTGTCGTCGGGCGTACCAGATAGTCCGGTGCACACCAGACATGTCCTGGCCACGTCAGCTGACCGTTGAGGTCTGTAGCAGTCCACCGTTGGAGCTGACCGTTGGCCAAATTGTCCGGGGTCTGGTGCACACTGGACAGTCTGGTGCAACAGCGCCCGAGAGTCCTTGGTTGTGGACCTCTCTACACAAATTGTTCGGTGCACACCGGATATATCTGGTGCGCCACCAGAGCGCTAGCTGACTGCCCTCTTCTTAGATTTCTTCACTATTTCCTTGGGCTTCTTTTGGTCTTGAGTCTTGGAATTCTACGCATATTTTAGGTCTTCTTTTGAGGTGTTGCATCCTCAAAGCCTCAGTCTAATCCTCTTAGCATCCTATGAACTACAAACACAAACACTAGCAAACACATTAGTTCACGGGCTATGTTGGTCATCAAACACCAAAATCAATTAGTCAAATGGGTCGAGGTCCATTTTCATTGCAATCTCCCCCTTTTGGTGATTGATTACAACACAACCAAAGCAAGCAAATATAGCAAATGTTTTGATGAAAATATGCAATCTACTTGCTAGGATGCATGAGTGTCCCCATAATGTGAGATTATTGACTTAAGCCTCCCCCTAACTCCATAATTCACATACTTCCTATTTTAGACCAAAGATACATGTAGAACAAAAACCACTTGTAAGCTCAAGATTTTAAAATTTTAAATTGGGTGGTGTTTGGTGTTTGATACATTTTGAATTGCTTTGGTCCCCAAAACTTCTCCCCTTTGGAATCAAACACCGAAAAGGAAGACATTAAAAGCATATAGGATGCAAATAAGACTTATCCTCTAAAAGATTACTCCCCCAAAAAGAGTGTTCTCCCACTTTGAAAGAATATTCTCTCCCTTTGTCATAAAAGAAGATATACTCCCTGTTGGGGGTATGCTTCATCGCCGAAGATCCTGAAAGAGGAGATACCTTTGGCAGATCCTCTCAAAAGCAGCGCCAAAGCCACCATCCATGAAGCTTCGGCATAGTAACATGTCTCCAAGACGAAGGATCGCACCGACTTAAAGATAAAATGACCGATTAGTCCATGAGAGCCTATGTCATAGTTGTAATCTTTTGTAAAGGACATGAATGTAAAATCTCACAGGTTGCGCCCTGTGCCTATAAATAGATGAACAATACCCCCGTACTATTCATGTTGATTGTATTTGCTAGCACGCCACACTTGGATCTTTGCCTTCTGTCAAGCCGAAGGTATAAATGTAATTCGATATTGTTTACGTCTGTTCATAATAATATGATTTAAGGATATTAATGATGTCATATGATTATTTATGTTATTTCTCATGTTTTATATGCTTCTTCCTTCATTAATATGTGTTAAAATGTCGAAGGTATGTCCTTCATGCCCTTCGTCTGAAGATCTTTATATCCTAAGAGATATAATGCTTCGAAGGACGAAGGGTTCTAACTTTTAACCCTTTTATGTTGCCTTGTTCTTAATTCATAGCATTTGAGAACAAGTCCCCAACATTGGCGCCCACCTCCGGTGAACTCACTTCCACTGATTGAACTGATGGCTTCGTCCAACAAGCAAGCTGAAGCTGCTTCAGCTACAAAGCTAGTGCTCCCGATAACAGGCGGTTCATGCTCAGAGCCAGCTAACAAGAAGCAGAAGAAGGAGGCTCAGAGAAGAGTACAGCATGTTGGGGTGCAGGGACCCTTCATCAAGACAAAATGGTCTCACATCCCAATCACCTTCTCCTAGGAGGACCTTCAGCTCAAGGATTATCCTCATAATGATGCTATGGTCATATCTTGTGTCATCAAGGGATTTTTGGTCCACAATGTTTTGGTTGATACAGGCAGTGCAGCTGACATCATATTTGCTAAGGCCTTCAGACAGATGCAAGAGCCAGAGGACAAGATCCATGATGCTACACACCCTCTTTGTGGCTTCGGAGGAAGGCAGATTGTAGCACTTGGGAAGATCACAATGCCAGTGACCTTCGGATTTGTCCACAATACAAGGACTGAGCAGGTTGTGTTTGATATTGTTGACATGGAATATCCCTACAATGTAATCATTGGTCGAGGGACACTTAATGCTTTCGAAGTAATTGTTCATCCAGCATATCTATGCATGAAGATACCTTCGGAGCAAGGGCCTATTGCTATTCATGGAAGTCAGGAAGCTACCAGAAAGGCTGAGGGAAATTGGACAGACTCAAAAGCCATCCACAATATAGATGGAGCTAAAGCTTGTGAGCAGTACAAGTACAAAAGAGAGAAGGCCGCTTCGGCTGATCAGCCGAAGCCCATGCTTCTGTGTGAAGACATAGCAGAGCAGAAGGTACTGTTGGGGTCTCAATTATCTAAAGAGCAGGAAAAAACTTTGATAAGGTTTTTATTCAATAATAAAGATGTTTTTGCATGGTCAGCCAACGATCTCTGTGGTGTCAACAGGGATGTCATTGAACATTCACTCAATGTCGATCCATCCTTCAGGCCCAGAAAGCAAAGGCTTCGGAAGATGTCTGATGATAAAGCTGAAGGAGCTCGGAATGAATTAAAAAGACTTCTCAATGCTGGTGTCATCAGAGAAGTAAAATATCCAGAGTGGCTGGCCAATACTGTTATGGTGAAGAAGGCCAATGGAAAATGGAGAATGTGTATTGATTTCACGGATCTCAACAAGGCCTGTCTGAAGGACGAATTCCCGTTACCAAGGATAGACTCTCTTGTGGATGCAGCAGCTTCATCAAAACTTATGAGTCTTCTGGATTGCTACTCATGATATCATCAAATATGGATGAAGAAGGAGGATGAGCCAAATACCAGCTTCATAACTCCCAGTGGAACCTATTGCTATCTTTGGATGCCTGAGGGGCTCAAAAATGCTGGAGGCAGTTTCAGCAGGATGACAGCCAAAGTCCTTCATTCCCAAATAGGCAGAAATGTGCTAACATATGTTGATGATATCATAGTAAAAAGCACGAAGCAAGAAAATCATATCACTGATTTGCAAGAAACATTTGCTAATTTCAGACAAGCTGGCCTAAAATTAAATCCTGAAAAGTGTGTCTTTGGAGTGAAGAAAGGCAAGTTCCTTGGTTGTCTGGTTTAACGAAGGGGATGGAAGCTAACCCAAGCAAGATCGAATGGAACCACCAACCACAAAGAAGGGGGCCCAACGGTTGGCAGGAAGATTGGCTTCATTGAATATATTTATATCTAGATCAGCAGAAAGAAACTTGCCATTCTTTGAAATACTAAAGTCAGTCGAAGTCTTTCAATGGGGCCCAGCTCAACATAAAGCCTTTGAAGAGCTGAAGCAATACTTGATTGATATCACAACATTAACCTCACCTGCGCCAGGGGCTCCGTTACTATTGTATGTGGCAGCTTCGCACTCTGCAGTAAGTGTGGCGCTTGTGCAAGAAAAATTCGATGGACAAATCAAAAAGCAAGCCCCAGTATACTTTGTCTCCGAAGTTCTAAGCTTATCAAAGAAAAATTATACAGAATTAGAGAAGGTGTTGTATGCTGTCTTAATGGCCTCCAGGAAGCTTCGGCATTACTTTCAAGCATTCCATATAATTGTTCCTTCGTCACAGCCTCTGAAGAACATCATGAGGAACAGAGAAGCCACTGGAAGGATTGGAAAGTGGGCTGCGGAACTCAACGAATTCAGCATTGATTATGTGCATCGATCCTCGATTTAGTCCCAGGCGCTAGCAAACTTCATCGCTGACTGGTCGCCAGGGGCTCAAGAAGAAGAAGCAAATAAAGATGCCGAAGCTTGGACGGTATTCTGCGACGGTTCTTGGGGAACCTTCGGGGCAGGTGCGGCTGCTGTTTTAGTTGCACCTTCCAAAGTAAGAACATGCTATGCAGTAAAGCTTGACTTTAACTGCACAAATAATATTGCTGAATACGAAGCTTTGCTTTTGGGGCTTCGGAAGTTAAGGGCAATGGGGATAAGAAGGGCGATCCTTAAAACCGACTCAAGTTATTTCTGGACATGTTGACAAGAGTTGCAAAGCAAGAGATCCGAAGCTTGAGAAATACCTGGATATAGTTCGAAGGCTTGAGGCTTCATTCGAAGGGTTTTCTGTTAAGAATATTCCGCGAGGAGAAAACGAGCATGCTGATCTGTTAGCCAAGTCAGCGGCATAGGGGCTGCCTCTACCTTCGGTGGAACTCCTCGAAAGAGCAGTGCTCACTATATGTCACACCCGGTTTTGGAAAGCAAACCAAGTGCGAACTATGTACGTGCCAGGATCAGAACTCACGTACACAGCGATTACATAAATGAACATCAATGCACATTGCTCGAATAATAAATTAAAAGAGTATTAACTTATTACATCACAGAGTCATAGACATCCACATAGTCATCGTCTTAACAGTTAAATCAAAGTGCTAGCGAAACGCAGTAAAGATAGGGCCTTCACAGGCAGCTGACTGGGGGTTGCCGCCAACCCACACCTAGAATTCGTCGTAGTCTTGGAACTCCTGGAAGTCTCCTTCCACGGCTTCGCCTTCTCCTGAGCAGTGGTTACAATGCGGACAACCTGGTGTTTTGTGGTAAAGCAAGGATGAGTACACATCAACGTACTCAGCAAATGTCCCGTTTGGCTGAAGTGGACTAGCTTTATGTGGGGTTAGGCTCAAGCAGTTGCTTTTAGTTGGTCAGGTATTTATCATTAGTAGAAGCCAGATTTTAGCATTAATCAACCCATGAACCATTTCCTCATCGAGGAACAACATCATCATATTCGAACCAAAACCATAACATAATCCTTGTATCTCGAACCATCTGTATCTCTAATCAAAGAGGATCCCAAGGCTGCTCTTAACCGTGAGCACGACTGATATATCAGTTTCACTACCCTCTGCAGAGGTCGCACACTTTACCCATGAGTCATGATTCCCTTTCTGCCCGGGGAGAGCTAATCCCCATTGACCACTACCTAGGTGGTCCGGCAGGGCATCACTACGTAGCTGTTACAAAGACTCCCTAGAGATCGTAGCCGCCCATTAGGTTTCTCCAGTTTGATAAACACAGTACTCCTCCCCGCAGGAGAGTGACTAACAAAAGCAAAACGAAAGAACCTCGGCACTCAGCCTCGGCAGAGCAAGCACTGTGCCTGGACCCCATTGACGGCACAACGGCGAAGCAACTACACCTCTAGTTCCTCTAATTAATTAGCTAAGGGCATCCCATTTCACCCTCATGGTTGCACTGTTATCCCGGGTGGTCTCTCAACGAACAGGTCCTTACGGAGAGGTACTCAGGAAACAGCCTGAGCCCCCTAGAGTATCACAAGATCATCAATATCATCAGGATAGCAGTATCGTAAATAGTCACATCATGTTCATTGATTAAGTTAAGGCAATAGCAGAATGCTAACTATAACAACCCATAAGGTCATCAAGGATAAAATAAAGTGTAAAGCTAGTCAATCCTTAGGTTTCAAGTAAGTAATGCGGGGTAGTAAGTTATAAATGAATAGGACATAATGGGTCAGGGGACACTTGCCTTCACCAAACTGTTGATCAGGAACTTCCTCTGCAACTTCCTCGGGAAACACAGACTGCTCGTTGTCTACGTAAAGTAATCATTCACACTATGCACTTGGGAAATAACAAACAAAAGCCATATACCAAACATATGCAGCAGAGGGATCACAAGTTCATAATAGAAAAGGGATAGGCACTCTGGTATTCCCTAGGTCTAGGGTAGAGGACTATACAAAATGATTCATTATCCACTAATCAGGTCTAAGTTAGTGGTGGGGTTAAATCATTACATGATTTCAAGTCCATAAACTTAGGTGCTCCCACTTTTATTAAAGTCTTCTATCTTTTATTTATCTCAAATAGGGGTTCCAATAACCTTAATCTTATCCTAATGATCAACTATTAATTGGGACATAAAAACAGCAGGGAAACATTGGTTAAATAGGTAGACAAAAATACTATGAGAATTTTGCAATTTGAAGCACCTAATTTGGAGTTCATATGACAAAGTTATGAATTTTACAAGTTTAGGGATTAAAAATATACCCTAAATACTTATTTTGAATTAAATAAAAGGTCCGAGGACCTAACTGCGAGAATCCAGGGACGGCGGGTTAATTTACAGGAAGCCGGGGGTCTCTTTAAGAAAACGCGCGGGCGAAGGGGTATCGGGCTCTTATAGCCGTTGGATCTCGGATCAACGCCCGAGATTAGATCCGCGGGCGGGCGCGCGAGCGCGCGGCGGCCTGAGCGGCTGACAGGCGGGACCGGGTGGGCAGCGTGGGGCGGACGGCTGACAGGCGGGGCCGGGCGGCAGAGCGGGCGCGGGTGGGCTGACAGGCGGGGCCAGGCGGGCAGCGCGGGGGAAACGGCTCTGGGCCGTTGGATCTCAGGCGAACGGCTAGGGTTGGGCTCGGCCTAATTGAAACGGGGCCGTGCGATCTGGGATGGACGGCGGGGATCGGGTGGCCGGCCTTGGCCTTTCCTACGGCTAGCAGAGGCGGCGGCGCTCGTCTCTGCGGCGGAGGACTCGCCGGAGACGAGGGGCGCGGGCGCTCTGCGGGTCTCTGGGGTGACCCGAGCGGCCGGGAAGGTTGGGGAGGGCGCGGGGAATCGTCCGGTGGGGGCTAGGTCGGGGTAGGGACACCGGAGGGGGGCGGTCCACGGCGAAGCGGCTCGGTGGCGGCGCTATGGGACTCCGGCGAGTAATTAAGCGCAGTAGAGAGCAATAGAGAGGAAGGGAGAGGGCAAGGGAGGTTCCTTACCTCAAGACGGACTCCGGGGACTCCTCGGTGGCGGCAATGGCGCGACGACGGCCCGGGTCGGCGGTAGCGGACCTCCGCGGCTGCACGGACGACGGCGGGTGAGCGCGGGCAGAGGGAAATAGGGAGGGGAAATAGGGAGGGGAAGGGGAAATTGGAGTGCGTCCCGGGTTGCGGATGTCGGGGCGGAGCTCACCGTGGCTGAGGGCACGGCGGGGCTCCAACGGCGACGGGGAAACGAGCTCGGGACGGCGGCGGTTCGTGGCGACGGCGCTCTGGCGTGCGCGCAGCGAGGGGGAGGTGAGAGAGAGGCCTGCAGGTGCGCAAATGAGGGAGGGGGAGAAGGCGAGTGGGGTTCTGGGCTCAAGTGGCCGGGGGCGGGGCGGTTGCGAGCTCCACGCGCGACGTGGGCGCGGAGACCGCGGCAACGCGCGGCTCGGGTGGCGGTTACGCGGGGAAGACGGGGCTGACAGGCCGGGCCCACGAGCAGAGAGAGAGGGAGGCGGGCGCGAAGACGGCGGCCGCGCTGACGGGCGGGCCCGCCAGGGCAGAGAGAGCGGGGGGGAGAGGCGCGCGCGCAGGGTTGGGCCGGCTGGGCCGAAAGGCCGAGGGGGCGGCAGGGTTGGGCTTCTTTCCCTTTTTCTTTTATTCTGGTATTTGTTTTCTCTTTTCTTTTTATTTTCTCTATTTGATTCAAATTCAAATAAGCCACAAATTCAAATTAGACTTTCTAAGAATTATGCACCAAACAAAAGTGAAATCTAGGGTTCAACATGATGCAACAATTCATACTCCCTTGGAGTTTGAGCTAATAGACTATAGTTACAAATAAAATAACCACTTTTCTCCTATAGAAATGAGAAAGAGAAGATTGGGGAAGGATGAGAAAAGGGAAGTAACACCTGAATTTGTGAATATGAGCAAAGAAATTTTATACCCCCAAATTCAGGGTGTTACAAACCTATCCCCCTTAAAAGAATCTCGCCCCGAGATTCAGGGTTGGTCAGAAAAGAGTTCAGGGTATTTGGCCTTCAGATCATCTTCTCGTTCCCAGGTTGCTTCTTCCTCGGAGTGGTGACCCCATCTGACTTTGCACATTCTGATGGTGTTCCTCCGGGTGACTCTGTCTGCAAACTCCAGAATCTGCGTTGGCTTCTCTATGTATGTCAGATCCTCCTGGACTTCCAAACCCTCCACTAGCAACTGTTCTTCTGGTACTCGCAGACACTTCTTCAATTGTGACACGTGGAACACATTGTGCACTGCTAACAAACTTTCTGGTAGGTTGAGTTGGTAAGCCACTTCTCCACGCTTTGCTTGAATCTGATATGGTCCAACGTACCGGGGTGCTAACTTGCCTTTAACTCCGAACCTTCTGACTCCCCTGATAGGTGACACCTTCAGATAGACGAAATCCCCCACTTCGAAACTCAGTTCTCTTCTCCTTCGGTCCGCATAGCTTCGCTGTCTTGACTGGGCTATCTTCAGGTTATCCCGAACCATTTTGATATTCTCTTCGGCTTCAAGCAGGATGTCGGGGCCAAACACCTGTCTCTCTCCAGGCTGGTCCCAATGCAGCGGAGTCCTACAACTCCGCCCATAGAGTGCCTGAAACGGCGACATCTTCAAGCTGGCCTGGTAACTATTGTTATAGGAGAATTCTGCATAAGGTAACCTTTTGTCCCATCCTGACTTGTCTTGCAACGCACAGGCTCTCAGCATATCTTCTAGGATCTGATTAGTTCTTTCAGTCTGACCGTCTGTCTGCGGGTGATAAGCCGAGCTGAAGTTCAAATGGGTGCCCAATGCTTCTTGTAGCTGCTGCCAAAAATGAGAGGTGAACTGTGTTCCTCGATCTGACACTATCTTCTTCGGCACACCATGAAGGCAGACTATCCGTGACATGTATAACTCAGCTAACGTTGCTCCGGTGTATGTGGTCTTCACAGGTATGAAATGGGCCACCTTTGTTAAGCGGTCCACAACCACCCAGATGGAATCATAGCCGGCCCGGGTACGAGGTAGGCCAACTATAAAATCCATCCCGATCTCATCCCACTTCCACTGAGGAATCCGCAATGGCTGCAACAATCTGGCGGGCCTTTGATGCTCTGCTTTGGTTCTTTGACAGCTATCACAGATGGCGACATATTCTGCAATTTCTCTTTTCATGCCATACCACCAAAACCTCCTCTTTAAATCCTGGTACATCTTTTCACTTCCCAGGTGTATGGAGTAGGCTGTCTCATGAGCTTCCTTTAGGATCAGCTCCCGAATAGGTTTGAGGTCGGGGACACACAATTGGTTCTTGAACCATATTACCCCCTCTTCATCCTCTCGAAAGTCTTTGCCTCTTCCTTCTAAGATTAGCTGCCGGATCTTGTTGATGCTTCATCATCCTTCTGCCCTTCTTTGATCTCCCGCTCTAGGGTGGGCTCTAATTCCACTGTTACTCCTTGCGTACTGTTCAGGAAACCGAGACTCAGTCTGTCGAACTCCTTGGCTAACTCATATGGCATTGGGTACGTGGCCATCATATTGACTTGACTCTTCCTGCTCAGAGCATCTGCAACCACATTGGCTTTGCCTGGATGGTAATGTATCTCCAACTCATAGTCCTTGATCAATTCCAACCATCTTCGCTGTCTCATGTTTAACTCTGACTGGGTGAATATGTACTTCAGACTTTTATGATCTGTGTAAATGTCGCACTTCTGCCCATACAGGTAATGTCTCCAGGTCTTCAAAGCATGAACTACTGCTGCCAACTCCAGGTCATGTGTGGGATAATTTTTCTCATGGATCTTCAGCTCTCGAGATGAATATGCTACAACTCTTCCTTCTTGCATTAGCACACATCCCAATCCGGTGTAAGAAGCATCGCAATACACTGAGAATGGCTTGTGAACATCAGGCAGGACTAACACCGGAGCTGTAGTCAATCTATTTTTCAGTTCTTCAAATGCTTCCTGACACTTTTGGGTCCACTTGAACTCAACTTTCTTCGCTAGTAACGCTGTCATTGGTCTAGCAATCTTTGAGAAGCCTTCGATGAAACGCCTGTAATACCCAGCCATTCCAATGAAGCTCTTGATCCCACGAACATCCTTTGGTGCTTTCCAGTTCAGGATATCTGCCACTTTCTTTGGATCCACTGCCAACCCATCTTGATTTATGATGTGACCCAGAAACAGGACTTCATGAATCCAGAACTCGCATTTGCCCAGCTTGGCATACAACTGATGCTCTCGAAGTCTTTGCAATACCATCTTCAAATGCTCTACATGATCTTCCTCACTTTGAGAGTATATAAGAATATCATCGATAAACACTACCACAAACTTGTCCAGATAATCCATGAACACACTGTTCATCAGGTACATAAAGAAGGCTGGCGCATTTGTCAAACCAAAGGACATAACTGTGAATTCATATAACCCGTACTTGGTGATGAATGCCGTCTTCGGTATGTCCGAGGGTCGGATTCTGAGTTGATGGTAACCTGATCTCAGATCTATCTTCGAGAATACGCTGGCACCTCTGAGCTGGTCGAACAAATCTTCTATCCTTGGCAGGGGGTACTTGTTTTTGACAGTGACTTCATTCAAGGCTCTGTAGTCTATGCACATCCTTTTGGTACCATCTTTCTTCTCTACAAACAACACCGGAGCGGCCCAAGGCGAGGTACTTGGTCTGATGTAACCCTTCTCTAACATCTCATCTATCTGCTTCTTGAGTTCTACCAATTCTGGTCCAGACACTCGGTAGGCTCTTTTGGAAATGGGGGCGGTACCAGGGGTAAGCTCTATGGCAAATTCAACTTTTCTCTCGGGTGGCATGCCCGTTAGCTCCTCGGGAAATACGTCCGGAAAGTCCGACACAACCTTGATAGCCTCGAGCGGGTTGGGCTCCTTACTATCAACTGATATCTGGTGACAGACACCCTCCGCTGATTTAGGCATCCTTAGCTCGGCCACTACCTCTTCTCCTGACGGGGACTTCAATGTTACGGTCCTCTTGTCACAGCTAACATTCGCTTCATACTTCATTAACCAATTCATCCCTAGGATGACATCTATCCCAGGGGTGTCTATTACTATTAAGTCACTGGGGAATCCTATCCCCCTTATTTCCACCCTTATATTTGAGCATATTTTATCTGTTTGCACCTTGCCACCAACCGAATTAATCCTCATGGGCGGCATCATTGCCTCTACTGAGATGTTATGCAATTCTACCCAGGTTGCAGTGACAAATGAATGAGTTGCACCAGTATCAAATAGCACTTTCGTGGGATGAGATTCGACTGAGAACATACCTGTCGGGGACCATAATTAGGGGTACCCTCAAGACGCCTAATTCTCAGCTGGTAACCCCCATCAGCATAAAGCTGCAGAGGCCTGATGGGTTTGATTAAGTCAGGGATCAGTCCATACGAGCGACTTGACCACGCCACGCCCGAGCCTAGCCTCGGGCGAGGGCAGCCGACCCTAAGATGACTCCGTCTCGCCTGAGGCCTCCTCTTTCACGGCAGACGCATCTCCGGCTCGCCCTAGGCCCCGCCTTCGATAAGAAGAAACCCTGACTAAATCACCGCGCCAACCGACCCAGTCACCGGGGCGTTTAACGCAAAAGGTAAGACCGACGGGTGACCAGACTTCGCCAGAGGTGCCATAGGAGGCTCTGCCCGACCCAGGGCTCGGACTCGGGCTAAGGCCCCGGAAGACGGCGAACTCCGCTCCGCCCGACCCAGGGCTCGGACTCGGGCTAAGGCCCCGGAAGACGGTGAACTCCGCTCCGCCCGACCCAGGGCTCGGACTCGGGCTAAGGCCCCGGAAGACGGCGAACTCCGCTCCGCCCGACCCAGGGCTCGGACTCGGGCTAAGGCCCCGGAAGACGGCGACCTCCGCCTCGCCCGACCCAGGGCTCGGACTCCGCCTCGGCCTTTGCCAAACGATCTCCGCCTCGCCCGACCCAGGGCTCGGACTCTGCCTCTGTCTTGCAGGACGGACTCGACCTCGGCTTCGGAGGAGCCTCCACGACGCCCGACCTAGGACACGAGACCGCCACGTCAACAGGAAGCGTCATCATCACCCTGCCCTGAGCCGACTTGGGTCGCAGAGAACAAGACCGGCGTCCCATCTGGCCAGCTACGCCAGATAGGCAATGATGGCGCCCCGCTAGATCATGACGACGGCGGCTCTCAGCTCCCTTACGAAAGCAGGAGAACGTCAGCAAGGGCCCAGCCACTTCGACAGCTGTCCCCCCGTCCGGCTCCGTTACTCCTCCAACAGCCACGACGCCACACCAACAGGGTGCCAAGATCTCTCCGGCTGCCACCTTGGCATGTACATAGGGCGCTAGCTCTCCCTCGCTAGACACGTAGCACCTTGCTACACCCCCATTCTGTACACCTGGATCCTCTCCTTACGACTATAAAAGGAAGGACCAGGGCCTTCTTAGAGAAGGTTGGCCTCGCGGGGACGAAGGGCAGGGGCAGGCGCTCTCTCGGGGCCGCTCGCTCCCCTCACCTCGCGCGGACGCTTGTAACCCCCTACTGCAAGCGCACCCGATCTGGGCGCGGGACGAACACGAAGGCCGCGGGAATTCTCCGACTCCCTCACGACCCGGCTCCGGCCACCGTCCTCTCTCTCTGTTCCCCCCTTCGCGCTCGCCCACGCGCTCGACCCATCTGGGCTGGGGCACGCGGCACTCTCACTCGTCGGCTCGGGGACCCCCCGGTCTCGGAACGCCGACAGTTGGCGCGCCAGGTAGGGGCACGCTGCGTGTTGACGAGCAGTTTCCCGTCAAGCTCCAGATGGGCAGTCTCCAACGACCTCTTCAACCCAGGACGGTGCTCCGTTTCGGGAGCCTCGAGTTCATGTCTCTCGACAGCGGTTACGACATGGTACTCCTTCCACCGCCGCGCGACAGCGACAATGGTGGCGGACAGCCCGCCCGCCGGCGGCGGAACCAACGACGTCTTTCCCGCGTGGGGGAAGGACGACTTTCGAGCTCGCCCCATCCTCTCCCTCGCCATCGGAGGAGGAGGAGGCGGGGCAACCAGGGCCGAGCGGGAGATCGCGCTCCGACGGCTGTCGAGCAAATCGACATCCCCGGCGCCTCAACGGAGGACACGCTCAGCGTCGCCCTCGCGTTCGAGGCAAAGGCGAGCGCCATCCCCCCGCAACACGTCGACTCCGAGCAGGTGGACGACGCCAGCACGCTCACGGAGGGCCTGCAGGACGTCGCCCTCGTACCCGAGACGACGACGCGATCTGCCCCCGACGTGACTTCATCGCTCCTCGTCGACAAAAAGGTACCGACTGCTACCCATCTTTCGTCATTTCGACTCGGCCTCAGCCCGCCTGGCGACCTCGCTTTGGCGGGCGCTCACATTGAGGCGAGTGCAACCTCTCTGGGGTTTCGTGTGCGGTCGCCTTGGGACCGATTGACGGGTGTCTCGACCTACGGACCCTCTGGGTCCGAGGAAGATGACGACCCCAGCATCTGTTGGGATTTCTCCGGATCTGGCAACCCTAGTGCCATGCGGGACTTCATGACCGCATGTGACTACTGCCTCTCCGACTGTTCCGACGGCAGCCGCAGCCTTGGCGACAAGGACTGCGGCCCGAGTCGCGAATGTTTCCACATCGAGCTAGGGGATCCCTCCGGAGGCGGCTGTCTCGGCATGCCAGAGGATGGTGATCCCCCTAGGCCAGCGCCTCGCGCCGACATCCCGCGGGAGCTAGCTGTGGTCCCCGTTCCGGCGGGGGGTCACGACCCACAGCTCGAGCAAGTCCGCGGGGCGCAGGCCGGGCTCGATGAGGGAGCAGGAGCGCTCGAGGCAATCCGCCAGAACATCGGGCAGGTATGGGCGAGCCAACCCCCGGCCGGAGGAATACGTCACCTGCCCCAAGGTCTCCAGCACCGCATCGCCGACGATGCCAGGGACAGACCGCCACCCGCGTCCGGCGGAACCGGTCAGGACCTGGCCGCCGCAGCGATGCTCCTCCGCGCGATGCCGGAGTCATCAACCACCGAGGGTCGGCGAATCCAGGGAGAACTCAAGCATCTCCTGGAAGGCGCTGCGGCCCGGCGGGCCGAGAGCTCTACCTCCCGAAGGCAGGGGTACCCCTCGGAACCTCGTGCCGCGACTTCCCGACTCACGCGGGAAGCCTCGGTCTTCACCGGGCGCACGCGCAACACCGCGCCTGCGGCCCCGGGCCACCTCGGCGACGAGCACCCTCATCGTGACCGTCGGGCACGCCTCGACGAAAGGGTGCGCCGAGGCTACCACCCCAGGCGTGGGGGACGTTACGACAGCGGGGAGGATCGGAGTCCCTCGCCCGAACCACCCGGTCCACAGGTCTTTAGCCGAGCCATTCGGCGGGCGCTGTTTCCGCCCCGATTCCGACCCCCGACTACTATCGCAAAGTACTCGGGGGAGACGAGACCAGAATTGTGGCTTGCGGACTACCGCCTGGCCTGTCAACTGGGTGGGACGGACGATGACAACCTCATCATCCGAAACCTCCCCCTGTTTCTCTCCGACACCGCTCGTGCCTGGTTGGAGCACCTGCCCCCGGGGCAGATTTCCAACTGGGAAGATCTGGTCCAGGCCTTCGCCGGCAACTTCCAGGGCACGTACGTGCGCCCCGGGAATTCCTGGGACCTCCGAAGCTGTCGGCAACTGCCGGGAGAGTCTCTTCGGGACTACATCCGGCGGTTCTCGAAGCAGCGCACCGAGCTGCCCAACATCACCGACTCCGATGTCATCGGCGCGTTCCTCGCCGGCACCACCTGCCGTGACCTGGTGAGCAAGTTGGGTCGCAAGACCCCCACCAGGGCGAGCGAGCTGATGGACATCGCCACCAAGTTCGCCTCCGGCCAGGAGGCGGTAGAGGCCATCTTCCGAAAGGACAAGCAGCCCCAGGGCCGCCCGTCGGAAGATGCTCCCGAGGCGTCTACTCCGCGCGGCGCCAAGAAGAAAGGCAGGAGGAAGTCGCAAGCGAAACGCGACGTTCTCGATGCAGACCTTGTCGCCGCCGCCGAGCACAAGAACCCTCGGAAGCCCCCCGGAGGTGCTAACCTCTTCGACAAGGCACTCAAGGAGACGTGCCCCTACCATCAGGGGCCCATCAAGCATACCCTCGAAGAGTGCGTCATGCTTCGGCGCCACTTCCACAGGGCCGGGCCACCCACAGAGGGTGGCAGGGCTCACGACGACGACAAAAGGGAGGATCGCCAAGCAGGAGAGTTCCCAGAGGTCCGCGATTGCTTCATGATCTACGGAGGGCATGTGGCAAACGCCTCGGCTCGGCATCGTAAGCAAGAGCGTCGGGAGGTCTGCTCGGTGAAGGTGGCGGCGCCAGTCTACCTAGACTGGTCCGACAAGCCCATCACCTTCGACCGGGACGACCACCCCGACCACGTGCCGAGCCCGGGGAAGTACCCGCTCGTCGTCGACCCCGTCATCGGCGACGTCAGGCTCACCAAGGTCCTGATGGATGGAGGCAGCTGCCTCAACATCATCTACGCCGAGACCCTCAGGCTCCTGCGCGTCGACCTGTCATCCGTCCGAGCAGGTGCTGCGCCCTTCCACGGGATCATTCCCGAGAAGCGCGTCCAGCCCCTCGGACAGCTCGACCTCCCTGTCTGCTTCGGAACACCCTCCAACTTCCGAAGGGAGACTTTGACGTTCGAGGTGGTCGGGTTCCGAGGAACCTACCACGCAGTGTTGGGGAGGCCATGCTACGCGAAGTTCATGGCCATCCCCAACTACACCTACCTGAAGCTCAAGATGCCGGGCCCCAACGGGGTCATCACCATCGGCCCCACGTACGAACACGCATTCGAATGCGATGTGGAGTGCGTGGAGTATGCCGAGGCCCTCGCCGAGTCCGAGGCCCTCATTGCCGACCTGGAAAGCCTCTCCCGAGAGGCGCCGGACGCAAAGCGACATGCCGGCAACTTCGAGCCAGCGGAGACGGTCAAGGCCACCCCTCTCGACGCCAGTGGCGATGCCTCCAAGCATGTCCGGATCAGTTCTGGGCTCAGCCCCAAATAAGAAGCAGTACTCGTCGATTTTCCTCGCGCAAACGTCGACATTTTTGCGTGGGGACCCTCGGGCATGCCCGGCATACCGAGGGATGTCACCGAGCACTCGCCGGATATCTGGGCAGGAGCCTGACTCGCCAAACGGCCTCTATGCGAACGACACCCGGGGGCTGCGCCCTTTTCCCACTCACACATAAGAATCGGTCATCAAGGAAGGGTCGGCCTCGCCCCGGCAGAGCCCGACCCTCCCTCGGGGGCTAAAAAGGGGGAACCCCTCTCGTCGAGTTTGGACGTACCGTTCCGCGTCAGAAAAACTCTTTTTCGGTCAAGAAGGGTTTTTTTGCGTTCTCCCGGATGCGTCAGAAGCAGGGTCCTGAGGAGCGAACTTGGGTACGAGTAAATGGCGAGACCGACCGAGCCAGGGAACACCTATGCCTCCGGGCTAGGGACACCTCACTCGTCGCCTGCCACGAAAAAGGACCCAGCTCGGGAAATCACCCTGTTGTCGACACTACGGGCCAGGCGCGAAAATCGAAACGAAAAGGAGCATAACTTCACGGAAGAAAAGTAAAATGTCTAGGCCTCGGTGGCCGCGGCAAATCACACATCCAATAGAAATTGTCCCAACAAAAATCAGGCGTCGCCTCGGGCAGGAGCCGCGCCCTCAACTCCACCCCCGCCGTCGGTAAGATCCGCCTCCGCTTCCGGCGGCGGCGCAGGAGGAAGAATCTCCGCTTCAAAGATGGTCGCCAGCGCCGCGCTCGGACCCGCAGCGACCGCGTCGAGCCGCTGAACTTCCGCCAGGGCAGCCTCGTCTTCATCAGGCAGGCAGTACCCCTCGCTGACCCGCTCCAAGTCCACAACATAGTGGGAAGCGAGCACGGCGAAGGCCCGCCTGACGCCGTGGTGCAGCGCCCCGCGGACTTTACCGCGCGCGTAATCACCTAGGGCTTGAAGGCGGCTTTGGGGAGAGCTTCCTGAAGGGACGTCGCCGGGACCGAGTTTCCGATAGACCTCCGAGACGGCCTCGGACATGGCCGCGAGATCGGCCTCCCTTTGCTCGGCAGCCCCGTCGAGCGCCTCGGCAAGCGCCTTGGCAGACTCGTCGAGGGCAGACTCGAGCTCTGCGAGCAACCAGAAGAAAGACCTCAAACACAAGCGGAAGAAACGGACAAGATCGAGAACCGAGGACGGTCGGGCCATACCTCTGGCTCGGACGCGCTGCTCTGAGGCTGCGACTTGGGCTGCGGCCAGATCGGCCGCAAGGATCTTGGCCCGGCTCTCGGCCTCGGCAGCCTGGCCCCGATATTGGTCCCGCTCCTCGGCAACCTGGGCGAGCTCCGACCGCCGTTGTAGCACCTCCGTGCGCGCTGCCGCCGCCTTGGCCTTCAGGTCAGCACAGAGCAGCTGGAGGTCCGCTATCTTAGCGTCCTGCTGAGAAAGGCGCGCGGTAGCTCCGGCGAGCGAAGTCCTCAGGGACCGTAGCGAGCCCCAGACGACGGCCTCGCGGCGAATGAACGACGACTTGGCAGCGCTCCGGTCCGTCAGATCCTGGAAAGGAAAACAAGATGTCACGGCGAACGCCTCACTCGCAGAAGCAAGAAGGTATGCCTGAAGCCATTACCTGAAGGATTTTGGGGACGTCCCCGCAGAGAACCTCCAGCGACGATCGGAGCAACCCCACTGACGCCTCCGCACGCTTGCGGAGCTCGTCCCAGGACTGGTCCTCCTCTTCGTCGTCAAGAACAAAGATAGGGCCCGAAGCCTCACAGGTCCGGAATCGGAGCAACTGGCCCCGGGCCTCGGGGCTCCGCCGCACAGCGACAAGGCTGCCGCCCGCCTGAAAGCACTGCGCGTCTGCGCCCACCTCTTCCGAGGCTCCGGGCGCCGACGCTGCGGCCGTCTCGACGCCGGCGGCAACCGTGCGCTCTCCGACTAGGACGGTGCTAACTGCGGTAGCGGCAGACGCCGGCATGGCCGACATGGCAGGCGAGCTCGGGACCGCATCGGCGCCGGCCGCCTCCCCGATCACGAAGGCCACCTCGGCAGAGGAGCCCGCCTCGGGGACCTGCTCCCCCAGAACATGCGATGCCTGAGCCCCGTGCTGCGGAGCACCCTGCGAAAGGGTCGGCTGAGCGGCAGGGCCCGAGGTGGCGCCAGCTGCCTGGACCAACGCCGTCTTGAGGGCCTTCCGAGGCGCCAGGTCAGTAGGGCCATGGCTCCGTTTGCTGGAGAAAACAAAAAAGGGAAAATCACGGCCCAGACATATGAATGAAGCGCCGGGACGGAGACATTCCAAGGTACCTACCCGCTCCGGACCATGATCCACGGTGTCTGGGGGGAGGTCTCTTGGCTCCCGCTTCCCGGAACCACCGCCGAGGTCCGCCTCGCTAACAGCCCCGGCGCCGCCCTCGCCTCGGACACCCCCGAGGCCCGGGAGGCGGACTGCCCAGGCGCCGCCATGGCAACCCGAGGACCGCTCCCCAGTGCCGCCGACACGGGCGACGGTTCCCGAGGAACGGACCCCTCGGCTCGACCTCCTGGAGTCGCGTCGGCTCCTTTAGCCGAAGGGTCAAGAACCCTCTCGGGTTGCCCCCGCTCCTCAGGTCGGGGATCCGGCACCTCGGCTCCAGGGACCGACGACGTAGGCCCGCTCGGGGGCTGGCTCGACGACCCCCGGCCACATCCCAAGCCGGGGCTGAGGCCGAGACGAGTGGCCATGTCGTCCTCCTCCTCTTCGTCGTCGTCGTCGTCGTCATCATCGGACGTCTCCGGCGATAGCTCCCTGGGAAGTCCTTCCCTCTCCTGCTGACGACGGCGTTTCTCCAGGGCGTCCCGAACCCGCCTCCGCCTGTGGGCCCGGGCCTTCTCCGCATCCTTTTTCTTCTTCTCCTCCTCCGCGGCGACCCGCCGCGCCGCCCGACCCACCGCGTCCTCCGGGACCGGCGGCAGGGAGGGTTTGTGCCGCCCCACCTCCTAAAAAGGGGGGAGAAAGAAACCCGATAGTGAGAATCAGGAGCAACCCGGTATGTGAAGAAGGAAGGGACGAATACTCACCAGAGCGACGCACCCCTGGTCGGGGCGCATTCGAGGCTGGGAGAAGGCGTGGGGGTCCGGCTTCCCCATCGCGGCCGACACCCGCCGGTAGAGGGCATCGTGGGGAAGAGGATCAGGGGACATCCGTGACCCCTCCCAGTCGGCCTCCTGGGTCATCTCCCAAAGCGACAACCGCCGCTCCGCCAGGGGGAGCACCCTCCGGCGATGGATGGCGGCAACCACTCCCGCGGCGGTGAGCCCTTCCTCCCGCAACGCCTTCAGGGCCTGGAGAAGGGGTTCGAGTTTCTTCTGCCTCTCGTGTGGAGTCCCGTGGCGCCAGGCGTCGGGGGCAGCGGTGACAACCCGATGAGAGAACGGCGGGAGCGACCCTCCGTCATTCCGGAGGTAGAACCACCGGCGCTGCCAACCCTTGTTTGAGGATGAAAGGACGGCAGGGATATACTGCAACGACCGCGACTGCCTCAGCAAGAGGGTGCAGCCGCCGGCCCGCACCGCCGCGCGGACCTTCCTCTCCCCCGTCGACGAAGCAAAAAAGCTCGGCAAAAAAGAGGTGAGTCCACAAATCCCAATGGGGGGCGATCCCCAGATACCCCTCGCACACCGCTACAAAGATAGCGGCTTGCGCGATGGAGTTGGGGGTGAGGTTGTGCAGCTCCACCCTGTAGTGGAACAGGATGGCCCGCATGAAGCGGCTCGACGGCACACCAAATCCCCGCTCATGGAAGGAGATGAAGCTCACGACATACCCCGGCGGAGGGGATGGAGCGACTCCACCCGCGGGAGGAATCCATTCCGGCCGCTCCTTATCGGTGAGGGGGCGGAGCAAACCCTCGCCGACGAGGTCCTCCAGATCACCCGCCGTCACCGTGGAAAAGGGCCACGGGTCGCGCGGCGGGAGGATGGTCACCCGGTCAGCCATCGCCAAGGCAGAAGGGGTGGCGGCGTGAAGGACAGGGGAGGGCGGTTTCCTTTTCCTGGCTAGATCTCTCAGGCTGCAAAAAACCTGAGAAAGAGGCGAGAAGTGGAGTCGAGAACCGTCACCGGGCCCTCTCCGGGGTACATAAAGACCAAGGTCAAGACGGTTCCAACGTACCGCCCGAACCGGACGCGGAGTTCAAAAAACGCGAAGCAAAACAGCCGTTCCTCGAACGGCTCGCGCACGCAACGACAGCTGCGCCGACCGCTTACCCCGGCGCATTAACTCCGCGGCGGAACAGGTGACGTTTCTGGCAGGGGCAGCTGGCGACGCTTCGCCTCCGCCAAAACGACCATGCCGAAAAAGGTACGCCACGACGTTCAATTTCGAATCCTTTTTCCCTTTTCCTTCTTTCTCTATCTCTTGCAACAGGGACCGAGAAGGGGGATAACCCCAAAGGGATCCTTCCCCGTGAAGGAACTAGGCTCCGAGCCTCCCTACTGATCAGGGGTTCGAAGGCTGGCCCCCCGAGGGGTTCAACAGCCGCCTCAGATCACATGGGCCCGACACCCACTACTGGTCAGGGGTTCGAAGGTCGGCCCCCGAAAGGTCCCACGACCGCCTCAGGCTACTCGGGCTCTGTGCCCCCTACTGATCAGGGGTTCGAAGGCTGGCCTGTCGAAGGGTTCACAGTCGCCTCAGACGCCGAGCGAGGGATGACCAGGGGTACGTTCGATACATAACCGAGGCTCGGGCTGCGCTCCCTAGGTACCCTAGGACATTTCCGAGACCAGCGGGAACGACTCTGTAACGGAATCCCATCGGAGGGAGGCAACGAGCCCTCGGACCCCGTCGCTAGGGGACCGGGTCCGGCAGATCACCCGCAGGTACTTTTGGGCGTGCCTCCGGGCCCCTAGCCGACCCCCAACGAACGGGGCACGGACGTCCACTCGGATTACCCGATTGCAGCTCACCGGAGACACCATGTTCGGTGCCCATCGAGGGTAACATGGCGCACTCCCCCCCTCCTCCTTGCGGAAAGGCGACGTAGGGGCGTATATAAAAAGTCGAGTCTGTCCCTGATCGTCCTCTCGCTCCGTGCGAAGGCTCGGGGGCTGCTCTCGCAAACCCGGCTCCGGCCGAACCGTTGACAGCGTCAACATACCAGCCCGAGAACTTGGGCCCCGACAGTGCACCTGGGTTACGCCCTGCTCGCATGAGGGAACCGCCAGACCAGCCGAGGCATTACGCAAGGCATTAAGACCTCGAAGGAGTGAAACCACTCCTCCGAGGCCTCGGGGGCTACACCCGGCGGGTGCGCTCGCGCGCACCCACCGGAACAAAGTACCACCGAGAAAGGCTGGTCCCCTTGCAAAAAAGTGCGACGCAAGCCTCCAAGCGAGTGTTAACACTCTCTTCGAGGCTCGGGGGCTACTGTCGGGGACCATAATTAGGGGTACCCTCAAGACGCCTAATTCTCAGCTGGTAACCCCCATCAGCATAAAGCTGCAGAGGCCTGATGGGTTTGATTAAGTCAGGGATCAGTCCATACGAGCGACTTGACCACGCCACGCCCGAGCCTAGCCTCGGGCGAGGGCAGCCGACCCTAAGATGACTCCGTCTCGCCTGAGGCCTCCTCTTTCACGGCAGACGCATCTCCGGCTCGCCCTAGGCCCCGCCTTCGATAAGAAGAAACCCTGACTAAATCACCGCGCCAACCGACCCAGTCACCGGGGCGTTTAACGCAAAAGGTAAGACCGACGGGCGACCAGACTTCGCCAGAGGTGCCATAGGAGGCTCTGCCCGACCCAGGGCTCGGACTCGGGCTAAGGCCCCGGAAGACGGCGAACTCCGCTCCGCCCGACCCAGGGCTCGGACTCGGGCTAAGGCCCCGGAAGACGGCGAACTCCGCTCCGCCCGACCTAGGGCTCGGACTCGGGCTAAGGCCCCGGAAGACGGCGAACTCCGCTCCGCCCGACCCAGGGCTCGGACTCGGGCTAAGGCCCCGGAAGACGGCGAACTCCGCTCCGCCCGACCCAGGGCTCGGACTCGGGCTAAGGCCCCGGAAGACGGCGACCTCCGCCTCGCCCGACCCAGGGCTCGGACTCCGCCTCGGCCTTTGCCGAACGATCTCCGCCTCGCCCGACCCAGGGCTCGGACTCTGCCTCTGTCTTGCAGGACGGACTCGACCTCGGCTTCGGAGGAGCCTCCACGACGCCCGACCTAGGACACGAGACCGCCACGTCAACAGGAAGCGTCATCATCACCCTGCCCTGAGCCGACTTGGGTCGCAGAGAACAAGACCGGCGTCCCATCTGGCCAGCTATGCCAGATAGGCAATGATGGCGCCCCGCTAGATCATGACGACGGCGGCTCTCAGCTCCCTTACGAAAGCAGGAGAACGTCAGCAAGGGCCCAGCCACTTCGACAGCTATCCCCCCGTCCGGCTCCGTTACTCCTCCAAGAGCCACGACGCCACACCAACAGGGTGCCAAGATCTCTCCGGCTGCCACCTTGGCATGTACATAGGGCGCTAGCTCTCCCTCGCTAGACACGTAGCACCTTGCTACACCCCCATTCTGTACACCTGGATCCTCTCCTTACGACTATAAAAGGAAGGACCAGGGCCTTCTTAGAGAAGGTTGGCCTCGCGGGGACGAAGGGCAGGGGCAGGCGCTCTCTCGGGGCCGCTCGCTCCCCTCACCTCGCGCGGACGCTTGTAACCCCCTACTGCAAGCGCACCCGACCTGGGCGCGGGACGAACACGAAGGCCGCGGGAATTCTCCGACTCCCTCACGACCCGGCTCCGGCCACCGACCTCTCTCTCTGTTCCCCCCTTCGCGCTCGCCCACGCGCTCGACCCATCTGGGCTGGGGCACGCGGCACTCTCACTCGTCGGCTCGGGGACCCCCCGGTCTCGGAACGCCGACAATACCTACTGCCACATCTGGTGCATCCTGGATCGCTTCGGCCTCCAAGTGGTTCACCTTTCCACGGTTGTACGCTTGGTTACGATTGCCTGCTGTCGGCTGCAGTACACCTTGCCTTGTTGGAGCATTGGGGTTGGTCTGCTGCTGCGCCGCCTTCTTCGGGCACTGCATCGCCCAGTGGCCTTGTTCTCCACAGTGGAAACATCCTCTGCCTCCTCCTTGTGCTGGGGCTGCTTGGTTGCTCTGGTTTGCTGCTGGGGCAGGAAGGCGAGGTGCCTGGTTGTTCTGCTTCTGATACTGATTACCTCCCTGCTGGCTGTGCTGACGATACTGCTGTTGCGGCTGTGGGTACTGCCTCTGAAACTGCTGCTGATGCGGACGCTGGTTCTGATTCTGATATCCTTGTGGGTGACCAGGCCTGCCTTGCTGAGATGAACTGCCTGAGAAACGTGGACGGCTGATGCCTCCGGTCTGGGGTCCACTCATCTTGCGCTTCCGATCTTCCATATCCTTACGCTTCTTCTCAGTCATAACTGCCCTATCGATCAGGTGCTGGAAGGTGGGGAAGGTGTGATTCATCAGCTGGTAATGCAGGGGATCCACCAAACCCCTCATGAACCTGTACTGCCTTTTAGCATTAGTGTTGACATCCTCAGGTGCATACCGAGATAGCTACAGAAACTTGTCTCTGTATTCACTAACAGACAGGGGTCTCTGCTTCAGAGCCAGAAACTCCTCCTTCTTTACGATCATCAGTCCCTCCGGCACATGGTACCTGCGGAAACTCTCGCTGAATTCTTCCCAGGTGATGGCTTCGGGGTCAGCATGTGTGGCGAGGTAGGACTCCCACCAGGACTGGGCTGCTCCCCCTTAGCTGACGGGGACCATACAGAACCTTCTCCCTGTCGTTACATTGAGCGGTGCGCAGTTCTCTTTCCACTGCGCGCAGCCAGTCTTCTACATCCATGGGGTCGGCAGAATGGGCGAAGGTAGGAGGGTGCCCTCTCATGAACTCACCACGCTTATCCCGTGGCATCTGGGGCATCTGCACTTGCATTTGGGGTTGGGGTTGCTATTGAGCCTGCTGCATGGCTGCCAGAGTCTGCCCAATGGCCTGCACTGCCTGAGTCTGCATCAAGAACATCTGCTCCACTGACATCGGGGGTGGCGGGGGAGGCTGCCTCTGTTGTTCCTCCTGCTGGTCATGCTGCTCTTGCTGAGCACGCCGGTTGCATCGGCGCCTGTTGTCAGACATCTGTGGAAGACATTCATACATCAGCATTGATCTTACAACCCTCCAGCATAAGAAAAGAGGATACAGAATTCTTCATGACACTGAGTGAACAAAGAGCTTCACTGATCCTCATTACGATTCAACACAGCTTCTCAGATAATAAGGAAAGTAGAAGTAAATGGCTTCCCAACTAAATAACTGACTTTATTAACATTATAGCTAGGCCAAACTGCAGGAGAAACCCACAGGTTGGCAACAGTCATTACAAAGATTCAAATCCAGCACAAGTTCATCATAACAAGCATGCAAGCAACTGATAAGCAAACTAAGCTAATTGGAAACAACTGATAAGCAAACTAAACTAACTATTTAAGACTGAGACATCTGACTTAAGAATTATTACAAACTTCGACGCTAACGATCTAAGGATCCAGATCTATCCTGGTCTTACAGGCAGGGGAACCATAAGTGTGGTGACCACGTGGCGGCGAGCGGTAAGGGTGCTGAGTCCCAACAAGAGCGGGAGAACCACCCTCCTGGTGATGGCGCTCTGCCAGCTCAGCACGCAACTCCGCAATCTCCGTTCGAGCCCTGCTCAGCTCGTCCAGAGAGTGATCCAGCTCAGTGTTAAGCACTGCGACTAGGTTGACTGTGCTGCTCAACCTAGGGTTAGCCTCACCAACAGGTGAGACAACCACACTCTCTGTGCTGCCAGTAGGGCGGCGGGGGTAGTACCGAAGGTTAAGACCGTCGGCCACCCCACCGAACAAAGAACAGTACTGGGAGAGTGCACGTCGTGCTGCATCCTGCATAGCCGCCTCTGCAGTGTCCCTCTCGGAGATGGAATAGTGCTCCGAAACGGCCTCCGCACCCCGGAGGTCATCCTCCGGACGGCGAACTAGGCAGGTAGCCTCCCAGCGGTCCAGGTACCTCCCGCGACTGTGCTGGTAGACTACACAACGATACTCGATCGACCAGGTATGCCGGTCAAAAGCCTGGCGCAGCAAGGTGTCGAGTGCGTCGTGGAAGTGACAACCGCGAGCGGCGTCACGGGTGATGGGTCGGGCGACCCATCCTTCCGCCTCCTGCGGCTCAGAAGACTCCGTGCTGTGGTCTGAGTCGTCGTCGTTGGGGTCTCCTCCAGGACTTCCTCCGGTAGCTCCTCCAACAGCCGAGGCGTCCCGCGGTGGTGCAGGGGGCGCCTCTAGCTGGGCAACAGAGGAACGGGGCCTCACGGACTCCACCTCCTGCTGGGGTGGGGAGGAAGAGCCCTGCTGCTCTCTGTGCTGGCGCCGGCGTTCCTGCTCCTCACGTAGGCGGTGGTGCAGTCTCTCCAGGTGACTCGACTGACCGGACACGGTGCGGTGCAGAGGACGCTCCACAAGTCGAGACAGCAGGAAAGGAATCACCGACTTACGTGCAGTGTGTCTAAGACGAGCCATCTACAAAAGACACCGTAAGCATAAGAGTAAGAGCAGAACTAATATGACAAGTGAATAAACCATAGACAAAATAAGATAAAAATTTTAACAAGGTATAATATAGTATATATATATGTAGTAAAACATAGGGTTGGTCGAGGTGACCGACTTTTGAAGTAACATCAGAGGTCAAGGTGAGGGGGAAGGTCAATAGTCCTTAGTACGACCAGTGCTACTCTAGGTCAGCGGTCCTACAGTCAGCACGGCTTTGATACCACTTATGTCACACCCGGTTTTGGAAGGCAAACCAAGTGCGAACTATGTACGCGCCAGGATCAGAACTCACGTACACAGCGATTACATAAATGAACATCAATGCACATTGCTCGAATAATAAATTAAAAGAGTATTAACTTATTACATCACAGAGTCATAGACATCCACATAGTCATCGTCTTAACAGTTAAATCAAAGTGCTAGCGAAACGCAGTAAAGATAGGGCCTTCACAGGCAGCTGACTGGGGGTTGCCGCCAACCCACACCTAGAATTCGTCGTAGTCTTGGAACTCCTGGAAGTCTCCTTCCACGGCTTCGCCTTCTCCTGAGCAGTGGTTACAATGCGGACAACCTGGTGTTTTGTGGTAAAGCAAGGATGAGTACACATCAACGTACTCAGCAAATGTCCCGTTTGGCTGAAGTGGACTAGCTTTATGTGGGGTTAGGCTCAAGCAGTTGCTTTTAGTTGGTCAGGTATTTATCATTAGTAGAAGCCAGATTTTAGCATTAATCAACCCATGAACCATTTCCTCATCGAGGAACAACATCATCATATTCGAACCAAAACCATAACATAATCCTTGTATCTCGAACCATCTGTATCTCTAATCAAAGAGGATCCCAAGGCTGCTCTTAACCGTGAGCACGGCTGATATATCAGTTTCACTACCCTCTGCAGAGGTCGCACACTTTACCCATGAGTCATGATTCCCTTTCTGCCCGGGGAGAGCTAATCCCCATTGACCACTACCTAGGTGGTCCGGCAGGGCATCACTACGTAGCTGTTACAAAGACTCCCTAGAGATCGTAGCCGCCCGTTAGGTTTCTCCAGTTTGATAAACACAGTACTCCTCCCCGCAGGAGAGTGACTAACAAAAGCAAAACGAAAGAACCTCGGCACTCAGCCTCGGCAGAGCAAGCACTGTGCCTGGACCCCATTGACGGCACAACGGCGAAGCAACTACACCTCTAGTTCCTCTAATTAATTAGCTAAGGGCATCCCATTTCACCCTCATGGTTGCACTGTTATCCCGGGTGGTCTCTCAACGAACAGGTCCTTATGGAGAGGTACTCAGGAAACAGCCTGAGCCCCCTAGAGTATCATAAGATCATCAATATCATCAGGATAGCAGTATCGTAAATAGTCACATCATGTTCATTGATTAAGTTAAGGCAATAGCAGAATGCTAACTATAACAACCCATAAGGTCATCAAGGATAAAGTAAAGTGTAAAGCTAGTCAATCCTTAGGTTTCAAGTAAGTAATGCGGGGTAGTAAGTTATAAATGAATAGGACATAATGGGTCAGGGGACACTTGCCTTCACCAAACTGTTGATCAGGAACTTCCTCTGCAACTTCCTCGGGAAACACAGACTGCTCGTTGTCTACGTAAAGTAATCATTCACACTATGCACTTGGGAAATAACAAACAAAAGCCATATACCAAACATATGCAGCAGAGGGATCACAAGTTCATAATAGAAAAGGGATAGGCACTCTGGTATTCCCTAGGTCTAGGGTAGAGGACTATACAAAATGATTCATTATCCACTAATCAGGTCTAAGTTAGTGGTGGGGTTAAATCATTACATGATTTCAAGTCCATAAACTTAGGTGCTCCCACTTTTATTAAAGTCTTCTATCTTTTATTTATCTCAAATAGGGGTTCCAATAACCTTAATCTTATCCTAATGATCAACTATTAATTGAGACATAAAAACAGCAGGGAAACATTGGTTAAATAGGTAGACAAAAATACTATGAGCATTTTGCAATTTGAAGCACCTAATTTGGAGTTCATATGACAAAGTTATTAATTTTACAAGTTTAGGGATTAAAAATATACCCTAAATACTTATTTTGAATTAAATAAAAGGTCCGAGGACCTAACTGCGAGAATCCAGGGACGGCGGGTTAATTTACAGGAAGCCGGGGGTCTCTTTAAGAAAACGCGCGGGCGAAGGGGTATCGGGCTCTTATAGCCGTTGGATCTCGGATCAACGCCCGAGATTAGATCCGCGGGCGGGCGCGCGAGCGCGCGGCGGCCTGAGCGGCTGACAGGCGGGACCGGGCGGGCAGCGCGGGGCGGACGGCTGACAGGCGGGGCCGGGCGGCAGAGCGGGCGCGGGCGGGCTGACAGGCGGGGCCAGGCGGCAGAGCGGGCGCGGGCGGGCTGACAGGCGGGGCCAGGCGGGCAGCGCGGGGGAAACGGCTCTGGGCCGTTGGATCTCAGGCGAACGGCTAGGGTTGGGCTCGGCCTAATTGAAACGGGGCCGTGCGATCTAGGATGGACGGCGGGGATCGGGTGGCCGGCCTTGGCCTTTCCTACGGCTAGCAGAGGCGGCGGCGCTCGTCTCCGCGGCGGAGGACTCGCCGGAGACGAGGGGCGCGGGCGCTCTGCGGGTCTCTGGGGTGACCCGAGCGGCCGGGAAGGTTGGGGAGGGCGTGGGGAATTGTCCGGTGGGGGCTAGGTCGGGGCAGGGACACCGGAGGGGGGCGGTCCACGGCGAAGCGGCTCGGCGGCGGCGCTATGGGACTCCGGCGAGCAATTAAGCGCAGTAGAGAGCAATAGAGAGGAAGGGAGAGGGCAAGGGAGGTTCCTTACCTCAAGACGGACTCCGGGGACTCCTCGGTGGCGGCAATGGCGCGACGACGGCCTGGGTCGGCGGTGGCGGACCTCCGCGGCTGCACGGACGACGGCGGGTGAGCGCGGGCAGAGGGAAATAGGGAGGGGAAGGGGAAATTGGAGCGCGTCCCGGGTTGCGGATGTCGGGGCGGAGCTCACCGTGGCTGAGGGCACGGCGGGGCTCCAACGGCGACGGGGAAACGAGCTCGGGACGGCGGTGGTTCGTGGCGACGGCGCTCTGGCGTGCGCGCAGCGAGGGGGAGGTGAGAGAGAGGCCTGCAAGTGCGCAAATGAGGGAGGGGGAGAAGGCGAGTGGGATTCTGGGCTCAAGTGGCCGGGGGCGGGGCGGTTGCGAGCTCCACGCGCGACGTGGGCGCGGAGACCGCGGCAACGCGCGGCTCGGGCGGCGGTTACGCGGGGAAGACGGGGCTGACAGGCCGGGCCCGCGAGCAGAGAGAGAGGGAGGTGGGCGCGGAGACGGCGGCCGCGCTGACGGGCGGGCCCGCCAGGGCAGAGAGAGCGGGGGGGAGAGGCGCGCGCGCGGGGTTGGGCCGGCTGGGCCGAAAGGCCGAGGGGGCGGCAGGGTTGGGCTTCTTTCCCTTTTTCTTTTATTCTGGTATTTGTTTTCTCTTTTCTTTTTATTTTCTCTATTTGATTCAAATTCAAATAAGCCACAAATTCAAATTAGACTTTCTAAGAATTATGCACCAAACAAAAGTGAAATCTAGGGTTCAACATGATGCAACAATTCATACTCCCTTGGAGTTTGAGCTAATAGACTATAGTTACAAATAAAATAACCACTTTTCTCCTATAGAAATGAGAAAGAGAAGATTGGGGAAGGATGAGAAAAGGGAAGTAACACCTGAATTTGTGAATATGAGCAAAGAAATTTTATACCCCCAAATTCATGGTGTTACACTATATCTCCTGTTCATAGTGAAGATTGGAGGACTGAGATTATATCTTTCCTCCAAGGTAATTGCCTTTCAGACAACGAAGCTTATAATAAGAGAATGGAGGCAAGAACAAGACCATATGTAATAATAGGAGGGGAGTTATACAAGCATGGAGTCTGCTCTCCACTTCTTAAGTGTTTATCCAGAGCCGAAGGTATAGAGCTGATGAAGGAGATACATGCAGGATTGTGTGGATCTCACATTGGGTCTAGGCCTTTGCTGGGAAAAGTTTTTCGACAAGGATTTTACTGGTCGAAGGCAGCTTCGGATGCAGCAGAGCTAGTCCAAAAGTGTGAAGGCTGTCAAAAATGTGCTAGAGACCAGAGGCAACGTTCATCTCTTACTCAATTAATACAGCTGTTGGGGGCATGCTTCATCGCCGAAGGTCCTCCTAAAAGCAACGCCGAAGCTACCACTCATGAAGCTTCGGCATTATGAAATGTCTCAAGACGAAGGGTGAAACCGACTTAAAGATAAAATGACTGTTTAGTCCATGAGGGTCTATGTCATAGTTATAATCTTTTGTAAAGGGCATGATTATAATATTTCACAGGTTGCGCCCTGTGCCTATAAATAGATGAATAATACCCCTGTACTGTTCACGCTGACTTGTTATCTTGCTTTTGTGTCACTCTTGTACTTTTACCTTCTTTCGAGCCGAAGGTACATTTGTAATCTGAACTCATTTCTATTTTTCCATAGTAATAAAATAGAAATGAGTTGATATATAATTGTTTATGTTATCTTTTACATTTCATATGATTATTTCTTCATTATTATATGTTGCATCGATGAAGGTATGTCCTTCATAACCTTCGTCCGGAGATCATTATATCCTAAGGGAAAAAATGCCTCGAAGGACGAAGGGCTTTAACATTTAACGTTTTTGTGTTGTCTTGTTCTTAACTCATAGCATTTGAGAATAAGTCCCCAACATTGGCGCCCACCTCCGGTGAACTCACTTCCACTTTCGAGCTGATGGCCTCGTTCAACAATCAAGCTAAAGCTGCTTCGGCGACGAAGCTGGTACTCTCGATAACAGGCGGTTCATGCTCAGAGCCGGCCAATAAGAAGCAGAAGAAGGAGGCCCAGAGAAGGGTACAGCATGTCGGCGTGCAGGGACCCTTCATCAAGTCAAAATGGTCCCATATCCCAATTACCTTCTCCCAGGAGGACCTTCAGCTCAAGGATTATCCTCACAACGATGCTATGGTCATTTCTTGTGTCATCAAGGGGTTTCTGGTCCACAATGTTCTGGTTGATACAGGCAGTGCAGCAGACATCATATTTGCCAAGGCCTTCAGACAGATGCAAGAGCCAGAGGATAAGATTCATGATGCTACGCACCCACTTTGTGGCTTCGGAGGAAGGCAGATTGTAGCACTTGGCAAAATCACAATGCCAGTGACCTTCGGATTTGTCCACAATACGAGGACTGAACAGGTTGTGTTTGATATTGTTGACATGGAATACCCCTACAATGCAATCATTGGTCGTGGGACACTCAACGCTTTCGAAGCAATTCTTCACCCAGCATATCTATGCATGAAGATACCTTCGGAACAAGGACCTATTGCTATTCATGGAAGTCAGGAAGCTGCCAGAAAGTCTGAAGGAAATTGGACAGATTCAAAAGCAATCCATAATATAGACGGAACCGAAGCTTATGAGCAGTACAAGTACAGAAGGGAGAAGGCTGCTTCGGCCGATCAGCCGAAACCCATGCTTCTGTGTGAAGACATAGCAGAGCAGAAAGTATTGCTGGAATCTCAATTATCTGAGGAGCAGGAAAAAACTCTAGTAAGGTTTTTGTTCAACAATAAAGATGTCTTTGCATGGTCAGCCAACGATCTATGTGGTGTCAACAGGGACGTCATTGAACATTCACTCAATGTCGATCCATCCTTCAGACCCAGAAAGCAGAGGCTTCGGAAAATGTCTGATGATAAAGCCGAAGGTGCTTGGAATGAAGTAAAAAGACTTCTCAGTGCTGGTGTCATTAGAGAAGTAAAATACCCAGAGTGGCTAGCCAACACTGTTATGGTGAAGAAGGCCAATGGCAAATGGAGAATGTGCATCGATTTTACTGATCTCAACAAGGCTTGTCCAAAGGATGAGTTCCCATTACCAAGAATAGATTCTCTAGTAGATGCAGCAGCTTCATCAGAACTCATGAGTCTACTATATTGTTATTCAGGCTACCACCAAATCTGGATGAAGAAGGAAGATGAGCCAAAAACTAGCTTCATAACCCCCAGTGGCACATATTGTTATCTTCGGATGCCTGAGGGGCTCAAGAATGCTGGATGAAGCTTCAGTAGGATGATAGCCAAAGTCCTTCATTCTCAGATAGGCAGAAATGTGCTAACTTATGTAGATGATATCATAGTAAAAAGCACGAAGCAAGAAAATCACATTGCTGATCTGCAGGAGACATTCGCTAACTTTTGGCAAGCTGGCCTGAAGTTGAATCCAGAAAAGTGTGTCTTCAGAGTAAAGAAGGGGAAATTCCTTGGTTGTTTAGCTTCAACAATAGGGATCGAAGCTAATCCAAATAAAATCAAAGCTATTCTTCGGATGGTGCCGCCAAGCACAAAGAAGGGAGCTCAACGGCTGATAGGAAGACTGGCATCTCTGAATCGATTCATATCTAGATCAGCAGAGAGAAATTTACCATTCTTTGAAGTGCTAAAGTCGGCCAAAGTCTTTCAATGGGGATCAGCTCAGCAGAAAGCCTTCGAAGAGCTAAAGCAGTACCTGATAGACCTAACAACGTTAACTCCACCCACGCTAGCGGCTCCTCTATTATTATAAGTGGCAGCTTCGCATTCTGCAGTAAGCGTGGCGCTTGTGCAGGAAAAGCTTGAAGGACAAATCAAAAAGCAAGCCCAGTATACTTCGTCTCCAAAGTCCTCAGCTTATCAAAGAAAAACTATACAGAATTAGAGAAAGTGCTATATGCTGTCTTAATGGCCTCCAGGAAGCTTCGGCATTACTTTCAAGCATTCCATATAATTGTTCCTTCATCACAGCCTTTGAAGGATATTATGAGGGACAGAGAAGCTACTAGAAGGATTGGAAAGTGGGCTGCAAAACTCAACGAATTCAGCATTGATTATGTGCATAGATCCTCGATCTAGTCCCAGGCGTTAGCAGACTTCATCGCTGACTAGACGCCAGGGGCTCAGGAAGAAGAAGCAAGTAAAGATGCCGAAGCTTGGACAGTGTTCTGCGACGGTTCCTGGGGAACCTTCGGGGCAGGTGCAGCTGCTATTTAGTTGCACCTTCCAAAGTCAGAACATGCTATGCAGTGAAACTTGATTTCAGCTGCACAAATAATATTACTGAATATGAAGCTTTGTTTTGGGGCTTCGAAAGTTAAAGGCAATAGGGATAAGAAGGGCGGTTCTTAAAACCGATTCCCAAGTTATTTCTGGTCATATTGACAAGAGTTGTAAAGCAAGAGACCCGAAGCTTGAGAAATACTTGGATATAGGCTTGAAGCTTCTTTCGAAGGGTTTTCTGTCAAGAATATTCCACGAGGAGAAAATGAGCACGCTGATCTGCTAGCCAAGTCAGCGGCACAGGGGTTGCCTTTACCTTCGGAAGTATTCTTTGAGACAATAAGAGCACCTTCAATGGAACTTCTTGAAAGAGCAGTGCTCAATATATCTCCTATTCATAGTGAAGATTGGAGAACTGAGATTATATCCTTTCTCTAGGGCAATTGCCTTTCAGATGACGAAGCTTATAATAAGAGAATAGAGGCAAGAGCCCTACCATATGTAATAATAGAAGGGGAGTTATACAAACATGGAGTCTGCTCTCCATTGCTCAAATGTTTATCTAGAGCTGAAGGTATAGAATTGATGAAGGAAATACATGCAGGTCTGTGTGGATCTCACATTGGATCTAGGCCCTTGCTGGGAAAAGTCTTTCATCAAGGATTTTATTGGCCGAAGGCAGCTTCAGATGCAGCAGAATTAGTCCAAAAGTGTGAAGGTTGTCAAAAATGTGCAAGAGATCAAAAACAGCCTTCATCTCTGACTCAGCTAATACAGCCCACTTGGTCGTTGCAAAGGTGGGGCCTTGATTTGTTAGGCCCACTCCCACCAGCACAAGGAAATTTAAAATATGTTGTGGTGGCGGTAGAATATTTTCCAAATGGATTGAGGCGAAGCCTTTAGCCACAATAACTTTGGTCACTGTTCAGAAATTTTTCTGGCAAAATATTGTTTGTCGCTTCGGAGTGCCAAAGGCTATTACTATGGACAACGGAACTGTCGGCGTTCCGAGACCGGGGGGTCCCCGAGCCGACGAGTGAGAGTGCCGCGTGCCCCAGCCCAGATGGGTCGAGCGCGTGGAGCGAGCGCGAAGGGGGGAACAGAGAGAGAGAGAGTCGGTGGCCGGAGCCGGGTCGTGAGGGAGTCGGAGAAATTCCCGCGGCCTTCGTGTTCGTCCCGCGCCCAGGTCGGGTGCGCTTGCAGTAGGGGGTTACAAGCGTCCGCACGAGGTGAAGGGAGAGAGCGGCCCCGAGAGAGCGCCTGCCTCTGCCTTTCGTCCCCGTGAGGCCAACCTTCTCTAAGAAGGCCCTGGCCCTTCCTTTTATAGTCGTAAGGAGAGGGTCCAGGTGTACAAGACGGGGGGTGTAGCAAGGTGCTACGTGTCTAGCGAGGGAGAGCTAGCGCCCTATGTACATGCCCAGGTGGCAGCCGGAGAGATCGTGGCACCCTGTTGGTGTGGCGTCGTGGCTGTTGGAGGAGTAACGGAGCCGGACGGGGGGACAGCTGTCGAGGTGGCTGGGTCCTTGCTGACGTTCTCCTGCTTTCGTAAGGGAGCTGGGAGCCGCCGTCGTCATGATCTAGCGGGGCGCTATCATGGCCTATCTGGCATAGCTGGCCAGATGGGACGCCGGTCTTGTTCTCTGCGACCCAAGTCGGCTCAGGGCAGGGTGATGATGACGCTTTCCGTTGACGTGGCGGTCTCGTGTCCTAGGTCGGGCGTCGTGGAGGCTCCTCCGAGGCTGAGGCTGAGTCCGTCCTGCAAGACAGAGACAGAGTCCGAGCCCGGGGTCGGGCGAGGCGGAGGTTATTCGGCAGAGGCCGAAGCGGAGTCCGAGCCCTGGGTCGGGCGAGGCGGAGGTCGCCGTCTTCCGGGGCCTTAGCCCCGAGTCCGAGCCCTGGGTCGGGCGGAGCGGAGTTCGCCGTCTTCCGAGGCCTTAGCCTGAGTCCGAGCCCTGGGTCGGGCGGAGCGGAGTTCACCGTCTTCCGAGGCCTTAGCCTGAGTCCGAGCCCTGGGTCGGGCGGAGTGGAGTTCGCCGTCTTCCGGGGCCTTAGCCCGAGTCCGAGCCCTGGGTCGGGCGGAGCGGAGTTCGCCGTCTTCCGGGGCCTTGGCCCGAGTCCGAGCCCTGGGTCGGGCGGAGTCTCCTATGGCACCACTGGCGGAGTCTGGTCGCCCGTCGGTCTTACCTTTTGCGTTAAACGCCCCGGTGACTCGGTCGGTTGGTGCGGTGATTTAGTCAGGGTTTCTCCTTATCGGAGGCGGGGCCTAGGGCGAGCCGGAGATGCGTCTGCCGTGAAAGAGGAGACCTCAGGCGAGACGGAGTCATCTTAGGGTCGGCTGCCCTCGCCCGAGGCTAGGCTCGGGCGTGGCGAGGTCAAGTCACTCGTATGGACTGATCCCTGACTTAATCAAACCCATCAGGCCTTTGCAGCTTTATGCTGATGGGGGTTACCAGCTGAGAATTAGGCGTCTTGAGGGTACCCCTAATTATGGTCCCCGACAGTAGCCCCCGAGCCTCGAAGAGAGTGTTAACACTCGCTTGGAGGCTTGCATCGCACTTTTTTGCAAGGGGACCAGCCTTTCTCGGAGGTACTTTGTTCCGGTGGGTGCGCGCGAGCGCACCCGCCGGGTGTAGCCCCCGAGGCCTCGGAGGAGTGGTTTCACTCCTTCGAGGTCTTAATGCCTCGCGCAATGCCTCGGCTGGTCTGGCGGTTCCCTCATGCGAGCAGGGCGTAACCCAGGTGCACTGTCAGGGCCCAAGTTCTCGGGCTGGTATGTTGACGCTGTCAACGGTTCGGCCGGAGCCGGGTTTGCGAGAGCAGCCCCCGAGCCCTCGCACGGAGCGAGAGGACGATCAGGGACAGACTCGACTTTTTATATACGCCCCTACGTCGCCTTTCCGCAAGGAGGAGGGGGGGAGTGCGCCATGTTACCCTCGATGGGCACCGAACATGGTGTCTCCGGTGAGCTGCGATCGGGTAATCCGAGTGGACGTCCGTGCCCCGTTCGTTAGGGGTCGGCTAGGGGCCCGGAGGCACGCCCAAAAGTACCTGCGGGTGATCTGCCGGACCCGGTCCCCTAGCGACGGGGTCCGAGGGCTCGTTGCCTCCCTCCGATGGGATTCCGTTACAGAGTCGTTCCCGCTGGTCTCGGAAATGTCCTAGGGTACCTCGGGAGCGCAGCCCGAGCCTCGGTTATGTATCGAACGTACCCCTGGTCATCCCTCGCTCGGCGTCTGAGGCGACTGTGAACCCTTCGACGGGCCAGCCTTCGAACCCCTGATCAGTAGGGGGCACGGAGCCCGAGTAGCCTGAGGCGGTCGTGGAACCTTTCGGGGGCCGACCTTCGAACCCCTGACCAGTAGTGGGTGTCGGGCCCACGCGATCTGAGGCGGCTGTTGAACCCTTCGGGGGGCCAGCCTTCGATCCCCTGATCAGTAGGGAGGCTCGGAGCCTAGTTCCTTCACGGGGAAGGATCCCTTTGGGGTTATCCCCCTTCTCGTTCCCTGTTGCAAGAGATAGAGAAAGAAGGAAAAGGGAAAAAGGATTCGAAATTGAACTTCGCGGCGTACCTTTTTCGGCGTGGCCGTTTTGGCGGAGGCGAAGCGTCGCCAGCTGCCCCTGCCAGAAACGTCACCTATTTCGCCGCGGAGTTAATGCGCCGGGGTGAGTAGTTGGCGAGGTTGCCGTTGCGCGTGCGCGAGCCGTTCGAGGTACGGGTCACGGGCGCGTCGTCTTCACGCCGTAAGAAGGGGTTCTCTTGCTGCCTCCGGATGGGACGTGAGCCTGGCCGATGGCGTGACTGCTGCCCTCGCGCGCCTGCCACCGTCATTACTGCCGGCCCATTTTTGACCGTGTTTGACTGCTGCGCCAGGTTGGCGCCGCTGGATCGCAGGCTGGGCGGCCTCGAGTCGCGGTATCGGTTCCGCAATCGAGGAGGTGCGGTGGTGGAGCGAGAGGCGCAGCGGTTCGCATGCAGCGCCCGGCGCGCCAGTTGAACGACGCGTGGTCTTGAGCCGTCGCGCTGGCCTGTCAGGAGTCGGAGAGGCGCGTCCACTTGGCGCGGTTGCATGCCGCCTGCATGGCCGCTCGCCCCTTTTGCCCGTTGGTCTGGGCAAAAGTGGAGGGTTACTTGTAACCGCTGGGCGGTTGCGTGCGTCGTGCGCGGCGGTTCGGCTTTCTCTGCTTGGAGCCGGTCTGCATGACAGGCGGGCCCCAGCCCCCGCGTCGCAGGGGAGGACTTTGGAGGCGTGTTGGAGAAGACTCAGCCCGTGACGGTTGAGGGCGCAAGCAGGGGGAGCTGCCTTTAAAAGGAGGGCGACCCTCTTCTTGAGGTGACCATGTCTCCTACCTCCCTTATGCATTGCGTCTTTCCATCTTCCGAGCCCCCGGATGGGGGAAACCGCCGTCTCTCCGCTCCATCGCCGGAGGGACGCAACTCTGTGGGAGTTGGTACCTTTCAGCCATCGTTCGGCTTCAAGGATTTTCATCATGCAGCCCAGCGGCTTCCCTCCACCGGCGATCACCCGAGAGGGCGACCTCTGGCTTGATGGTGGGGGAAAGTGAGCCGGACTGCGATCTCTGCCCCTCCTTCGGCCTCAAGGATTTTCATCACCAGGCCAAGAGGGAGGACGAGGCGAGCCAGGGAGCTGTCTCCGTGTGGGTCGGTTGCCCTCTTCTTCCCCGTGTTCCTGGGGTGAGAACGGCTTCCTCCAGCATCACGGAGACTTCCTCTAGCCATGCCGGGAGTGGGGGGTCCCGAGGCGTCGGCGGACGGAACTGGCTTCTCTACTGATGAGATTGCCAACTCCGTCAGTAGCCCTGGGTCTCCGTCTCCCGGCCTGAATGGCTGGCTCTCGTCCTCGGGGGGTGAGAGTCTTTCCGCTGCCCCGCAGGCCCGCCCCTATCGAGTGGGGTTGTTCGTACCTGCGGGGGGGGGAACCGGAGTTCCGTTCGTAGTGGCACTTCGGGTGCCGGGTTTTTTGTTCATTTTCGGCTTTCGGGGCCTGAACATGTATGTAGCTCCGGCGCAGGGCCGTGTTTTTTCCTCATTTCTGAGCAATAAGACTTGCCTGTCGATTGTCTGAATCGCTTCACCAAGCATGAGTCGCCCCGTGTCCAGGTGACGAGTGAGGTATCCGTATCCCGGAGGCGTAGGAATCCCTCGGCTCGGTCGGACCTGTTGTCCGAGGCTCCTCTAGCTTAGTTAAAGAGACCCCTCGGCCGCTCTTCGACGAGCCGAGGCCAGGGGTAGCGATATCAGCACAAGCAGAGGCGTTGTTGGCTCGGAAATGGAACCTGGTCGGCCGGAGCCTAGCCGAGTTGTCTGTCGGCAGGATCGACGTCGGAGCTGATTAGCCGAGGCCTCGGACCGAGCTGGCGCCCTTGGAAGGTGGTCGGCCGAGGCCCCGGAGGTGGCCGGCCGAGCCGTCTGCTCGGGCCGGGTTCTCGGGGAAGTCTCTGGCAGAGAATGCTCGAGCGCGGTGACGACATCGTCCTTCGGAGCGGAGGCCCTCGGGCCGCGTCGCCGCCCGAGGCTAGGTCGGGCCTTGCCGAAGGTGCTGCTGATGCCGAGGGTGTCGTCGCCCTCTTCCAGTGTCAAGATCCGCGCCTGCAGGGTCAGATCGTCTTGTAGCGTGGGCCTTGTGCGGCCGTTGAGGCCAGAACACACACCCTTGTCGCGTTATAAAGCTGTGTCTCTTTTCCTCTTGTTTCGAGTATCTGGACTTTTTGTCGGTAGCAGGGATGTTAGTGCGAGCAAGAGTTGCTTCTCGCGGGAGGTGATGAGTGAGGTATCCGTATCCCGGAGGCGTGGGAGTCCCTCGGCTCGGTCGGCCTCGCCGCTTACGCGTACTTTTACCCATCCATGAGGCCCTGTCACCGACTCGGTCGAGAAGGCTCGAAGAACCTGCTTCAACAGAAGAGCTTCCGTACGTAAAGACTCATTCGATCCGCGGAGTCACTTTATCCGAGCGCGAGTTACTTATCGCAGAAGGTGATGAGTGAGGTATCCGTATCCCGGAGGCGTAGGAGTCCCTCGGCTCGGTCAGCCTTGACTGCTTACGTGTACCCCGTCGTTTCCAGGACCCACTTTCCGAAGTAGTCAAAAAGCACGAAAGATGTTCTGGTGAAAGAGGTTTTTTGTTCGAGGAAAATTTTGACGCAGAGGGGGTTAACCCCCTTTTAGCCCCCGAGGGAGGGTCGGGCTTTGCCGAGGCGAGGCCGACCCTTCCTTGTTGACTAAACTTTGCGTGGGTGCGAGGTATATGAACAACTTGGAAACATCTTAAGGGTAGAAGCGACGTAGCTGTTGGATGTTCCAAGCGTTGCCGTAGACCTCGCCTTGACTGTTGGCCAGCTTGTACGTTCCGGGTTTCAGAACTTTGGCGATGATGAACGGCCCCTCCCAGGGGGGCGTTAGCTTGTGCCTCCCTCGGGCGTCTTGCCGCAGCCGAAGCACCAGATCGCCCACCTGGAGTTCTCGGGGTCGGACCCCTCGGGCGTGGTAGCGTCGCAGGGACTGCTGATACCGCGCCGAGTGTAGTAAGGCCCTGTCCCGAGCCTCGTCCAGCTGGTCCAGCGAGTCTTCTCGGCTGGCTTGGTTGCTTTCTTCGTTGTAAGCCCTCGTCCTCGGGGAGCCGTATTCCAGGTCCGTGGGCAGGATTGCCTCGGCCCCGTAGACCAGGGAGAACGGCGTGAAACCCGTGGCTCGGCTTGGAGTCGTCCTCAGGCTCCAAACCACCGAGGGGAGTTCCCTCATCCATCGCTTGCCGAATTTGTTGAGGTCGTTGTAGATCCGAGGCTTGAGCCCTTGTAGAATCATGCCATTGGCACGTTCTACTTGCCCGTTCGACATGGGGTGAGCTACGGCGGCCCAGTCCACCCGGATGTTGTGATCCTCGCAAAAATCCAAGAATTTTTTGCCGGTGAACTGGGTGCCATTGTCGGTGATGATGGAGTTTGGGACCCCGAAGCGATGGATGATGTTGGTGAAGAACGCCACCGCCTGCTCGGACCTGATGCTGTTTAGGGGTCGGACCTCGATCCACTTGGAGAATTTGTCGATGGCGACCAGCAGGTGCGTGTAGCCCCCGGGCGCCTTCTGCAGTGGGCCGACGAGGTCCAGACCCCACACAGCGAAGGGCCAGGTGATGGGTATCGTCTGCAGAGCCTGAGCGGGCAGGTGGGTCTGCTTCGCATAGAATTGGCACCCTTCGCAGGCGCGGACAATTCTAGTGGCGTCAGCCACCGCCGTTGGCCAGTAGAAGCCTTGGCGGAAAGCATTCCCAACGAGGGTTCGAGGTGCTGCATGATGACCGCAAGCCCCCGAGTGTATTTCCTGCAGGAGGTCCTAACCCTCGGCGATGGTGATGCATCGCTGGAGGATGCCCGAGGGGCTGCGGTGGTAGAGCTCCTTCTCATCGCCCAGCAGGACGAACGATTTTGCTCGTCGCGCTACCCGCCGAGCCTCGGCTCGGTCGAGGGGCAGTTCTCCTCGGCGAAGATATTGCAGGTACGGGGTCTTCCAATCTTGATCTGGCACGACCCCGTTCTGCTCCCCCTCGACGTGCAGCGCTTCGCCCTCGGGCTCCGAGGGTTCCTCGGGTTGAGCCGAGGATGGCTCGGGCTGGGCCGAGGTTACCTCGGACGAGGCCGAGGGTGCCTCGGGCTCGGGCGCGTCGCCTATCTTGACGGAGGGTTGGTGCAGATCCCGGGCGAAGACGTCTGGGGGAACCGTCGTTCGCCCTGAGGCTATCTTCGCCAGCTCGTCCGCAGTCTCGTTGTAGCGCCGGGCGATGTGGTTAAGCTCGAGCCCGTAGAACTTGTCTTCCAGGCGTCGAACCTCTTCACAGTAGGCCTCCATCTTCGGATCGCGGCAGTGGGAGTTCTTCATTACTTGGTCGATGACGAGCTGCGAGTCGCCGCGCGCGTCGAGGCGTCGGACCCCTAGTTCGATGGCGATTCGCAACCCGTTGATCAGAGCCTCGTACTCAGCCACATTGTTGGACGCCGGGAAATGGAGGCGGAGCACATAGCGCAGGTGTTTTCCGAGGGGCGAGACGAAAAGCAGGCCCGCGCCAGCTCCCGTCTTCATCAGCGACCCGTCGAAAAACATGGTCCAAAGCTCTGGCTGGATCGGAGCCGTTGGCAACTGGGTATCGACCCATTCGGCTACGAAATCCGCCAGTACCTGGGACTTGATGGCCTTCCGAGGGGCGAACGAGATCGCCTCGCCCATGATTTCCACCGCCCACTTCGCGATCCGTCCCGAGGCTTCTCGGCACTGGATGATCTCCCCCAGGGGGAAGGATGACACCACAGTCACCGGATGGGACTCGAAGTAATGTCGCAGCTTTCGCCTCGTCAGGATCACAGCGTATAGCAGCTTCTGGACTTGTGGGTAGCGGATCTTGGTCTCGGACAGTACTTCGCTGACGAAGTAAACTGGCCTCTGAACGGGCAAAGCATGCCCCTCTTCCTGCCTTTCGACCACGATCGCGGCGCTGACCACCTGAGTGGTTGCGGCGACGTAGACCAGGAGGGTTTCTCCATCAGTTGGGGGTACCAAGATGGGCGCCTGTGTGAGGAGTGCCTTCAGGCTCCCGAGGGCTCTTGCGCTCGGCGGCGGCGACAAGGTCCGCATCGGGAACGTCGCGCTTCGCTTGCGACTTCCTCCTGCCTCTCTTCTTGGCGCCGCGCGGAGTGGACGCCTCGGGAGCATCTTCCGACGGGCGGCCCTGGGGCTGCTTGTCCTTTCGGAAGATGGCCTCTACCGCCTCCTGGCCGGAGGCGAACTTGGTGGCGATGTCCATCAGCTCGCTTGCCCTGGTGGGGGTCTTGCGACCCAGCTTGCTTACCAGGTCGCGGCAGGTGGTGCCGGCGAGGAACGCGCCGATGACATCGGAGTCGGTGATGTTGGGCAGCTCGGTGCGTTGCTTCGAGAACCGCCGGATGTAGTCCCGAAGGGACTCTCCCGGCAGTTGCCGGCAGCTTCGGAGGTCCCAGGAATTCCCGGGGCGCACGTACGTGCCCTGGAAGTTCCCGGCGAAAGCCTGGACCAAATCCTCCCAGTTGGAAATCTGCCCCGGGGGCAGGTGCTCCAACCAGGCACGAGCGGTGTCGGAGAGAAACAGGGGGAGGTTCCGGATGATGAGGTTGTCATCGTCCGTCCCACCCAGCTGACAGGCCAGGCGGTAATCCGCAAGCCACAATTCCGGTCTCGTTTCCCCCGAGTACTTCGTGATAGTAGTCGGGGGTCGGAATCGGGGCGGAAACGGCGCCCGCCGAATGGCTCGGCTAAAGACCTGCGGACCGGGTGGTTCGGGCGAGGGACTTCGATCCTCCCCGCTGTCGTAACGTCCCCCACGCCTGGGGTGGTAGCCTCGGCGCACCCTTTCGTCGAGGCGTGCCCGACGGTCGCGATGAGGGTGCTCGACGCCGAGGTGGCCCGGGGCCGCAGGCGCGGTGTTGCGCGTGCGCCCGGTGAAGGCCGAGGCTTCCCGCGTGAGTCGGGAAGTCGCGGCACGAGGTTCCGAGGGGTATCCCTGCCTGCGGGAGGCAGAGCTCTCGGCCCGCTGGGCCGCAGCGCCTTCCAGGAGATGCTTGAGTTCTCCCTGGATTCGCCGTCCCTCGGTGGTTGATGACTCCGGCATCGCACGGAGGAGCATTGCTGCAGCGACCAGGTCCTGGCCAGTCCCGCCAGATGCGGGTGGCGGTTTGTCCCTGGCATCGTTGGCGATGCGGTGCTGGAGACCTTGGGGCAGGTGACGTATTCCTCCGGCCGGGGGTTGGCTCGCCCATACCTGCCCGATGTTCTGGCAGATTGCCTCGAGCGCTCCTGCTCCTTCATCGAACCCGGCCTGCGCCCCGCGGACTTGCTCGAGCTATGGGTCGCGACCCCCCGCCGGAACGGGGACCACAGCTAGCTCCCGCGGGATGTCGGCGCGAGGCGCTGGCCTAGGGGGATCACCATCCTCCGGCATGCCGAGACAGCCGCCTCCGGAGGGATCCCCTAGCTCGATGTGGAAACATTCGCGACTCGGGCCGCAGTCCTTGTCGCCAAGGCTGCGGCTGCCGTCGGAACAGTCGGAGAGGCAGTAGTCACATGCGGTCATGAAGTCCCGCATGGCACTAGGGTTGCCAGATCCGGAGAAATCCCAGCAGATGCTGGGGTCGTCGTCTTCCTCGGACCCAGAGGGTCCGTAGGTCGAGACACCCGTCAATCGGTCCCAAGGTGACCGCACAGGAAACCCCAGAGAGGTTGCACTCGCCTCAATGTGAGCGCCCGCCAAAGCGAAGTCGCCAGGCGGGCTGAGGCCGAGTCGAAATAACGAAAGACGGGGAGCAGTCGTTACCTTTTTGCCGACGAGGAGCGATGAAGTCGTGTCGGGGGCTGACCGCGCCGTCGTCTTGGGTACGAGGGCGACGTCCTGCATGCCCTCCGTGAGCGCGCTGGCGTCGTCCACTTGCTCGGGGTCGACGTGTTGCGGGGGGATGGCGCTCGCGTTTGCCTCGAACGCGAGGGCGACGCTTGGCGTGTCCTCCGCTGGGGCGCCGGGGATGTCGATTTGCTCGACAGGCGTCGGAGCGTGGCCTCCCGCTCGGCCCCGGTTGCCCCGCCTCCTCCTCCTCCGATGGCGAAGGAGGGGATGGGGCGAGCTCGTACGTTGTCCTTCCCCATCGTGGGAAAGACGTCGTCGACTCCGCCGCCGGCGGGCGGACTGTCCGCCAGCGAGGTCGCCGTCGCGCGGCGGTGGAAGGAGTATCATGTCGTAGTCGCCGTCGAGAGACATGAACTCGAGGTTCCCGAAACGGAGCACCGTCCCGGGTTGAAGAGGTTGTTGGGGACTGCCCATCTGGAGCTTGACGGGAAATCGAACGTCAACACGCAGCGTGCCCCTACCTGGCGCGCCAACTGTCGGCGTTCCGAGACCGGGGGGTCCCCGAGCCGACGAGTGAGAGTGCCGCGTGCCCCAGCCCAGATGGGTCGAGCGCGTGGAGCGAGCGCGAAGGGGGGAACAGAGAGAGAGAGAGAGTCGGTGGCCGGAGCCGGGTCGTGAGGGAGTCGGAGAAATTCCCGCGGCCTTCGTGTTCGTCCCGCGCCCAGGTCGGGTGCGCTTGCAGTAGGGGGTTACAAGCGTCCGCACGAGGTGAAGGGAGAGAGCGGCCCCGAGAGAGCGCCTGCCTCTGCCTTTCGTCCCCGTGAGGCCAACCTTCTCTAAGAAGGCCCTGGCCCTTCCTTTTATAGTCGTAAGGAGAGGGTCCAGGTGTACAAGACGGGGGGTGTAGCAAGGTGCTACGTGTCTAGCGAGGGAGAGCTAGCGCCCTATGTACATGCCCAGGTGGCAGCCGGAGAGATCGTGGCACCCTGTTGGTGTGGCGTCGTGGCTGTTGGAGGAGTAACGGAGCCGGACGGGGGGACAGCTGTCGAGGTGGCTGGGTCCTTGCTGACGTTCTCCTGCTTTCGTAAGGGAGCTGGGAGCCGCCGTCGTCATGATCTAGCGGGGCGCTATCATGGCCTATCTGGCATAGCTGGCCAGATGGGACGCCGGTCTTGTTCTCTGCGACCCAAGTCGGCTCAGGGCAGGGTGATGATGACGCTTTCCGTTGACGTGGCGGTCTCGTGTCCTAGGTCGGGCGTCGTGGAGGCTCCTCCGAGGCTGAGGCTGAGTCCGTCCTGCAAGACAGAGACAGAGTCCGAGCCCGGGGTCGGGCGAGGCGGAGGTTATTCGGCAGAGGCCGAAGCGGAGTCCGAGCCCTGGGTCGGGCGAGGCGGAGGTCGCCGTCTTCCGGGGCCTTAGCCCGAGTCCGAGCCCTGGGTCGGGCGGAGCGGAGTTCGCCGTCTTCCGAGGCCTTAGCCTGAGTCCGAGCCCTGGGTCGGGCGGAGCGGAGTTCGCCGTCTTCCGAGGCCTTAGCCTGAGTCCGAGCCCTGGGTCGGGCGGAGCGGAGTTCGCCGTCTTCCGGGGCCTTAGCCCGAGTCCGAGCCCTGGGTCGGGCGGAGCGGAGTTCGCCGTCTTCCGGGGCCTTGGCCCGAGTCTGAGCCCTGGGTCGGGCGGAGTCTCCTATGGCACCACTGGCGGAGTCTGGTCGCCCGTCGGTCTTACCTTTTGCGTTAAACGCCCCGGTGACTCGGTCGGTTGGTGCGGTGATTTAGTCAGGGTTTCTCCTTATCGGAGGCGGGGCCTAGGGCGAGCCGGAGATGCGTCTGCCGTGAAAGAGGAGACCTCAGGCGAGACGGAGTCATCTTAGGGTCGGCTGCCCTCGCCCGAGGCTAGGCTCGGGCGTGGCGAGGTCAAGTCACTCGTATGGACTGATCCCTGACTTAATCAAACCCATCAGGCCTTTGCAGCTTTATGCTGATGGGGGTTACCAGCTGAGAATTAGGCGTCTTGAGGGTACCCCTAATTATGGTCCCCGACAGGAACATAGTTTGATGCCGAAGCTTTTAAAGAGTTCTGTGAACAAATTGGCACGAAAATCCATTTTGCATCGGTTAGACATCCGGAGTCAAATGGACTTGTCGAAAGAGCTAATGGCATTATAATGACGGGAATAATGAAATTAATCTTCAATCAGCCCAGGGGAAAGTGGCCAGATGAATTGATCAAAGTGGTGTGGAGCCACAACACAACGATGTCAAGGTCAACAGGCTTTACACCATTCAAATTATTGTTTGGTGACGAAGCAATAACCCTGGAAGAAGCTAAAGCAGGATCAATAAGAACAGTGGCTTCGGCAGAGGACGAAGCTAATTATTCTGTGGCAAAAGATGCTATAGAAGGGATCAGGCTTCAGGCTGTGGAGAACATCAATAAATACCAAGCCGAAACAATAAAATGGCGTGACAGAAAAGTTCGGTTAAAAAATATCAGGCCAGGGCACTTGGTACTTCGGAGAGTTGCCAACCCAGATATAGTAGGCAAGCTACAGTTGAAGTGGGAAGGACCTTTTCTGGAAGTATCTTCGTCAAGACCCGGTTCCTACAGATTGAAGGATATGGACGGCAACGACATTCCTAGATCTTGGAATGCGGATGAGCTTCGGCGATATTATGTGTAGCTTAATGTAATCTTTTTATTTTTTTCCTATGGCACCCTTTTCCTTTCCAAAGGGAGAGAAAGGTTTTTAATGGGGCCATAGCATGTAATTTCTCTTTTTCTTATTTCAGCTCTACAAGAGCAATATCCCCCAAAGATGTAAATGTAAAAGCTGAGCACGCACCATCGAGTGCAAAGAGAAAAGAAAAGGCAGGGAGAAGCTCGAAAGACGTCCCTAAGGGGATGCAGAGCACGACGAAGCTACAAAAAGTTGTTCCTAAGGGAGCACAATGTAAGTTTTCTGCTCAAAAGTCGTTCCTAAGGGAATGCAGAGCTTACAGCGAAAAGTCAACGCTGATTCTGCCGAAATATAAGGAGAAGCGCGAAAAGTCAACACGATACCGCCAAAATAGAAGGCGAAGAAGTTCAAAAGACGTTCCTAAGGGAATGCAGAACTTACAGCGAAAAGTCAGCGCTGATACACCGAAAAATAAATGGTGAAGCCGAAAAATAAACGGCAAAGAGACTTTGATTATTCCTAAGGGAATGAAGGCTACGATTGTGGCTTCGTATGTGCGTGTTTGGATATTCATTTGCACAAGCTCATTACATCATAACATTTGCATTCATAAACATTGATTTAGACATACACAGGATCATCATCATATCATACAGATGCTTCGGTCAAAAGGATAACGCTTCGGCGAAAATAAAGAAAAAGGGGGAAAGTAGTTTTATGCTTCGTTGTGAACGAAAAGAAGGGAAGGTGTTTTTTCGCCTTCGGCTCAAAAAATATAAAACTTTCATCCACAGCAAAGCAGTTCATAAATGGACAAAGAGGTAAATTATATTACAAGGTACACACGAATTTACAGAGTTAGTATCTGGTTTTTAAAATAACAATGAGATTACAAAATTTCTCTAAGAATCTTTTGCAGCAAGATATCCAGTTTTGACTAAGCCTTGGATCGTCTAAGCTTTGGAAGGACCATTTGAGCTTCGGAACATTTGTCAAGCTTCGGCTCATTTTTCCTCGGCTTTGTCATCCTATACATGTTAAAACGGTATGAGACAACTGCAAGGTTCAAAGAGAAGGCAAGGTAATATAAGTTATTTTTACCGGCTTAAGATGACTTCGAGCTTCGTCACCAGCTATTTTTCGACCGCCTTTTATCCAAACCTGAGTTATAAATCTGCTTCCTATGCTTCGAGCTAAGCTAGGAATATCAAGTAAATCTACCGGTGATAAACTAAAATTTGGTCTGTTGACAATTTTCCCGTGTGTGTAGCCAGATTTTATGAAAGCAACAGCTGTGCCCCGAGAAGCTAGCAAAGCACAAAAATCGGCGTGACCAGCTATAACTTCGTCGAGAGCATCAACTTCGCCCTCAATATGATCGAAGGTTTCCGGCAGGTTTTCAACTGAGGGTTTGAATTTCTCGGAACTTGCTCCAACTAAGTTAAAAATTTGTTTCAATCGCTGCAAACATTGGGTGCCAAAGCTCAGACACTTTTCTTGAAGTTCTCTCAGTAATTTTTGTAAATTCGAATTCTTCTCAACTTCAGCTTCGAGTCTGGCTTCAAATTTTTCCTTTCTAAGCATAGTTCACTCTTCAATTTAGCAATTTCAGCCTGAGCATCTGCCAGTGAACCTTCCATAGTCTGAAGTTCGAAGTCCTTTTTCTCCAAAATAGCTTCATGATCTTTGACTTTCTTCTCTAGATCTTCAATTGTAGCTTCATTCTTTTTGTCCTCTACGTCTTGTTGCATTCTCAGGACTTTGCTTAAAAGTAAACTCTGGCAAAGTAATCTTCATCAGAGAACATCTTCATATAAAAATAAAAAAACAAACAGAAAAGGAGAAAAGCATCAAGAATGTAACCTTAAAATTAGCATAGAAAAGGCTACCGGCGATATGCTGTCGCCGGTACCTGCAAAGGTCCATCTCGATCTTCGGAAAGCCAACACTCTTTGATAAAGTGTCGACCACCTTAGCTCCAGTCCGGTCCCGAAGACATCCTAGCATCCCTTCGTTGACTCCACCAAAAAGTAGAGCTCTCGGTTTGTATCCACAAGATATAGCATATTTCTTCAGTTCTTCTTTTTCATCTTTTGATAACTCTTGCCCATGTATATCTTGAAAATTAAACTCCTCCTCTTCGGAAATGTCTTCGGCTTTACCTTTTTCTTTTTCAGCAGCTGCGGCAGTTTCTTCTGCGGTCGCACCCAGAAGCATGGTATCAATTTCAGCAAGTGCGGCCTCCAGATTCACATCTTCGGCACCTTCAGCTTCGGCACCTCCAGCTTCGGTCGCTGTGGCTTCGGAGGCAGCAGTGCTACCAATAACTGGTATCTTCGGCGCCGACGCCTGCGGAGGTGTCTGTTGAATGACTTTGGCCACCTGAATAATCCTTCGTTTTTTCCGCCCAGCAGGTTTTTCCACTGACGAAGGCTCCTTTTCCTTCTGAAAAAGCTTCGTCAAATGTGTCCCTAGCGGACTAAGCTTCATAGGCAAGGATTCAGTCATTACCTATAAAATTTCTTCCACATCGGCAGTAGGAGGTGTTGCAGGAGCTTCTTCCTCTGTATCAGCTATTTTCTTTCGAAGTCATAGTTTTCCTCTTCTTTGAAGCAGCTGCCTTTGGCTCAGGGCTTAACTTTCTCTTCTTCAAAATTTCTTCGTCCTTTTTCACTAACTTAGCAGCTTCCCTATCAAGGACGCTGGCAACTCTTTTTCTTTTTTGCCCTTCGGCACCTTTATCCAGTCTCTCATAATCAGGATAATCGAAATTCAAGGCATCCATCACTCGGTTCAATCTTCGCTTCGAACGAGTGCCGAAGGCCGCAGTCATTAACTGATCTTCCTTTTTAGAATAGTTGCCAAGGATCTCGTTGCACATAACTTCGACAGTATCCAACTATTCCTGGCAAGGTTCTTTGAAATGCTTCTTGAATTTATAATAGTAAGGTAGTCGAACAAGATCTTTCTTCTTCTTCTCCCCTTTTAGCTTTGGCATGTCCCATTCCTTCAAAGTTGGAAATACTCTGAAGGCTAAGAATTCTTGCACTAGATCCCTAGTGCCAATAAGCTCCGCAATAACCCAAAATTCACCAACTGCAATTTGGCATGGACTATCTGGATTCATGTCACACTGGGGCCTAGTCTCTCCGAAGATTAAACTCAAAGGGCTTTGAACCAGCTTCTCCTTCTTCTCATCTACTTTGACATAAAACCATTCGGTCTTCCAGCTAGCTGGCCATTTGGTACGATAGCTGATGACTGGATACTTCCCGTCTTTGCGGTAAGCAAAATTATAACAGTCAAAGTTATCATGCAGACCATCTTCTCTAGCTTTGGTCTAATAATGGAGGTCGTGTGCCCGGCAAAATCCTTCGGCAAGCGGTTCTGTCTCCTGGCTTCGGAGAGCCCAGATGTAGATACTAAGCCTAACGATGGCATTAGGAGTTAGCTGGTGGAGATAAATCCTGAACCTCTCTAAAACATCTGCGATCATATCATGTAAAGGAAATCTCAATCCTGCTTTGAAGAAGCTTTTAAAAACCACCACTTCATCTTTTTCTGGCTTCGGGGTAATTTCCTCCCCGCCGAAACGAATCAGCTTCTTTTTGGCTTCACTGAAATAACCTAGCTTCAGCAACTTAGGCACATCACCTTCAGTAATACTAGACTTCCCAAATTCTAGGTGGCTTGGCTTAGATGGCGTAGCACCGTACTCGTCTTCATATTCATCTTCTCCAGCATCGACCTGTTCAGTTTCGGCAGCAGGTGCAATTTTGTCGGAAGCCTCCTCCGGTACTACCAGCCCTGACCGCTTCATCACTTCAGAAATCGGAGCGGTCTCAGTAGCTTCAGCCTCATCTCCCTCGTGATCAACCCTGGCAGTAGAGCATACTCTTACCATTTGATGACGAATTCCTTACAATTTTGTGCGAAGTTGTTGACTTTTTTTATTCTCCCGAAGCTCTTCCTCTTGTGACGAAGCAGAACCAAAAGTGGTGCTTTGTTTGAGCCCGATGAACAAGCTTCGGCTATGTTTAATTTTTCGGCAGCAAAACAGTGCAATAGCAATGAATGTTGTGGTAACTTTACACCTACCCGTCTGTTTATATAGTACCGCAGGTGGGAGGGTGAATTGACAAGTCTTCCGCACTGGACGAACAGTCGCCCGCACCCACTGAGTAGTGGACCACAAAGCCCGAGAAGGTGAATCGCCAGGATGCGTGTACCCGCTCTGTGGTGGGATCCTTTCGCACTTGGAGAATTTATATCGTTTCTCAGCGACGAGCCTGGGAAGGTGTTTTTTCGGACCTTCGGCTTCCCGAAGCCAAAGAGATTTTTTCACGGATCAAGCTCGTTACGATAAATGATCTAGCACCGCGAAGGGGCTACTGTTAGGGGCATGCTTCATCGCCGAAGGTCCTCCTAAAAGCAACGCCGAAACTACCACTCATGAAGCTTCGGCATTGTGGAATGTCTCAAGACGAAGGGTGAAACCGACTTAAAGATGAAATGACTGTTTAGTCCATGAGAGTCTATGTCATGGTTGTAATCTTTTGTAAAGGGCATGATTGTAATATTTCACAGGTTGTGCCTGTGCCTATAAATAGATGAACAGTACCCCTGTACTGTTCACGCTGACTTGTTATCTTGCTTTTGTGTCACGCTTGTACTTTTACCTTCTTTCGAGCCGAAGGTACATTTGTAATCTGAACTCATTTCTATTTTCCATAGTAATAAAATAGAAATGAGATGATATATAATTGTTTATGTTATCTTTTACATTTCATATGATTCTTTCTTCATTAAGGTATGTCCTTCATAACCTTCGTCCGGAGATCATTATATCCTAAGGGAAAAAATGCCTCAAAGGACGAAGGGCTTTAACATTTAATGTTTTTGTGTTGTCTTGTTCTTAACTCATAGCATTTGAGAACAAGTCCCCAACAACAGCCCACTTGGCCATTGCAAAGGTGGGGTCTTGATTTGCTAGGCCCGCTTCCACCAGCACAAGGCAATTTAAAATATGTTGTCGTGGCGGTAGAATATTTTTCTAAGTGGATCCAGGCGAAGACGTTGGCCATAATAACTTCGATCACAGTCTAGAAGTTTTTCTGGCAAAATATTGTCTGTCGTTTCGGTGTGCCGAGAGCTATCACAGTAGACAATAGAACACAGTTTGATGCCGCAGCTTTTAGGGAATTCTATGATCGGATTGGCACCAAGATCCATTTTGCATCGATCAGACATCCAGAGTCAAACGGACTTGTCGAAAGGGCAAATGGCATCATAATGATGGGAATAATGAAGTTAATCTTCAATCAGCCTAGAGGAAAATGGCCAGATGAATTGATTAAAGTGGTGTGGAGCCACAACACAACAATATCAAGGTCAACAGGTTTTACGTCATTCAAGTTATTGTTTGGTGACGAAGCAATAACTCTGGAAGAAGCTAAGGCAGGGTCAATTAGAACAACAGCTTCGGTAGAGGATGAAGCTGATTATTCTGTGGCAAAAGATGCTATAGAAGGGACTAGGCTTCAGGCTGTGGAGAATATCAATAAATATCAAGCTGAAACAATAAAATGGCATGACAGAAAGGTTCAGCTAAAAAACATTAAGCCAGGTCATCTAGTGCTTCGGAGAGTGGCCAATCCAGACACAGTAGGCAAGTTACAATTGAAGTGGGGAAGGACCCTTTCTCGTGGTATCTTCGTCAAGACCCGGTTCTTACAGATTGAAGGATATGGATGGCAACGACATTCCTAGATCTTGGAATGCGGGTGAGCTTCGGCGATACTATGTGTAATTTGATGTAATCTTTTTCATTTTTCTTATGGTACCCTTTTCCTTTCCAAAGGGGGAGAAAGGTTTTTAATGGGGCCATAATTTGTAATCTTTCTTTTTCTTATTTAGCTCCATGAGAGCAAAATCCCCCAAATATGTAAATGTAAAATCTGAGCGTGCACCTTCGAGTGCAGAGAAAAAGAAAAAAAAGAGAAGCTCAAAAGTCGTCCCTAAGGGGATGCAGAGCATGACGAAACTACAAAAAGTCGTTCCTAAGGGAGCGCAGCGTAAGTTTTCTGCTCAAAAGTCGTTCCTAAGGGAATGCAGAGCCAAATATCGCCGAAATATAAGGCGAAGCGCGAAAAGTCAACACGAATACCGCCAAAATAGAAGGCGAAGAAGTTCAAAAGACGTTCCTAAGGGGATGCAGAACTTACACCAAAAAATAAACGGTGCAGCCGAAAAATAAACGGCAAAGAGATTTCAGTTATTCCTAAGGGAATGAAGGTTGTGGATAAAGCTTCGGATGTGTGTCTTTGGGCATTCATTTGCACGAAACATTACATCATACATTGCATTCATAAACATTCATTTAGACATACATAGGATCATCATCATCATATCATACGGATACAGACAGTTGCTTCGGGTCTAAGCATATAGCTTCAAGAAGCAGATTTGTGCTTTGTTGTGTACGAAAAGAAGGGAAGGTGTTTTTCGCCTTCGGCTCAAAAATACAGGTTTCGACCACATCAAAGCATTTCATACATCGATGGAAAGGTAAAAATATATTACAAGGTATGGACAAATTTACAGAGTACAATTTGATTCTTAAGTTACAATAATCTTTACAAGGGTTAATACAAAAGTTTCCTTAGAATTTTTCCACAGCTAGGTACTCTAGCTTCGTCTTCATTTGCTGAGCTTTGGATTACCAGCTAGGCTTCGGCTCTGTGTTCTTCGGCTTTGTCATCCTGTACATATCAAAGCATTATAAGGAAAATTCAAGTTTCAAGGAAAAGGTAAGCACAAGGTATGATTTTACCGGCTTGAGATAACTCTGGGCTTTGTCACCAACTAGGCTCCGCCCACCCTTTGTCCATATTTGCTTTATAAATCTGTTCCCTATGCTTCGAGCTAGACTGGGGATATCAATCAGATCTGCTGGTGATAAGCTGAAATTTGGTCTATTAACAATTTTTCGATGCGTGCAACCAGACTTCATGAAGGCAACAGCTGTGCCCCGAGAAGCTAGCAGGGCACAGAAATCACCGTGACCTGCTATAACTTCATCAAGAGCATCAACTTCGCCCTCAATGTGTTCGAAGGTACCCGACAGGTCTTCAACCGAAGGATTAAATTCTTCAGAGCTGGCTCCAACTGAGTTGAATATCTGCCTTAGCCGATGCACGCATCGGTTGCTGAACTCCAGACATTTATCTTGAAGCTCTTTCAATGATTTTTGCAAATTTGAACTTTTTTCGGCCTCAGCTGCAAACTTTGTATCAAATTTCTGTTTTTCTTGTTCGAAACTCTCTGATTTTGAGAGAAGCTCTTTATCCAACTTTGCAATTTTGGCCTCAGCTTCTGCCAGTAAACCTTCCATTGTCTGAAGTTCAAAATCTTTCTTTTTAAGAGCAGCTGTTAGATCTTTTATTTTACTCTCTAACCCTTCAATTATAACTTCGTGTTTTTATCCTCAAGATCCTGTTGCATCCTCAAAGCTTTGCTTAATAACATACTCTGTATAGAAGCAACCTTCGTTAGAAAAGACCTTTGATGTTAAAAACAATGCAAACTTGTCGGGGACCATAATTAGGGGTACCCTCAAGACGCCTAATTCTCAGCTGGTAACCCCCATCAGCATAAAGCTGCAGAGGCCTGATGGGTTTGATTAAGTCAGGGATCAGTCCATACGAGCGACTTGACCACGCCACGCCCGAGCCTAGCCTCGGGCGAGGGCAGCCGACCCTAAGATGACTCCGTCTCGCCTGAGGCCTCCTCTTTCACGGCAGACGCATCTCCGGCTCGCCCTAGGCCCCGCCTTCGATAAGAAGAAACCCTGACTAAATCACCGCGCCAACCGACCCAGTCACCGGGGCGTTTAACGCAAAAGGTAAGACCGACGGGCGACCAGACTTCGCCAGAAGTGCCATAGGAGGCTCTGCCCGACCTAGGGCTCGGACTCGGGCTAAGGCCCCGGAAGACGGCGAACTCCGCTCCGCCCGACCCAGGGCTCGGACTCAGGCTAAGGCCCCGGAAGACGGCGAACTCCGCTCCGCCCGACCCAGGGCTCGGACTCGGGCTAAGGCCCCGGAAGACGGCGAACTCCGCTCCGCCCGACCAAGGGCTCGGACTCGGGCTAAGGCCCCGGAAGACGGCGACCTCCGCCTCGCCCGACCCAGGGCTCGGACTCCGCCTCAGCCTCTGCCGAACGATCTCCGCCTCGCCCGACCCAGGGCTCGGACTCTGCCTCTGTCTTGCAGGACGGACTCGACCTCGGCTTCGGAGGAGCCTCCACGACGCCCGACCTAGGACACGAGACCGCCACGTCAACAGGAAGCGTCATCATCACCCTGCCCTGAGCCGACTTGGGTCGCAGAGAACAAGACCGGCGTCCCATCTGGACAGCTACGCCAGATAGGCAATGATGGCGCCCCGCTAGATCATGACGACGGCGGCTCTCAGCTCCCTTACGAAAGCAGGAGAACGTCAGCAAGGGCCCAGCCACTTCGACAGCTGTCCCCCCGTCCGGCTCCGTTACTCCTCCAACAGCCACGACGCCACACCAACAGGGTGCCAAGATCTCTCCGGCTGCCACCTTGGCATGTACATAGGGCGCTAGCTCTCCCTCGCTAGACACGTAGCACCTTGCTACACCCCCATTCTGTACACCTGGATCCTCTCCTTACGACTATAAAAGGAAGGACCAGGGCCTTCTTAGAGAAGGTTGGCCTCGCGGGGACGAAGGGCAGGGGCAGGCGCTCTCTCGGGGCCGCTCGCTCCCCTCACCTCGCGCGGACGCTTGTAACCCCCTACTGCAAGCGCACCCGACCTGGGCGCGGGACGAACACGAAGGCCGCGGGAATTCTCCGACTCCCTCACGACCCGGCTCCGGCCACCGTCCTCTCTCTCTGTTCCCCCCTTCGCGCTCGCCCACGCGCTCGACCCATCTGGGCTGGGGCACGCGGCACTCTCACTCGTCGGCTCGGGGACCCCCCGGTCTCAGAACGCCGACAGTTGGCGCGCCAGGTAGGGGCACGCTGCGTGTTGACGAGCAGTTTCCCGTCAAGCTCCAGATGGGCAGTCTCCAACGACCTCTTCAACCCGGGACGGTGCTCCGTTTCGGGAGCCTCGAGTTCATGTCTCTCAACAGCGGTTACGACATGGTACTCCTTCCACCGCCGCGCGACAGCGACAATGGTGGCGGACAGCCCGCCCGCCGGCGGCGGAACCAACGACGTCTTTCCCGCGTGGGGGAAGGACGACTTTCAAGCTCGCCCCATCCTCTCCCTCGCCATCGAAGGAGGAGGAGGCGGGGCAACCAGGGCCGAGCGGGAGATCGCGCTCCGACGGCTGTCGAGCAAATCGACATCCCCGGCGCCTCAACGGAGGACACGCCAAGCGTCGCCCTCGCGTTCGAGGCAAAGGCGAGCGCCATCCCCCCGCAACACGTCGACTCCGAGCAGGTGGACGACGCCAGCACGCTCACGGAGGGCCTGCAGGACGTCGCCCTCGTACCCGAGACGACGACGCGATCTGCCCCCGACGTGACTTCATCGCTCCTCGTCGACAAAAAGGTACCGACTGCTACCCATCTTTCGTCATTTCGACTCGGCCTCAGCCCGCCTGGCGACCTCGCTTTGGCGGGCGCTCACATTGAGGCGAGTGCAACCTCTCTGGGGTTTCGTGTGCGGTCGCCTTGGGACCGATTGACGGGTGTCTCGACCTACGGACCCTCTGGGTCCGAGGAAGATGACGACCCCAGCATCTGCTGGGATTTCTCCGGATCTGGCAACCCTAGTGCCATGCGGGACTTCATGACCGCATGTGACTACTGCCTCTCCGACTGTTCCGACGGCAGCCGCAGCCTTGGCGACAAGGACTGCGGCCCGAGTCGCGAATGTTTCCACATCGAGCTAGGGGATCCCTCCGGAGGCGACTGTCTCGGCATGCCGGAGGATGGTGATCCCCCTAGGCCAGCGCCTCGCGCCGACATCCCGCGGGAGCTAGCTGTGGTCCCCGTTCCGGCGGGGGGTCACGACCCACAGCTCGAGCAAGTCCGCGGGGCGCAGGCCGGGCTCGATGAGGGAGCAGGAGCGCTCGAGGCAATCCGCCAGAACATCGGGCAGGTATGGGCGAGCCAACCCCCGGCCGGAGGAATACGTCACCTGCCCCAAGGTCTCCAGCACCGCATCGCCGACGATGCCAGGGACAGACCGCCACCCGCGTCCGGCGGAACCGGTCAGGACCTGGCCGCCGCAGCGATGCTCCTCCGCGCGATGCCGGAGTCATCAACCACCGAGGGTCGGCGAATCCAGGGAGAACTCAAGCATCTCCTGGAAGGCACTGCGGCCCGGCGGGCCGAGAGCTCTGCCTCCCGAAGGCAGGGGTACCCCTCGGAACCTCGTGCCGCGACTTCCCGACTCACGCGGGAAGCCTCGGTCTTCACCGGGCGCACGCGCAACACCGCGCCTGCGGCCCCGGGCCACCTCGGCGACGAGCACCCTCATCGTGACCGTCGGGCACGCCTCGACGAAAGGGTGCGCCGAGGCTACCACCCTAGGCGTGGGGGACGTTACGACAGCGGGGAGGATCGGAGTCCCTCGCCCGAACCACCCGGTCCACAGGTCTTTAGCCGAGCCATTCGGCGGGCGCCGTTTCCGCCCCGATTCCGACCCCCGACTACTATCGCAAAGTACTCGGGGGAGACGAGACCGGAATTGTGGCTTGCGGACTACCGCCTGGCCTGTCAACTGGGTGGGACGGACGATGACAACCTCATCATCCGAAACCTCCCCCTGTTTCTCTCCGACACCGCTCGTGCCTGGTTGGAGCACCTGCCCCCGGGGCAGATTTCCAACTGGGAAGATCTGGTCCAGGCCTTCGCCGGCAACTTCCAGGGCACGTACGTGCGCCCCGGGAATTCCTGGGACCTCCGAAGCTGTCGGCAACTGCCGGGAGAGTCTCTTCGGGACTACATCCGGCGGTTCTCGAAGCAGCGCACCGAGCTGCCCAACATCACCGACTCCGATGTCATCGGCGCGTTCCTCGCCGGCACCACCTGCCGTGACCTGGTGAGCAAGTTGGGTCGCAAGACCCCCACCAGGGCGAGCGAGCTGATGGACATCGCCACTAAGTTCGCCTCCGGCCAGGAGGCGGTAGAGGTCATCTTCCGAAAGGACAAGCAGCCCCAGGGCCGCCCGTCGGAAGATGCTCCCGAGGCGTCTACTCCGCGCGGCGCCAAGAAGAAAGGCAGGAGGAAGTCGCAAGCGAAACGCGACGTTCCCGATGCAGACCTTGTCGCCGCCGCCGAGCACAAGAACCCTCGGAAGCCCCCCGGAGGTGCTAACCTCTTCGACAAGGCACTCAAGGAGACGTGCCCCTACCATCAGGGGCCCGTCAAGCATACCCTCGAAGAGTGCGTCATGCTTCGGCGCCACTTCCACAGGGCCGGGCCACCCACAGAGGGTGGCAGGGCTCACGACGACGACAAAAGGGAGGATCGCCAAGCAGGAGAGTTCCCAGAGGTCCGCGATTGCTTCATGATCTACGGAGGGCATGCGGCAAACGCCTTGGCTCGGCATCATAAGCAAGAGCGTCGGGAGGTCTGCTCGGTGAAGGTGGCGGCGCCAGTCTACCTAGACTGGTCCGACAAGCCCATCACCTTCGACCGGGACGACCACCCCGACCACGTGCCGAGCCCGGGGAAGTACCCGCTCGTCGTCGACCCCGTCATCGGCGACGTCAGGCTCACCAAGGTCCTGATGGATGGAGGCAGCTGCCTCAACATCATCTACGCCGAGACCCTCAGGCTCCTGCGCGTCGACCTATCATCCGTCCGAGCAGGCGCTGCGCCCTTCCACGGGATCATTCCCGGGAAGCGCGTCCAGCCCCTCGGACAGCTCGACCTCCCTGTCTGCTTCGGAACACCCTCCAACTTCCGAAGGGAGACTTTGACGTTCGAGGTGGTCGGGTTCCGAGGAACCTACCACGCAGTGTTGGGAAGGCCATGCTACGCGAAGTTCATGGCCATCCCCAACTACACCTACCTGAAGCTCAAGATGTCGGGCCCCAACGGGGTCATCACCGTCGGCCCCACGTACAAACACGCATTCGAATGCGATGTGGAGTGCGTGGAGTACGCCGAGGCCCTCGCCGAGTCCGAGGCCCTCATTGCCGACCTGGAAAGCCTCTCCCGAGAGGTGCCGGACGTGAAGCGGCATGCCGGCAACTTCGAGCCAGCGGAGACGGTTAAGGCCGTCCCTCTCGACCCCAGTGGCGACACCTCCAAGCAGATCCGGATCGGTTCCGGGCTCGACCCCAAATAGGAAGCAGTGCTCGTCGACTTTCTCCGCGCAAACACCGACGTTTTTGCGTGGAGTCCCTCGGACATGCCCGGCATACCGAGGGATGTCGCCGAGCACTCGCTGGATATTCGGGCCGGAGCCCGGCCGGTCAGACAGCCTCTGCGCCGATTCGACGAGGAAAGGCGCAGGGTGATAGGCGAGGAGGTCCACAAGCTGATGGCAGCAGGGTTCATTAAAGAGGTATTCCATCCCGAATGGCTTGCCAACCCTGTACTTGTGAGGAAAAAAGGGGGGAAGTGGCGGATGTGTGTAGACTACACTGGTCTCAACAAAGCATGTCCAAAGGTCCCCTACCCTCTACCTCGCATTGACCAAATTGTGGACTCCACTGCAGGGTGCGAAACCCTGTCTTTCCTCGATGCCTACTCAGGGTATCATCAAATCAAGATGAAAGAGTCCGACCAGCTCGCGACTTCTTTCATCACGCCCTTCGGCATGTACTGTTATGTCACAATGCCGTTCGGTTTGAGGAACGCGGGTGCAACGTACCAGCGGTGCATGAACCATGTGTTCGGCGAACACATTGGTCGCACGGTCGAGGCCTACGTCGATGACATCGTAGTCAAGACGAGGAAAGCCTCCGACCTTCTCTCCGACCTCGAACTGACATTCCGGTGTCTCAAGGCGAAGGGCGTCAAGCTCAATCCCGAGAAGTGCGTCTTCGGGGTGCCCCGAGGCATGCTCTTGGGATTCATCGTCTCCGAGCGGGGCATCGAAGCCAACCCGGAGAAGATCGCAGCGATCACAAACATGGGGCCCATCAAGGACTTAAAAGGCGTACAGAGGGTCATGGGATGCCTCGCGGCCTTGAGCCGTTTCATCTCGCGCCTCGGCGAAGGAGGCCTGCCCCTGTACCGCCTCTTAAGGAAGGCCGAGTGCTTCACTTGGACTCCCGAGGCCGAGGAAGCCCTCGGGAACCTGAAGGCGCTCCTCACCCAGGCGCCCATCTTGGTACCCCCAGCTGATGGAGAAACCCTCCTGGTCTACGTCGCCGCAACCACTCAGGTGGTCAGCGCCGCGATCGTAGTCGAAAGGCAGGAAGAGGGGCATGCTTTGCCCATTCAGAGGCCAGTTTACTTCGTCAGCGAAGTGCTGTCCGAAACCAAGATCCGCTACCCGCAAGTCCAGAAGCTGCTATATGCAGTGATCCTGACGAGGCGAAAGCTGCGACATTACTTCGAGTCCCATCCGGTGACTGTGGTGTCGTCCTTCCCCCTGGGGGAGATCATCCAGTGCCGAGAAGCCTCGGGGCGGATCGCGAAGTGGGCGGTGGAAATCATGGGCGAGGCAATCTCGTTCGCCCCTCGGAAGGCCATCAAGTCCCAGGTACTGGCGGATTTCGTAGCCGAATGGGTCGATACCCAGTTGCCAATGGCTCCGATCCAACCAGAGCTCTGGACCATGTTTTTCGACGGGTCGCTAATGAAGACGGGAGCTGGCGCGGGCCTGCTTTTCGTCTCGCTCCTCGGAAAACACCTGCGCTACGTGCTCCGCCTCCATTTCCCGGCGTCCAACAATGTGGCTGAGTACGAGGCTCTGATCAACGGATTGCGAATCGCCATCGAGCTAGGGGTCCGACGCCTCGATGCGCGTGGCGACTCGCAGCTCGTCATCGACCAAGTCATGAAGAACTCCCTCTGCCGCGACCCGAAAATGGAGGCCTACTGTGAGGAGGTTCGACGCCTGGAAGACAAGTTCTACGGGCTCGAGCTTAACCACATCGCCCGGCGCTACAACGAGACTGCGGACGAGCTGGCGAAGATAGCCTCGGGGCGAACGACGGTTCCCCCGGACGTCTTCTCCCGGGATCTGCACCAACCCTCCGTCAAGATAGGTGACGCGCCCGAGCCCGAAGCACCCTCGGCCTCGTCCGAGGTGACCTCGGCCCAGCCCGAGCCATCCTCGGCTCACCCCGAGGAACTCTCGGAGCCCGAGGGCGAAGCGCTGCGCATCGAGGAGGAGCAGAACGGGGTCGTGCCAGATCAAGATTGGCAAACCCCGTACCTGCAATATCTCCGCCAAGGAGAACTGCCCCTCGACCGAGCCGAGGCTCGGCGGGTAGCGCGACGCGCCAAATCGTTCGTCTTGCTGGGCGATGAGAAGGAGCTCTACCACCGAAGCCCCTCGGGCATCCTCCAGCGATGCATCTCCATCGCCGAGGGTCAGGAACTCCTGCAGGAAATACACTCGGGGGCTTGCGGTCATCATGCAGCACCTCGAACCCTCGTCGGGAACGCTTTCCGCCAAGGCTTCTACTGGACAACGGCGGTGGCTGACGCCACTAGAGTTGTCCGCGCCTGCGAAGGGTGCCAATTCTATGCGAAGCAGACCCACCTGCCCGCTCAGGCTCTGCAGACGATACCCATCACCTGGCCCTTCGCTGTGTGGGGTCTGGACCTCGTCGGCCCCCTGCAGAAGGCGCCCGGGGGCTACACGCACCTGCTGGTCGCCATCGACAAATTCTCCAAGTGGATCGAGGTCCGACCCCTGAACAGCATCAGGTCCGAGCAGGCGGTGGCGTCCTTCACCAATATCATCCATCGCTTCGGGGTCCCGAACTCCATCATCACTGACAATGGCACCCAGTTCACCGGCAAAAAATTCTTGGATTTTTGCGATGATCACAACATCCGGGTAGACTGGGCCGCCGTAGCTCACCCCATGTCGAATGGGCAGGTAGAACGTGCCAATGGCATGATTCTACAGGGGCTCAAGCCTCGAATTTACAATGATCTCAACAAGTTCGGCAAGCGATGGATGAAGGAACTCCCCTCGGTGGTCTGGAGCCTGAGGACGACGCCAAGCCGGGCCACGGGTTTCACGCCGTTCTTCCTGGTCTACGGGGCCGAGGCCATCCTGCCCACGGACCTGGAATACGGCTCCCCGAGGACGAGGGCCTACAACGAAGAAAGCAACCAAGCTAGCCGAGAAGACTCGCTGGACCAGCTGGACGAGGCTCGGGACAGGGCCTTACTACACTCGGCGCGGTATCAGCAGTCCCTGCGACGCTACCACGCCCGAGGGGTCCGACCCCGAGATCTCCAGGTGGGCGATCTGGTGCTTCGGCTGCGGCAAGACGCCCGAGGGAGGCACAAGCTCACGCCCCCCTGGGAGGGGCCGTTCATCATCGCCAAAGTTCTGAAGCCCGGAACGTACAAGCTGGCCAACAGTCAAGGCGAGGTCTACGGCAACGCTTGGAACATCCAACAGCTACGTCGCTTCTACCCTTAAGATGTTTCCAAGTTGTTTATATACCTCGCACCCACGCAAAGTTTAGTCAACAAGGAAGGGTCAGCCTCGCCTCGGCAGAGCCCGACCCTCCCTCGGGGGCTAAAAGGGGGGAACCCCCTCTACGTCAAAATTTTCCTCGAAAAGAAAATATCTTTTACCAGAACATCTTTCGTGCTTTTTGATTACTTCGAAAAGTGGGTCCTGGAAACGACGGAGTACACGTAAGCAGTCAAGGCTGACCGAGCCGAGGGACTCCTACGCCTCCGGGATACGGATACCTCACTCATCACCTTCTGCGATAAGTAACTCGCGCTCGGATAAGGCGAATCCGCGGATCGAACGAGTCTTTACGTACGGGAGCTCTTCTGTCGAAGCGATTCTTCGAGCCTTCTCGACCAAGTCGGTGACAGGGCTTCATGGGCGGGTAAAAGTACGCGTAAGCGGCAAGGCCGACCGAGCCGAGGGACTCCCACGCCTCCGGGATACGGATACCTCACTCATCACCTTCCGCGAGAAGCAACTCTTGCTCGCACTAACATCCCTGCTACCGACAAAAAGTCCAGATACTCGAAGCGAGAGGAAAAGAGACGCAGCTTTATAACGCAACAAGGGCTCGGATCTTGACGCTGGAAGAGGGCGACGACACCCTCGGCATCGACAGCACCTTCGGCAAGGCCCGACCTAGCCTCGGGCGGCGACGCGGTCCGAGGGCCTCCGCTCCGAAGGACGACGTCATCACCACGCTCGAGCAATCTCTGCCAGGGACTTCTCCGAGAACCCGGCCCGAGCGGACGGCTCGGTCGGCCACCTCCGGGGCCTCGGCCGACCACCTTCCGAGGGCGCCAGCTCGGTCCGAAGCCTCGGCTGATCAGCTCCGACGTCGATCCTGCCAACAGACAACCCGGCTAGGCTCCGGCCAACCAGGTTTCATTTCCGAGCCAACAACGCCTCTGCTCATGCTGATATCGCTACCCCTGGCCTCGGCTCGTCGAAGAGCGGCCGAGGGGTCTCTTTAACTAAGCTAGAGGAGCCTCGGACAACAGGTCCGACCGAGCCGAGGGATTCCTACGCCTCCGGGATATGGATACCTCACTCGTCACCTTGACACGGGGCAACTCACGCTTGGTGAAGCGGTTCAGACAATCAGCGGGCGAGTCTTAGCGCTCGGGAATGAGGAAAAAACACGGCTCTGTGCCGGAGTTACATACATGTTCAGGCCTCGAAAGCCGAAATGAACAAAAAACCCGGCACTCAAAGCGCCATTACAAGCGGAACTCCGGTTCCTCCCTCTGCAGCGGCGCAGGCCTCAGGAGAAGGCGCAGCTGCTGTCTTGCCCTCGCCCATAACGCCACCCGAGGGGCGAGGACAAGTACAAAGAGCCGAAGGCCCGAAGCGCCGATGGTGGCGGTGATCCCGTCGCTGACGGGGACTTCTCGAGCCGCCTCCACCTCAGCACTGACGCCAGGAGCCACCAGCCTACCGCCAGATCCCCACTCAAATCCTCCCTGATGAGTGGGGCACCGGCCTCCGCGCAAGGGCGCCGCCCTGGTGCAAAGGCAGGGCCACCCCAGAACACGAGCGCCGCCCTAGCGGCGTGCGGTGTCTAGGGTGGACCTCCCGTGTACACGGCGCGGCAGCCGCCCCCCGACAAAAGGGGCCGCCGGAGCCGAGCTAGCGGACCCGACACGCTGGAGGTGACGGCGTACGCCGCCGATCCATCCCACGTTGTGGAAGTCCGCGCCGCCCGCAGGGCCAGTGAGCGCCTTCTCCCTCGAATATCGTGGGAGAGGATGACCCACGAACCCGTGCGGGAGGTGGAGCGCCGGCTCAGTCCGGCACCCACCCCAGCGAGGATGATGAACATCCTTGAAGCTGAGGGTGGGACCCAGATCGCAGCCCGGTTTGCTCCTCCCCACCCAGGAGCTGGTGGTCACCGTCTCGGGTGACCCCCAGCCGAGGGGGGCAACCGGGCTGCCTGATGAAAATCCTTGAAGCCGAGCGAAAAGACGGCGGTTTCCCCCCATCCGGGGGCTCGGAAGATGTAACGCCCCGAATTTTGCAGTTGAATTTTTTCTTTTCTTTACTCGCCAAAATTCGGGCGTTACCTTTTCTTTTTCTTTTTCCTCTCGCTAAACCTTGATCTTTTCCAAAGTCTTAGCGGGATTCGGTTCGGATTTCCCGTGTAAAGAAAAACTCTAAAATACTTTATGGTTGATGCACCATGCCGAACCTTGCATTGTTTTGATTTGCTTTGAAAGTGCAATTGCATTCATGTGGAAAGATCGGATTTCGAAAAAACGGGAAATAATCTTTCTCTCTCTTTCTCTCTCTTCTCTCTCTCCTCTTTCTCTCTCTCCCGCGCCCTGGGCTGACCCCCGGCCGGCCCAAGTCCCTGGCGCCCCCTCTTGGGCCCAAAGGTGGCCCAACCGCCCCCCCCCCCACCCCTTTTTTTCCCCAAAACCCTCTCCCTCTCCCTCATTCTCTCCCTCCTCTCTCTAGCGCCGCCGCCCCACCTCCCTGCCCTAGCCGCCGCCGCTGCCCCGACCCCGGCCGCGCGCCCTCGCCGTCGGCCACCCCCTCGCCGGTGAGCCCCCTCCCCCTCCTCCCTCTCCTCCCTCCCCTCTCTTCTCCCCTCCCCCGCGCGCCCCCTGGCCGCGCTGGCCACCACCCCCCCCAGCCCAGCCGCCGCTGGCCGGCCCTCGGCCGCGCCCAGCCGGCCCCGGCCGCCGCTGGCCCGCCCCGGCCGCTCCCCTGGCCGCCCTGGCCCGGCCGCTGGCCGCCCCCAGCCGCGCCTGGCCCGGCCGCCAGCCGCCCCCAGCCCGCGCCCGGCCGCCCGCCCTGGCCCCTGGCCGCGCCCCTGTCCCGGGCCGGTTCAGCCGGCCTCGGCCCCGGCTCAGCCGCCCCCGGCCCCAGCTCGGCCGCCCCCCGCGCTCGGCCGCCCCAGCTCGGCCGCCTGCCCCCGGGCCGGTTCAACCGCCCCTAGGGCCGGTTCAACCGCCCCCCCCCCCCCCCCCTCTGTTTTTTTATTTTTTTATTTTATTTTATTTACTTTCTGTGACCATAATTACTGTATTTTAAGTAGATTGATCATTGTTCATGCTATGGAAAATAGGAAGTTTAATTTAAATTCCGTTATGCTATTGATTTACATAGTTAATTGTTTATCCCGTGCGATGTTGATCAACTAAAAATGATTAGGTTTCCATTTGTACATATGTATATAACAGAATTCTTTTGCTCAGAACCAATTGTAGTTGATTATTAGTGCATAAGATTTAACCCCTGCGAGACCTTTCCCATTTCTTTCTAACCATAACAAATGCGATGCCAAATGTCATACCTGATGCATATTCGTTTTACCTATTCCCTTGTATGGTGTACTGTTCTTTTGTATTAAACATGTGGATGGATGTATGTATGTTTGCGCTCGCATAGAGAACGATCCGGTCGAAGAGCCCGAGGAATTTGCAGGAGAAGCCCCTGAGCAGCAGTCGGTTGGTGGAGGCAAGTGTCCTTTGACCTATCTCTGTCCTACTCATTCTTTAATTCACCTCCCGCATTACACATTTATACCTAAGGATTGACTAGCTTTTGTTATCCATGTCCTTGTTTACCTATTTGGGTCGGATTATTACTGCTTAGTCTGATGCTATTGCTCAACTCTAATCAATGAACATGATGTGATTATCTATGATACGCTGTTTTCCCTTCTTATTTATGATCGTACTTGTGGCATTTAAGGGGACTCGAGCGGTTTCTCGAGTGCCTCTCCGTAAGGACCTGTTCAATGGATGACCGCCCGGGAAAACAGTGCAACCATGAGGGTGGAATGGGACGCCCTTAGCTGAATAATTAGAGGAACCGGGGTGTAGTTCGCTTAGCCGTTGTGCCGTCAATGGGGCTCGGTGTATGCGGCTCGCTCTGCCAAGGTTGATTTGTCCCTTGGGGAGGAGTGCGGTACATTTAGGAAACCTAACGGGTGGCTACAGCTCCGGGGAATCTTTGTAAAGGCTACGTAGTGAGACCCTGCCTATTCACCTTGGTAGTGTTTAAGGGTTTGATCAGCCCGAGGCAAGTGGGAATCACGGCTTGTGGGTAAAGTGCGCAACCTCTGCAGAGTGTTATGAAACTGATATATCAGCCGTGCTCGCGGTTATGAGCGGCCAAGGGAGCTCCAGAGATTAGTGATACTTGATCAGTGGTACTTTGGTACAGGTGGTAATGAGATTGATGATTCTGGTTATGATTATGGTATTGGTAAGTGGTATTCTTTCCATTTGGAAAGGATACATTGGGCTAATAACTTGGGTTAATGTTAAAATCTGGCTTTCTACTAGTAAGTAATAACCTGACCAACTAAAAGCAACTGCTTGACTTACCCCCACATAAAGCTAGTCCACTACAGCCAAACGGGATGCTTGCTGAGTATGTTGATGTGTACTCACCCTTGCTCTACACACCAAACCCCCCCTCCAGGTTGTCAGCATTGCAACCACTGCTCAGGAGAAGATGAAGCTGTGGAAGGAGACTTCCAGGAGTTCCAAGACTACGACGAGTTCTAGGTGTGGGTTAGCGGCAACCCCCAGTCGGCTGCCTGTGAAGGCCGCGTTATCTACGTTTCTTTTCCGCACTTTGATTTATTGTAAGAACTATATGGACGTCTCAGACGTATGATGTAATCGACTATTATTTCCCTTTTAATACTATTTGAGCACTGTGTGATGATGTCCATATTATGTAACTGCTGTGTACGTGAATAACTGATCCTGGCACGTACATGGTTCGCATTCGGTTTGCCTTCTAAAAACTGGGTGTGACATAAGTGGTATCAAAGCCGTGCTGACTGTAGGACCGCTAACCTAGAGTAGAATGGTCGTTCTAAGGATTATAGACCTCTGTCCCTGCCTTGACTTTGGTACCCCTTCAAAAGTTGGTCCATTGACCAAACCTATGTTCTACTATATATAATACCTTGCTGAAAATTTTGTTTTATTCTGATCCTTCATTTATTTATGATTCATTATTATTCTGATCCTTCATTTATTTATGGTTCATTATTTGCTGGTCATATTAATTCTGTTCTCACCCTTTTGCTTGCGATGTCTTTTGTAGATGGCTCGACTTAGACACACTGCACGAAAGTCCGTCATCCCCTTCTTACCCTCCCGCCTTGCTGAGCGTCCGCTTCGCCGTCCCGTGGCCGGACAGTCCAGCCACTTGGAGAGACTGCACCACCGCCTGCATGAGGAGCAGGAACGTCGACGACAGGAGCAGCAGGGCTCTTCCTTCTCGCTCCAGCAGGAGATAGAGTCTGTGAGGAGCTGCTCTCCTGTGCTTCCCCTGGAGGCGCCCCCTGCACCACCACTGGGCGTCCCAGCTTCTGGAGTGGCTGTTGGAGGAGACCCAGACGACGGAGGTGGCGACGACAGCTCGAGCCACGACCTCGACCTCTCTAACCATGAGCCGGAAGGATGGGTTGCTCGACCCATCACTCGCGACGCTGCTCGCGGGTGTCACTTCCACGACGCGCTCGACACCCTGCTACGTCGGGCACTTGACCGGCGTACTTGGTCCATCGAGTATCGCTGTGTGGTCTACCAGCATAGTCGCGGGGTCTACCCGGACCGCTGGGAGGCGACCTGCCTGGTGCGCCGTCCGGAGAACAGTCTCCAGGGCGCGGAGGCTTGCTCAGAGCACTATTCTATCTCTGAGCGGGACTCAGCTGAGGCAGCCATGCAGGATGCTGCACGGCGTGCGCTTTCGCACTACTGCTCGGTTCTCGGTGGGGTAGCTGACGGTCTCGACCTGAAGTATTACCCTCGCCGTCCATCTGGCAGCACAGGAGGCGTGATTGTTTCACCTGCTGGTGAGGACAATCCTAGGTTGAGCAGCACAGTCAACCTAGCCGTCGTGCTAAACACGGAGCTGGACCATGCATTAGACGAGCTGAGTAGGGCTCGTGCTGAGATCGCCCTGCTGCGGGCTGAGCGCGCGGAGCGTCGTCACTTGGATGATGGTTCTCCCGCTCCCGTTGGGACTCAGCACCCGTACCGCTCACCTCGGCGTGGACTCCAGTCTTATGGCAATCCCGACTGCAAGACCAAGATAAATCTAGAACCATAGATCGTTAGAGTTGGATCTTGTAATTAATACGAAATATATACATAGAAGCTTCAGTCTTAGCGTTAGTCTCAGTCTTAGTTAGTCTTAGTTAGACAGGGTAGTTTGCTATATCCTGTGCATTTATGTTTGTCATGATGAACTATGTTTGGTTTGGATCTTTGTAATGATTGTCACCAGAGTGTGGGTGTCCCCTGCATTTTGGCTTACATATTATGTTAATGGAGTTAGTTATATAGTTGGGAAAACCTTTATTCCACTTTCCTCTTTATCTGAGAAGCTGTGTGGTCTGTGTTGGAGATCAGTGAAGATGCTCATCCGTTCAGTGCTGTTGGAGAATTCTATACTCTTTTCTTATGCTGCAAGATTTGCCAGATCAGTTCTGATGTGTGGTTGCGTTCTGCAGATGTCAGAGAACAGGCGCAGAGGAGGAAGGCGTGCTCAGCAGGAGCAAGCCGCCCCGCAGGATGAGGTGCCCCAGCAGCAGCACCTGCCACCCCCGCCCCCGATGTCGATCGAGCAGATGTTTCTGATGCAGACTCAGGCAGTTCAGGCCATCGGTCAGACTCTGGCCGCCATCCAGCAGCAGCAGCAGCAGCAGCAGCAAGCACCACCCCAGCCTCAGATGCCTCAGATGCCTAGAGACAAGCGTGCTGAATTCATGAGAGGTCATCCCCCAACGTTCGCTCACTCTTCTGACCCCATGGATGCTGAAGATTGGCTGCGCACTGTGGAGCGGGAGTTGCATACCGCTCAGTGTGATGACAGGGAGAAAGTCTTGTATGGTCCCCGTCTGTTGAGAGGAGCAGCCCAATCATGGTGGGAGTCTTACCTCGCCACCCATGCCAACCCCGATGCCATCACTTGGGAAGAGTTCAGAGGTAGCTTTCGTCAGTACCATGTTCCTGCAGGTCTGATGACAGTGAAGAAGGAGGAGTTCCTGGCCCTTAAGCAAGGGTCATCATCTGTCAGTGAGTATCGAGACAGGTTCCTGCAGTTGTCCCGCTATGCCCCTGAAGATGTCAACACTGACGCCAAGCGACAATACCGCTTCTTGAGAGGCTTGGTTGACCCTCTGCAGTATCAGTTGATGAACCACACCTTCCCGACATTCCAGCACTTGATTGACAGAGCAATCATGACAGAAAGGAAGCGTAAGGAGATGGAAGATCGTAAGCGCAAGATCAGTGGACCCCAGCCTGGAAGCAGCAGCCGTCCTCGTTTTTCAGGCAATCAACCTCAGCAGTTCAGGCAGAACCAGCGTCCACCTCAGCAGCATCAACAGCGTCAGCAGTATCAGCAGTTCCAAAGGCAGTATCCTCAGCACCAGTACCAGAACCGTCAGAGCAATCAGTCAGGAGGAGGCCAGTTTCAGAGGCAGAATCAGCAGACACCTCGTCTTCCTGCCCCAGCAAACCAGCAGAGCAATCAGGCAACACCAGCTCAGGTTGGAAACAGAGCATGTTTCCACTGTGGAGAGCAAGGCCACTGGGTGATGCAATGTCCGAAGAAGGCAGCCCAGCAGCAGTCAGGCCCCAATGCCCCAGCAAAGCAGAATGCGTCTCAGTCTGGAGCAGGCAACCGCCCTCAGCAGCGCTATAATCATGGAAGACTGAACCACTTGGAAGCTGAAGCAGTCCAGGAGACTCCCGGCATGACAGTAGGTATGTTCCCAGTCGACTCCCATATTGCAGAAGTGTTATTTGATACTGGAGCAACGCATTCTTTCATTACTGCATCATGGGTAGAAGCACATAATCTTCCAATTACTGCCATGTCAACCCCCATTCAAATTGACTCAGCCGGTGGTAGAATTCGAGCTGATAGCATTTGTTTGAATGTAAGTGTGGAAATAAGGGGGATAGCGTTTCCCGCTAACCTTATAGTAATGGGTACTCAGGGAATAGATGTCATCCTAGGGATGAATTGGCTAGATAAGTATCAGGCAGTTATCAGTTGTGATAAAAGGACAATCAAGTTGGTGTCCCCACTAGGAGAAGAAGTGGTGACCGAGTTAGTCCCGCCTGAGCCGAAGAGAGGAAGTTGTTATCAGATGGCCGTCGATAGCAGTGAAGCAGACCCAATTGGGAGTATCAAGGTTGTGTCTGAATTTCCAGATGTGTTTCCAAAAGACTTACCGGGTATGCCACCAGAGCGGAAAGTTGAGTTTGCCATAGAGCTTCTTCCTGGAACCGCTCCTATCTTCAAGAGAGCTTACAGAATATCTGGACCAGAGTTGGTTGAGCTTAAGAAGCAGATTGATGAGCTGTCAGAGAAAGGTTACATCCAGCCAAGCACCTCGCCTTGGGCCGCCCCTGTCTTGTTTGTGGAGAAGAAAGATGGCACCAAAAGGATGTGTATCGATTATCGAGCTTTGAATGAAGTCACGATCAAGAACAAGTATCCCTTGCCCAGAATAGAAGATCTGTTCGACCAGTTGAGAGGAGCCAGTGTGTTCTCCAAGATTGATCTGAGGTCAGGTTATCATCAGCTCAGGATCCGACCTTCGGACATTCCGAAGACGGCATTCATTACCAAGTATGGTTTGTATGAGTTCACAGTGATGTCTTTTGGTTTGACCAATGCACCAGCGTTCTTCATGAACTTGATGAACAGTGTATTCATGGATTACCTTGATAAGTTTGTGGTGGTATTCATTGATGACATTCTAGTTTATTCTCAAAGCGAAGAAGAAGAGAGCTGAGTTTCGAAGTCGGAGACTTTGTCTATCTGAAAGTGTCACCGATCAGAGGAGTCAGAAGGTTCGGAATCAAAGGCAAGCTAGCACCCCGCTACATTGGTCCGTATCAGATTCTTGCAAAGCGTGGAGAAGTGGCCTATCAGCTCAGTCTGCCAGAGAATTTGTCAGCTGTGCATGATGTCTTTCATGTGTCTCAGTTGAAGAAGTGCTTGCGTGTGCCAGAAGAGCAGTTGCCAGTGGAAGGTCTGGAAGTCCAGGAGGACTTGACCTATGTCGAGAAGCCAGCTCAGATTCTTGAGATTGCAGATAGAGTCACCCGAAGGAAGACCATCAGAATGTGCAAAGTCAGATGGAGTCACCACTCTGAAGAAGAAGCAACCTGGGAGCGTGAAGATGATTTGATGGCCAAGTACCCAGAGCTCTTTGCTAGCCAGCCCTGAATCTCGAGGGCGAGATTCTTTTAAGGGGGATAGGTTTGTAACGCCCCGAATTTTGCAGTTGAATTTTTTCTTTTCTTTACTCGCCAAAATTCGGGCGTTACCTTTTCTTTTTCTTTTTCCTCTCGCTAAACCTTGATCTTTTCCAAAGTCTTAGCGGGATTCGGTTCGGATTTCCCGTGTAAAGAAAAACTCTAAAATACTTTATGGTTGATGCACCATGCCGAACCTTGCATTGTTTTGATTTGCTTTGAAAGTGCAATTGCATTCATGTGGAAAGATCGGATTTCAAAAAAACGGGAAATAATCTTTCTCTCTCTTTCTCTCTCTTCTCTCTCTCCTCTTTCTCTCTCTCCCGCGCCCTGGGCCGACCCCCGGCCGGCCCAAGTCCCTGGCGCCCCCTCTTGGGCCCAAAGGTGGCCCAACCGCCCCCCCCCCCCCCCCACCCCTTTTTTTCCCCAAAACCCTCTCCCTCTCCCTCATTCTCTCCCTCCTCTCTCTAGCGCCGCCGCCCCACCTCCCTGCCCTAGCCGCCGCCGCTGCCCCGACCCCGGCCGCGCGCCCTCGCCGTCGGCCACCCCCTCGCCGGTGAGCCCCCTCCCCCTCCTCCCTCTCCTCCCTCCCCTCTCTTCTCCCCTCCCCCGCGCGCCCCCTGGCCGCGCCGGCCACCACCCCCCCAGCCCAGCCGCCGCTGGCCGGCCGTCGGCCGCGCCCAACCGGCCCTGGCCGCCGCTGGCCCGCCTCGGCCGCTCCCCTGGCCGCCCTGGCCCGGCCGCTGGCCGCCCCCAGCCGCGCCTGGCCCGGCCGCCAGCCGCCCCCAGCCCGCGCCCGGCCCCTGGCCGCGCCCCTGTCCCGGGCCGGTTCAGCCGGCCTCGGCCCCGGCTCAGCCGCCCCCGGCCCCAGCTCGGCCGCCCCCCGCGCTCGGCCGCCCCAGCTCGGCCGCCTGCCCCCGGGCCGGTTCAACCGCCCCTAGGGCCGGTTCAACCGCCCCCCCCCCCTCTGTTTTTTTTATTTTTTTTATTTTATTTTATTTACTTTCTGTGACCATAATTACTGTATTTTAAGTAGATTGATCATTGTTCATGCTATGGAAAATAGGAAGTTTAATTTAAATTCCGTTATGCTATTGATTTACATAGTTAATTGTTTATCCCGTGCGATGTTGATCAACTAAAAATGATTAGGTTTCCATTTGTACATATGTATATAACAGAATTCTTTTGCTCAGAACCAATTGTAGTTGATTATTAGTGCATAAGATTTAACCCCTGCGAGACCTTTCCCATTTCTTTCTAACCATAACAAATGCGATGCCAAATGTCATACCTGATGCATATTCGTTTTACCTGTTCCCTTGTATGGTGTACTGTTCTTTTGTATTAAACATGTGGATGGATGTATGTATGTTTGCGCTCGCATAGAGAACGATCCGGTCGAAGAGCCCGAGGAATTTGCAGGAGAAGCCCCTGAGCAGCAGTCGGTTGGTGGAGGCAAGTGTCCTTTGACCTATCTCTGTCCTACTCATTCTTTAATTCACCTCCCGCATTACACATTTATACCTAAGGATTGACTAGCTTTTGTTATCCATGTCCTTGTTTACCTATTTGGGTCGGATTATTACTGCTTAGTCTGATGCTATTGCTCAACTCTAATCAATGAACATGATGTGATTATCTATGATACGCTGTTTTCCCTTCTTATTTATGATCGTACTTGTGGCATTTAAGGGGACTCGAGCGGTTTCTCGAGTGCCTCTCCGTAAGGACCTGTTCAATGGATGACCGCCCGGGAAAACAGTGCAACCATGAGGGTGGAATGGGACGCCCTTAGCTGAATAATTAGAGGAACCGGGGTGTAGTTCGCTTAGCCGTTGTGCCGTCAATGGGGCTCGGTGTATGCGGCTCGCTCTGCCAAGGTTGATTTGTCCCTTGGGGAGGAGTGCGGTACATTTAGGAAACCTAACGGGTGGCTACAGCTCCGGGGAATCTTTGTAAAGGCTACGTAGTGAGACCCTGCCTATTCACCTTGGTAGTGTTTAAGGGTTTGATCAGCCCGAGGCAAGTGGGAATCACGGCTTGTGGGTAAAGTGCGCAACCTCTGCAGAGTGTTATGAAACTGATATATCAGCCGTGCTCGCGGTTATGAGCGGCCAAGGGAGCTCCAGAGATTAGTGATACTTGATCAGTGGTACTTTGGTACAGGTGGTAATGAGATTGATGATTCTGGTTATGATTATGGTATTGGTAAGTGGTATTCTTTCCATTTGGAAAGGATACATTGGGCTAATAACTTGGGTTAATGTTAAAATCTGGCTTTCTACTAGTAAGTAATAACCTGACCAACTAAAAGCAACTGCTTGACTTACCCCCACATAAAGCTAGTCCACTACAGCCAAACGGGATGCTTGCTGAGTATGTTGATGTGTACTCACCCTTGCTCTACACACCAAACCCCCCCTCCAGGTTGTCAGCATTGCAACCACTGCTCAGGAGAAGATGAAGCTGTGGAAGGAGACTTCCAGGAGTTCCAAGACTACGACGAGTTCTAGGTGTGGGTTAGCGGCAACCCCCAGTCGGCTGCCTGTGAAGGCCGCGTTATCTACGTTTCTTTTCCGCACTTTGATTTATTGTAAGAACTATATGGACGTCTCAGACGTATGATGTAATCGACTATTATTTCCCTTTTAATACTATTTGAGCACTGTGTGATGATGTCCATATTATGTAACTGCTGTGTACGTGAATAACTGATCCTGGCACGTACATGGTTCGCATTCGGTTTGCCTTCTAAAAACCGGGTGTGACGGAAGATGGAGAGACACAATGCATAGGGGAGGTAGGAGACATGGTCACCTTACGAAGGGGGTCGCCCTCCTTTTAAAGGCAACTCCCCCTGCTTGCGCCTTCAACCGTCACGGGCTGAGTCTTCTCCAACACGCCTCCAAAGCCCTTCCCTGCGGCGTGGGGGCTGGGGCCCGCCTGTCATGCAGACGGCTCTAAGCAGAAGAAGCCGAACCGCCGCGCACGACGCACGCAACCACCCAGCGGTTACAAGTAACCCTCCACTTTTGCCCGGACCAGCGGGCGAAAGGGGCAGGCGGCCATGCAGGCGGCATGCAACCGCGCCAAGTGGACGCGCCTCTCCGACTCCTGACAGGCCAGCGCGACGGCTCAAGCCCACGCGTCGTGCAACTGGCGCGCCGGGCGCTGCATGCGAACCGCTATGCCACTCGCTCCACCACTGCACCTCCTCGATTGCGGAACCGATACCGCGATTCGAGGCGACCCAGCCCGCGACCCGGCAGCGCCAGCCTGGCGCAGCGGTCAAAAGCGGTCAAAAATGGGCCGGCAGTAATGACGGTGGCAGGCGCGCGAGAGCAGCGGTCACGCCATCTGCCAAGCTCATGTCCCATCCGGAGGCAGCAAGAGAACCCCCTCTCACGGCGTGAAGACGACGCACCCGTGACCCGTACCTCGAACGGCTCGCGCACGCAACGGCAGCCGCGCCGACCGCTTACCCCGGCGCATTAACTCCGCGGCGTAACAGGTGACGTTTCTGGCAGGGGCAGCTGGCGACGCTTCGCCTCCGCCAAAACGACCATGCCGAAAAAGGTACGCCACGACGTTCAATTTCGAATCCTTTTTCCCTTTTCCTTCTTTCTCTATCTCTTGCAACAGGGACCGAGAAGGGGGATAACCCCAAAGGGATCCTTCCCCGTGAAGGAACTAGGCTCCGAGCCTCCCTACTGATCAGGGGTTCGAAGGCTGGCCCCCCGAGGGGTTCAACAGCCGCCTCAGATCACGTGGGCCCGACACCCACTACTGGTCAGGGGTTCGAAGGTCGGCCCCCGAAAGGTCCCACGACCGCCTCAGGCTACTCGGGCTCCGTGCCCCCTACTGATCAGGGGTTCGAAGGCTGGCCTGTCGAAGGGTTCACAGTCGCCTCAGACGCCGAGCGAGGGATGACCAGGGGTACGTTCGATACATAACCGAGGCTCGGGCTGCGCTCCCGAGGTACCCTAGGACATTTCCGAGACCAGCGGGAACGACTCTGTAACGGAATCCCATCGGAGGGAGGCAACGAGCCCTCGGACCCCGTCGCTAGGGGACCGGGTCCGGCAGATCACCCGCAGGTACTTTTGGGCGTGCCTCCGGGCCCCTAGTCGACCCCCAACGAACGGGGCACGGACGTCCACTCGGATTACCCGATTGCAGCTCACCGGAGACACCATGTTCGGTGCCCATCGAGGGTAACATGGCGCACTCCCCCCCTCCTCCTTGCGGAAAGGCGACGTAGGGGCGTATATAAAAAGTCGAGTCTGTCCCTGATCGTCCTCTCGCTCCGTGCGAAGGCTCGGGGGCTGCTCTCGCAAACCCGGCTCCGGCCGAACCGTTGACAGCGTCAACATACCAGCCCGAGAACTTGGGCCCCGACAGTGCACCTGGGTTACGCCCTGCTCGCATGAGGGAACCGCCAGACCAGCCGAGGCATTACGCAAGGCATTAAGACCTCGAAGGAGTGAAACCACTCCTCCGAGGCCTCGGGGGCTACACCCGGCGGGTGCGCTCGCGCGCACCCACCGGAACAAAGTACCACCAAGAAAGGCTGGTCCCCTTGCAAAAAAGTGCGACGCAAGCCTCCAAGCGAGTGTTAACACTCTCTTCGAGGCTCGGGGGCTACTGTCGGGGACCATAATTAGGGGTACCCTCAAGACGCCTAATTCTCAGCTGGTAACCCCCATCAGCATAAAGCTGCAGAGGCCTGATGGGTTTGATTAAGTCAGGGATCAGTCCATACGAGCGACTTGACCACGCCACGCACGAGCCTAGCCTCGGGCGAGGGCAGCCGACCCTAAGATGACTCCGTCTCGCCTGAGGCCTCCTCTTTCACGGCAGACGCATCTCCGGCTCGCCCTAGGCCCCGCCTTCGATAAGAAGAAACCCTGACTAAATCACCGCGCCAACCGACCCAGTCACCGGGGCGTTTAACGCAAAAGGTAAGACCGACGGGCGACCAGACTTTGCCAGAAGTGCCATAGGAGGCTCTGCCCGACCCAGGGCTCGGACTCGGGCTAAGGCCCCGGAAGACGGCGAACTCCGCTCCGCCCGACCCAGGGCTTGGACTCAGGCTAAGGCCCCGGAAGACGGCGAACTCCGCTCCGCCCGACCCAGGGCTCGGACTCGGGCTAAGGCCCCGGAAGACGGCGAACTCCGCTCCGCCCGACCCAGGGCTCGGACTCGGGCTAAGGCCCCGGAAGACGGCGACCTCCGCCTCGCCCGACCCAGGGCTCGGACTCCGCCTCAGCCTCTGCCGAACGATCTCCGCCTCGCCCGACCCAGGGCTCGGACTCTGCCTCTGTCTTGCAGGACGGACTCGACCTCGGCTTCGGAGGAGCCTCCACGACGCCCGACCTAGGACACGAGACCGCCACGTCAACAGGAAGCGTCATCATCACCCTGCCCTGAGCCGACTTGGGTCGCAGAGAACAAGACCGGCGTCCCATCTGGACAGCTACGCCAGATAGGCAATGATGGCGCCCCGCTAGATCATGACGACGGCGGCTCTCAGCTCCCTTACGAAAGCAGGAGAACGTCAGCAAGGGCCCAGCCACTTCGACAGCTGTCCCCCCGTCCGGCTCCGTTACTCCTCCAACAGCCACGACGCCACACCAACAGGGTGCCAAGATCTCTCCGGCTGCCACCTTGGCATGTACATAGGGCGCTAGCTCTCCCTCGCTAGACACGTAGCACCTTGCTACACCCCCATTCTGTACACCTGGATCCTCTCCTTACGACTATAAAAGGAAGGACCAGGGCCTTCTTAGAGAAGGTTGGCCTCGCGGGGACGAAGGGCAGGGGCAGGCGCTCTCTCGGGGCCGCTCGCTCCCCTCACCTCGCGCGGACGCTTGTAACCCCCTACTGCAAGCGCACCCGACCTGGGCGCGGGACGAACACGAAGGCCGCGGGAATTCTCCGACTCCCTCACGACCCGGCTCCGGCCACCGTCCTCTCTCTCTGTTCCCCCCTTCGCGCTCGCCCACGCGCTCGACCCATCTGTGCTGGGGCACGCGGCACTCTCACTCGTCGGCTCGGGGACCCCCCGGTCTCGGAACGCCGACAAAACTCAAAGAAAAGTTTTTACCTTGAAGTTAGAATAGAATAAACTACCAACAATATGTTGTCGTCTGTAGCGGCTAATATCAGTCTCAAGCTTCGGGAAGCCAATACTCTTCGACAGAGTACCGATAACTTTTGCTCCGGTTCGGTCTCGGAGGCAACCCAGGCTTTCATCGTCAATACCGCTGAAGAGTAGTGCTCCTGGCTGATACCCGCAGGAGATGGCGTAGTCTTTCAATTCTTCTTTCTCGGCCTTTGTTAATTCTTGACCAATTAAGCTTTGAAAGTTGAAACTTTCTCCTTCAGAAGTATCTTCGGCTATTTCCTTCTCTTTCCCAGGCACTGTAGCCATGGTTTCTTTGGCGGTTGTGGCAACCTCTTCTACGGCTATGTCCAGAAGTATTTTATTAATATCAGAAAGTGTAGTTTCTAAGTTTGCACCTTCGGCAGTTGCAGCTTCGGTAGCTGCACCGCTCTCAACAGCTGGTGTTTTTGGTGCCGAAGCTGGTGGTGGTGTTTCTTCAATGGCCTCTGTCACAGTAATAATTCTTTGTTTTTTCGGCACAGCAAACTTCTCCGTTGCCGATGGCTCCTCCTTCTTCTATAAACGCTTCGTCAGATGCGGCCCCAATGGACTTAGCTTGATGGGCAAGGATTCAGTCATTACCTTTAGAATGTCTTCTATGTCGGCAGTAGAAGGTGTTGAGGCAGTCTCTTCTTCCTTATCAGCTGCTTTTTCCTTCGAGACCGTAGCTTTCCTCTTCTTTGGGGCGATTGCATTCGGCTCAGGGCTCAGTTTTCTCTTCTCTAGTTTTTCTTCATCTTCTTTTACCAATCTAGCGGCCTGCCTGCCCACAATACTGACAACTCTTTTTCTTTTTTGCCCTTCGGCGCCCTTGCTCAATCGCTCGTAGTCTGGATATTCAAAGTTCAGAGCATCCATTACCCGATTTAATCTTCGCTTCGGTCGGGTGCCGAAGGCTGCAGTCATCAACTGATCTTCTTTTCTCGTGTAATTGCCCAAAATCTCGTTGCACATAACCTCAATTGTCTCCAACCACTCTTGGCAGGGTTCTTTGAAGTGCTTCTTGAACTTGAAATGATAGGGCAGCCGAACAAGTTCCTTCTTTTTCTTTTCCCCTTTGAGCTTCGGCATGTCCCATTCTTTCAAAATTGGGAATACTCTATAAGCTAAGAATTCTTGTACTAAATCCCTAGTACCAATATGCTCCGAAACAACTCAAAATTCGCCCAAAGCAATTTGGCATGGTCCCCCCGGTGTCATGTCACACTACGGCCTAGTTTCTCCGAAGATTAAGTCCAATGGGCTCTGAACCAGCTTCTCCTTTTTCTCATCAACCTTAACATAAAACCACTTAGCTTTCCAGCCAGTTGGCCATTTGGTACGGTAGCTAATAATCGGAGACTTTGCATCTTTGCGATAAGCAAAATTCTAGCACCCAAAGTTTTCATGCGGCCCATCTTCTCTAGCTTTTGTCTGATAGTGAAGCTCATGTACTCGGCAGAAACCTTCGGCAAGTGGTTCTGCCCCCTGGCTTCGGAGAGCCCAGATATAGACGCTAAGCTTAACGATGGCGTTAGGAGTTAGCTGATGAAGATAAATCCCGAAGTTCTCCAAAACATCCACAATCATTTCATGCAAAGGAAATCTCAATCCTGCTTTAAAGAAGCTTTTAAAAACTACCACCTCATCCTTTTCAGGCTTCGGGGTGATCTCCTCTCCACCAAAACGAATCAGCTTCTTCTTGGCTTCACTAAAATAGCCTAGCTTTAACAATTTTGGCATATCATCCTCGGTAATAGTAGACTTTCCAAACTCTAGGTGGCTGGGTTTAGATGGCAGGGAACTGTATTCTTCCTCACTTTCACCTTCTTCAACATCAACTTGCTCAACTACGGCAGCAGGCGCATCTTCGTCAGAAATGTCTGCCACTACCAGCCCTGACTGTCTCATCACTTCGGAAATCGGAGCAGTTTCAGCAGCTTCGGCTTCTTCTCCGTTATGTGTAACCCTGGTGGTGGAACGCACTCTTGCCATTTGATGGTGAATTTCTTACAATTTTTGATGAAATCGTTAACCTTTTTTGATTTTGCTGAAGCTCCCTCTTGAGATGAAGCAAAAGCAAAAGCGGTGCTTCAGTTGAGTGCAATAAACAAGCTTCGACTATGGTTAAATTTTTGGCAGCAAAACAGTGCAATAGCAATGAATGTTGTGGTAACTTCACACCTACCCGTCTGTTTATATAGTGTCGCAGGCGGGGAAGTGAATCGCCAAGTCTTCCGCACCGGATGAACAGTCGCCCGCACTCACTGAATGGTGGGCCGCGGAACTTGGGAAGGTGAATCACCAGGACGCGTATGCTCGGCGCATGGTGGGACCATTTCGCACTCAGAATATTTTAATCGTTTCTCGGCAACGAGCTCAGGGAAGGTGTTTTTCGGATCTTTGGCTTTCCGAAGCCTAGGATACTTTTTCACAGATCAAGCTCGTTACGAAAAACGATCTAGCACCGTGAAGGGCTACTGTTGGGGGTATGCTTCGTCGCTGAAGATCCTGAAAGAGGAGATACCTTCGGCAGATCCTCTCAAAAGCAGCGCCGAAGCCACCATCCATGAAGCTTCTGCATAGTAACATGTCTCAAGACGAAGGATCGCACCAACTTAAAGATAAAATGACCGATTAGTCCATGAGAGCCTGTGTCATAGTTGTAATCTTTTGTAAAGGACATGAATGTAAAATCTCACAGGCTGCGCCCTGTGCCTATAAATAGATGAAAAGTACCCCCGTACTGTTCATGTTGATTGTATTTGCTAGCACGTCACACTTCGATCTTTGCCTTCTGTCGAGCCGAAGGTATAAATGTAATTCGATATTGTTTACTTCTGTTCATAATAATATGATTTAAGGATATTAATGATGCCATATGATTATTTATGTTATTTCTCATGTTTTATATGCTTCTTCCTTCATTAATATGTGTTAAAATGTCGAAGGTATGTCCTTCATGCCCTTCGTCTGAAGATCTTTATATCCTAAGAGATATAATGCTTCGAAGGACGAAGGGTTCTAACTTTTAACCCTTTTATGTTGCCTTGTTCTTAATTCATAGCATTTGAGAACAAGTCCCCAACACTCCCCTGTCGAAGATTCTCTACTTAGGAAAAGCACATGAGAAAGAGAGGGATAAGATATGATTGATTAGACTAACTCCTCCTATGTATAGGTAAAATATATATTTTAATAACATATGCATTTATAGAAACACAAGAAGCATAAGATATATAATATGGTCTAGTCAAAATCTGGAGAAGACATGTAAATGATACATGTTGGTTACTTGTTTTCAATTACTATGAATCAAAAACAAGGCAACACAAATATTAAACGTTAAGGACCTTTGTCCTTTGAAGCATTATCTTCTTTTAGAGATAATGGATCTTGGATGAAGGTCATGAAGAATAGGTCTTCATTTTTCGTAAAAAAATATTACAATGTAATATTATAACAAGCATTCATGAAGGTGGTGTTAGGGTTGTTAACTATATAAGGTACTGCTTCAAGTCTTTGAAAGCTTTTTGTTGGATTGGTCCCCATTGAAAGAATTCGGTTGATTTTAGCACTTCAAAGAACGGTAGATTCCTCTCTGTCGATCTTGAGATAAATCTATTCAATGATGACAGCCTTCCTGACAATCTCTGAGCATCCTTTCTCGACTTTGACGGCTCCATTCGAAGTATGGCTTCTATCTTGCTCAGGTTAGCTTCGATCCCTTTTGTTGATACCAGGTAGCCAAGGAATTTGCCCTTCTTTACTCCGAAGACACATTTTTCTGGGTTCAGCTTGAGGCCAGCTTTCCTGAAGTTGGCAAACGTTTCTTGCAAATCGGCAATGTGATTTTCTTGTTTCGTACTCTTGACTATGATGTCATCAACATATGTCAAGATATTTCTGCCAATTTGGGTACTCAGCACCTTAGACGTCATTCTACTGAAGCTTCCTCAGTATTCTTGAGCCCCTTAGGCATACAAAGATAGCAATAGGTTCCACTAAGGGTTATGAAACTTGTCTTGGGCTCATCTTCCCTCTTCATCCAAATCTGATGATAACCTGAGTAACAATCTAGTAGACTCATGAGCTCCGAAGTAGCTGCCACATCTACAAGGGAGTCTTTTGTAGGCAGAGGAAACTCATCCTTCGGGCACGCCTTGTTGAGATCTGTGAAATCAATACACATTCTCCACTTCACGTTGGCCTTTTAAACCATTACGATATTGGCTAACCATTCTGGATATGTCACTTCTTTGATTACTCCAGCACTTAGAAGTCTTTTGACTTCATTTCTTGCTCATTCGGCTTTATCATCCGACATCTTCTGAAGCTTCTGCTTCCTCGGTCTGATGGTAGGATCTACATTGAGAGAATATTCAATGACGTCTCTATTGACACCACATAGATCATTAGCTGACCAGGCAAAGACATCTCTATTGTTGAATGAGAACTTTGATAGAGTTTTTTCTTGATCCTCAGATAACTGAGATCCAAACAACATTTTTTGTTCGGCTATGTCTTCACACAGAAGCATGGATTTTGGCTGGTCCACTGAAGTTGCTTTATCTCTTATGTATTTGTGCTGCTGGTGGGCTTCAGCTTCGTCTATGTTGTGAATAGCCCTGGAATCTATCCAATTTCCTTGGCTCTTCTAGCAGCCTTTTGGCTTCCATGTACGACAATTGGACCCTGATCTGATGGTATTTTCATGCACAAGTACGTTGGGTGTAGTATTGCTTCGAAAGCATTCAATGTTCCTCTTCTAATGATTGCATTGTAGGGGTAGTCCATGTCTACAATGTCAAACACAACTTGTTCAGTTCTAGTGTTGTGCACATAACCGAAGGTGATTGGCATTGTTATCTTTCCAAGTGTTGTTATATGTTTTCCTCCGAAGCCACACAGAGGATGTGTTGCATCATGTATCTTGTCCTCTTGCTCTTGCATTTGTCTGAAAGCCTTTGCAAAGATAATATCTGCTGCATTACCTGTATCCACCAGGACATTATGGACAAAAAATCCTTTTATGACATAAGATATAACAATGGCATCATTGTGGGGATAATCCTTGAGCTGAAGGCCCTCTTGAGAGAATGTGGTTGGCACATGAGACCATTTGGATTTGATGTAGGGTCATTGAACTCCAACATGTTGTACCCTTCTTTGGGCACCAATGTTGGTTACTTGTGGGGATAATCCTTTGCGAAGCCATTGCTGTAATCATGAAAGTGAGTTCACCGAAGGTGGGCACCAATGTTGGTTACTTGTTTTCAATTGTTGTGAATCAAAAACAAGACAACCTAAATGTTAAAACATTAAGGACCTTCATCCTTTGAATCATTATCTTCTTTCAGAGATAATGGATCTTGGACGAAGGTCATGAAGAACATGTCTTCATTTTTCGTACGAATAATATTACAATGTAATATTATAACAAGCATTCATTTCATATTGTATGTCAGAATAAAGTCGAGATATGTATTATATGTTAATAAAGTGATACAAGTTGTATATTACATTTGTACCTTTGGCTTGCTCGAAGGAGAGAATGTGAGTACAACCTTCCAATAAAAGCGTGAACAGTATGGGGGCACTGTTCATCTATTTATAGGAATGGGACACAGCCCAAGAAAAAGTACAATTATGACCCTGATATCTATACATTGCTCTAATACAAATATCAAGGATAAATAGATCTTTTCATTGCTGGCTTTATTTCATGTATGACCTTCGTGATCATCTTAAGTCGAAGCTTTAGTTCTTGCTGAAGCTTTGTTGTATTTCCTACGTGTCTATCACAGCTTCGGCACTCAGTTCCTTTGATGTATCTTTGTCAAAATGAATTACAAACGGTTTCTTCATCCTGAGGACTTTCGGCAGAGGAGACCCCCAACAATACCAATAGTGGAATGAAACCACTTGCGGAAGTACTTGTAGATTTACAATGGAAGCTTATTGTCTTTCTCCTAGGGACTCCATTTTCCTTCAATGAGACTACTACACATAATAGACTTGAAAACAAGTATTAGTCTCAAAGTCTTAGAATATATAGTAACCTCCCCTGAAAGTGTGAATACAAGTTTTGAATACTTGTAGGATACATGCACTTTGATTTTGATATCAAGAGGGGCAAATTATCTATAATCCGAACTTTGCCACATATAAGTTAAAATGACACCACATGGAAAATATCACTTATAAGATATAAACTTTGAGGCATTAATGTCATCTACTTAGGAATGTTAAATAAGTTATGTGTCGTGCTTAACTAAACATTTTAAACCATGTAGGTTTGCTCAAGAATATGAATTGAAAACAAGCATTCCTACCATATTATTGACCTAGTATGCATGTAACTCTAATCAAAAGTAAATACCACATGTAAAACTAGACATGTAAGGTAAAAACTAGATTCAAGAAAATAGATGTTGGGGGCCTTCGTCTTCCGAAGGTCCTAAAAAACGTGGTTAACAATGTTTCCCAAGCATAATGTATGAACAGGAACCTTCGGACTCGGGATGAAGCTGTGCACAATATGGAAAGCAGGATCGAAACGAAGGTCGAACCAGCGCCGAAGCTGTGCGCAAGGAAGCTTTGGCTCAATAGCAGAAAGAGGAACCGACTTAAGGAGGAAAAGGCTATCTAGTCCTCGAAAGATTGTTATTAAGTCAATAGTGAATATGAAGGGCATGAATGTAATTTTACGCAGGCTGCGTCCTGTGCCTATAAATAGATGAACAGTACTCCCGGACTGTTCCGGCTGACTTGTATTCGTTCGTGCGTCACACTTGGATTTTTGCCTTCTGTCAAGCCGAAGGTACAAATGAATTCAATATTACTTCTACTTATCCATGATAATAAAAAAAGAGATGTTAATAATATCATATGATTATTCATGTTGTTTCTCATATTTTATATACTTTGTCTCTTATCATTATACATACATATGTTGTGTTGATGAAGGTTCGTCCTTCATGACCTTCGTCCGAAAATCATTATATCCTTATGGAAATAATGCTTCAAAGGACGAACGGCAATAACCTTTAACCTATCTTAGTGTTGCCTTGTTCTTAATTCATAGCATTTGAGAACAAGTCCCCAACATTGGCGCCCACCTCCGGTGTACTCACTTCCACAACCTTCAATAAAGCATTGACCTTCGTTATGCCGCCGAAGAAGACAACAGCGCCAAGGGCTGCTGCACTGCAGCCACTGGACACAAATCAGGAGACTCTCTCTCTGCAAGAGGCTCGAAGTCAGAAGAGAAAGGCCACCAGTCCAACATTCTAGGAGGAGGAGGTGGACCAAGAGATCAGGGACATGGAAATCATCCACCAACAAGTGCAAAGAAAAAAAAGAGAAGATGGCTCGACTGGCTGATCTTCAAAGGAAGATCGATGAAGCTACTGAGAGGTGTGTCATCTTACTCAAGATGACCAAGACCGAAGGCCTCAATACAGGGAGCTTCATCAAGAGGGCTTATTCAATGAATATGGATGGTATGATGATTTTAATCATGATACCTTTACTTTTGATGATGCTTCTCCCTTGGAAGCAGAATTGCAGGCTATCTCATGGCCACAATCCTACAAGCCACCCCAGCTACCCATGTACGATAGGCACTCGGACCCAAAGAAATTTTTGATGAGTTATGAGGCAACAATATCCTCATACGGAGGCAATGCAGCTGTCATGGCAAAGTCCTTCGTCATGGCAGTCCGGAACGTAGCCCAGACATGGTATTCTTCTCTTTGGCCAGGGACAATCACGTCGTGGTAGAAGCTCAAGGAAATGCTGATTACCAGTTTCCAAGGCTTTCAAACGAAGCCAGTCACAGCTCAGGCTTTGTTCCAATGCATGCAAGACCATGATGAATATCTTCAGGCATATGTCCGAAGGTTCTTGTGGCTGAGAGCACAAGCGCCCATAGTGCCCAATGAAATTGTCATTGAGGCCATGATCAAGGGTCTTTGGCTAGGACCTATGGCTCAATACTTTGCCAGGAAGCCCCCACAAACTTTGGAGAAGCTGCTTCAGAAGATGGATGAGTATATCTGGGCTCACAACGACTTCCGCCAAAGAAGGGAGGAAGCTTACAGATTCTCTGAGATGACCAGGGGCTTCGGAGGAAGAATCCACCTGTAAACCCTGAATAATACCTTAAAAGTTTTAGCTAGCTCCTTATTATTTTGTAAGGGTAATAGTAGGTACTTTCACGACTTTAGTTATTTAAGAAATAATATTAGAGTATTTTAGTACGTGTTTTATTACAAATGCATGAATCTTTTAAATAATAATGGGATCCTTAACTATGGTATGAATCCCTCTTATTTAATACTTTGTATGTGGAAACATTCTAAAAGCTAAAGGGGTAAAATAACAAATAAATTTAGAATCGCATCATTTCGTATTTTCGTTTATGTATGTTTGGACTTAATACCACGTGGTTGGATTTAAATTTGAAAGGTAAAAAGAAACCCAAAATATAAAAAAAACAATTATAAAATCAAAATAACTATGCACATCATGCTGGAGTTTAGTGTGTGCACCTAATTAAATTTGAAAACAAAAAAACCAAATTTGGATTTGGATTCAAAATGGAAATACAAAATATAAAGGAAAAAAAATAAAGAGGAAAAACCCCTTGGCCCAGTCCCCACGCCGCCGGCCCAACTAGCTGGGCTTTGCTCGGCCCAACTCCCCACCTGGCGTAGCTCAGTTATTCCCTTGCGCCGTGGTCCACTGCCTGACTGGGCCCACCCGTCAGCTCTGTATCCTCCATCATCAGCCTTCGACTGCAACGGAGTTCGCTCGTGGGTGGAGCAAATCTTCTACCTCCGTGGCACCGTCGTTCGTTGGGCCACTCCTGTTGACCCCGCGCTGCCCGATTGTCTCGCCGCTGGGTGGGCCCGGAAGGTCGGACTTCCCTTCTACCCTGGGATTTGCGCGTACCTATGAACTACCCCGCTGAGCTCGTTGGGTTGTTGGAATCAGCCGTTCCTCTCGGCGCGGACTCACTCCATGCCTCTATAAAAGCACCTCTCCATCAGGCCACGAGCAATACGGTGAGTGGAGGGCCTCGTCGTCGGGCGGCGTATCGAGCAGAGCATTAGAGGGTGTTGCCGCCACCACTGATCTGCGTCCTCATTGTTGCTCTGGCCTCGACGATGGGTCCTGGGACATCGCCGTGAAGCATGGAAGCCGGGGACCTTCGAGTTGGTGGGGAATTGGCGACCGAGGGACAACATTGGTGGGCTGCCAACCATGAACGCCATTGGGGGACCGCCGTGCACCAGGGCGAAGGCTCTGCATTTCACGAATCATGGTAAGGAATCTCCGAATCAACTCGCCATGACCTATGCATCGTGTAGCGCGTTTCGTCCATGACGGTGGGGCATCGGAACCGCGCGTCGCAGTTCTCTGGCATGGACCGCCGCCGCAAGGGAGGCTCGGCGCCGCCGTGGTTCGGGCCTGCTGGGCAACTGGGAAAGGGACTCACCCGGAGCCGTCGGATATCGGATGAATGGCTCAGATTAGAATGAGTGGACACCGATTCAGTGGGTGGATCTGTGCCATTGATCTGGCCGGTGACGGATGAGATTAGAGCGGGGGAAATAATTCGTTAAGTCGATCTGGACCCTTGATCTCTGATCGCGCGGCCACCATTTGCCCATACCCCTTCGCGGGCAAAGTTTCAAATAGACCCCTTGGTTTCCTTCAAAAGAACCCGCCGTCCCCGCGGGGTAGATCTGTGTCTTGGGACTTTTCGCAAATTAACCCCTGCGCATTTCTGTAATTGAGGCCCAGTCCAGATAATTAATAAAACCAGAAAAGTCATTTAGAAAATAGTTTTTAGTACATATTTAAATGCAGGAACTTGTTTAATTTGTAGAAAAAGCATATGAACTCCAAATTGGTCCATTCCAGTTCCTAAATTTTCATAATATTATTGTCTATCCATTTGTACCACTGTTTTTACATGAAATACACATTAAAATTTATTTCTCACTTAACCCTATATTAAATGCATAAAATCTTTGGAAATTCATAACTTAAAATATATAACTCCAAAATTAATAATTCCAGTTCCTATGATCATATTTTAATGTCTAGTTTATTACTGTATATTCCATTTGCATGTTTGATGAGATGTTAAATTTTGCCTATACACTGTTTGTTTTTAATGCTACGACTAGCGTGAGGACACGTGTCACCTTAAGATCATCCTGGTACCTGGAATCACAAGTCCCAGGCAAGTTGTGCCCTTGATCACTTCTTTTCACCTACTCATGTTCTAATTAATCATAATGATCTGCATAGGTTAATTTTGATGGGACCCAATAGGTTACCCTAGTTTGTCTATCTTTATACCTTGTTTACCACTGAACTTTCTGGGTAGTACTTGCTAGTGCTATATGTGGTTTTGGGTATGAAGATTACACTATTCATGATTATACTTTTGTTATCAGTTGTTATTTATTGTTCATGATAAGATCATTATGCTAATTGGAACATGGAGAACCACCCGGGAAAACAGTGCTACCACAAGGGTGGAATGGGACGCCCTTGGCCGATTAATTAGGAAAGCTAGTGGAAGACTACCTTACCCGAAAGGGGCAAGGGCAGTAGGGGAGTGGTCAGTGTAGGGAGGCCCTCGGGAGGATTTTGCTGCGATGGCGGTCCTGCAAGGGATTCCTGCACTGGAACTTCCTATAAACTGTAGCGGGTTTTCTGAAGCTAGTGGAACTTCGTAAAGGCCTCGTAGTGTTACCCTGCCTCGCCTCCTCGGTAGAGGTGTATGGGATTGGCCGTCTCTTGGCAGATGGGTAACATGACTTGTGGGTAAAGATGCGCAACCTCTACAGAGTGTAAAACTGGTATACTAGCCGTGCTCACGGTCATGAGCAGCTCGGACACTCACATGATTAAATTATGGAACTTAAACTCAATTTGTCATATGCATTGCATCGCAGGTGATGTGGTTACTTTTGTTCTATTACTTAATTGGGTTTGGTATTTACTTATACTTAGTAACTGCTAATAAAATTTTGACCAACTTTAAAAGCAATGCTCAGCTCTAACCATCTCCTTTGGTAAGCCTTACACTTCACGTGAGCTCCCACCTTTGGCGAGTTCATGCACATTATTCCCCACAACTTGTTGAGCGATGAACGTATGTGAGCTCACTCTTGCTGTCTCACTTACCCCACAGGTCAAGAACAGGTACCGCAGGATGAGGCGCTTGGAGGATGCTGCGATGAGTTCGTGAGAGGTCTAGGTCGTCGTCTCCCAGTCAACTTTGGGTTGCTGGACCGTTGTCTCCTTATAATGCAATTATTTATTTTGTATAGAACTCCTGTTATATATAAAGATGTGACATTCGATCCTGTGCCATGATTCATCATATGTGTGAGACTTGATCCCAGCACACCTGGTGATTATGTTTACGCCCGAGTTTTGGACCCCTAAAATCCGGGTGTTACAGAAGTGGTATCAGAGGAATGTTGACTGTAGGACGAAACCTAGATAGAACTGGACAACCAATACTTACTTACCTTTGCTACTATGATTCATTCTAAACTTTTCTTAATCTTTTCTCATCTATTTCCGCTTTACTCTGATTATTCTTATCTTTCTTTCTAAAGACAAATGTGGATTTCACACTTTGAAATCCTGTGCTTAAAGTGACCTTAGGGATAGGAGACCCACTCTTAGGAACAAAATCAAAAGTATTTTTGTAAATATTTGTGTGCTTGAAAGTTTGTTCTTATGATACATGTCTGATTTGGATCTTTGATTGAGTGTGATGGGTTGTGGAGTAATGTCCACAATTACATCTGCATATACATATAGGGGAAAATATACTCATAAAAATAACTAGACAAACTAGATTATCTCTCATTAAAGTATCTAGCCTAACAATATCCATCTCATCTAAAAAGATTCTATCCTACACTCATAGATCCATCTCATCTCAAAAGATCATAACTTATCCTAATTAAAATATATTTAACTTAATAAGTCCATCATTGGCTTAAAAGATTCTCTCTTATCTCAATAGATTCATCTCACCTTGACATATTCGTCTTATCCTAACAACTTTGCTTATCTCATCCTAAAGTAACAACCAGGATCTAATCCAAATTAATGAGATCTTATCTAGTCATAACAATCTAACTCAGATCTGATCTAATAATCTAACCTAACGAAGTCTAACCGTAAGTTGAGCTAACCTAAGGTCAATCACTTAACTAGTTGATAGTGGTAAAATAAATGAGACTCTACCCCTATAAAACATATTTTTAACTTATTGCACTCTGCACTAAATTAAGAACGATAGACCAACTCATCCGTGAACAAATAACATGACCTACCTCACAGGCTACTTAGTACATTTGTCCTAAAAGCAAAGTAAAACTTTGTTCAACCCTACCTACCTCGTGTACCCCAGTTATCCTAACTACGTGTCCCTAATTCGGATAACAACTTCAAGAACGAAGATCGAAGATGATCGACCTCATCAATCAAGGAAGGATAAGAGTCACCGTCGAGGAAGGTAATCGTCAAGGATAAAAGTCAAACTAGATCTCTAGATGCATCAAGATCCACCATCCGGGATAGAAGTTTTTCTTGCCAAACCTTCTCTTATCCTAAGCTTTTCTAAATCTTACTTATTAGCTAAAACATAAAATGTGCATGTTTTCTAGCCACACTTGCTAATGAAGAGAAACTTTTGGGAGCAAACAAAAAGTTAAAAAAAAAGAAAAAAACTTTCTATACCCTTTTCTTACAAATCTCGGGGACGAGATTCTTTTTAAGGAGGGTAGGATTTGTAAACCCTGAATAATACCTTAAAAGTTTTAGCTAGCTCCTTATTATTTTGTAAGGGTAATAGTAGGTACTTTCACGACTTTAGTTATTTAAGAAATAATATTAGAGTATTTTAGTACGTGTTTTATTACAAATGCATGAATCTTTTAAATAATAATGGGATCCTTAACTATGGTATGAATCCCTCTTATTTAATACTTTGTATGTGGAAACATTCTAAAAGCTAAAGGGGTAAAATAACAAATAAATTTAGAATCGCATCATTTCGTATTTTCGTTTATGTATGTTTGGACTTAATACCACGTGGTTGGATTTAAATTTGAAAGGTAAAAAGAAACCCAAAATATAAAAAAAACAATTATAAAATCAAAATAACTATGCACATCATGCTGGAGTTTAGTGTGTGCACCTAATTAAATTTGAAAACAAAAAAACCAAATTTGGATTTGGATTCAAAATGGAAATACAAAATATAAAGGAAAAAAAATAAAGAGGAAAAACCCCTTGGCCCAGTCCCCACGCCGCCGGCCCAACTAGCTGGGCTTTGCTCGGCCCAACTCCCCACCTGGCGTAGCTCAGTTATTCCCTTGCGCCGTGGTCCACTGCCTGACTGGGCCCACCCGTCAACTCTGTATCCTCCATCATCAGCCTTCGACTGCAACGGAGTTCGCTCGTGGGTGGAGCAAATCTTCTACCTCCGTGGCACCGTCGTTCGTTGGGCCACTCCCGTTGACCCCGTGCTGCCCGATTGTCTCGCCGCTGGGTGGGCCCGGAAGGTCGGACTTCCCTTCTACCCTGGGATTTGCGCGTACCTATGAACTACCCCGCTGAGCTCGTTGGGTTGTTGGAATCAGCCGTTCCTCTCGGCGCGGACTCACTCCATGCCTCTATAAAAGCACCTCTCCATCAGGCCACGAGCAATACGGTGAGTGGAGGGCCTCGTCGTCGGGCGGCGTATCGAGCAGAGCATTAGAGGGTGTTGCCGCCACCACTGATCTGCGTCCTCATTGTTGCTCTGGCCTCGACGATGGGTCCTGGGACATCGCCGTGAAGCATGGAAGCCGGGGACCTTCGAGTTGGTGGGGAATTGGCGACCGAGGGACAACATTGGTGGGCTGCCAACCATGAACGCCATTGGGGGACCGCCGTGCACCAGGGCGAAGGCTCTGCATTTCACGAATCATGGTAAGGAATCTCCGAATCAACTCGCCATGACCTATGCATCGTGTAGCGCGTTTCGTCCATGACGGTGGGGCATCGGAACCGCGCGTCGCAGTTCTCTGGCATGGACCGCCGCCGCAAGGGAGGCTCGGCGCCGCCGTGGTTTGGGCCTGCTGGGCAACTGGGAAAGGGACTCGCCCGGAGCCGTCTGATATCGGATGAATGGCTCAGATTAGAATGAGTGGACACCGATTCAGTGGGTGGATCTGTGCCATTGATCTGGCCGGTGACGGATGAGATTAGAGCGGGGGAAATAATTCGTTAAGTCGATCTGGACCCTTGATCTCTGATCGCGCGGCCACCATTTGCCCATACCCCTTCGCGGGCAAAGTTTCAAATAGACCCCTTGGTTTCCTTCAAAAGAACCCGCCGCCGTCCCCGCGGGGTAGATCTGTGTCTTGGGACTTTTCGCGAATTAACCCCTACGCATTTCTGTAATTGAGGCCCAGTCCAGATAATTAATAAAACCAGAAAAGTCATTTAGAAAATAGTTTTTAGTACATATTTAAATGCAGGAACTTGTTTAATTTGTAGAAAAAGCATATGAACTCCAAATTGGTCCATTCCAGTTCCTAAATTTTCATAATATTATTGTCTATCCATTTGTACCACTGTTTTTACATGAAATACACATTAAAATTTATTTCTCACTTAACCCTATATTAAATGCATAAAATCTTTGGAAATTCATAACTTAAAATATATAACTCCAAAATTAATAATTCCAGTTCCTATGATCATATTTTAATGTCTAGTTTATTACTGTATATTCCATTTGCATGTTTGATGAGATGTTAAATTTTGCCTATACACTGTTTGTTTGTAATGCTACGACTAGCGTGAGGACACGTGTCACCTGAAGATCATCCTGGTACCTGGAATCTCAAGTCCCAGGCAAGTTGTGCCCTTGATCACTTCTTTTCACCTACTCATGTTCTAATTAATCATAATGATCTGCATAGGTTAATTTTGATGGGACCCAATAGGTTACCCTAGTTTGTCTATCTTTATACCTTGTTTACCACTGAACTTTCTGGGTAGTACTTGCTAGTGCTATATGTGGTTTTGGGTATGAAGATTACACTATTCATGATTATACTTTTGTTATCAGTTGTTATTTATTGTTCATGATAAGATCATTATGCTAATTGGAACATGGAGAACCACCCGGGAAAACAGTGCTACCACAAGGGTGGAATGGGACGCCCTTGGCCGATTAATTAGGAAAGCTAGTGGAAGACTACCTTACCCGAAAGGGGCAAGGGCAGTAGGGGAGTGGTCAGTGTAGGGAGGCCCTCAGGAGGATTTTGCTGCGATGGCGGTCCTGCAAGGGATTCCTGCACTGGAACTTCCTATAAACTGTAGCGGGTTTTCTGAAGCTAGTGGAACTTCGTAAAGGCCTCGTAGTGTTACCCTGCCTCGCCTCCTCGGTAGAGGTGTATGGGATTGGCCGTCTCTTGGCAGATGGGTAACATGACTTGTGGGTAAAGATGCGCAACCTCTACAGAGTGTAAAACTGGTATACTAGCCGTGCTCACGGTCATGAGCAGCTCGGACACTCACATGATTAAATTATGGAACTTAAACTCAATTTGTCATATGCATTGCATCGCAGGTGATGTGGTTACTTTTGTTCTATTACTTAATTGGGTTTGGTATTTACTTATACTTAGTAACTGCTAATAAAATTTTGACCAACTTTAAAAGCAATGCTCAGCTCTAACCATCTCCTTTGGTAAGCCTTACACTTCAGTGAGCTCCCACCTTTGGCGAGTTCATGCACATTATTCCCCACAACTTGTTGAGCGATGAACGTATGTGAGCTCACTCTTGCTGTCTCACTTACCCCACAGGTCAAGAACAGGTACCGCAGGATGAGGCGCTTGGAGGATGCTGCGATGAGTTCGTGAGAGGTCTAGGTCGTCGTCTCCCAGTCAACTTTGGGTTGCTGGACCGTTGTCTCCTTATAATGCAATTATTTATTTTGTATAGAACTCCTGTTATATATAAAGATGTGACATTCGATCCTGTGCCATGATTCATCATATGTGTGAGACTTGGTCCCAGCACACCTGGTGATTATGTTTACGCCCGGGTTTTGGACCCCTAAAATCCGGGTGTTACACCACCCTAGGCATGTCAGATTAATCCACAGCTCCAGTCAGAATGATGACAAAGGAAGCCAGCTTCAGAGGCCCCAATACACCTCACAGTCTTCGGGGCAGCAGCAAAGCTCCTTTAGGCCACCAGCTCCAAGGGGCAGAGGCGCCAGGGGCTTCGGAGGAAGATATGGGGATCAGCTCAGGAAAATCTATTGCCTATTCTGTGGTGAGGACAAGGGCCATACTACAAGAATGTGCCAAATCACTATCCAGAAGTAAAAGGAGATCGCAGAAGCCGCAGCTCTGCAGAATCAGCCGAAGCAGGTCTTACACACTGCTTCGTGCCATTCTCCCTACATACCAGAATATGTGGGCAATCATCCTCCAGCCTCTATTGCTTCGGCTAGCCATTCTCAGGCTTCTTGGCCTTAGCTTCCACCGCCACCACCACTGCAACCTACACATTCCTGAAGCCAGCAGCCAGAAGGGCACCAGCACTCTCAATAGCAACGCGAATTCAAGGAGGAATCCGAAGCTCGTATAGTCAACAGTATTGTGCCAGAATCAAAGCACATTTATTGAGCAATACCTTTCCTCTGAAATACTTTTATGTTCTATATCATTTTGTTTTTTAATAAGGAATAAACAATCTAAATCTAGTTTTAAGTTCTTGTAAGAATTTTTTGCTTCTATCGAGATGGAATATATCTTCTTCACAGACTTACGAAACCTAAAAATTGTCGAAGCTCAAAAGTCATTCCTAAGGGAGCGTAGCGTAAGTTTTGTCGAAGCTACAAAAAAGTCGTTCCTAAGGGAGCGCAGTGTAAGTTTTCTGCTCAAAAGTCGTTCCAAAGGGAATGCAAAGCCAAATACCGTCGAAATATAAGGCGAAGAAGTTCAAAAGTCATTCCTAAGTGGATGTAGAACTTATATCGCCGAAATAGAAGGCGAAGAAGTTCAAAAGACATTCCTAAGGGGATGCAGAACTTACACCGAAAAATAAACGGTGAAGCCGAAAAATAAACGGCAAAGAGATTCCAATCGTTCCTAAGGGAATGCAGAGATTGTGTGTTCCAGTGTGGGAGTCTGAGTATGTGTCCTCGGCATCATTATCATTTTGCATCATATCATCATATCATTTCGCATAGCATCACATCATACATCATATTGCATCAATGACACAAAAATGGAATACAGAGCCGATTTTTGGAAAATATTCTGTCGAAGTTACACGAAGTAAGCTTCGAATTACAGCCTCATCAGCCTACACGTAAAAGAGGGATCTCTCTTTGCGAAGCATGAATATCTTTATTTTTACGAACCATGGATTTTCTTTCTTCACGAAGCATGAAAAGAAGGGAAGGTATTTTTTCGCCGAAGGCTCAAAAACGGTATGTATGTAAGTTTCATGCATCGTAAAGAAATAAATTACAATAATTTACATATTCGATCCGAACTTATACACATCAAATATTACAGCTTCCTCATAATAAAGGCACAATGTTCATTCTAGTGTCTCTTGCATTGACCATTTAAATATTTTTACAGTAAAGTGCTAGTCTTCTTTCAGGACTTTCTCCGCAACTTCATGTAGCAATTTATTAACGACTTCGTCAACAATAGATTCAGCTATATTAATGATCTCCAGTGCTTCCTTCGTTTCTGGATCGGTCAGGGGATCGAATGGTTCCAGTGGCGGAGATAATTCAGCTAAAATGGGAAAAATTAATTAGTCCGAAGCCACAAGAACAAATGCCGAAGATGAACATCAAAAGATATTACCTATACGTCTTTCACGCTCTGCAGCTTCTTCAGCTTGTCTTGCTTCTATCCGGGCGTCATGGGTGTCTTTTTCACTTTTCTTTATAATTTCATGAGCCATCTCTCGGCCACCGTTCCCCCAGACATCATTATAGAATTTTCTGCCCATTAAAGTCGCTTCAGCTGAAGGATCCTTTGTGTCATCTATGGAGAAGGCAGCTTTGGATTGGGCCATGGTCTTGATGTGATCACATCCTGCCTTCTCCAAGATAGCCGAAATCCCCCGCGCACCAGAAAATGCACAGATATCACCGCGATCGCTCAAGATTTCTTCGAAGGTCTCGGCCTCTCCACTTATCCATTCAATAACACCTTCGGGGTCGCCTCGTATGAAGTTTTCTTCGGTAGAATAGGCACCCACGTTGGTGAAACTACCTTTTATTTTCTTTGCGCACTCCAAGGATTTTTCAAAGCATCTTTCCTTGGATGTGCGAAGTTCTTCAACATTTTTCTCTAAATAATTTTTCCAATATTCGTTGATATCTCGGTTAGCTTCTGCGAGTGCGCATTTTTCTTTAGCTTCCGCCAGCTGTTTACGAAGGTCTTCAATTTCAGTCTTTTGGATTTTGGCCTAAGCCTTGTAGCTAGCTTCGTCTTCTTTCACTTTGTTTACTAATGAAATTAAGATTTTGTCTTTTTCAAGACCTTCGTTTCTCAATTCGATCACCTCTAAGCGAAGGTTGTTTAGAGCCATCGTATAGCTTTCATCTTCAATATCTTTCTGAGCCCTAAGTGCATTGCTAAGAATTAAGCCCTACAAGAGGGGGACAAAACTAAGCATAGCACAAAAACATTTCATTATCAAAAAACAAAATTAGCTTTTGTACCTTTATGCTATTATATGCTAGACTGTCAGCAAGTTCGTCCTTTGATAAAATCGAAAGATCGTCTTCCAGCTTCGGGAACCCGATGCTTTTACTTATCTCCCGGCAAACAGATATTTCTTTGTTATCCGGGAGACAGTACAAAAAGTCTTCTTCGCCACTCCCATTAAACACTAGCGCCCCCTTCGGATATTTCAATCTTTGGGCATAGTGTTGTGCTTCTAACATCTCTTCTTGGGATAGTACCTTTCCCGAAGCATGACGAATAATGTAGTCAATACTTTTGTTTGAAGCTTCAGGAGCAGGAGCTTCGATTTTTTCAGTTGCAATCTGCTCTGTTGATTTTTCCTTGGGGTCAGCAGGCTCCATCTCGGTGGGCTCTAAAGGCCCAGCTTCGGTTTCAGCCTCAATTGTTACAGTTTCGACTTCTACCTGCTTAGTATCAGCTTTGGGTTGCGCTTTGGCAACTTCGGCAATTTTTCTTGGGGGAGGAGGACTCAAGGTTTTTGTTGTTTCTAACACAACATCTAGCACATTCGCCATCCTTCTCCTCTTAGGAGTTGCGATGGAACCCTTTTGCACCTTCAGCACTGTCGCCTCTATTGGAGGGCTCAAAATCTCTAGCATTTTTGTTATTTTTTCAATTTTAGGCCCTTCAGCCTTATCAGCCTTCGTCTCAACTAGCTCGACTGAAGGTGGCTTTGGTATCATAGCCGGCTCTTCAGTGCTCTGCGCAGACAGAACAGTTTCTTTTGTTTCGGCAGCTGAAGTGGCCCTTTCGCCAAATTCAGGTATCGCGACCGGTTCAATGTAATGCGGCCGGTGAGTCAGAACCTTCATCTTCTTGCCCTTCGGCTCAGCCGTGATTGCTGAAGCAGCAACTTTTCCCGAAGCAGCAATCTTTCTTTTTACTCCTTGCCCTCGTAGTGGGTAACAATAGTTAGAGTATACGAAGCCAATAACATCGAATACCCTGTTCAACCTTTTCTTATTCCGACCCCTGAAGGCTGTAGATAAGGCATTATCCTCAGTCTTGGAATATGACCCAAGTAACTCGTTGCTAGTAGTTTCAATGCACTTCAGCCAGTCATCATTTGGTTCATCAAACTTATCCCCAAACCTGAAGGTATACTTCAGCCGGACCAAACCACCTTCGCTAGAGTCAGTGATGGTCTCCTTCAGTATTTCCCAGCTTTCCACAAGCGGCCATACTCTGAACGCTATATGTTCTTGAATTAAATCGCTTGTGCTAATAAAGGAGCAAACGGTGCTGAAGGCCTTCTAACATGCTTCAGCGGCATCATCAATTTCCACTTTCGGACTTCGGAGGCCGAAGCGGGACTAGATGGGGCGCATAATGATTTCTTTAATATCTTCTCTTGCCTTTAAATCATTCTTCACATAAAACCACTCTTCCATCCAGGCTCTAGGCCATCTCTTCCGAAACATTGGCACGGAGTGGCTTGCGTTAGGGCGAGCAATAAATCCATAACAACCGAAGTTGTTGTGGTACTATTCTTTGCCAGTAGCTTTCGTCTCATATAAGAGTTTGTGCATACTATAGAAGCACTTCGCGCTTGGCTCTAGCCCCTGGCTCCTCACAGCCCAGACAAAGAGCCCCATCCTTAGTACGGCTTCGGGGGTGATCTGATGGAGGAAGATCTGGTAGGTCTTCAACATTTCAACTACAAACTTGCTCAAAGGGAACCGAAGTCTAGCCTTGAAGAACCTTCGGTAAATAACAACTTCATTTTCCTCAGGGGCAGGGGCGGTGTTGTCTCCGTCGACTCTCACGATGGACATGTCTCGAAAGTACCTTCCTCTCATGTTTTCATCGTTGATTTTCCGAAGACTGTATGGCTTGGCCGCTAGGGTCGATCTTCAGAATCTTCGTCTCCACTTTCCACATCATAGCTATCGCTGTCACCAGTATCTTCAGATAAACCTTCCAGTATCTCTTTAGTAATCTTCTCTGTGTTTGTCTTTGCCATCGATTCAATAAACCCAACAATATAAGGATCCACAACCTTTTTCTCCTCAAACAGCTTCGTCTCTTCATTCAGCTTCATCTCCGAAACAACCTTCTTCTCCTTGGTCATTTTTTCCTTAGACATGGTGAAAACACGACTTTAAACTGAAGCTCAAGAAGCTTGAAAATCTAGCGAGAGCTAGTAAGCAAGAGCTAAAAGTTTGAGAAAAATAATTCAAATGGCAGAACAGTGTATCAAATGATGCCGGTATGAGTTCATATTTATATGCCCAGTATGCTACAACTTTGAGGGGCCCATCTGTCATTGATTGTTGCTATTCTAGCAAAGGGAAGGTGTTTTTCGGACCTTTGGCTTAAGGCCTTCGTTCACGTCGCAGTCTGAATTCGTTATTATAACAAATTAATACTGCGAGGGGCTACTGTTGGGGGCCTTCGTCTTCCAAAGGTCCTCAAAAACATGGTTAACAATGTTTCCCAAGTATAATGTATGAACAGGAACCTTTGGACTCAGGACGAAGCTGTGCACAATATGGAAAGTAGGATCGAAACGAAGGTCGAACCAGCGCCGAAGCTGCGCGCAAGGAAGCTTCGGCTCAATAGCAGAAAGAGGAACCGACTTAAGGAGGAAAATGCTATCTAGTCCTCGAAAGATTGTTATTAAGTCAATAGTGAATATGAAGGGCATGAATGTAATTTTACGCCTATAAATAGATGAACAGTACTCCCGTACTGTTCAGGCTAACTTGTATTCGTTCGTGCGTCACACTTGGATTTTTGCCTTCTGTCAAGCCGAAGGTACAAATGTAATTCAATATTACTTCTGCTTATCCATGATGTCGGGTACCGTAATTAGGGGTACCCCCAACACTCCTAAACACGGCTGGAAAACGTCTTCAGGACAAACCATAAAGACTGATAAGCACGGTTCAAGTCGAGGCCTCGTCTGCCAAGGGACCCGATCTCGCCTCGCCCGAGCCCAGCCTCGGGTAGGAACAGTAGTCCCGGGCGGATTCACGCCTTGCCCGAGGGCCTCCACAGGCGGTGGGCACGCCCTCGGCTCGCCCGAAGCCAAGCTCGGGCAAACTTTGTCGTGCAGCGACCTCGGCCAAATCGCCTTACCAACTGACCGTATCACATGCGCATTTAATGCGGGGACCGCCTGACACCTTATCCTGACACGCGCGCCTCAGTCGGCAAGGTCGAAGTGACCGCAGTCACTTCGCCCTTTCACTGACCGTTCTGACAGGAAAACAGCACTGTTCGCCCCGCTCCGGCAACTGTGCCAACCACCAGGGAAAGACTAACAACAGTCATGGTCTTTCCCGAGTTCGGCCTCGGGCGCAACAGGGAGCTCCGCCTCGCCCGACCCCAGGCCTCGGCCTCAGCTTCGGCCTCGGGAGAAGGTCTCCGCCTCGCCCGACCCCGACCTTGGCCTCAGGAGAAGGACTCCGCCTCGCCCGACCTTGGCCTTAGGAGAAGGACTCCACCTCGCCTGACCTCGGCCTCGGACCGACTACGCTACAGGGGATACATCATTACCCTACCTCTAGCTAGCCGCTTTAGGCTACGAAGGAACAAGACCGGAGTCACATCTAGATTACTCCGGCAACAGGTAATGATGGTTCCTCGCATGCTCCCACGACGTCAACAATCCACAAGCTCTCTACAAAAGCAAGGAAATGTTAGCAGGATCCAAGCCGCACCGCCAGCTACGCTTCATACAGGGCTCAAGCACATCTTCACCGGACACGCTAGCACATTGCTACACCCCCATTGTACAGCTGGACCATCTCCTTGTATCTATAAAAGCGGATGTCCAGGGCCTTCCTAGGGAGAAGGGAGAAAAAGGAGAGAGAGAGAGAGAGGAGGGGGGCGAACACGGGCAGCAAGACCAACGGAGACGGACACACCCAAACGTCGAGCTCCACCCCGCAACACTAGACTCCCCAGGAGGCCTAGAGCCCGTTCCCTCTCTCGCTCAGCTTGTAACCCCTACTGCAAGCATGCCCGGTGCAAGATAATATAAGTCTCATTCCCCACTTGTGTTCCATCTTGCATCAACCCATCTAGACAGGGGCACACGGCACAAAATTCACTAGTCGGTCCGGTTGAGGGTCCCCTAGGTCCGAAACACCGACAGTTAGCGCGCCAGGTAGGGGCTCGCTGCGTGTTAACAATACTTTCTCGTTGAGTTCCAGATGGACAATCTTCAGCAGCCTCTTCAGCCCGGGACGGTGCTCCGCTTCGGAAGTCTCGAGTTTATGTCCCCCGACGGTGGCTACGACATGGTACTGCTCCCTCCGCAGCACGACAACAACAACGGTCGTCGGCTCGCCCACCGGAGACGAACTCGGCGACGGCATCTCCCCGTTGCAGAAGAACACTCGGGTCAACCCTGCCACCCTCCTTGCTGGAGGAGACGGAGATGGGGCAAACATGGCCAAGCGGGAGGCAGCACCTCGATGGCTGTCGGACCAGAGCGAGTCGACGACACCGACACCCCTGCGGGGGACATGTCGGGTGTTATCCTCGCACCTGAGACAACGATGGGTGTCGCCTCCCAGCAAAACGCCAGCCCCAGGCGGACTGATGATGCCGGCACCCTTGCGAGGGACTTGTCGGGCATTAGTCTCGCACCTGAGATAATGACTGTTGGGGGCTTGTTCTCAAATGCTAAGAATTAAGAACAAGGCAACATAGAAAATGTTAAGGGTTAAAGTCCTTCGTCCTCCAAGACAGTATATCCTTTCGGGATATAAGGAATTTCGGACGAAGGTTACGAAGGACGTACCTTCGTAAACATAATAGCAAGGAACGAAGTATTCATACAGATCATAAGGTATGAAATAAACATTTAAATATTATCATAGAATCATTTCCATTTTTATTATCATGAACGAATATAAATGACTTCGAATTAAAAATGTACCTTTGGTCCTGAGGAAAGCAAAAGTACAGGTGTGATGCGAAAGCAAATGGCAGGTTCGCGTGAACAGTACAGAGGTACTGTTCATCTATTTATAGATACAGGTCACAGCCTGTGACAAATTACAATTATGCCTCTTACAAAAGTTTACAACATTGACTCAGACCTCTATGGATAAAAAGGTCATTCTATCTCTATGTCGGTTTGTAACGCCGAAGCTCCATGAAAAGGAACCTTCGGCCATCTCCTGGGGACAACTTCAGCCGAAGCTGCTTCTTCGTGCAAGACCTTCGGCGCAACGAAGCATGACCCCAACAGTAGCCCCTTTCGCGGTGCTAGATCGTTTTTCGTAACGAGCTTGACCCGTGAAAAAAGCCTCTTCAGCTTCGGGAAGCCGAAGGTCCAAAAAACACCTTCCCTGAGCTCGTTGCTGAGAAACGATCCGGTTTCCGAGCGCGTGCCAGGCCCACCTTGCAGAGTTACTGTTTGATCTTTTGTGGTCCACTGCACAGCGAGTACAAGTGACTGCCCGCCTGGTGTAAAAATCCTGCCGCTTCGCCTTCTTACCTGCAGCACTATATAAACAGACGAGTAGGTGTGAAGTTACCACAGCATTCATTGCTATTTGCACTGTTTTGCTGCCAAAATTTTTAACTATAGCCGAAGCTTGATTCTCAAAATCGAACGAAGGTCCATCTCGACGTCTGCTTCGTTAGAAAGAAAGGCTTCGGGAGAAAAGGAAAAAGAAAAAGTATCTAACTTCCCCAAATTCAGAATCAAATGGCCAGAGTACGATCTACTGCCAGAGTTGCACGTGAAGGAGACGAAGCCGAAGGTTCGAATACTGTGCCCATCTCCGAAGCGATGCAGCGTTCCGGACTGGTGACTGCGGAAGAAATGCCTGCTGCTGAAGCAAACCCGACAACTGCCGAAGGAGAAGAAGAAAACATTGAAGGGACTGATCCCAAAGATGACTACCGTATTGCCATGCCCAGCAAGCCCAGTCACCTAGATTTCGGAAAGTCGACTGTTTCAAAGGCTGATCTTTCCAAGATGGTGAAAGCAGGTTATTTCAGTGAAAATCAGAAGAAGCTACTTCGCTTCGGGGGAGAAGAAACCACCCCGAAGCCAGAGAAGGACGAGATTGTCATCTTCAAGAGCTTTTTAAAGGCTGGGCTGAGATTCCCTCTTCACGAGATTATTGCGGAGATACTGAAGAGGTTTGGTATCTACCTTCACCAGTTAACTCCTAACGCTATCGTTAGGCTTAGCGTTTATATTTGGGCCCTCCGAAGCCAAGCAGTGGAGCCATTTGCCGACAGTTTCTGTCGAGTTCATGAGTTACATTATCAAACAAAGGCCAGAAAAGATGGGCTACATGATAACTTCGGTTGCTACAATTTTGCCTACCGGAAAACCGCAAAGTTTCCTGTAATCAGCTACCGAAGCAAATGGCCGGCAGGCTGGAAATCAGAATGGTTCTATGTCAAGGTTGATGACGACAAGGAGAAGCTTGTGCAAAGTCCACTCGAGCTGATCTTCGGAGAAACCCGACCCCGCTGCAACATGACACCAGAGGGTCAAACACAACAGGCAATGGATGAATTCAGAATTATTGCAGAGCATATCGGTACCAGGGATCTGGTTCAAGAATTCTTGGCATTCAGAGTCTTCCCTACTCTGAAAGAATGGGAAATGCCAAAGTTAAAGGGGGAGAAGAAGGAGGGGGAACTTGTCCGGCTTCCTTATCACTTCAAATTCAAGAAATACTTTAAGAAGCCCTGCCAAGAGTGGCTGGACACAGTTGAGGTGATGTGTAATGAAATTCTTGGAAATTATTCAAAAAAAGAAGATCAACTGATGACAGCAGCCTTCGGCACCCGTCCGAAGCGAAGGCTGAACCGAGTGCTTGATGCCCTGGGCTTCGAGTACCCTGACTATGAGCAGTTGAGCAAGGGTGCTGAGGGCCAAAAAAGAAAAAGAGTGGCCGAAACTCTGAACAAAGATGAAGAAAGACCAGCAAAAGAGAAGAAAATTCCCAAGAAAAGAAAAATATCAACTCCGAAGCGAAAATTATCTGAAGAAGAGGGGACCCCCACACCACCTTCTACCAGCGACGTGGAGGAAATTTTAAAGGTAATGACTGAACCCGTGCCCACGAAGCTAAGTCCATTAGGGCCTCAACTGACGAAGCTTTTTCGAAAGGTGGAAGAGCCGGAACAAACGAAGATAACCAAACCAAAGCGGCAAAGAATTATTGCAGTGACCGAAGTTATCGATAAGACGCCGCCGAGGGCGTCAATTCAGAAAACGGCAGGTGCTGAAGACACAACAAACGTCGAAGTCGCACCTTCGGAGGTCGCGGCTACCGAAGCCGCTACAGCCGAAGATGTGAACTTAGAAACTACCATTGAGGACATCGACAAAATTTTGCAAGACATGGCTGCAGAAGAAGCTGCCACTGCTGCTGAAAAAACCATGGCCACAGTGCCTGGGAAGGGGAAAGAAATAGCCGAAGACACTTCGGACGACGAAGCCTACACATTTCAAAATTTAGTTGGGCAAAAGCTGACGAAGGCCGAAATAGGAGAGCTCAAGGAATATGCCAAATCTTGCGGATACAAGCCAGGAGCTCTTCTATTTGGAGGCATTGATGATGAAAAATTGGGCTGCATTCGTGATCAGGCTGGGGCTAAGGTCATCGGTACTCTATCAAAGAGTATCGGTTTTCCGAAGCTAGAAACAGATATCAGCCGCTACCGACGACAACATATCGTCGGCAGCTTATTTTATTCCAATTTCAAGGTAAACAACCTTTTCTCTGGCTTTTATTGTTTTTAATAATGAAAATGTTACTAACGAAGGTTGTTTCTGTGCAGAGCATGCTACTGAGCAAAGCTCTGAAGATGCAACAAGATCTAGAAGATAAGAAACACGAAGCTATAATTGAAAATCTAGAGAACAAGATAAAAGAGCAATCAGCCATTATTGAAAAGAAAGACTTTGAACTCCAATCAACTGAAGGCTTGCTGGCAGAGACTGAAGCTAAAGTATCAGAATTGAATTCGAAGCTTATCTACCAATCAAAACAATTTGAACAGGAGAAGCTAGAGCTCAATTCGAAACTTGAAGCCGAAGTCCAGACCAACTCAGACTTGAAGAAATCACTAACAAGCCTTCAAGACAAGTGCTTGAAATTTAGCAGTAATTGTATTGAACGATTAAAAAAGATCTTTTACTCTGTTGGAGCCAGCAGCGGGAAGTTTAACCCTTCAGCGGAAAATTTACCAAAAGCCTTCGATCATATTGAAGCTGAAATTGAAGAACTTGACGAAGTTATAGCCGGGCACGGTGACTTCTGTGCCTGGGTAGCTTCTCGGGGTACCGCTGCTGCGTTCCTAAAAGCCGGCTGCGAGCATGGAAAAGTCGTCAACAGGCCCAACTTCACCCTGTCTCCATCAATTCTGGATGATATTCCTGACCTCGCCCGAAGCATCTCAAATAGATTTATAAAAATGATATGGACAAAAGGCGGGCGAGAGAAAGCTGGAGACGAAGCTCGAAGTCATCTTGATCCAGTAAGAAATCATACTTTGTACTTACCTTCTCCTTCACGCTTGATTTTTACTCGCAATACCTTGATTCATGTAGGATGACGAAGGTGAAGATGATGCTTAAAATATGTTGCCGAAGCTGTCGCCGAAGCTGAAGCTTAGTGGAGACTAGTAGGAGTATACCATGGAAAAAACTCAGGATACTCTTGTAGCAACTTTTGTAAATACAATTAAACTGTTCTCAAGGAACTTTGTTCATACCTTGTAATATATTCTTACCCTTCTACTGAGTCGCTTTGATGTGGACGAAATTAGTATTTTGAGCCGAAGGCGAAAAAACACCTTCCCTTCTTTTCGTACACAACGAAGCATAGAAGACCACTTCTTTTTGCCGAAGCTTTTCTTTTTTGTACGTAACGAATCATAAAAGACCACTTTAAAAGACCACTTCTTCTGTTTGCCGAAGCAACCACTTATGTACACAAATGCTATGAATGAATGCTTATGCATGCAAATGCTATGATGTAATGTAATGTGCGAATGAATGTCCAAAACATATGTCCGAAGCCACACTCTCAGCCATTATTTCCTTAGAAACAACCACACATCAGCTCTGCATTCCCTTAGGAACGACTTTGGAGCTTCTTCGCCTTTTACTTAGGCAGTATCAGCGTTGACTTTTCGCTGTAAGCTCTGCATCCCCTTAGGGACGTCTTTGGAGCTTCTTCGCCTTTTACTTTTGGCGGAATCAGAGCTCTGCATCCCCTTAGGGACGTCTTTGGAGCTTCTTCGCCTTTTACTTTCGGCGGAATCAGAGCTCTGCATCCCCTTAGGGACGTCTTTGGAGCTTCTTCTCTTTTTTTTTCAGTTTCGGCACTCGATGGTGCGTTCTCAGCTTTTACATTTACATTCTTTGGGGGATTTTGCTCTTATAAAACTAAAAAGGAAATTACAGATGATGGCCCCATTAAAAACCTTTCTCCCCCTTTAGAAAGGAAAAGGGTGCCATGAAAAAGAAAAGAAAAAACATAAAAAGTTACATCAAGTTATACATAATATCGCCGAAGCTCATCCGCATTCCAAGATTTTGGAATTTCGTTGCCATCCATGTCCTTCAATCTGTAGGAACCAGGCCTTGACGAAGATGCTACTAAGAAAGGCCCTTCCCATTTCAATTGTAACTTGCCCACTGTATCTGGGTTGGCCACTCTCCGAAGCACCAAGTGTCCCGGCTCAATATTTTTTAGCCGGACCTTTCTATCTCGCCATTTAACTGTTTCAGCCTGGTATTTATTGATGTTTTCCACGGCTTGAAGTCTGATTCCTTCTAAAGCATCTTTTTCCACAAGACAATCATCTTCAGGACTTGATTCTGCCGAAGCTACTACTCTTATTGATCCAGCTTTGGCTTCTTCCGGAGTTATTGCTTCGTCACCGAATAATAACTTGAATGGGGTAAAGCCTGTAGACCTTGATGCTGTTGTATTGTGGCTCCACACCACTTTGGTTAACTGATCTGGCCACTTTCCCCTGGGTTGATTGAAGATTAACTTCATTATTCCTGTCATTATAATGCCGTTGGCCCTTTCAACGAGCCCATTCGACTCCGGATGCCTGACTGATGCAAAATGGATCTTCGTTCCAATTTGATCACAGAAATTTCTGAAAGCTTCGGAGTCGAACTGCGTTCCATTATCTACAGTGATGGCCTTCGGTACTCCGAAACGACAGACAATGTTCTGCCAGAAAAACTTTTGGACAGTGGCCGAAGTTATTGTGGCTAATGGCTTCGCCTCAATCCATTTAGAAAAATACTCCACAGCCACTATAACATATTTTAGATTCCCCTGAGCCGGTGGTAATGGACCTAACAAATCAAGGCCCCACCTTTGCAATGGCCAGATGGGTTGTATCAGCTGGGTCAAAGACGAAGGTTGCTTTTGATCTCTTGCACATTTCTGGCAACCTTCGCACTTTTGAACTAATTCCGCTGCATCCGAAGCTGCCTTCGGCCAATAAAACCCTTGGCGGAAAACTTTTCCAAGTAACGGCCTAGATCCGATGTGGGATCCACACAGGCCTGCATGTATCTCTTTCATTAACTCTATACCTTCGGTTCTAGACAAGCACTTGAGCAGCGGGGCACAAACTCCATGTTTGTATAGTTCCCCTTCTATCATGACATACGGACGAGCTCTTGCCTCTATTCTTTTATTGTAAGCTTCGTCATCTGATAGGAAGTTACCCTGAAGGTAAGAGATTATTTCAGTTCTCCAATCTTCGCTGTAAACAGGAGAAATGTTGAGGACTGCTCTTTCAAGGAGCTCTACTGAAGGTGCCTTTATTGTTTCGAAGAACACATCCGAAGGTAACGGCAGCCCCTATGCTGCAGACTTGGCTAGCAAATCAGCATGCTCATTTTGCCCTCGAGGGATATTCTTGACAGAAAATCCTTCGAAGGAAGCTTCGATCCTTCGGACCGTGTCTAGGTATTTTTCAAGCTTCGGGTCTTTAGCCTTGCAACTTTTGTCAATATGACCCGAAACAACCTGGGAATCAGTTTTAAGAATCGCCCCTCTGATTCCCATTGCCTTTAGTTTCCGAAGACCCAGGAGCAGGGCTTCGTACTCAGTAATATTATTTGTGCAGCTGAAGTCAAGTCTTGCTGCATAACAAGTTTTAACCTTGGATGGTGAGACCAACACAGCAGCTGCACCTGCTCCGAAGGTTCCCCAAGAGCCATCACAAAACACTATCCATACTTCGGCATCTTTATTTGCTTCTTCATCCTGAGCCCCTGGCGTCCAGTCGGCAATGAAATCTGCCAATGCTTGAGACTGGATCGAGGATCTATGCACATAATCAATGTAAAATTCATTGAGCTCCGCAGCCCATTTTCCAATCCGTCCAGTAGCTTCTCTATTTCTCATGATATCCTTCAACGGCTGCGAAGAAGGAACAATAATGTTGTATGCCTGAAAATAATGCCGAAGCTTCCTGGATGCCATTAAAACGGCATACAATACCTTCTCCAGCTCTGTATAATTTTTCTTTGAGACACTAAGGACCTCAGATACAAAATACACTGGAACTTGCTTCTTGACTTGGCCATCAAGCTTCTCCTGGACAAGTGCCGCACTTACTGCTGAGTGCGAAGCTGCCACATATAACAACAGAGGAGCCCCTGGCGTTGGTGGAGTTAATGTTGTGAGATCTATCAAGTATTGCTTCAGCTCTTCGAAGGCTTTTTGTTGACTTGGGCCCCATTGAAAGACTTCAGCTGACTTCAGCACCTCGAAAAATGGTAAGTTTCTTTCTGCTGATCTGGATATAAATCTGTTGAGAGATGCCAGCCTTCCTGTCAATCTTTGGGCTCCCTTTCTTGTGGTTGGTGGCTCCATTCGAAGTATAGCTTCGATTTTATTTGGATTAGCTTCGATTCCCTTTGTTGAAACCAAGCATCCAAGAAATTTACCCTTCTTTACTCCGAAGACACATTTTTCTGGATTCAGCTTCAGACCAGCTTGTCTGAAGCTGGCGAAGGTCTCCTGCAGATCAGCAATATGATTTTCCTGCTTCGTGCTTTTTACGAAAATGTCATCAACATAGGTCAACACATTTCTGCCTATCTGAGACTGGAGAACCTTCGCAGTCATTCTGCTGAAACTCCCTCCAGCATTCTTGAGCCCCTCAGGCATCCGAAGATAGCAATATGTGCCACTTGGGGTTATGAAGCTAGTTTTCGGCTCATCTTCCTTCTTCATCCAAATTTGATGATAGCCTGAGTAGCAGTCTAGGAGACTCATGAGCTCTGAAGAAGCTGCTGCATCGACTAAAGAGTCTATCCTTGGCAGCGGGAATTCGTCCTTCGGACAAGCCTTGTTGAGATCTGTGAAATCGATACACATTCTCCACTTGCCATTGGCCTTCTTCACCATAACAGTGTTAGCTAGCCACTCTGGATACTTCACTTCTCTGATAACTCCTGCACTGAGGAGTCTTTTTACTTCATTGCGAGCCCCTTCGGCCTTGTCATCAGACATTTTCCGAAGCCTCTGCTTTCGGGGTCTGAAGGATGGGTCAACATTGAGCGAATGTTCAATAACATCCCGATTTACTCCACAGAGATCATTGGCTGACCATGCAAAAACATCTTTGTTGTTGAATAAAAACCTTATCAAGGTTTTCTCCTGGTCTTCAGATAATTGCGAGCCCAACAGCACCTTCTGCTCTGCTATATCCTCACACAATAGCATGGGCTTCGGCTGATCTGCTGAAGCTGCTTTCTCCCTTCTAAATTTGTACTGTTCACAAGCTTCAGCTCCATCTATGTTATGGATTGCTTTGGAATCAGTCCAGCTTCCTTCGGCCCTTCTAGCAGCTTCCTGGCTTCCATGAATAGCAATAGGCCCTTGGTCCGAAGGTATCTTCATGCAAAGATAAGCTGGGTGAGGAATTGCTTCGAAGGCATTAAGAGTACCGCGACCAATGATAGCATTGTAAGGATACTCCATGTCAACAATATCAAACACAATTTGCTCAGTCCTTGTGTTGTTAACAAATCCGAAGGTTACCGGCATGGTAATCTTCCCAAGTGCTACAATTTGCCGCCCTCCGAAGCCACAAAGAGGGTGCGTAGCATCATGAATCTTGTCTTCAGGCTCCTGCATTTGTCTGAAGGCCTTAGCAAATATAATATCAGCTGCACTGCCTGTATCAACTAGGACATTGTGGACCAGAAATCCTTTGATCACGCAAGAGATGACCATGGCATCATTGTGAGGATAATCCTTAAGCTGAAGGTCTTCCTGAGAGAAAGTAACTGGAATGTGGGACCATTTTGACTTGATGAAGGGTCCCTGCACTCCAACATGCTGCACCCTTCTCTGAGCCTCCTTCTTCTGCTTCTTGTTAACCGGCTCTGAGCAAGAACCGCCTGTTATCGGGAGCACTAGCTTCGAAGCCGAAGCAGCTCCAGCTTGATTGTTGAACGAAGCCATCAGCTCAGAAAAGTGGAAGTGAGTTCACCGGAGGTGGGCGCCAATGTTGGGGGCTTGTTCTCAAATGCTAAGAATTAAGAACAAGGCAACATAGAAAATGTTAAGGGTTAAAGTCCTTCGTCCTCCAAGACATTATATCCTTTCGGGATATAAGGAATTTCGGACGAAGGTTACGAAGGACGTACCTTCGTAAACATAATAGCAAGGAACGAAGTATTCATACAGATCATAAGGTATGAAATAAACATTTAAATATTATCATAGAATCATTTCCATTTTTATTATCATGAACGAATATAAATGACTTCGAATTAAAAATGTACCTTTGGTCCTGAGGAAAGCAAAAGTACAGGTGTGATGCGAAAGCAAATGGCAGGTTCGCGTGAACAGTACAGAGGTACTGTTCATCTATTTATAGATACAGGTCACAGCCTGTGACAAATTACAATTATGCCTCTTACAAAAGTTTACAACATTGACTCAGACCTCTATGGATAAAAAGGTCATTCTATCTCTATGTCGGTTTGTAACGCCGAAGCTCCATGAAAAGGAACCTTCGGCCATCTCCTGGGGACAACTTCAGCCGAAGCTGCTTCTTCGTGCAAGACCTTCGGCGCAACGAAGCATGACCCCAACAATGACACATTCCACCTCCAATGCAACTTCACCGCCGTCTACCAACCAACAGGTACCTTCAGTTTTCCATCTCGTTCCCTTTAGATTCAGCTTCGACCCACCAAGCGACCCCGCTTCGGTGAGCGCTTTTGTGAGGGCATATCCTGACCTTCCGGGGTACCATATGTGGTCAACTTGGGACCGACTGACGGCCGTCTCAACCTCCGGACCCGCAAGTTCCAAGGAAGAGGAAGACCCTGACGTCAGTTGGGATTTCTCTGGACTCCGTGATCCTAGTGCCATGCGTGACTTCATGTCCGCATGTGACCACTGCCTCTCCGGCTGCTCTGATGATGGCCACAGCCTCGACGACGAGGGTTGCGACCCAACTCGCGAGTGCTTCCACATCGATCAGGAAGATCACGACGGAGAAAACCACCTCGGCATGCCAGGAAATGACGGCGCCCTTGCACCTGCGTCTCGCGTTGAGATCCCGCGGGAGCTAGCTGTGGCCCAGGTCCCTACAGGGGGTCAGGGCTCACAGCTTGAGCAACTCCGCGAGATGCAGGCCAAACTTGACGAAGAAACGGGGCAACTTGTGCAGCTCTGGCAAAACCTCAAGCAAGAGTGGGCAGGCCAAGCGCTCGCCGGAGGAGCGCGTCATCGGGCCCGGGACATCCAGCGCCGCATTATTGACGATGCCAGGGCAATGCCGCCCCCGGCCATCAGCGGGGCCGGCCAGGACCTGGCTGTAGCAGCGGTATTGCTTCGAACGATGCTGGAGCCATCCACCACCGAAGGGCGACGTATCCAGGGCGAACTCAAGAACCTCCTAGAAAACGCCGCAGCCCGACGAGCCGAGAGCTCTGCCTCCCGAAGGCGAGGGTGCCCCTCGGTACATCACGTGGCGTCCTCCTGACACACGCGCGAGGCCTCGGTCCACACCAAGCCTACAAGAGACGAGACACTTGCAGCCAGGGATCGCCTCGGCGACGATCGACACCGCCGTGACCATCGAGCCCGCCTCGAGGAGAAGGTGCACCGAGGTTACCACCCCAGACACGGGGGACGCTACGACAGTGAGGAGGATCGGAGCCCCTCACCCGAACCACCAGGCCCACGGGTCTTCAGTCGAGCCATACGACGTGCGCCGTTCCCAGCCCGGTTCTGGGCCCTGACTACCATCACCAAGTACTCAGGGGAGACAAGGCCAGAGTTGTGGCTCACGGATTACCGACTGGCGTGCCAGTTGGGAGGGACGGACGACGACAACCTCATCATCTGCAACCTCCCCCTTTTTCTCTCTAACGCTGCCCGGGCCTGGCTGGAGCATCTGCCCCCTACGCAGATCTTCGGCTGGGACGACCTAGTCAAGGCCTTCGCGGGAAATTTCCAAGGTACGTACGTGCGCCCTAGGAACTCATGGGACCTCCAGAGCTGCCGCCAGCAGCCCGGGGAATCCCTGCGAGAGTACATCCGGTGGTTTTCAAAGCAGCGCACCGAGTTGCCCAACATCACCGACTCAGACGTCATCGGGGCTTTCCTCGTCGGCACCACTTGCCGGGACCTGGTGAGCAAACTGGGGCACAAGACTCCCACCAAGGCGAGTGAATTGATGGACATAGCCACCAAGTTCGCCTCTAGCCAGGAGGTGGTCGAAGCCATCTTCTGGAAGGACAAGCAGCCTTAGGGAAGGCAGAAGGAAGACAACCTCGAGGCATCCGTCCAGCATGGCGCAAAGAAGAAGACCAGGAAGAAGGCACAAGCGAAGCGCAACGCCGTTGACGCGGACCTCGTCGCCGCTGCCGAGCACAGGAATCCTCAGAAGCCTCCCGGAGGGGCCAACGTGTTTGACAAGATGCTAAAGGAGTCGTGCCCCTATCACAGGGCTCACGTCAAGCACACCCTTGAAGAGTGTGACATGCTCCGGCACTACTTCAACAAGGTAGGATCCTCGGCGGGGGACAACAAGGACCAAGGCAACAACAAGAAGGGAGGTGACAAGGAAGAGGAGTTCTCGGAGGTTCACAACTGCTTCATGATCTACGGCGGACAGGTGGCGAACGCCTCGGCTCGACACCGCAAGCAGGAGCGTCGGGAGGTCTGCTCGGTGAAGGTAGCAACGCCAGTCTACCTAGACTGGTCCGACAAGCCCATCACCTTCGACCAAGGCGACCACCCCGACTACGTGCCGAGCCTAGGAAGGTACCCGCTTATCGTTGACCCAATCATCAGCAACGTTAGGCTCTCCAAGGTCCTCATGGACGGAGGCAGCAGCCTCAACATCATCTACATCGAGACCCTAGAGCTCTTGGGGGTTGATCGGTCTGAGATCCGGGCTGGTGCAGCACCCTTCCACGGGATTGCACCCGAAAAGCGTATCCTGACCCTCGGACAGATTGACTTGCCCGTCTGCTTCAGAACTCCCTCCAACTTCCGAAAGGAAACCCTCACCTTCGAGGTAGTTGGGTTCCGAGGGACCTATCACGCGGTGCTAGGAAGACCGTGCTACGCCAAGTTCATGGCCATCCCCAACTACACTTACCTCAAGCTCAAGATGCCTAGCCCCAAGGGAGTCATCACCGTCGGGCCCACGTACCGCCACGCATACGAGTGCGACATGGAATGCGTGGAGTACGCTAAAGCCCTCGCCGAGTCCGAAGCCCTCATCGCCGACCTGGATTACCTCTCCAAAGAGACGCCCGACGCGAAGCGGCATGCCGGCAACTTCGAGCCGACTGAGGCAGTCAAATCTGTCTCTCTCGACCCCAGCAACGACGCCAGCAAGAAAGTCAGGATCGGCTCCGAGCTCGACCCCAAATAGGAAGCAGTGCTCGTCGACTTTCTCCATGCAAACGCCGATGTTTTTGTGTGGAGTCCCTTGGACATGCCGGGCATACCGAGGGATGTCGCCGAGCACTCACTGGACATCCGAGTCGGAGCCCGACCCATGAAGCAGCACCTGCACCGTTTTGATGAAGAAAAGCGCAGAGCCATAGGCGAGGAGGTCCACAAGCTAATGGCTGCAGGGTTCATCAAAGAGGTGCGACATACCAAAGGTGCATGAACCACGTGTTCGGAAAGCACATCGGCAGAACGATCGAGGCTTATGTCGATGACATCGTTGTCAAAACAAGGAAAGCCTCCGACCTCCTCTCTGACCTTGAGGTAACATTCAGGTGCCTAAGAGCGAAGAGCGTAAAACTCAATCCTGAGAAGTGTGTCTTTGGAGTCCCCCGAGGCATGCTCCTAGGGTTCATCGTCTCTGAACGAGGCATCAAGGCCAACCCGGAGAAAATCGCAGCCATCACCAACATGGAGCCAATCAAAGATTTGAAAGGGGTACAAAGGGTCATGGGATGCCTTGTGGCTCTGAGCCGCTTCATCTCGCGCCTCGGCAAGAAAGGATTGCCCTTGTACCACCTTTTAAGGAAGGCCGAGCGCTTCACTTGGACTCCCGAGGCCGAGGAAGCCCTCAAAAACTTAAAGGCGCTTCTCACTAATGCGCCCATCTTGGTGCCCCCCGCTACGGGAGAAGCCCTCTTGATTTACGTCGCCGTAACCACTCAGGTGGTCAGTGCTGCGGTCGTAGTCGAGAGACGAGAAGAAGGGCATGCACTGCTCATCCAGAGGCCAGTCTACTTCATCAGTGAAGTGCTATCCGAGACCAAAATCCGCTACCCGCAAATCCAGAAGTTGTTGTACGCAGTGATTCTGACACGGCGGAAGCTGCGACACTACTTCAAGTCTCATCCGGTTACTGTGGTGTCATCTTTCCCCCTGGGAGAGATCATAGTGCCGAGAGGCCTCGGTTAGGATAGCAAAATGGGCAGTGGAACTCATGGGCGAAACACTTTCATTTGCCCCTCGGAAGGCCATAAAATCCCAAATCTTGGTCGACTTCCTGGCTGAATGGATAGACACCCAGTTGCCAACGGCCCCAATCCAGGCCGAACATTGGACCATGTACTTCGACGGGTCGTTGATGAAAACCGGAGCAGGCGCGGGCTTGCTCTTCATCTCACCCCTCGGAGAACATGTGCGTTACGTAATACGCCTCCATTTTCCGGCGTCAAACAACATAGCTGAGTACGAGGCCTTGGTTAATGGACTGCGCATCGCCGTCGAGCTAGGGGTTCGGCGCCTCGACGCTCGTGGTGACTCGCAGCTCGTTATTGACCAAGTCATGAAGAACTCTCACTGCCGCGATCGGAAAATGGAGGCCTACTGCGATGAAGTTCGGTGCTTGGAAGATAAGTTCTATGGGCTGGAGCTCAACCATGTTGCTCGACGGTACAACAAGACTGCGGATGAGCAGGCGAAAATAGCCTCGGGGCGAACTACGGTTCCCCCGAATGTCTTCTCTAGGGATATATATCAGCCATCCGTCAAAATCGACGACGCGCCCGAGCCCGAGGAGACCTCGGCCCAGCCCGAGGTACCCTCGACCACCGAGGGTGAGGCCCTGCGCATCGAGGGAGAGCAGGATGGGGTTATGCCAAACCTGAACTGGCAGGCCCCATACCTAGAATATCTCCTCCGAGGAGAGCTGCCCCTCGACAAGACCAAAGCTTGGCAACTGGCTCGGCGTGCCAAGTCGTTCGTTTTGCTGGGTGATGAAAAGGAGCTATATCACCGCAGCACCTCGGGCATTCTCCAACGATGCATATCCATCGCCCAAGGACAAGAGCTGTTGCAAGAAATACACTCAGGGGCTTGCGGTCACCATGCGGCGCCTCGGACCCTTGTGGGAAACGCTTTCTGACAAGGTTTCTACTGGCCAACCGCAGTGGCCGATGCCACTAGGATTGTACGCTCCTGCCGAGGGTGTCAATTCTACGCAAGACAGACGCACCTGCCTGCTCAGGCTCTACAAACAATACCTGTCACTTGGCCTTTCGCTGTGTGGGTCTGGACCTCGTCGGTCCCTTGCAAAAGGCACCCGGGGGCTTCACGCACCTGCTGGTCACCATCGACAGATTCTCCAAGTGGATCGAAATCCGACCCTTGACCAGCATCAGGTCTGAGCAGGCGGTGGCGTTCTTTACAAATATCATCCACCGCTTTGGGATCCCAAACTATATCATCACCGACAACGGCACGCAGTTCACTAGGAAAAAGTTCCTGGACTTCTGCGAAGACCACCACATCCGTGTGGACTGGGCCGCCGTAGCTCACCCAATGACAAATGGGCAAGTGGAGCACGCCAATGGCATGATTTTGCAGGGGCTAAAACCAAGGATCTACAACAACCTGAACAAGTTTGGCAAGCGGTGGATAAAAGAGCTACCCTCGGTGGTTTGGAGTCTGAGGACGACGCCGAGCCGGGCCACGGGCTTCTCGCCGTTTTTCCTAGTCTATGGGGCCGAGGCCATCTTACCCACGGACTTGGAATACGGTTCCCCGAGGACAAAGGCTTATGACGACCGAAGCAACCAGGCCAACCGAGAAGATTCATTGGACCAGCTAGAAGAGGCTTGGGACGTAGCCTTGCTACACTCGGTGCGGTATCAGCAGTCTCTGCGATGCTACCACGCCCGAAGGATTCAGCCCTGAGGCTTCCAGGTGGGAGATTTGGTGCTTCGGCTACGACAAGACGCCCGAGGGCGCCACAAGCTTACTCCTCCCTGGGAAGGGCCGTTCATCATCGCCAAAATTTTGAAGCCCGGGACATATAAGCTGGCCAACGATCAAGGCGAGGTCTACAGCAACGCTTGGAACATCGAACAGCTACGTCGCTTTTACCCTTAAAATGTTTCAAGTCGTTTATGTAACTCGGTCCCTTTACATGAACAAATAAAAAGTCTAGCTGTCAAGGGAGGATCGGCCTTGCCTCAGCAAAAACTGACCCTCCCTCGGGGGCTAGAAGGGGGGAACCCCCTCTGCGTCAAAATTTTCCTCAGAAAAGTTTTCTACCAAAACGTCTTTCGTGCCTTTCGACTATGTCGATAGCGGAACCCCAAAAATGAGCGAGTGATACCTTGAGCAGCAAGGCCGACCGAGCTGAGAGACTCCTACGCCTCCGGGATACAGATACCTCACTCATCACCTTCTGCGAAAGGTAGCTCACGCTCGGATAAGTGATTCTGCTACCGAACAAGTCCTAACGCTCGGGTAGAAAATGATTTTCGTACCATTTCGACTATATCGATAACAGAATCCTAAAAACGAGTGAGAGAGACCTTGAACGGCAAGGCCGACCGAGCCAAGGGACCCCTATGGCTTCGGGATACGGATACCTCACTCATCACCTTCCACGAAGGGTAGCTCACGCTCGGATAAGTGACTCTGCTACCAAACAAGTCCTAATGCTCGAAACGAGAGGAAAGGAAACACAGCTTTAAACTCCAACATTGAAAATGTTTAGGCCTCGGCGGCCGCAAGAAACATACGCATACTTAAAACAAACTGTTCCTACAAGCTCAGGTATCGGCAGGGGGAGGAGCAGCACCCTCGGCGTCGTTTCCGCCCTCGGCAGAATCTGGCCTGGCCTCAGGCGGCGACACAGGCGGAAGGACCTCCACCTCGAAGGAGGAAGCCAACACCGCGCTTGGGCCCTCGACAGCCGCGTCAAGCCTCTGGACCTCGGCTAAGGCAGCCTCCTCTTCGTCGGGTAAGCAGTACCCCTCGCTGACCCGCTCTAGATCCACGTCGTAGTGGGAGGCGAGCACGGTGAAGGCCCGCCTAACGCCGTGGTGCAGCACCCCGCGGAGTCTGCTGCGCACATGGCCGCCCAAGGCCCGCAAGTGACTCTGGGGGAGCTACCCGAGGGGACGTCGTCGAGGCCAAAGGCCCGGCAAAAGGCCGAGATAGCCTCAGACATGGCCACGCGGTCGGCCTCCTTCTGCTCAGCCGCCTGGGCAAGCGCCTTGCCGTTCTTAACGGACTTGTTAAGAGCCGTCTCGAACCCTACAGACAGCCGGACAACGTTCTTCAAACACGAGGAGAAGGACGAAGCTAAACCAAAGTCGCAAAGCAGGCGAAACGTACCTTTGGCCCGGACACGCTGCTGCGAGGCCTTAGCTTGGGCAGACCAAGCAGACCCGACGGCCATGGCCAGGCCCTCCGCAAGGGTCCCGGCCCGAGCGGTCGCCTCGGGGTCTAGAAAGGGGGAACACCCTCTGCGCCAAAACTTTCCTCGGAAAAGTTTTTCTACCAAAACGACTTTCGTGCCTTTCGACTGTATCAATGGCGGAATCCTAAAAACGACAAGAGAGACCTTGAACGGCAAGGCCGACCGAGCCAAGGGACTCCAACGCCTCCGGGATACGGATACCTTACTCGTCACCTTCCGCGAAAGGTAACTCACGCTCGGATAAGTGATTCTGCTACCGACGAACAAGTCTTAATGCTCGAAATAAGAGGAAAGAAACATGGCTTTACACACAAATACCCAAATGTTCAGGCCTCGGCAGCCACAGAAAACAAACACACGTACTCGGGATAACGGTGCTACGTAGATATCGGCAGCGCCCTCGGCGGCTTTCCCGACCTACAGCAGATATCTCAGTACTTGGAGCAATTACATTTTGCTCTTACATTCCCTTACAAACGGGACCCAGCTCCATTCCCACAGGAATGAACTACCTCCACACTGGAGGGGCTACAAGATAACGAGCTCCAAGCGGCTCGCCGGCGACCACCGCACCAACAGCGACAACGACCTCCGCCTCGGGCGGCTAGACAGCAGCAGTGATTGTCTCAAGGCAAACACTACTGTGAAAAGGCCCTCGTCCCCGTCCCCCGTCCGAGGGGCGAGGGCAAGCCATTAAAGCCAAAAGGCCAGAGGTCCGGGTCCAGGTGGCACTGACGGTCTCGTCAGCAGAGGCAACCACCTCGACGGTGGGAAGCCTCACCTGTGGCAGCCACCACCTCAGCACCGACGAATGGCGGCCGCCCCAAAGCGCACCGGCAGGTCCTCACTCCCGTCCTCGCCATAGGAGGAAGGACGAGACTGTCCCAGAACACGAACACCGCCCTTGCGGCGTACGACGTGTTGTGCGACAGACACCCGTGCAGTGACTCGAGGCAGCCCTGCGCGTGACCCAATAGTGCCAATTAAGTGCAACGATCACGGGTCAGTCAGCCGCGGGGATAGGCGCGACAGTTGATATGACCAAAGACGGACCAGCAGTAATTGCAGCAATAGACATGCGGAAGCGACGGTCCAATCACCTACAGGCTCGCATCCTCTCCTGAAGCGGCAGGGGAGCCCTCTCCCACGGCATAAAGACGACGCACCCGTGTTCTGATCCTCGAACGACTCGCGCACGCGCAACAGATGCCCCGCGAATCGCCCGTCCCGTCGCATTAACTCCCTGGCAGGGCAAGCGACACCTCTAGCAGGCGAAGCGGGCGCCATTTTACCTCTGTCATGATGACCGTGTCAAAAAAGGTGCGCCGCATTATTTAAATTCATATCCTTTTCCTTTTCCTCTCTCTCTCTCTCTCTTGCCACAGGGATCGGGAAGGGGGATATTTCGGAAAAGGATCCTTCTCAGCGAAGGAAACGGGCCCCGAGCCCTCCTACTGATCAGGGGTTCGAAGGTTGCGCCCTGCGGGGTTCGGCAACCGCCCTAGAGCACTCGGGCTCCGAGCCCTTTATTGATCAGGGGTTCGAAGGCTGGCCCCTCGGAAGGGTCTGATAGCCTCCCTAGAGCACGCAGAGTCAGGGATGACCCTAGGTACGTCTGTTACATGGCCGAGGCTCGGGCTGCGCTCCCAAGGTACCCTAGGACATTTCCGAGACCAGCGGGAACGATTTTGTAATGGAATCCCACCGAAGGGAGGCACCGAGCCCTCGGACCCTATCAAATGGGCCCGGGTCCAGCAAATCACTTGTAGGTACTTTTGGAGCGCGCCTCTGGGCCACTAGCCGACCCTTATCGAACAAGGCTCGAGCGTCCACTCGGATCACCCGGTAGCAACTCACTGGAAACACCGTGTTCGGTGCCCTCCGAGGGTAACACAATGCTTCCCCCCCCCCTTCCTCCTTGCGGAAAGGCGACGAATGGGCATACAATAAAAGTCGAGACGGTCCTTGATCGTCCTCTCGCTCCGTGCAGAGGCTCGGGGGCTGCTCTCGCACCAGGCTACGGCCAAATTATCGACCACGTCGACAAAACAGCTTGAAAACTCGGAGCCTGACCGCGCACCCGGGCTGCGGCCAGGCCGCGTGAGGAAACAACAAGGCCGACCGAGGCATCACAAACAGAATTAAGACCTCAGAGGAGTCAAACCACTCCTCCGAGGCCTTGGGGGCTACACCCGACAGGTGTGCTCGCGCGCACCCATCGGAACAAAATATAACCAAGAAAGGCTGGTCCCCTTACAAAAAATCTAGCAGAACCTCCAAGCGAGTGTCTACACTCCCTTTGAGGCTCAGGGGCTACTGTCGGGTACCGTAATTAGGGGTACCCCCAACACTCCTAAACACGGCTGGAAAACGTCTTCAGGACAAACCATAAAGACTGATAAGCATCGTTCAAGTCGAGGCCTCGTCTGCCAAGGGACGCGATCTCGCCTCACCCGAGCCCGGCCTCGGGTAGGAACAGTAGTCCCGGGCGGATTCACGCCTTGCCCGAGGGCCTCCACAGGCGGTGGGCGCGCCCTCGGCTCGCCCGAAGCCAAGCTCGGGCAAACTTTGTCGTGCAGCGACCTCGGCCAAATCGCCTTACCAACCGACCGTATCACATGCGCATTTAATGCGGGGACCGCCTGACACCTTATCCTGACACGCATGCCTTAGTCGGCAAGGTCGAAGTGACCGCAGTCACTTCGCCCTTTCACTAGCCGTTCTGACAGGAAAACAACACTGTTTGCCCCACTCCGGCAACTGTGCCAACCACCAGGGAAAGACTAACAACAGTCACGGCCTTTCCTGAGTTCGGCCTCGAGCGCAACAGGGAGCTCCGCCTCGCCCGACCCCAGGCCTCGGCCTCAGCTTCGGCCTAGGGAGAAGGTCTCCGCCTCGCCCGACCCTGACCTCGGCCTCAGCCTCGGCCTTGGGAGAAGGACTCCGCCTCGCCCGACCTCGGCCTTGGACCGACTACGCTACAGGGGATACATCATTACCCTACCTCTAGCTAGCCGCCTCAGGCTACGAAGGAACAAGACCAGAGTCACATCTAGATTACTCTGGCAACAGGTAATGATGGTTCCTCGCATGCGCCCATGACGTCAACAGTCCACAAGCTCTCTACGAAAGCAAGGAAACGTCAGCAGGATCCATGCCGCACCGCCAGCTACGCTTCATACAGGGCTCAAGCACCTCTTCGCCGGACACGTTAGCACATTGCTACACCCCCATTGTACAGCTGGACCATCTCCTTGTATCTATAAAAGGGGATGTCCAGGGCCTTCCTAGGGAGAAGGGAGAAAAAGGAGAGAGAGAGGAGGGGGGCGAACACGGGCAGCAAGAGCAATGGAGACGGACACACCCAAACGTCGAGCTCCACCCCGCAACACTAGACTCCCCAGGAGGCCTGGAGCCCGTTCCCTCCCTCGCTTAGCTTGTAACCCCTACTGCAAGCACCCCTGGTGCAAGATAATATAAGTCTCATTCCCCCACTTGTGTTCCATCTTGCATCAACCCATCTGGACAGGGGCACGAGGCACAAAATTCACTAGTCGGTCCGGTTGAGGGTCCCCTGGGTCCGAAACACCGACACATGATAATAAAAAAGAGATGTTAATAATATCGTATGATTGTTCATGTTGTTTCTCATATTTCATATACTTTGTCTCTTATCATTATACATACATATGTTGTGTTGATGAAGGTTCGTCCTTCATGACCTTCGTCCGAAAATCATTATATCCTTATGGAAATAATGCTTTGAAGGACGAAGGACATTAACCTTTAACCTATCTTGGTGTTGCCTTGTTCTTAATTCATAGCATTTGAGAACAAGTCCCCAACAATAGATATGCATATCTAAAAACAAAGAAATGTAAAAAATCTAGTTACCTTAGTCATGAGTGGGAATTTGGGTCTAAAGTATTCACTAATCCATTTGGCAATAGACTTGATCCGATGTGATGCATCCCATGATATACATCCCAATTTTGCTAAGTCTCCAAATTCTCTAAAGTCCTTCGGACTTCTCACTTCCCTCTTGGGATCCAATCCTTTGTCGAGCTTTTCATGGTTGAGATAATCTCCTTTGGCATCCAGATGTGTTTGATCCCCTTTCCTTTGTTAGCTTGATTGTTGGCCTTGATTGCTATCACCTTTCCATTCTTCTTCTTTTTGATCAAATATTGTGTAGCGGCCTTTTTGTCCACCTTGTTGATGTAGGTGTTGGAGAGTTTGCTTGTTGGCTTTTGCTTTTGCTTATCCCCGGTCTTCGCCTTGCATTGGTAAGACCTTGTGGCCTTCCTTGTGGCATAGCCTAAAACCACGATTTCTCCCTCCATAGGCTTGTTCACTCTCTCAGTGGTGTTATCCTGAGGAGGTTGGATTTGTTTTGCTTTGCCTTTCTTGTCATGCAAAGCCTTGCCTAGACGAGCCACCTCTAGCCTTAATTGCTCATTCTCCATTGAAATCTCATCCAAACATGTTTCTATAACAACATTCTTAACAAGAACTTGATTGTAGGGATTAGAATCATCAATTAAATCAAAGCAGGAAATAGAAGCATCTTTCTTAATAATTTCAGGAATTTCAACTAAAGATGCTTCTGGGGTGCTACCGATGCCCTATAGCTTGATAATTAGCTCATTATTATGTATGCTAAGAATTTCCATTTTCTCTAACAAGTTTTCAATGGCTTCTTGAGAGCTAGCTAACTTAGCCTTAAGTTTTTCATTCTTTTTAACAAGACTATCATCGGTAGTTGAGGATGAAGCTTTAGATTCTAATTGCTCAATTTTAGTTGTTAGTTCATAATTCAAGTTTGCAAATGTTTTAATTTTTTCTAGCAAACATTTATAATCATTTTGAGATATAATCAACTTATTTTTTAAGGTTTTAAGTTGATCCTTTTGTTTAGTGCAAACATCCTAAAAAACTTAACGACATGCGCAAATTCATCTATGGAGGGCTTTTCCTCATCATCACACTCACTATTACTATCATTACTAGAGGATGGGATACTTGTTTTACCTCTTGCCATAAGGCGTTTGTGAGTTGACCATGAAGACTGTGATGAAGAGTGGTGGCTGCGGGTCCTTGGAGGATCATCTTCGCTTGAAGAATTGTCCCAAGTCTTGACACTTTGTGAGTTCCTTGCCTTTGCTCCTCCTCTTTGTGGGTTCGACCATATTTGGATAGTTGTTCCTAAAGTGGCCCTTCTCCCCACATGTGAAGCATTTTCTTTTTCTTTGCTTTTTCCTGTCAATGTTAAAGAGAAGATCCTCGACCTACAGGGGGCACACCCATTAGATTAATCTTGCGAATCATCCCCATTACCTTTCCGACACGTTAGACTGTTTTTTCGTCCTCGGGGGATGATGTTGAAGGTTGGTCATTTTCATCATCATCACCATCATCACCATCATCTTCTCCCTCCTCTTCTTCCCTTGAACTTGGGGCCTTCTTCTTGCCTTTTATCTTTTTGTGTTCATCACATGCAAAAGCATATGGCTTTGAAGAAGTTGGCTCCTCTTGTTAACCTATTTTTTGCTACATCTCAAATGCCAAAATTTTCCAATCACAATCGTTGGAGTCATTTGGCTCAAGTCCTCGAGGTTGTGAAGGATGGTGATGAAGCTAAAACGTTTCAAATGAGTCAAATCAGGCTCGAATACCACTTGTAGGAAACGATGACACCTAAGAGGGGGTGAATTAGGACTTCTAGAACATCTTTCTAAACTAGGCCACAATTAAATCCCTAGACCAAAACATATACAAATAAACAATCTAGAAGCAAACTAGGTTTAGTCTATGTGTTGCTATCTCTATTGCAAAACCTAAGTTCCAATACTAAATATTCTAACTAGATAGGAGAGATTGAAACTTATGTACTTAATGTAAATACGGAAGGTAAAGAGCAAAGGTAGAGATGCAAACTCCCGTGATAGAGATGCAAACTAGGGGCACCAACGAGGATTAGTCGGGACCTTGCGTGGTTCCGGATACCTTAATAAAAATACCACATCATCCACGAGAGTTTGCATCTACCCTTGCTCTTTAATCTTTCACATTTATATTAAGTACTTAAGTTTCAATCTCTCCTTTCTAGTTAGAATATTTAGGATTGGAACTTAGGTTGCAAAACTCCTTTTGCGGTAGAGATAGCAACACTTTGACAAAACCTACTTTGCACATTCTAGATTGATTATTTGCAAAGTTTTTGTTCTAGGGATTTATTTGCAGCCTAGTTTAGAGATAGTTTTTAGAAGTCCTAATTCACCCCCTGTTAGGCGTCACCGTTTCCTACACCCGCGACTATAAATAGAGGAACAATGCGCTACATAAACAAACCTTTTTTGAGGGCCTCTAGCTTTTCTCACTTAGCCTTCGAAATACTTTCGGGCTATCTCGTGCAAAGAAGACAAAGGTATGTTTGTAAATTTATGTAATACAATCTCGTGCAAAAAATCCAAAGGTATGTTTGTAAATTTATGTAATACAGAGAGAGATGGAATAAATAATGCTAAGGCTCAAGAGATGAGTCCCATACTCCATGGTCTTCTATCATTTTTCTTAACATTGTTTCATTAGAGACCTTTGTCCCTAATCTAACACTTGGAAGAAGTAATAACTCAGGGACGAAGGTCCAAGCTTTTTAACTTGTGTTGTCTTGTTTTTATGCCATGTAGCAATTGAAAACAAGTGACCAACAACATCATTCTTACAGATGAGGGTGGACTGAGAACGTTCACCGGGTCATGTGTATAACTCCTCTTATCTAGGGGTAGATGAGGAACCCCTAGAAAAACGAGAGACATCATAGTAGGCATAGTCATCTTATATCTCGAGAACTCTCGGTAACCGAGAAGGAAGCGCAATACACCTTCACAAACTCACATGACGTAGGATGTTACACGCTTGAGCGGTCTAAGCCTGTATAATACTCTGCATTCCATTGTGTCTTGCACGAATCATCAAGCTGCAATCGACTTCGTCGTCCTCCTAAAAGCACTACACGTTACACCCCTAATACGACATGGGGACTAAACACCGACAGTACCATCCTGTGTCTGAGGGTGTGTTTGGTTTATGTACTAAAGTTTAGCCTATGCCATATTGGATATGTGAATGCCAATTAGAGATATTAAATATAGTATAATAAAAAACAATTACACAAATGGAGACTAAACATCAAGACAAATTTTTAAAGCATAATTAATCCATGATTAACAAATAATTACTATAGTATAATATCATATACGTAAATCATGGACTAATCATGTTTAATAGGTTTGACTTGCTGTTTAGTTCTCATATATATAACTAGTTTTAGGAATAGACTATATTTAATACTTTAAACTCTTATAAAAACATTTCAACATGACGACACTAAAGTTTAGTATCCAAAGCCTTAGTTATGTGATATGTCTAACGTTATATTTTTTTGCTCACCTGTACGTCGATAATGAGCTCTAAATTTCATGATATTAAATTTAAGGATCAGATTTTATTTATATTAATTTTTAAAATAAAATTAATTTAGTATCCTAAAATTATGAAAACATTTAAATCGTGATTTATTACCACTATCCACTGACGTTTGCATCTTAGGTATGTTTGGTTCAGGCATTTGTAATATAATAAATAATTGATAATGTTAAACTATGTTTTTTTAATTTCAACCTTAATCAAATATCATTATAAAAATTAATGTCAGCTTATTCAAAATTGTTCTAGTATTCGAATATGAACCATTAACATTATTATGTTACACTAGTATAGTGCTCGTGCGTTGCGACGGTACACAAATTATTCGATATACATAAAATATTAATACACAATGATTACATGAAATAACAATATATATTATCATCAACCTTAATATTTCACAAATTCTTTGCTAACAACTAATATAGTGTTACTCCACAATTTAGCATAAAACATAAATAAAAAAGATGCAAAGTACATGACTGTCTTTTCTTTAACCCCAAGCTAGAAAAAAAATCCAATACCACTTGGACACAAGAATAAATAATTATAACCATTCTTTATCTATACAGTAAAGATGCCACTTTTATAGGGAGGAGCTCGTGTCGTCGGCGTGTTGGGCTGCTGGCGCGGAAGTAGGAGCAGGTGTAAGGATGCCTCCACCGCATGCGATTATTGCGGCAGCGGACAGAATGGCCCATCTCGGCACCCGGTGTCCGTCAACGCTCGATTTCCAGCTATGGCGATGCCGGCATTGCAACCCCTCTATTGAATCTAGGATGGGATTCCTGTGGTACAAGCGAATTGGACCTGCAAATTGGGAAATCAGTTTGTGATCTTGTTACTGAACTAAAAAACAGAAAGAACAAACAGACAAAGAAATCGAATAAAACACATAGAGGAATCTCACGCCATGGAAACCTGGAATCCGCTAAAACGTTAGATTACACCCACATGCATTGCAGGCACATTCACCTCCTAATTCACCCATGGAAACAGAAACCATCACAAATGAACTGGCTAGCAAAAAAACTCCATCTAGCCTCCGTGCATATGGCCTTAATGTCAGCGCCCGAAAACTCATTTGGCCATAACAAACTCTTTCAAGTTCACATGGTTAGCGTGCAAACATGACTTCATAATACACCAGACCAATCAAAGAGAAGACAAGCATCATCCTATTAGTTTGTTAGCTGAATATGCAACTCTTACTATGGGACTCTTCTTTCACTTATGTACAGAGATGAAACTGAATGAAATGAAAAGAAAAACACTATACTTAAGCAGGAGGGGGGAGAAACTGAAATGGTGTCAGTGTTACAAAGAAAAGTAGAGATGCTTGTGTGAGAGGACTTGCCAGTGAAAATTCATCATCTTCTCCTCGTTTAATGTTATCATTGTTTTGGATAAGTTGTGAAGTCATCATCTCCCACATCGTCCAGCGCTTAGCAGCTTCAACCTAATTTGAAAAGGAAAATGACTGTTTGGTAAAAAAACAAAGGCTATGACAAGGCACCAGATATATAACATAATGTATTTACTTCCATAAGGAAATATGTGGGGCTACCTGAACAATAGGATCAGAGGAAGTTAACCTTTTGTTATAAGCATCTACAAAACAATTCTCTAAATGGTTCCCATGCTGCAGATTTAAAACTAAAGTTATCAATGTACTTCAAACAAAAAGGTGCATATGTGGTAGCCTTTTGTTATAAGCATGGCTAGAAGTGCATCGCATGTTCTTGCAGCCTCCTTAGCGCTTTCAGCTCTCTCTTGAGGAACATTATCACCAAACATCACAACCTTCAAACACCAGAAATAACAAGTTGAAATAACTTTCGGTTATGATATTTGCGCGGATTTAGTAAAATAACATAGCCTTGTGAAAGAATCCCAGGAAATGGAATAGCAAATTGACACTGTACATCCCAGTTCTAGTCATTGCTAGACAGATCACTAAGGGTCAAAGAGATATATAGGATGCTAAATAAATTAACATTGCTAAGTCAAAACAATAGAAGCCTACAGCGGGGATTGCAGCCCCACCCTAGTGCGGATTAGCTCAAAGAAAAAACACTAAACCTAGATGGCTAGGTGTGGCTTACCAGACTTCAACTGAGCATACTTATATACATGAAGAAATTAATCCTAGAAGCATCAGGATGAACATAATCTCACATCAGGCTTTAGCACTCCACCACATTGATGGCAGCTAGGAATTTCAAAATCTTGCTCCCAGAACTTCTCATCAATCTCAACATCACCATCAGGTCGTTGCTACATTCCAAAACTTTTGCCTGAACCTGGTTGTCCTACTTCCAAACTATCGATAGCTTGAGCCCACTGCAGAAACAGTAATCGTCCGTTGTCAGGGGCTACAGAATGATCGGTTCAAATCAAAAAAGAATAAGCATTACACCACTTTAAAATTTGAGTAGAAAGTGGCAACAATCATCTACATAAAAATGTATTGTTCTTCGGATCAACAATAACATCTAATGTAGAAGCTGACGAAATGATCATTACAGTGGAACCATGTCTGAATGATTCCAAAAGCAAAGGCAACATATACCAAATTATACAATAAGCCAACAACTTCAAAGGAACATGAAAAAATCCACTTTAACTTATTGTATGGCAAATGCATTATCCAAAGGGTTCATGTCAAACATGTACAATTAAAATGATAAACATAATTGGTATCAAATAGACAACATACCTTTGGGTTTAGGTTCTTCACTTCCTCTTGGAATGATTCTCGGCTGATGGATGTACCACATTCTAAATAAATTACCTCATATACACTCCCATGCAGCTCAATTGGATTACTCCCAGCACGATGATGCAACCTAAGTTACATGTCCAACAAGTGAAGGTGAAAAATACACTTCTGTTACCTATGAAGAAACATAGGCCCAGCTCACTACATATCCACATTTTGGGTAACCATTGAGTGAACACCGCCAATCCTTTCTAGAGACGCAAGAGCGTAATGGGCTGCATTTGGTTGTGCTATCCTAAACCTTATCCATCCAGCATAGCTCCTCGCCCAGTACCGCCTCTAGGCTCTAATAGAGCGAACAAACTCCTATGTGGTTCAAGTGGTCAGTAACCACAAACAAAGACAATGAAAGAGAAAATTGGTGACTGCAAGAATGATTTCATAATGAAAGTTGGTTTAACTAATCAGTAATAACCAGATCCGAATTTGCAAAAATCATAAAGTAAAATTATAAAAGAATGCCACAATTCACAGAACAGCTTACAGCAACAGAGCAACAAAGAAGAATGATGAGGCCTACATAGACCAAACATCATTGATGATCATATTATTGAATGATTTCTGTAGGTAAAATGTTAGCTCAAGAATAAAAAAATATCATTTTTTAGCTTGGGGTCAATACTCCACATAGTTATACAGCTGAACAAGGTGAAGAGAACAGAGTTAACTTCTTATGTAATATAGCTAATTGTAACACAAGTAGCCTCTTTTTACGAGTCCTCACACAAAGACAATGTATGCAGATAAACAGAATAAAAACCTTGTTATCTTTAGGATACAAATTTGAAATTTTTGTAAAAGATGCCAGCGTCCCTTTTAAAAATAGCACCATAATGAAAGAAATGTGTATCAAAAACAGCAAGAGACATCATTTGATAAGCAATGCTGGGCACACCTGATGAGAAAGTGGTTTAAAACCTGTACTGTATGCACCATTAGGACTGCCATAAAATAAGAATTCTGCTTGTTAAAATATTAAGAGTAATGGGAGGCTAAAAATATCGTTTCATCAGATACAACAATGCACATACCTCCTGTAATCAGGAATCCCAGATTCAGTGCTCATTCCTGCTCCAGTTACTACCATGAGCCTTTTACTAAAAGAGAGAAGGCAATGAAGTTCATTTCACTTCAACTACAGTTCAGAAAAATGACAAGTTCATTCAAATATGGGGGGTCTCACCTCTTATCTATAAACTGATACAATAGGTCCACATCTTTAGGGCTTGGAGGATTTGAATCAGGAACTATCGTTTATCTCTCAAAAAATTTCTGTAAGTTTCACAGTAGTCCTTAGGTGCCACAACTGATGAACGGTTATTTCTTACTTTCAAGGAGCGAAAAGAGCATCTCAAGGAGAGAGGATTTTCCCTTCTGTAAAGTAGTGCATTGTTTCCTGATGTTTTGGAAATTACAGAAATGAGTATACGACCCTAAACGAAACCAATTTCAAGTAGTCATTACAAGAACAAGAATGACATAATAAAAACCCCATAAAGAAAAGTTCCTGTGAAGCAACTTACCTCTAAATGCCACCCACAAACCTTTCGTTGCCAGTATGCTAAGGCTACTACTAATCAAGTACACGAAGAAGATGGGACATGGAAATTCAATTCCCATGCTGGGGATCTTTCAATGGTTTTACTGCTGGTGAAGTTTCTGTTTTTGTTTTAACAAGAAACTACAGGTGAGCTGAACTGACAGTCTTATTTACCACGCCGCTACTTTGCACTCTGTTCGCCTGAAGAGAGGCTGCCTCGGGGCTGCCAGCAAGTCCCTGAGACTCCCTAGGTAGATCTCAAGCATGCTCATGGTAAATACATATGAATTTGGCAACGGAGATTCCTAAATGACACCAGGACCAATCCCTTGCTTTATAGCAGTCATACATATTAGAGGCTGATCAACAGTAATGGAGGAACCGAACAACGAACAGATAGAGACCAACCTTTTTTTACTTTGCGGCGTAACCGAGGAAAGAAAATTAGGAAGAAAAAATAAATTGAAGGAAGCTTACATAGAACCATGCAGAAATATATATCGCCTCCACTGCGTTTGCCAGCGCACAATCATCATGAGGGGAAGCTAACCTTCATGCGATGATGGCGCGTCAACCAGCAAGGGAAGCAAAGGCAGGTCAAAACAACGCTGGATATGGATGGGTGAGCCGGCAAACGAAGCAGTGACCGTCGCCTGCAAAGTTCAATTACATTAAAGTAGTTGTTTTCCTAAATACTACACCTTAGAAACAAAAAAAACGATCTAAATGGTCCTTTAAAGAAATTTTTAAAAAATCAGAGAAGCACATCCTTATTCCTGGGACTCACGTGTAGTGTGTTCTCTCCCTTTCCCCAACTCAACTGAATCGGATCGATCCACCACTCACCCAGCCATGCTCCTCCCTCCGTCGTCACCCCCAGTCTAGCCATGACCAGTACTGCCATAGGGCACCCTACGGCCGCACCATCCTCCTCCCGCTCGCGGCGACCACCGTCCTCACCCCTCCGGCCCTCCACCATCTTCCTCTCCGCTGTTGTCAATGCACTCAGGCGGTAGGCTGACATCAACCTTGTCATCCAGTCCGATGTCTTTCCCACGATCGTGAGTGCTTCTTCATCCGGTACACCCGACATGCCGAGGCGGAGCGCTCGAGCGGTAGCGACTGAGAGGAGCATGCGACAGCGGCGGTGTGGGGGCGGCGCAAGGAGTTCCACGGCGTGCCCTGTTAGTAGAAGGTTACTGTGGCTTGAGGACCAGGGACACAGGGAAGTAGGGGCGACGGGTGCGGATGGCCAATTGTCGTAGTTGGGCACCCAATCCACGGCGCAAGCTACTGGACCGATGGAGGAGGGGGCTCGAGATGGGAGGTCACAAGTCCTCGGAAGTAGGTGGTGCCATCAGGCTCCACGACCCAGCCGACCTTGTTGCAAAGCGCCTTGGGCACCTCGCTGCTGTGGAGGCCAGCTTGGGCAGCTTGTAGCCACCGCGCGGCCGGAGGCCAGCGAAGATCTTGGTGACGGCGCTCCTGGATGCGCGAGGTGTGGTGGCGGCAGAGGGAGAGTGTGCCTCGCCCGTGGAGGATGCACAGCTTGTAGCCACCGCGCGGCCGGAGGCCAGCGAAGATCTTGGTGACGGCGCTCCTGGATGCGCGAGGTGTGGTGGCGGCGGAGGGAGAGTGTGCCTCGCCCGCGGAGGATGCGCAAGGTGTGGTGGCGGCGGAGGGAGAGTGCCGACCAGATCGGGAACGAAACCCTAATTTTGTGGTTGCTCTACTGCGGGGCACGAGGAGCAGAGGGGAACCCAGAGAGGTGGAGGCGCCGTCGAGTGTGTGGAAGAGGATCTGCCGTCGCGGTTGGGGAAGGTCTTCCTGCGTTGCGCGAGCGTGGGCGAGGAGCAGCACATCGAGCGGTACCGCACTACACCCAACCCCATCCCTGTCACCGTTGGCTGCGCTGGGAGGAGTGGGAGATGAGGAGGTGAGAGGAGAGGCGGCAACCATGGAACGGTGGAGGCTGGTCGGGGAGGCGAGGAGCCGAGGACGCGTGGTTGTGGGCGGCTGGGGAGGTGGAGCACAGGCGGAGGGAGAGGCGGTGTGGGGAGGAGGGTGGGAGGATTCGTGACACCTTCCATCTGCGGCTGGCGCTGGCAAAACCGTGCACCACCTCAATTGTAGACGTCTACACTTCGCTCTTAAGGAATAATAGAGATTTGGTTGACCAAGGAAAACCTGAGTCTCTCCACGCTACACGAAAAAGACGGCCCGTTGGCCCGGAATTATTACCGTCTGTTTGTCATCGTCTCCGTCCGCTGTCCGATTGTGCGCTGTCGCAGCCTCTGCCCTCTCCCAGCCCGCTCCTCCATCTCCGGTGAGACGCGAATTGAATCGCATCGAATCCATGGGCAGCTCTTCGAATACCAACACGAGCGGCGGGGCCAGCGACAAGGAGGAGAAGAAGGAGGACAAGGTCAAAGGCAAGGACTCGTCGGGGCCATCCTTCAAGGAGAACGAAAGGGTCCTCGCCTACCACGGCCCCCTCCTCTACGAGGCCAAGGTTCGCTAATTCTTTCCTTCCCTTCTTGGACGACTTCTTACTGAATGGTAGATACACTTATTTGTTACGCTTGTGTTGTGCTGTGTTCCTGAATCCTTGTTAGGGTTAGGAATTAGGATACCATCGGCCCCGGCCCCGTTGGTCGATTAGATTCACTACCCCAGCCCCCCTGCGTGCACTGTGCTAGCTGTTAGCCTGTTAGGGTTTAGGCTTTATCATTCACATCCCATCTGATCTATGCATGTTCCTTCTCTTCTTTCTTTGCTTCTTCAGTTTAATGATAACTGAACTTTATCTATTCTGTCCCATTTCTCAAGGTTCAAAGGATCGAAAACCATGAAGATGAATGGCGCTACTTTGTCCATTATCTCGTAAGTCATAGGTCACTCCATTGTGCAAGTATTCTTAAACGCATTGTTTCTTCATTCTTTCTTCACACCTTAGCCATTTAGATATATCTTACTCTCACATAAATCAGCATATACCTGGCAATTTCTGCTGTTCTCTAATTCTTTGTCACTTCTCTTGTAGGGTTGGAATAAGAAGTAAGTGTTTCATACTCCATGAGTGGATGGATGTTAGATAAGTCTTCCATGTTTCTCCCTCACATTCGTGCATATATCTTTTGTTATGTTTCCTACCCTACTCCTCCACAGTTATAAAAACCCATTTAATTGTTGCTGTGCTTGTTCTAGCTCATCAGATAGTTTTGTGTCTAGTGGCATACACTGAACCAGTTTGTTTCAGAGATTTGGCAGTACACACTCGACCGGGAGGGAAAGACCGCCCTCCCGGTATTCTATGAAGAAGAGAACGAAATATGGTCCCCGCCGAGAAAATCCCCGAACCCTGCCCCTCATCACTAGTGGACCATCACTGCCCACTCTGCAACGGCCCAGCCGAAGGGTGGCGCGCAGACGTAGCCCGGGAGCGGTGGGGCACAGCGAGGGGATTTTTTTTAACCAAGCCAGAAATTCACCCCCAAGGGGGATTGAACCCAGGGGTCTTACTTGGAAGCTTTAACCATTATGCTAGAGGCCCTTTCACTTTTGGCAGTACACACACTGCTCATTTCTCAGCCGTGAGCCAGTGATACAGATAAACCAGATGCCTTTTCATTTAACTAAATTTATAGTGGTTTCTTCAAATATGCCACTCAAATTTTGATAACTTAGATAGCTAGTTCATTTGGATACTACTCCATGGCATCCGAATGAACTAGCTATCTAATTTTGAAAATTTAAGTGGCATATTTCTGATTGTCCCAAATTAATATTCCTTAAAATTATATGATTTATTGTGCTATTTGTCTACCACTGATTAAAGCTACCTATGTAAAATGCCTTACAAGTTCCGAGTCATGAGCAAGTTTTGATCTGCATTATGTGAATTATGTTATGCCCAACCATTTTTGATGTATAATCACTTGCAATATCTGCTTGGGTTGATTACCATCTGGCGAGTATTCTACACGTCAAGCAACATACCAAGGTCATGATTTTTTTGGGGTTAATTTTGACAGAAGGGTAAATGCACCTTCCAATTTTCATATTAAAGCGGATAACAGGTTCCATTGCAGAGTCATGTTCTTTAACATTGATATGAACTAGCACAGTAAAGATAGTGAACATTAATTAAACCTGTATCCACTGAAACCATCAGAGTACCAAATGACTTGATATCACACAATGCCACTGGATGGTCAATGTCTACAACTCTACATTAATAGTATTACTACAACATGGTACGAACTCTCTCACCAAAAAATCAAACCAAACATGATCCAACCAAACTTCCTTGTACCAAAAACTGAAAATGTCTGATAGTTGGCCTTCCTACAATGGTGCCCAACCTCGTGACCTCTTGCATTGTGTGCCTCTTTGGTCTCTGAGCTCATTCAGGAACATTCTTTGCCCTCCTTTTTTCTGCAACAAAGACCATAATTTAAACCAACTGTATATAGGGTCAGTAGAGAATTGTTGTTTGAAACAAGCTCCTCAATTTCCGCAATGTCCAAATTACTGAATTTCCAGTCCCCCAACATTGCCAAATTCCTATGTCCTTTAGAAAAAGCAAGTAATAATTTCCCAAGGAAATGATCAATGCAGATAGGAGCAAGTTTTATATCAAAAGCACATGTAAGCATGTTGCAAACATTTCGTGGCTTCTATGCATCGTATTCTCAGTAGCCATGATGACTAACATTTACATTGTTGAGTTCTTTGTTCCTTTCGTAGTTGATTGATGCTCATATTCTGTGCCTACTATTTCAAATACCTGGGGGATTTGCATATAGAGGCAGCTTTAATGTTCATACAGGATATTGTTATCATCTTAGCTGGAGAATTCATCTTGTGTTTTTTCACATGCATAGTTCTGGATGTTGATCAGTTGGGTTGGGTGTTTGTAGTCTGTGCCTTCTGTTAGATTGTAAAATATGGCCAACCTGTTTAATGGATGTGCAGAAAAGGTTGGCTCATACATTTCATTCATTTGTCTCCTTATTAAGCCAATCCATGGTAAAGTGAACTGTTGCTTTGGCTAAAGATTATGTTGATCAATGGACACATTGTTTGAGTGGATCGCAGAATAGGCTATGTAAATAAGTCGTGCTTGACTCAAGTTTAGGTGCAGACTTCTGTTCAAGTGAACCGCTGTTGCTTTTAAGGTTAACAGGTAACAAGGGTGTGTTGTTTGTTGGGGTTCTTGCCCCCTTTTCATCTTAACATAAAGATACACAGTGCTCTTGCGTGTTCGAGAAATAAAAGGTTAACGAGTAACTACCATATCGTGGTAGTGTTTCTCTCATTCATGAGGTCCTGATATTTATAGCATGCTATTTTGTTGTCATCACACTTAATTAGTTTTCAATCTCTGCTGTTCTTCCTCCAAGCACACATAGAGGTAGTAATGGGTTCTAAATTTTGCATTATAAAGTTTAAGGATTAAATCGGATTATGATCGGACTCTATTCCTATTCATTTTTGAACTAAAATTTATTAAGGGCCATAACTTTTTGTGAAGGAACATTTGGATCGCGATCCATTACCACCCCTAAGCACACATTCTCCTCAACATATTCAATTTTTGTTGTTTTTGTAGCTGGGATGAATGGGTTGCAAATGACCGCTTGTTGGAATTGACGGAGGAAAACGTGCGCAAACAACAAGAGCTTGATAAGAATCAGGTAGTTGACAAAACAATGAAGTCTGGACGGTCAACACAGCATAAACCAAAAGTCTCCAATGGTTAGCTTGCCTTCCCCTCCCATCCCCATGTTGTCTTTAAGAATAAAGGGCATGTGAGTATGGCTAGGTTGATAGATTCTACTCCTATATATGATACATTGTCTGTTTGTTGTATTGATCCTTAAATTATCTATTAGGACAATCTATCTCTACTATTATGGATAATTCTAAGGTTGCACTCAAGTTAAGTCATTTTTGTGGTAATAGTTCTGCCAAATTATTATCTTCAATTCCTTCCTGCCTGTGGGAGTGTCATGCAATCAAGAATTCCTATCACGTTGGTTCCTAGTTTAGAGTTGAAACAAGAATTGTGACAACTTAGCTATAACTGAACATTTTGATCATTTACAATTTACAGATCAAGCTGAAATTGCATGTTGGGGTTATATGAAGTTAATAGAAAATGGGACAATTGTGCCAGTGCCCCTATTTTAACATGTATATCATCCGTTGCTGGAATAATTTTGTGATGCAAAATTAACCACCTTTTATAATAGACAATCATGCAATTCTATTAGTTCTTATTGGACACTTCTGTTCATGAGTACATGTTTTCTACCTCTTCATGTCTGTTTCTATCATACATTGCTCTTGAAATGTCTTATTAACTTGGCTATGCTCATTGTTCAGCGGATGCAAAAGCTGATAAAGATGACACTAAGAGTCTCAGTGAGTACAGTCTTTTCTTTTATATTGTAGTTTTTCATCTATTACCTTCTATTGGCAGTCAATACCTTTTTTGAGTTATGTTTGCGTAATTTATCTTTATCATGTTTAAGTTTCAGTGAAGGGGAAGAAACGTAAAAGTCAGCTTGGGACTGAGGTGACTTTAATTCCTTAACTTTTTGTGCTATATGCCTATCCTTCCTTGAATTTTATATTCTTTCCATTTTCTTGACCCAAAATGATAATACACTATGCATTTTCAAATAGCATTGTTGAGCTAGTGTAATTTTCCTTTCCATACTCTGCTAATTACTGTTTATTAATATATTTTATACATTGTTTCTGCTGTTTGGTTTCATTTGAGTATTTTTTTTTTGCAATTTGCCAAATGAAATGTTGTCTTTCATGTTCTTGTTCATTTCTTGAGCGCATGGAGTGCCCAAAACTCATATTTGCAATCACAGCAGTGTCAGGATATTACATGTATTTGCTGGGAATGTTTTCCCTTGGTTGTAACCTAGTATAGCTTTCTTTAAATTGCTACTCCCTTCCCTGGGACAAGTCAAAGATCTTGTTTCCTTTTATAACGAGGTTCTACCATTTTATATCTATTCCACATCTTAGGCCCTGTTTGGAACTCCTAGAGCTAATAGTTAGCCAGCTAACAAATTGTTAGCTGGATTGAGCCAGCTAATGAACTAATGGTTAGCTGTGAGGTAGATAAAAATTAGTTGGTGTATTAGTTGGGTGTGTTTGGAACCTTTACAGCTAATTTTAGCAGCTAACTATTAAAGGTTTCAAACAGGGCCTTAAAAGAAAAATCAGGCAATCCATGCGGGTGCTTTCTAAATTGATCCAAAGCCTGATATTCATTTTTCAAACATCAATAACAATGACATTCAACAAAGTATTACTTACAGCTGAATGTGTGGAAATAAAAGCACTGAAAATGTTGCATAGTTCATTTCAAAGTGTTGGAGCTATCATAGTACCAGTATGAATTTATTACCCACCCATCCTTAGTGCCAGCAGCTGACTCAAAATTCGATGTTTTAGCTATCTGCTTTAGCAAATTAAGAGATTAACAAACCACTGTGCTTATCTTGTAACATATTAATTACTATCTCTGAAGATTCAGGACAAGGAAAAAAGATCATCACATAGTCTACTAGTGTTGCAGTTTCCTTTGCCACTGAAGAAGCAACTTGTGGATGATTGGGAGTTTGTTACGCAGATGGGTAAGGTATTTAGTTCTCTGTCTCTTACCCTTCATTAGTATCTCATGTACCATTTGATGTCTCATATCCTAGACTAAATATTAAAATGTTTTGTGTTAATTGGCATGGAATTTCAGCAGGCCCAAGTGGCAAGCTCATTAGCTCATTCAGAAAAAGACTTTGCAACTCCATTCTCATTCAGAAGGAAGACTTTGTAACTCCATGTATTCCAATTATTTTTAATGGAAATTCAGCAATTTGTCAACCCTTGTGGTAGCCACTTGAATATTACAGACATTTGCTGAATTGGCAGTTAAAGAAGAAATGCCGTCCATGCAATAGGATCCAAAGTTTGCGGCAAACATTTTCCATATATTTATTTATTTCTCCAAAACATCAAACCTCAAGACAGATTTGTCCGTGCAATAGGGTCCAAAAGAACACTAATATTTGAGTTTGTATTTTTTTCTGGACCCACTGAGAAATAGGGAAACTCTGTATATCATTATCAGCTCAAAGAGCGAAAGGGCCTCTAGCGTAATGGTTAAGACTTCCGAGTAGCACTTCCAGGATCCCCCTCGGGGGCGAATTTCGGGTTTGGTTAAAAAAATCCCTTAGTTGAGCCCCGCCCGCTCTCGAGGATCGATATCCTGCGTGTCATCCTCCGACTGGGCCGTTGCAGAGTGGGCAGTTGATCGGCTCGTTAGTGATGGGGGCCAGGGTTCGGGGTTTTTTTCGGCCGGGACCATGTTTCGGTTTCTTCTTAATAAAATACCGGGAGGGCGGTCTTTCCCTCCCCGGCCGAGTTTTTTTATTATCAGCTCAAAGAAAACAAGCTAACCTTAGTGATAAACTGATCCGAACACCAGATGAAAGTCTTCTTTGAAATAGATAACCATATCTGCCTCACTTTTTTTGTTCACCACAACTACCTGAGATTTCCTTGGCCTGCAGCTTGTGAAGCTACCACGATCACCTACTGTTGATGATATTCTAAAGAAGTACTTGGAACACCGGGCAAAGAAGGATGGCAAGTAAGTATTCTATTGCTGACATGGATTCATTTTCTATATGCATTTTCGCTCTTGGTCTTGTGCAATAGCCTTACCTGAACCATGAGCCTCTTTTGTATACCATTATATAATCAGTGTTATTAAAACTACGTTTAAACGATGTTTAAACTACGTTTAAACATCAAAACTCTAATTAGAGATTGAAACCACGTTTTAGCGTTTTGGCGTTCTAAACTGTAAAACGCAGTGTTTTATGCATTTTAGACCATTAGCTACTTTTGGACCCAGTCTATTAGTTACCTTTGGGATTCAATCCAGCTATGGGTGGAGTTTTGGTAAGGGACTAACATCTCTGTTTTGGTATTTAACTTCATATTATTGTCTGAAATTATGATGTAATGGTATTTTTGGTATTTAACTTCATATTATCGTCTGAAATTATGATGTAATGGTATTTTTCCTATATTGTTTAAAACTATGTTTAAACTAAGTTTAAACGTTTAAAAGTCAAAATTTCACCCATGAGCGTTCCAACGTTTTATCGTTTTAATAACCTTGTATATAATACAAATTTACTTACGCGCGTAGCAGAAAGGGTTGTTTCCTTCAGAATGTTGGCTGTACAAAGCTGGCTTCTGGACCTGCAAATTCCTTTTCCATTTAGACAGCTTTCTTTCATTAGTTTTACCAATACTTTTATAGCCAATTGGATGCCTTTTTATGTTTGATTGTATTGTTGTTACCATGTAACCAAACAAATATAGTGTTTAGTATGTCGTGGCATTCATGAAGCATTGTTTGGTTGTTGGATTGAATCATCTCAATTACATCAATGAATGGCAGATAGCTTAAGCTGATAATTTCCACTTTGCTTATTCATATTGATAACTTTGATTATGCTTTTACTTTGTTAGTCCATTGTGCTATAGTTTTCGTAATTCCATTTTATCCCACTTTCCATATATCTATTTTTTCAGTCCTTTTGTTTTACTTTGGTTGGTTGTCAGCACCAGCATTGTTTGGTTAGTTATAGCTTTTCTGTTGTGTTGAAGGATAAATGACTCCTATGCTGAGATTCTGAAAGGATTACGCTGCTACTTTGATAAAGCATTGCCTGCAATGCTTTTATATAAGAAAGAGCGAGATCAGTATGCTGAAGAAGTTAAAGGTGATGTCTCACCATCAACTGTATATGGAGCTGAGCATCTATTGCGCCTTTTTGGTACGTCCAATTGTCCACTAAATGTGTTCTCATATGTATTGGTTTATTCTGCTTGTTGAAATGCTTTGGAAGAAGTCAGAACAATTATGTTCATTGTATTATCAAACTGTTTGCTTTGCAACAAGGTGTTTATTCTTTTCATTTTCTCTGCTACTAGTGTGAGCCCATATTTCTAACATATATATATATATATATTATCTATGTATAGTATATTAATATATATAGCAATATAGCATTAGGAGGCAATACCAAACATAGCAAATATGAATACTGGAACTGGATATTTCAGACTTCAGAACATCAGCCACTACTTCATAATTTCATATGATGCAGACTTACTATGGTGCCAGGTAGCCCCTCCTGCACGGCCATCATCTTGCTTACACCACTGCCTGCCTGCGCGGATGCATAATTATTGTACATGTATATATGTCCAAATGAGTCGGGTTTACTGGACAGTATGTGGCTTGAAATGGTTTAGGCCCTGTTTCAATCTCACAGGATAAATTTTAGCTTCCTGCTAAACTTTAGCCATATAAATTGAAGTGCTAAAGTTTAGCTCATTGGGGGTGTTTGGACTACTCTAATAAAGTTTAGCACATTAGAATAAAAAGACACCTATGCCCCTAATGCGGAGAGAGGGAATGAGGTTGGAGGGTATGGGTGGAAAATGAGGTTCCCTGGCCCACGTTTAGCTCCTTTTAGCACCTCTTGAGCAGCTTATGAGATAATATGTGCTAAATTTTGTCACACCACCATTAGCTCTCCTGTTTAGATCACTAAATGGCTAAAAGTAGCTAAAAAAAGCTGCTAAAGTTTATCTAGTGGGATTGAAACACCTTAGCTCGGCTTGAGCACAACCTGGCCCGTTGTCCACCGAGCCCGATCAGCATGTCATGCCTGGACCTTAGGTGCACACTGCGGGCTAGATCCGACACGACATAATTTTATCTTTTTCCCTATTTTTCATAAAAATATCTATATTATGATCAGGTATAGAGTATAAAACATAAAAAACATGTGTATTCAATTGGCTAGGTGGATGTGAATGTGTGCTCGGAACCAACAACCATGGATCAAAGCCTCACTTTGCTCATTTTTAGCTTCTTTTTAGACTATCTCTAGCAGCTTACCCGTTCCCATCCCATATTCAAACTCCACTCTACGAACAATGTAGTCTACAGTGCAAAACAGTGTTTTGGGTGCCCATATGGGTAAGCCGCTGGACATGGTCTTACCATCTAAACATATATGTTGTTATAGGCTCGTCGGGCTGTGGGTCGGCTTGTAGAAAGTGGGGATGGGAACGGGTTCAAATTGAAAAGCAACAACAACCCCTCCACTTGATTCAAATTCTTCTTCCACTTCTCATCCTTGAGTTTGTATACCTGACTCAGATTCTTCCTCCACTTCTTGAGTTTGTATTGGTTGTTCAACTGAATGATCACCGTCATCTTGATAGGTGGAATGGGTGAAACCCTAACCCTAATCAGGGTTGGGAGCATATTATATAGATCAAATAGGTGGGCCAAGCCCATTACACATGGGTAGTTAGGTAAATACAAGAGGGCTCAAGCCAAAACCCTAAACAGGAGTCTAACACCCACCCCCACAGTCTCAACTTTATCCTGTACAGATGTTGAGATTGGATCGAAACTTAGTGAATACACTCGATGACAACGCCTTGGTGAAGATGTCAGCGAACTGCGACGTGGTCGGGACGCTGAGAACGCAAACATCCCCTGCGGCGACATGCTTGCGGATGAAATGAAGGTCGATCTCTACGTGCTTTGTGTGTTGATGCTGCTGGGATTGGTGGAGAAGTAGACTGCGTTGACGTTGTCGTAGTAGATGAGGGTGGCATGCTCGAGGGGGCTGCGGAGCTCCTGGAAAAGCTGGCGGAACCAGAAGGCCTCGACCACAATGTTGGCCACAGCGCGGTACTCGGCCTCAGGGCTGGAGTGCGAGATGACGTGTTGCTGCTTCGCGGCCCAAGAGACAAGGTTGGCGCCCAGGAACACGGCGTAACTAGAAGTGGACCGGCGCGTATCGGGATAGCCAGCCCAGTCAGCGTCGGTGTAGACCGTAGTCGATGGAGCCGCAAAGATAGCGAATGATCCATTTAAGAGCGGTGAGGTGGGGCTCCCGTGGGGTGTGCATGTGAAGGCACATCTGCTAGACGACGTAGGCGATGTCGGGCCGGGAGAAAGTCAGTTACTGGAGAGCGCCGATGAGGCTCCGATAGGCTGTCGTGTCGACGACTGGAGCCCGTCATCCTCAAAGAGCTTCGCCTGAGTGTCGACATGCGTGGAGCAGGGCTTGCAACCGGACATGCCCACCCACTCCAAGATGTCGAGAGCGTACTAGTGTCGGTGGAGAAAGAGACCCTGAGGCTACCGCTCGGTGGTGATCCTGGGGAAGTGGTGGAGAGGCCCTAGGTCTATCGTGAACCTGCACTGAAGAGCGGCGATCATGCGCTGAAGAAGAGCGGCACTGGATGCCGTGAGCACGATGTCGTCGACGTAGAGCAGGAGGTCGACGGTGTCATCGCTGTGCTGATGTATGAACATGACGTGTCTGACTTGACCTCGACGAAATCGAGGGAGGCCAAGTAGGATGCGAAGCAACTGTACTAGGCTCGCGACACCTTCTTGAGGCCGTACAAGGAGCGGTTCAGCCAGCAAACCAGGTCCGAGCAAGCGGAGTCGACGAAGCCGGTGGGGTGGCTGCAGTAGACCACCTCTGTCAGGGCGCTGTGGAGGAAGACATTCTTGACGTCGAGCTGGTGGACCGCCTAGTCTCAGGAAAGGGCGAGGGAGAGGAAGTGAGAGGATCGCCCTAACGATGGCAAACTTGAAGATGGGGCTGAAGATCTCGTCGTAGTCCACTTTGGGGTGCTGGGTGAAGCCCCGAAGGACCCAACGAGCCTTGTAGCGGTCGAGCGAGCCATCCGAGGTGAGCTTGTGGCAGAAAAGCCATTTGTCAGTAACCACGTTGGTGCCCGGTGGACGTGGCACTAGGTCTCAGGTGTGGTTGGCTAGCAAGGCCGTGTACTCCTCCGTAGCGCAACACTTGTGGGGATCGGCGAGGGCAGCATGAACATAGGAGGGAACCAGGGAGGCATCTGGAGGAGCGGTGGCAGTCAGGATCAGTCGGTCGACGGGGCGGAGAACTCCGTTCGAGCGACGAGTCACCATCAGGTGAACGTGGTCGGGGTCATGATGAATGGTGACAGGGTGGTAGACCGGTGGCTCGGCATAAGAACGAGGTGATGGGGCAGCAAGTACCAATGGAGTGGTCCACCCGCGATAGTGGTAGACGCGGGCGGGGTCGGCGAAGTGTGCCAGATGGGGAGTAGGTGACAGGGCCGTGCATGGCGCAAGCAGAGGCGACGGGGCTGAGCGTGGCGTGGGCGGGGTCGACGGGGCTGCACGTGGTGCGGGCGTAGGCTTCGAGGCCATGCGTGGCGTAGGCGTCGGGGCTGTGTGTGGCGCAAGCGGGAACGGCGAGGCCGCACTCGTCAATGAGGTCGCGCATGGCTCAGGCGAAAATGGTGGGGCCACGATCGTCGGCGGGGCCGCGCGAGGCACAGGCGTGAAATAGGGCAGCGGAAGAGAGACGTCGACACAATCGACATCGAGGAGGGAATCGAGGTCCGCGGGTGGGGAGGAGGGATGAGAGAATGATGTGGGAGATGGCTGGGGCTAAGGGCCTCTCCTACCTGGCGGCCTCTATCCCTGAGGATTAGTCTGGAATAGGGTGGGCTGGTTTTTGTTGGTAGGTTTTTTGTTTTAGATGGATCTTCTCAGGTTGCTGAGTTTTAGACCTCCGTAAGGAAGTCCTTGTTATGGGTCTATTTTTAGACCTTGCTTTACCTTCTTAATATAATGAGGTGCAATTCTCCTGCGTTTTTTGAGAAAAAAGGAGACAGCAAGAGGGAAAACCTCCTCATCAAAGACAACATGACGAGAGATGATGTGGTGGGTGAGGAGGTCAAGACATCGATACCCCTTTTGGTCAGGGGAGTAACCGAGGAAAAGACAGCGAGTGGAGCGGGGAAGAGTTTGTGAGGAGCAGTGGTGGAGATGTTGGGATAACAGACACAACAAAAGACTCAAAGGTGGGCATAGGAGGGGGCTTGTGCCATACAAGGTGAAGTGGGGGGGGGGGTGACTCATCGCCTTGGAGGGAAGGCGGTTGATGAGATGGGTAGTAGTGTTCAGGGCCTTTGCCCAATAGCTAGCGGGAAGAGACGCCTGAAAGAGTAGGCATCATATCATGTTGGTGGTGGTACGAATGATCCGTTCAGCCCGGCTGTTCTAAGGGGAAGTGTAGGGACACGAGAGTCGCAACTGAACGCCGTTGGAGAGAAAGTAACGAGAGGCGGAATTATCGAACTCGCGGTCGTTATCACACTGGAGAGCACGAATCGGATGATCCTTGATATGGTCCTACTCGCTGGTTTGAACACTAGTCACAACATTGTTGTACATGTCCTTAACGAGTCTAATGTAGTTTGCACGACGGAGAGTGCGGGAGATGCGACGGCAGATGCTTGAGGCAGCCTTGGTGATGGTTGACCTCGGCACACGGGGGCACGACCTCGCCCTGTCGGGTGGCCACCAGTAGCGGTGCCGGGCCGCTGTCTCCAAGTGCGAGCATGGTGCGTGTCCCGCGGGCGACGAACTTCAACTCTACGGCAGCAGCGGTAGGGAAAGCGCTCCCCTCGTCATCGGCAAGGGCACACTGCTTAGCGCCACCACATTCCGCTATCGGCTACCACGAGGGCGCCTCTGCTGGTCATTGTTGCGACCTACTCCAGGCGGCCATCCATGTGCTCCCCATTCGTCCAGATGGCGTCCATGGGACCTAGGTGGCTGCACACGTGCAAGTCCTATGCGCGTAGGGTGTCTGTTTTATCTTATGGGGTCAAAAAAAATTCAGATTTGGAAAAAAAATAAGCTGAGATGTAAAATGCTTGTCTTCTACTCTTCTAGGTGTTTGGTTTTGGGTCAAGTAGAGTCGGTCTTTGGGCACCCGTCATGCTGCAGCTCGAGGACGGGCTACTTGTCTAGGAGGAGTATAGTGTCAAGACTTGTTAGGGCCCAAGGGGGCTGCGACAAGGAGCGCATGTCAAAGGATAAAGGATTAGTTGAGATTATCTAGGAAGGTTATCAGTTAGTAGTTTGTTGAGAGTTTTTAGAGGAGTTTTAAGGAGATAAAGATCTCTAACTAGATAGGGGTTGCCTATTTATGTAATCAATGGATGAGAAATAAAGTAGGCAAGAATTAGAAAGGAGAAACCCTCCTCTTGCTCGGCTGTGGGTAGAGGCCCCTGCCGGCGTTCGTGCCCATCGATCTCCCTCTCCAATCCCCTCTACGACCTACTATTCATTGGCGGGTACTGTTCATGTGCGTGCCGCCTCTACCAGCAGCTCCAATCCCTCACCGATCTAGCAACTATAACAGATAGGCATAGGACTAGAGTTGGCTACTTACTAGTTTGCTATTTTTCTTGCTTCTGGTGGGATTAACTTCATGTGTCCTTGGATGGTTACAAGGTTTAAACAATGCCGAGAGGCAGTCTAGTGATGTTGATGGCAGAAAGTGAAGGGACTTAGGAGAGGGTGATAGGCATAGTGACTAGAGTTGGCTACTAAGAGCATCTCCACTAGTTTCCAAAACAATTTTCTAAAATTAATTTAGGGTGTTATTAACTATAAATTATGCTCCAACAGTTCCTTAAATGAGGCATCAAAATATACCAACTTTTTAAATATCCCTATTTAGTCCCCAGTCTTGGGGAGCTGTTTCGCACTGCCAATAGCCTATTTTGCGCGTCAATCGCATCGTGAAATCACTTGCTCGCCATTGAGTTCGCACCCATGTACAAGTGATGCACTTTGAATGATTTGAACTACGGAAGATGAATTCATCATCCTCGTTTGACGAGTCTGAAGAAGACTGATCCAAAAATTTAGAAGAAAACAACCGACCATGAATGTGTTTTATGGTGCACTACACATCCCTAAACTTGTAACATGGTGCATCACAGATCTATTTTTTGGACCATACCGACCATTGTGGTACACACTTAACAAATTTATGGGGCCTAGAAATGTGTTTTCAAAGTTTATGGGACCAAAGTGGCTCCTCTTAACGACTTTAAGGGCTGCTCATGCATTTAACTCATTTAGAAATATTTAACAATCTAAGAATTAGGAATAGTTTGAGGCTAAGGTTGTTTTTGTTTCCAAATTGTATTTACCAACTTGCTAAATGTGAGTTTAGAGGGTTTTTTTTACGGAATTAATGGAGATGCTCTAACTAGTTAGATATTTTTCTTGCTTAATTTAAAACAGTAATAAGTGGCCTCCTTGTGATGCAGGAGAGCCTTAAGTTTATGGAGGGGAAAAAAGCAAAATGGTCTGCCACCGTCCAAATTTCCAGTTCATAATTTGATCTGCACTGGAAATGGTAACAGATAAAATGCTTCCACAAAGTAAACTGAAAACAAATAGAAACTTATGAATAATAGCTTTTCCCTAAATTATATTCTGTTTGCCATACTACTAAAATTACCTACTTGAAATTTTATAGTATCCTATTAAACTGCTCAGGATTTTATTTTAGTCTTTTGTGTTCTTTAGGCGTTTGAACTTTTGAAAACCGAAGTCCACTGCTGATCGGTAATACTAATACTAATACATGATGATATGTGGGTGAATGGGAAACAGTCCATAGATCGGATCCCCTTCAGATGAATTATGGGGATGTTTATGTGCTTGGTCATAATGAATGGACCATGTCGATACAGTAATTAGCCCACAAGGCTTCAGTTCAAGAAGACAACCCAAAAAATAGAAACATGGCAAGTTGATTTGTTTTTCAGCACATGATATTCCTATCTAGTAATCTAATGACTACTATAATTGATATAGCTTGGTTATATGGCTACTGTGTGATTGTCACCAACCCAAGCGTGTTGAGTATGTTACCTTGTCATGCCCTTCTGTACATAATAAAAAAAATCTTAAATTGCTGACTTGCAAGTTTGCAGTGAAATTGCCAGAGCTACTTGCTTCTGTCAATATGGAGGAAGATGCCTTGAACAAGCTACAGCTGAAACTGCTGGACGTTCTCAAGTATGCTTTCTTGCTTCAGAGTTATGCTTGCAACCTTTTTAGCTTAACCTGTATCATTCCAACGGCTTTACTGTCAGGTTTCTTCAGAAGAATCAGATCACCTTCTTTACCTCTGCGTACGATGGTTCTTGTAAAGGTACAGATGAGGATAAAACCAAATGATTGCATGTGAACGTTTTATATCATGTAACATCTTTCGATGGGCTTGTCTGGCACTATTGTTGATATGAATGTCGCTTAGGACAACAATCGGTTTATGTAGGATAGATGCTGCAGATTCCTGAAAGACGGTACTTTGAACTGCCCGAAGCATGTTGTATTTTCTTTAGATGCTAGAACTCTGGCTTAGTTGAATTTTCACTATCAAGTGAGTCTCGGTCTTGCCTCCAAAAAGAATGTTTTGTAACTGTCTCAATTTATAATTCTTATGACTTTTTTATAAAGTTTGATCAGCTTATCTTATTCAAAATTTTATGAAAAACTGAGCAAAATTTTATGAAAAACTGAAAAATTCAAAGACAAAATTAAAGTATATTATATACTAAATAATATCATAATTGTGAATTTTTAAAATAATATTATAAATGTGAATTTTTAAATAAGACGGGTTGGTCAAATTTAGGGTAAAAACAATGGATTATAAATTATAACGAAGGTAGTATTAATAATTAAGAACGTATATTATAATTATTATTATAATTATAATTTAAGTGAAGATGGGGATCCTTGTCTGATTTATCCTCCATAAACGTTCATGGTGATTCTCGTAGGATTTTTTTTGTTACGATTACAGGGTTGGGGAGCTATTGTCACGGTTGGGGAGCTATTGTCACACCTGATTTTAGGGGTAAAATTAAATACATAACATATATGTGTCATGATATATTTTATATATATATGTTACAAGTTTAAAATATTAAAAAACAATGCTCCAATCCTAAATAAGAGTAGATTACTTTATTATAACCTAAATAGCATAAGTGTCTTAAACATTACCAAAACACATAGGATTTTATGGGAAATCTCCCACAAGAAGTTAATCGGCGCATGACTAGATTTAGAATCATCGACGTCTTTGTCGAAATTCTCTTCTTCACATTCTTCTGATCAAAATTTGTAATACACAAATTCTAGTGTAATAAAATATGGAGAAGGCCATCAATTTCTGTGCAAATTTGTGACTGATTTATGCGTAGTTTTAATTTAATAATCCATTAAGTTTAATACAAAAATTCTGATCAAAATTTGTAATACACAAATTCTAGTGCAATAAAATATGTAATACACAAATTCTAGTATAATCCATTAAGTTTAATTTGATTTGTGACTGATCTATGTGTAGTTTTATAAATAAGAAAGAAAAGAAATATTTCATATTTTTAACCACAAATAAGAGATAGTTATTCAAAGTGTTATCCATACAAAAAAATACAAATTTACTAGCTACCCATCCTAGTCTACCTTTATTTATGTTTAGGTCCTTGTTATAGGTTTTATTATAAAATATATATTAGGAACCTAAATAAAATAGAAATGGTTTTGTTAGTTTCATAATTATGTGATAAACATTTTTAATTAGTGTTTCCAACAGTTCACGTATTTTTATAGTTTAATTTAAATTAAGGTTGTTTTACAAGAAATATTAAGATGGTCTATTAATAGATATCATATTTTCATAATATAGCAATGTTCAATATAGATGTTTAAGTATAGCCTTCTTAAATAGAAATTTTAAAAAAATTGTAGACCATATGTTTCTTAATAAAAAAATATAAGTAATTATATTTATGCATAACGTATGATTTAGTTTTGTATTCAAGTTTTATGCATGTGTTTGTATATAAATTGCTTATTTAGCATAGAGTTTCCAAAAAAATGTTAAAATAATATAACTGAGGTTCATATCTTTAAATTGATGACTTATAGGTTTGAATATAGTTTTCTTAACAAACTTAGGCTAAGTGTTTTCTTAGTAAAAATAAAGATAATTATTTGTTTTATTATCTTTCCACATAAAACATGTTTAGGGTTATATATTAGCTTCTCATCAATTAATGATTCATAATGTGTTTCATAACTCATTAACCTTAGGTATATAACATATATCTTTTCTAAAAGGTTAAAAAGGTTAAATAATGTTACAATGTGTTTTATCATCTTATGAACCCTTAATCTTAGAATACTACATATGAATTTTATAAAAGATTAAAATGGTGAACCTAATATTTGTATATTTATGATTAAGATATTTTTAAACTTATGTCTTGTTTTATAAAATATGAACCAAACCTTTTTCAAAAGAGCGCCTTCTTGTTATAACCATTGCTTGTGATGTTTTTGAAAAGCAAATGTTTTTTTGTTATGCTTTCTTTTAGCTTTGTCTATGGCGAATGTTGTATGGTATTGAGTGATGTTTGTTTAGAGATTGATCAAGTAGTTGAGAATCAAGATCTATTCCGTGGAAGAACCTCAAGTTTTCTGTAAGCAAGGCAAGTGGAGTTCTCCCCATTCATATTATGTTTGATCCTAATCAACACATGATAACTAAGTTCACATTTATGATATGCATAATTTGATGGGATACCTATTTATACACACCTAACATTTCCAAACTTATTCCTTGTAACTTGGGTTATGATTTAATCAAGTAGCTATGCTATTGCTACAACTTTATCTTTATGATGTCACTATTTAATTATATTAATGTTCCAAAGATTAAGTTTACATTTTTTGTTAATCCGTTGATTAAGCAAGACCATATTGTGATAATAGGAACATGGAGTGACCACCCAGAAAAACAGTGCAACTACGAGTGCTACCATGGCTCTGTCTTTGGTAATTAGCTTTATATGCTTAGTGCCTAGCAACCTTACCTAGAATATGGGCAAGAGGGGAAGCAGTTGATGGTGGCAACTCACGTTAACATTAACATGGGGACGTAGTCTTGGCAAAGCTACCTCGCCTAGAGGGCCTCCACTCTGACTTGGAAACCTTAGCGGGTTGTTTCGTACTAAGTGGTTTATGTGAAAGCCTCATAGTGGATCCCTAGCCATTTACCTCAGAAGTGAATACATGAGTTGCAAACATAGGTTAGAGGGGATACATGGCTTTGTGGGTAATGTTGTACCACCTCTGCAAAGTGTAAAACTGATATATGAGTCGTGCTCACGGTTAAAAGCAGCTTGGACCTTCACATGATACGAACTTGAAGATGAAAATAAATTGTGTTCTATTGAAGTGGTTGAGCTTCATGTTTATGATATTTTGGTTCAAGTGGTTCTGAGCTTGATGCTAATGAATATTGCTTATGCTTAATATGGGTTTGGTATTCACTTACACTTTAGTAATCAGGTGTTGATAATAAAACATTGACCAACTAAAATGCTAGCCACATTAAACCTCAACCTTACCTTGTTAAACTTGCATTTTCACCCCAGTTGCTGAGTCCCCACCATAAGTGAGTTCACCCCTTGCTTAATTTTGATTAGAAGTTTGCAGATGAAGATTTTGATGGTGAACTTGATGGATGCTAGTCTAGTGATACGACTGGTCATCTTCCTGTGGAATGATGTCCATGTTCTGGTGTACTTTGATGAATAAAGGTTAAGACTTTAAGTTTGTTCGAAGTGTACTATGATAATATAATCTTTATTTACACTTTTATGCATTGTTCTTTTTATATATTACACTTGTGACGTCAACATATGTGTGGAAATAGATCCTGGCACACATATGCTATGCATTTGGTTTTGCCTTTAAAATCGGATGTGACACACCTCCCTTGGCATACAATGCTCCACTGACCTTGACTGTAGCCATACAGTGACCACACTTGTACCCACCATAACCAGATTGGAAAACCACGTTTCAGAGCAAGTGGGGGATATGTCTGGTTGCCAGGTCGGACGACAAGCCGGACCACTGCACAAGGCCTTGCTAGACGAGACGGGTGCCTTTTGTAAGTCCTCACGTCTGAAGAACCTGAATAGGAACACTGAATTAAGGTAAATCAGTAGGTAGAGTTGCTGGAACAGGGCCCTTGTAACCTGCTGCCAGTTTGAGTTGTGATATGTGGATCACCGGGTGGATCTTACTTGAGGCAAGAAGGTCCAAACGATTAACAACCTTACCAACCCGAGCTGTGACTTTGTAGGGGCCAAAATATTTAAAACTCAGCTTGTGATGAGCACACGACAAGGCAGATGACTGCACATAGGGCTGGAGTTTCATGTACACCCAATCACCGACGACAAAAGAGTGCTCAGACTTGTTTTTGTCGGCCTGGCGCTACATCCTGAGCTGGGCTCGAACCAAGTGCTGGTGGACCAAATCTTGCATTTGGGAATGCTCCTCTAACCAATCAGACAGTGTAGCAGGGAGAGTATCATCAATGGAAATGCCAAGTGACCGAGGCTTACGACCATACAAAACCTCAAAGGGAGAACATCCTAAGGCTTAGTGTTGGCTTGTATTATACCAGAATTCAGCAGTGGGAAGCCAAACAGACCACTTCTTTAGGCAAACATTAGTAAAACACCTGAGGAACATCTCAAGACATTGGTTAACTCGTTCGGTTTGGCCATCTATCTGAAGGTGATATTAAGAACTCATGCGCAGTTCAGCCCCGACGATCTTAAAGAGATGTTACAAAAAATGATTGGTGAAAACAGGGTCCCGATCAGAGATCACAGCCATAGGAAATCCATTTAGTCGGTACACATGAGACAGGAAGAGTGTTGCTAATGTGGCAGCAGTACATGGGTGTGACAGGGGGATGAAATGGGCAAACTTAGTGAATTTGTCCACTACCACCAAAATGCAGTCAGCTGTTCCTGAATGAGGAAGACCTTCCACAAAGTCAAGAGATACCGTATGCCAAGCTGATTTAGGAACCTCCAAAGGCTGTAACTTGCCTGGATATGAAGACCTATCCGGTTTAGCTTGTAATCAGATTATACACTGCTGCACAAAGCTTTGCACAAATGATTTGAGCTTGGTCCAAGCGAACAGATGCTTGACTCGGCTATAAGTGACAGGGAAGCCGGAGTGGCCACCGACGGTTGAGTAGTGTAATGCAAAAAAACTCGATGGTGTAGCTGTTCATCGGCACCCAACCATACACGACCCTTATACCGAATCAGTCCATCCTTCAGGACATAGTTTGGAAGGGCCGCTGGGTCAACTGCAAGTTTGGCAAGAAGGGATTGAGCTGCAACATCCTGTGTATAGCTAGCTTGCATGTCGAGTAACCACTAAGGAACGACTGACGACAGAGCTTGAAGATCAAAGGTAGCACACCACGACAACGCATCGGCAACAAGGTTCTCAGTGCCCAGACAGTATTGTACCCTATACTGCAAGCCAAGGAGCTTGGTAAATACCTTGTGTTGCCAAGGAGTATGGAGGTGCTGCTCATTAAGCTGTGTGAGGCTTTTATGTTCTGTGAGGATAACAAACTCATGGTGTTGCAGGTAGGGGCACCACTATGAACAGCCAAGATCACTGCTAAGTACTCTTTTTTGTATGTTGACAATCCCCTAGATTTGGGACTGTTGAGGGTCTTCGTCCTCCGAAGGTCCTCAAAAACATAATTTAACAATGTCTTTCAAGTATGGTTTATGGACAGGTATCTTCGAATTTATGATAAAAGCATACACGATGAGGAGCTTGATCGTGACGAAGGTTGCCGTCGCTCCGAAGCTGTGCGGAAGGGAGCTTTGGCTAAATCGCAGAAAAGGGAACCGACTTAAAAGGGAAAAGGCTGTTCAGTCCTCATAGATTTTTCTATAAACCAAAAGTAAATGTAAAGGGCATAATTGTAATTTCTCATGGGCTGCGTCCCGTGCCTATAAATAGGTGAACAGTACTCCCGTACTGTTCACATTGACTTGTACTCATTCGTGCGTCACACTCGGATTTTCGCCTTCTGTCAAGCCGAAGGTATAAATGTAATTCAATAGTTGTTCACATTCATTCATAATGATATGATGAAAGAGTACTAATGATGTCATATGATCATTTATGTTATCCCTCATGTTTTATATGCTTCTTCTTTCATTAATATATATATATATATATATATATATATATATATATATATATATATATATATATATATATATATATATATACTGTGATGATGAAGGTACGTCCTTCATGACCTTCGTCTGAAGATCATTATATCCTGAGGAAAATAATGTTTCGAAGGACGAAGGGCATTAACCATTAATCCTTTCTGTGTTGCCTTGTTCTTAATTCATAGCATTTGAGAACAAGTCACCAACATTGGCGCCCACCTCCGGTGAACCCTTTTTCGACCACCTTCGGCAAGCACTGACCCTCGTCATGCCACCGAAGAAAGTTTCAGCGACAGGGGCTGCTGCACTACAACCACTGGACCCAAATCAGGAGAATCTCTCTCTCCGAGAGGCCTGAAGCCAGAAGAGGAAAGCCACTAGTCCAGCACTCCAGGAGGAAGAGTTGGATCAAGAAATCAGAAACATGGAGATAATTCATCAGCAAGTACAAAGGAAGAAGGAGAAGATGGCCAGACTGGCTGATCTTCAAAGGCAAATCGACGAAGCCACTGAAGAAGTACGCCATCTTGTTCAAGACGAACAAGATCGAAGGCCCCAACATAGGGAGCTTCATCAAGAAGGTTTATTCAACGAGGATGGATGGTATGATGATTTTAATCATGATACCTTTACCTTTGATGCTGCTTCTCCCTTGGCACCAGAACTGCAAGCCATCCCATGGCCTTCATCATATAAGCCACCTCAGCTCCCTATGTATGATGGGCACTCGGATCCGAAGCAATTTTTGATGAGTTATGAGGCAACCATATCTTCATATGGAGGAAATGCAGCTGTCATGGCCAAATCCTTCGTCATGGCAGTTCAGAATGTGGCCCAAACATGGTATTCTTCTCTTCAGCCAGGGACTATTACTTCGTGGCAGAAGCTCAAGGATATGTTACTGACAAGCTTTCAAGGCTTTCAGACGAAGCCGGTCACAGCTCAGGCTCTGTTTCAATGTACGCAAGACCATGAGGAGTATCTTCAAGCATACGTCCGAAGGTTCTTGCGTCTCAGAGCACAGGCGCCTACAGTGCCCAATGAGATTGTTATTGAGGCCATGATCAAGGGGCTTCGTCCAGGACCTACTACCCAGTACTTCACTAGAAAACCTCCACAGACACTGGAGAAGTTGCTTCAAAAGATGGATGAATATATCAGGGCCGACAATGACTTCCGCCAAAGAAGGGAGGAAGCTTATAGGTTCTCCGAGATGATCAGGGGCTTTGGAGGAAGAATACACCCGAGGCATGTCAGGTCAATTCACAACACTCAGAATGATGACAGAGGGAGTCAGCTACAGAGGCCCCAATGTTCTTCACAATCTTCGGGACAGCAACAAAGTTCTTTTTGGCCGCCAGCTCCAAGAGGCAGAGGCGCCAGGGGCTTCGGAGGAAGATATGGGGACCAACCTAGGAAGATTTACTGTGTATTTTGTGGTGAAGACAAAGGCCATACTACAAGAATGTGCCAAATCATCATCCAAAAGCAGAAGGAGATCGCAGAAGTCGAAGCCCGACAAAATCAACCGAAGTAGGTCCTACATACTGCTTCGTGTCACTCACCCTACATACCAGAGTATGTGGGTAATCATCCTGCAACTTCTGTTGCTTCGGCCAGTCAGCCACAGGCTTCTTGGCCACAGCTTCCACCTCCGCCGCCACTACAACCTGCCTATTCACGAGGTCAGCAGCCAGAAGGGAGTCATCAGACTCATCAGCAGCGAGAGCTCAGGGAAGAATCCGAAGCTCGCACAGTCAACCGTAATGTGCCAGAGTCAAAACACATCTATTGAGAGATATCCTACCTCCAAAGCATTTTACATTCATTGCCATTCACTTTTAATTTCTTGTAATAACTTTGTTCTTGTCACAATGAAATATATCTTTCCTACAGACTTACGAAGCTCAAAAACTGCCGAAGCTACAAAACTTGTTCCTAAGGAACACAGTGTAAATTTGCCGAAGCTACAAAAAGCCGTTCCTAGGGAGCGCAGCGTAAGTTTGCCGAAGCTTCAAAAAGTCGTTCCCAAGGGAGCGCAGTGTAAGTTTTCTGCTCAAAAGTCGTTCCAAAGGGAATGCAGAGCCAAATACCACCGAAATATAAGGCGAAGCGCGAAAAGTCAACGCGAATACCACCGAAATATAAGGCGAAGCGCGAAAAGTCAACGCGAATACCGCCGAAATAGAAGGCGAAGAAGTTCAAAAGACGTTCCTAAGGGGATGCAGAACTTACACCGAAAAATAAGCGGTGAAGCCGAAAAATAAACGGCAAAGAGATTTTTGATGGTTCCTAAGGGAACGCAGATATTGTGTTTCAGTGTGGGTACTTGTCTTCGGCATTAGCATCATTCTTTGCATCATATCATCGCATCATATCGCATAACATCACATCATACATCATATCACATCAATAACATCAATTGTAAGCGAGGCCGATCTTCGGAGAATGCTTTATAAAAAATGAAAAGATGCCAAGGCACAAAATAAGCTGAGAATTACAGCTTCATCAGCTCTGATGTGGAAGGAGGGATTTCTTCTTTACGTAGCATTGATGATGATTCTTACGAGGCGTAAAAACTCTTCTTTACGAAGCATGAAAAGAAGGGAAGGTGTTTTTTTCACCGAGGGCTCAAAAACGGTATGTACATAAAGTTTCATGCATCACAAAGAACTGAATTACAAGCAATTCATATATTACATTTAAATCTTGCAAGCACCAAATATTACAAACATAGTTCAGCAAATATTACATTAATATTCTAGAAATTTTTTTTACAATAACTACTCTTCTTCCTTCAGAACTTTTTCTATAGCTTCGGTTAGCAGTTTTGTAACAACTTCATCTACAATAGCTTTGGCCACATTAATAATTTCTATTGCCTTCTTTGTTTCTGGGTCGGCCAGTGGGTCAAATGGCTCTGGTGGAGGAGGTAGTTCAGCTGCGGGAGAAAATATCAGTTAGCTCGAAGTCAAAAATGACAAAGCAAAAAGCCATTAAGTAATACCTATTCGTCTTTCGAGTTCTGCTGCTTTTTCAGCTTCTTTTCCTGCTTCTCGAGAGTCGTGAATATCTTTTTCGCTCTTTTTCATTATTTCATGAGCCATCCCTCGACCGCCATTTTCCTAGATATCAGTAAAAAAATTTCCACCTGTTAAACTCGCTTCGGCCGAGGGGTCCTTCGTATCGTCGATGGAGAAGGCAGCTTCGGTTTGGGCCAAGGTTTTAACATGTTCACAACCTGCCTTCTCCAGAATGGCTGCAACCCCCCTCGCACCAGAGAATGCGCAGACGTCCCCACGGTCACTCAAAATCTCCTCAAAAGCTTCGGCTTCGTTACTGATCCACTCAATGACGCCTTCGGGGTCGCCTCGTATAAAGTTGTTTTCGCTTGAGTACGCACCCACGTTGGCAAAACTAGTTTCTATCTTTTTCACACATTCCACAGATTTTTCAAAACATCTTTCTTTTGATGCGCGAAGCTCTGTAACTATTTTTTCAAAATAATTTTTCCAGTACTCACTGGCATCTCGGTCAGCTTCGGTAACAGCGCATTTTAATTTGGCCTCAGCCAGTTCTTTTCAAAGGTTTTCAATCTCATTCTTTTGAATTTCAGATTGAGTCTTGAAGTTACCTTCATCCTCCTTTACTTTATCCACCAATGTAAGTAGAATTTTGTCTTTTTCCGTGGCTTCATTTCTCAGCTTGATAACCTCTGTTCGAAGGTTGTTGAGAGCAATAGTGCAGCTCTCATCTTCAGCATTCTTTTGCGCCCTTAAGGCGTTGCTAAGTATTAAGCCCTACAAGAAAGAATGAATGAATTAATATACGAAGTAAAAGACCATTACAGAATCCATAAGCTTCAAAATTCACAACTTTTTGTACCTTCAGACTGTTGTATGCAAGGCAATCCGCAAGATCTTCCTTCGTCATGGCACAAAAGGCCAACTTCGAGCTTTGGAAAACCCATACTTCTGGCCATCTTCCGGCAGACGGATAATTCTTTGTTGTCTGGGAGGCAATACAAAAAATCATCTTCACTTGTACCATTAAACACTAAGGCCCCCTTCGGGTACTTTAGTTCTCGGGCATAGTGTTTAGCTTCAAAATTTTCTTCTTCAGATAATCTTCTTCCCAAAGCATGTCGAATAACATAATCAAGATCTTCGGAAGATGTTTCGGCAACAGGAGCGGCAAATTTTTCAAGCAAAGTCTGTTCTATAGCCTCTTCCTTTGTGGCCTTCTCTTCAACATCCGAAGATCTTTTCTTAGCAGGCTCTGAAGGCCCGGCTTCGGCGCTAACCTAGCTCATTGCAGCTTCGGTTTTGGATAGTTTTGTTTTAACTTCAATTTGCATTTTCGTAGTCTTGGCAATTTTCCCTGAAGTAGAGCTTGAAGCCTTTACCGTTTCTAACATGTCTAGTACACTTGCCATCCTTCTTCTTTTGGGAGTGGCCACAAGATCTTTTTGTATCTTCGGCGTTGATACTTTTGCCGAAGGGCTGAGAACTTCTAACATTTTTATTCCTTCAGTCTCTGGTTTTTCGGCCTTATCTTTACCAGACTTTGCCTCAGCCTGCTCGGCTGAGGGTGCCTTCAGCATGGTAACCGGTTCTTCATCCCTCTGCGTAGGAGCAATTAACTCTTTGGGATCAGCAGCTGAAGAAGTCTTCCCACCAAACTCAGGCACCACGGACGACTCAATATAGCGGGCCCAGTGGGTGAGGACTTTCAACTTTTTACTCTTCGGCGCAGGCTCGCTCGGAGCAGCCGAAGTAACAACCTTTCCAGAGGCTGCACCCTTTCTTTTCTGCCCCCGTGGCGGGTAGCGATAATCAGGGTAAACAAATCCAATAGCATCAAAAACCCTGTTCAATCTTTTCTTTTTTCGGCTTCCGAAGGCTGCAGATAGCGCATTATCTTTGGACTTGGAATATGTTCCAAGTAACTCATCGCTGGTATTTTCGACACACTTCAGCCAGTCATCATCTGGTTCAATAAACTGGTCCCCAAACCTGAAGGTGTATTTCAATCAAACCAGGCCGCCTTCGTTAGGGTTAGTGATGTTTTCTTTCGGCATTTCCCAGCTATCTATCAGTGGCCATATCCTATAGGCTATATGTTCTTGAAGTAAATCTCTTGTCCCAATAAAAGAACAAACTATGCTAAACGCCCTTCGACATGCTTCGGCTGCTTCATCAACTTCTACCTTCGGCTTTCGGAGGTCGAAGCGGGACCAGATGGGGCGCATGATGATCTCTTTAATGTCTTCTCTCGCCTTCAAATCATTTTTCACATAGAACCACTCTTCCATCCAGGCCCCGGGCCGTCTCTTCCGAAACGTTGGCACTAGGTAGCTTGCGCCAGAGCGAGCAACGAAGCTATAGCAACCGAAATTATTATGATATTGTTCTTTGCCCCAGGGCTTCATCTCATATGAAAGTTCATGCATACTGTAAAAGCATTTTGCGCTGGGCTCCAGTCCCTGGCTTCTCACCGCCCAAACAAAAATCCCCATTCTAATAACAGCTTTAGGGGTTATCTGATGAAGGTAAATCTAATAAATTTTCAGCACTTCGACTACAAATCTGCTCAATGGGAACCGAAGTCCAGCTTTGAAGAAGCTCCGGAAGATTACAACTTTGTTTTCTTCGGGAGCAGGAACGGCTCTGTCTGCATCGGCCCTCACAATAGACATATCTCGAAAATACCTTCCTCTCATATTATCAAGATGACTCTGTTTGATAGTTGATTTCCCAAAGACTGTATGACTTGGTCGCCAGGGCCGATCTTCAGAGTCTTCGCCTCCACTCCCCACATCGTAGCTGTCGCTATCATCGGTATCTTCAGACAAGCCTTCTAGTATCTCTTTAGTAATCTTCTCTGTATTTGTTTTTGCTATAGACTCAACAAATCCAGCAGTCTTCTCCTCAAGGAATTTCTCCTCCTCGGTCAGCTTCGTCTCAGCGGCAACTTTTTTTGTCCTGAGACATCTTTTCTTCGAAAATGGTGAAAATGCGTCTTTAAAACCGAAGCTTAGGGAATTTGAGAAACTAAGCAAGTGTTGGTAAGCAAGAGCTAAAAAATTTAGCAAACAAAGCAAGCAGCAAGTAGCGTACCAAATGTGGTCAGGGTGGGTTCTTATTTATACGATCAACGCGCTTCAAATTGGAGGGTCCCATCTGTCATTGACTGTTGCTATTCTAGCAAAGGGAAGGTGTTTTTTCGGACCTTCGGCTTAAGGCCTTCGTCCATGTCGCAGTCTGAATTCGTTATCTTAAACAAATTAATACTGCGAGGGGCTACTGTTGGGGGCCTTCGTCCTCCGAAGGTCCTCAAAAACATAATTTAACAATGTCTTTCAAGTATGGTTTATGGATAGATATCTTCGGATTTATGATAAAAGCATACACGATGAGGAGCTTGATCGTGACGAAGGTTGCCGTCGCTCCGAAGCTGTGCGGAAGGGAGCTTCGGCTAAATCGCAGAAAAGGGAACCAACTTAGAAGGGAAAAGGCTGTTCAGTCCTCATAGATTTTTCTATAAACCAATAGTAAATGTAAAGGGCATAATTGTAATTTCTCATGGGCTGCGTCCCGTGCTTATAAATAGGTGAACAGTACTCCCATACTGTTCACGTTGACTTGTACTCATTCGTGCGCCACGCTCGGATTGTCGCCTTCTGTCAAGCCGAAGGTATAAATGTAATTCAATAATTGTTCACATTCATTCATAATGATATGATGAAAGAGTACTAATGATGTCATATGATCATTTATGTTATCCCTCATGTTTTATATGCTTCTTCTTTCATTAATATATATATACTCTGATGATGAAGGTACGTCCTTCATGACCTTCGTCTGAAGATCATTATATCCTGAGGGAAATAATGTTTCGAAGGACGAAGGGCATTAACCATTAATCCTTTCTATGTTGCCTTGTTCTTGATTCATAGCATTTGAGAACAAGTCACCAACAGGGACCAAGGGCCTTACTAAGGAAGGCGAGGGGATGACCTTTTTGCATGAGGACTGCGCCCACACCGACGACACTAGCATCAGTTTCCACGAGAAAAACAACAGTGAAGTCATGCAATGCAAGAACAGGGGTTGTCACCAGAGCCTTTTTTAAAGTGTCAAATGCAGTACCATGCTCATTTGTCCAAATAAACAGGCTGCCCTTCTTAAGTAGAGCGGTCAAAGGCCGGCAAATGACCCCAAAAAACTGCATAAATCCTTGAGACACTTTAGCACTGGCCACTCGATAATTGCTTGAATTTTAACTGGATCCATGGCTACACCTTGAGCATTGATTACATGGCCCAAATAAGAGACTTGCTGTTGTGCAAAAGAACATTTGGAGAGCTTAACTTTCCATTGATCCTGGGCTAACAACTCGAAGACCAGCTGTAAGTGATGGATATGCTCTTGCAAGGAGGCACTGTAAACAAGAATGTCATCAAAAAATACAAGAGCGCACTTCCAAAGCAAGGGATCTAAGGTATGGTTCATAGCCTTCTGGAACGTGCCAGCAGCTCCGGTGAGACCAAAAGCCATAACTCGAAACTCGTAGTGGCCCGAGTGAGTCTAGAAGGCAGTTTTGTAAGATCCACCCTCTTTCAATAAGATTTGGTGGAAACCCGCTTGAAGGTCCAATATGGAAAATCAGGATGCACCAAATAGCTCATCGAGTAGCTCATCAATAATTGGAACATGGTACTTGGATTTGATAGTAAGGGCATTAAGGTGTCTATAATCTACGCAAAAGCACCAAGAAGAATCCTTATTTTTGACCAACGACACTGGAGAGGAAAAAGAGCTGTGACTATGTTGAATTAATCTAGTTTGCAACATTTCAGATACTTGAGACGCGATCTCATCCTTCATCGCAGGTGAAAACTGATAGGGTCGAATATTAACTAGATGAGCTCCTTCAATAAGTGGAATAGTGTGATCACAGGACCTGCTAGGTGGTAGAGTAGATGGTGATTGAAAGAGGTCTTAGAAGGCACAAAGCAACTGCAGCACAGGCTCGGGCAACTGCAATTCCTCAACAGAAAGTAACTGAATATGTTCAGCTGAATTAGTGGGCACATGTTGGACCTCCAGCAAGGTTCCCACAGGGACTAATGGGTGATAGCCTTGCAAAATAACTGTACTGCTGGCTTGGGGAACTGTCAACCACTTGTGTTTCCAATCCACTGTCACTGGGCTCAGATTTTCAAGCCAATCCATACCGAAAATTATATCATAAATGGGTAGAGGCAGAACTTTAAATGTGGAAGAAAAAGTTATACCCTGCACTGACCATTCTGCATTAGGTAGCTCCACTAAACAAAGCAATACATTGCCATTGGCGACTTTGACCAATAAAGGCGTGTCCATAGAAACAAAACCTGATAAGTCACTGGTGCGGACTGAATTCAGAAAGCTATGGAAACTACCTAAATAAAGCAGCATCAACATATCCATGTCTTGCAGTTGTCCACGAATTCTGAATGCCTTAGATGGTGTATTGGCCGACAAAGCTTTGGTGGATAATAAGAGCATTAACTGTTCTACAGAATCTTCAAATTCTCCCTCAGACTCTGGCTGATCAATAGACAACATATCCCATAACTCTTGAACAGCATGCAACTGCATCGTGTTAGCACACTTGTGGCCTTTGCTCCATTTCTCAGCACAATATTGGCAGAGACCTCTAGCGCGCCAATAAGCACGAAGAGAAGCCACTTTAGAGTCAGCAATCAAAGCAACAGCTAAGGTGTGCTTGGGGTTGTCAATAGCACCAGTTTGAGATTGATCCCAACGAGCCACAGCGGGCTTTAGCATTGGCCGAGCCGTATAAGAACGGTCAACATGAATAGGCTCCGAGTGACGAGAAGACTCCGCTGCTTCCTGCAATAAGGCCAAGGAGCAGGCAGTATCGAGATCGCCATGTCGTTACACAAGAATAATAGATTTGATATCATCACGCAGGCCATTAATAAATCTCATAGTGTAGTATAAAGGGTCTGTTGTGTGTTCATATGTGACAAGCAAATCAACTAGCTCACAAAAACGATCAATGTAATCCTGTGTGACACCCCAGGTGTCTATTTCGTGTTATGTCGGGAGATTTATCCTAATCTCAGATGCTCAGTGAAAATTTCTATTTCTCGATCGCATCTATCTCCATTCATCAAGTTACTCATGAATGTTTCACCAAATTTGGAATTATTCGATCTCAAGAACAGCCAAATTTGGAGCCTATTAAAACTTTTATTTTAAGGAGCAAATGCAAATTTGAAAGTCAATCTTGTCTTGCAACATCCGCCCAGACTCATTTATTCGGGCTCTCGATAGTGGTTATGTTATCCGATTTGTATCCGAATCCAATTTCTCGATGTTTGATCTATGTCCAAAAAGTAATCTGACTCCGTACTCTCAAGTGGAATCTCCACTACGTTGTCCTCTAATAAATTCTTATCCGACCTGGACTAATACCTCTGTGTCCGATTCGAATTTGAAAACCAACCTCGACAATAATTTTTATTAATCCGACTCGCTTTATTTCGATGACGAATCCGAAGCCGATCGTTCTCAATTCATCTTAATTCTACTTGTGCGCGAGAGTTTAATTTCCTATCAACACCCAAATAAAATGTTTCGGTCAATTTTATTCCGTGGCCTCTCGTCGTTCGGATGTCAGTTCGCTTCGTTCCCTGCGTCAGTCTCAGCCAACAAGTGAGCGCTGCGCAAATCGGCCAACAGCTGACCACCTCCCTCCTAACCAATCGGTGCACCACCCTCCTTAGCCAGTCGTTGGACACCATGCTCTTGGCCAATGCCTGGCACCAGCCAACCAGTAGCAGCCGGCCAAAGCCACCAATGCCGCACGCGGTCGTCGCCTTTAAACAACAGAAGCGCTCACCCCTGCCCTGCCTTCCTCCCTCTCCCAAGCTGTGGTCAACTGTCCCTGCCCCTTCTCCATCTTCCATGGCGTGGCTACCCTGCAGTTCTGGCAGCCGAGCTCTAGCTCACTATCGCTCGCCATGGCCGCGGCAAGCTCACCTCCTCCAAGCACCTGGCACGCGGGATCTCCTCTGGTCCAAACTCGAGCAGGTGCTCTCCCCCATGGCGCCCCCTTTCTTCCTCCTCTCATAAGCAGCTCGACGCCCTATACTCTTCCTCCCCCATGCCACCGCCCTCCTGCTCGCCCCCTCCTCTCTCTACTTCCTCTAGGCCGAGCAGCAACTCTGCGCTCTCCCATCCATGGCGTCTGGCTCTCTGCTGGCCTAGCTTTGGCCCTCTTCCTCTGCTGTCCTGCTCGACCACGCTAGGTTGTAGGCCCTTGCTCCATCCGCCCATAACCTCTCTTCCCATGGAGCCGAGAATATGTGTGTGAAAATATATTTGTATGAATGGAAGCGTGTAGAGAAGAAAATGAAGTAGAAAAGAACTCGAATGTTTTTATATTTTGATAGGAAGATATGCGATGCGTTGTTTGATGCGAAGACTAAGTTAAAAAAGCGCGGATTATGTTTTGGGGAATGCATCGATAGGTGTTTATGTGAAAAGTGCATTGGTTTTATGCATGTGATCGGTGATTGTGATAGTCGATGCGAATGAGGAGTATGATTAGTCCTGTTGGAGTCACTTGTGCTGTTGATGTCATGTGCATAATGTGGGGACACGTATGTGTGTGTGTGCCGTGGTGTATTGTAGTAGTGGTTGCGTAAGATAATTGATTGAGGTGTGCGGGTATATGCCGTAATATGGTTATATTCGCGACGAGGAAAGATGTATGTATTGTGTAACACGACGTTTAGGTTGCTAATGTATATCGTGTGAAGGATGCTCATGATGGTCGTGTGATTTAGGAGTGGTGTAGTGGTAAAGCGAGAAGTAAGTTTAGTATTTTAAACGGTTAGTTGATAGTATCTATCGGTGTTGTCATGATTTTTGTTGTATGGCAGATTGATGCTTCGCTTTATCAATCATTACATTCCATGCCTATTAGATAAATAATTGTCTTGTTGATCGATTAGAGGTCTAGTATGAGTGTCATCGCAGCCCAAAAATTATTGGAAGCACGTAGCGTTCATAAGTCGGTCCTTGTTAAAATTGAAGAACAATCCGATAAGATATGCACATAAGCGCCTTAGGTCCTTCAGCAGCAAAATGTAGTCTTATGAAGTTTTATGCCATGTGTTAATGATCTTCATATTAGATCTCCTAAAATATGGCGCTGTCCCGTTTAAGTTGATGAATGGTTAAGAAAAGCTAATTAATCTGCTCCCACCTATGTTTTGAGTTGCAATGTCTAAAATGGTTTGCTAAGTCTTATACTGTGTTAGCCAACTCATGTTAAGTAGGAGTCGATTGCGTTAAGTGATTGTTATACATATTGTGTCTCGGATTGTGATGATAATGGGTTAGTCGACTTGTTAGATGGCTTTCGTTAAGCTCGTAATCGCGATGATTTGCTTGTTGTGGTCTAAATGCGCATGGTTATGTTCGTAGATGAAAAGTAGTACTGCTCATGTGATGTCTAAGTTAAAATGCAAATTATTGTGTGAAGAGCGCATCGATATACATGTATACCGGGTTTGATTATTGTGGTGAATGTGTTTGTTAATTGTGGTAACTCTAGCGCACGAAATGACTTGGATAAAAATTAGTAAGTCTACTTGTTGGTCCTCATTTGATTATTTTAACTCTAACAAATGGTAAAGTGTTAGAGTAATTCCAGTCTCTAGAACATGGCAAATTCTTGAAGTAAATAGGAGTTGAAATTTATTAGTTGCTGTTTTGGGCTGCATGCACTGTTTTCGTCGTGCTGTCTGTTTAACGAACTAAATTATGTTTTCTGTAGAAAAGTCATATATAAAAGTTGTAGATAACTTTATTATCTTGCTTGTGTTAAAATCTGACAGCCATAAACATGATCGTTTAGAAGTTATGCTTCTCACAAGTTCAGTAACTGAATCTGTCCAGTTTCTGTACAGATTTCAGAGATTGCATTGTTTGCTTAGGTTAATGTTACAATCAGTTCATAGTAGTCATAAGAAAGTTGTAGATGACTTTCTTATCTTGCAAAATGGTTGCTGTGTTCTCTCCACTTTCAGAACAGATTTCGAAAACTGAATTGTTTGATTTGGTTAAACATTGAATCACTTCTTGGTGATTATAAAAGTTATGTAGTAATTTTGCTAAGCTTTCCAAAAAGTCTTGGATTACTCTTTTTTATGGTCTGAAGATTAAGTTATAGGTGTTTGAAGTGTGAAGTCTAAATCTGTCCAAATCTGGACAACAATGCCTTCTAGTGTCTTTTATCCTTAATTGCATATTGAATCACCTTGAGATGTTTATAAATGTTCTATTGGCAATTTCATTATCTTTCTATAAAATCTGGGATCACATGAATTGGGTGCATGAATCTCTAGTTATGGATTTTTAAAGTCTTAAGTCTGAATCTGTCCAAATCTGAATAGAGCTGTCGTGTTAGCACTTTTTGACCTTGCTAAGTGTTGAATCGTGCTGAGGTAAAAATACCAAAGTTGTAGAGCACTTTTAAGCTTTCCATAAAGTCCTAGTTTGCTATTTTTGGATTAATATTTAAAGAGTTATGATTAAAACAAGTAACTGCTGTGCTGCTGTCAAAAAATCTACAAGTGCTCATTTGATTGTTTAGTTCACCCTTTTTGCTAAAATGTTTGGTTAGCACTTAATTAATGTAGACTTGCCATGGCTAAGCTTAAGATTGCATGTGTGTCATATTTTATATGTTTCTTTCTCTAGTTGATTGTGATATAGGAGTTCTATAGACATTGATACCTATGTCCTCTATTGAACTTGTGTTGTCTGGGATGCTTTTGTGCGATCAATAGAAGAACTAATGAAAAGCCGTATCCAATTAAATAAATGCTTGTACTCGTGATGTCGTGTTTATGGTGGCTATGTATATGATAATGTTTCTCGGTTTCTTAGTAGTGTTAAATTCATAGGTCGATAACGTATGGCTAATTAGCACCTACGTATGATCGTTGGCGGTACCGTGTTTTGTGCCTTATATCTAGCTCGCTACTGTGTGTCTTTGTATATCTTGTGATATTTTTCATTATATTCATACATATGCACCTTGCATCTCATTTAGGACCGAGAGATGATGATCCTGCAAGTGATGTGGTGCCAACCACAAGAAGCAGTTGGTGGACAACCCAAAGAAGGATGGACTTAACCAGTGGATGCTCGCCAAGCGAGTGTCATCTAGCAAACACTATCTAGTGTTAGATTCCAGGCAAGCCCCTATTTTATGCATAACCGTTATATATGCTATTTTACTGCACTTAATGTTTGTAGGCTTGTACCGTGCACTTAAGTGTAGGAGTTGCCTAAACCCTAGTTGCATAAACTCAGGATTCCTTTTTGAGATGGATACTAGTATGCTAGGTCGAGTAGCTGCTATGCTAAATCAGGATCTCGGTAGAAGTCGAGTGATTTTTCTAGCACTCGCGCGAGGTCAGGAAATGGTTGTATCCATTTTGATAATAGAATGATGATGGTCTGTGGACACGGATTCATGGGGATGCGCTGTCTACGAGACGAAATTGGAATAAGGATTAACGTGCGGATACCTGTGTCAAGCGTTTGAATGTGCTAAACACATGTCAGGAAATATGGTAACCGGTAAGCCTAGTACCTGAGTGAAGCTGGGCGCGGACTTTCCTCCTCACTCGTCCTGAGATGTGGTCTCCCATTCCGGATATGGTGGGTACAAGTGCGGTCACTGCACAGCGGTAGCCGGGGTCAGTGGAGCATTGTATGCCAAGGCGGTGAGGCCTGGCCGCGAACGGGGGATCGATGGGGATGGTTGATATGTGTGGGGACGGAGTGCCCCTACATGTCGTGTGTTTAGGTTTACCTTGCAAGGTTAAAACTCGATTCGAATCGTCTGCTTCTCACAGCTAATGAGACTGCTTGATCCATTGTACTGCATTGAGTAATAAGTGGAAATGAGATGACTGGCAAAAGATGTTGATTGATATAATGTTTGATACCATGTATGAATAGCTAGGTACTCATCTAGTCTAAAATTATTATTCTAGAACTTGAAAATCTAAAACTTGATTTTAGACTCAGCTAGTGCTTTTGGCAAACCAAACCCCTCAGCTAAACATCTTCATGGTCTAGAGGTAGAGGAGTAGACTCCTCACACCAGGTAAATCTAGCTAAGTATAGTATACTCAGCCTTGCTTGTGGCATAATTTTTGCAGATACCTCCTAGTTTTGGTTGATGGTGTGACTTGGCCTCCACCCCTGCCACCGGGATAGACGGTCGAGTGGGTTTCTGCTTTCGCAGGAGAGGACTAGGAGGAGTAGCGTGGCCAAGCTTTGCCATGTTACTCGGTTTTCTCCATTAGTTATTTCCGCTGCACAAAAAACTATTGTTACTGCTTTTGAAACTCTGATAATGTAATCACTATTGATACTTCTTAAATTTGTGGTATTATGCTTTATTGTATTTCTTTGTGCCTCACCTTCGTGTGAGCGAGTGGTATTTGATCCTTGGTAAGTGGCTTTATCGGACTACATCCGAGGGATCGACAGTTTATTCCGATTTAAGTGTGTCGTCGCCTTTAAGACGGGACTAGGGCACTTAAGCTGGAATAATCTAGGCGGTTCCACCACATCCTGGACAGTAGAGGTCTGTTTTATGTGGAACAACTGGCGGATAACCAATTCGTGTTGTTGGCGGCCAAATCGTTCATGGACGTATTGGCAAAACTGGCGCCAAGAGAGCGATGACAAACGGGGCTCAATGGACTAAAGCCAGCGTGCAGCTACACCTTGAAAGTGCATAGTAGCAACTTTGACCCACACTACCTCTTTAGTGGCATACATATCAAAATAGTCTTCACACTGCTTCTGCCACAATTTTGGACAAGTACCATTGAATATTGGGAAACTAAGTTTAGGAAGGCCCCCCAACCCGTGACTCAAGAGTCCACGACGATCTAGTTCTCTAGGACTAAAATTTTGTTGAGCAGGGAACTCAAATGAACCATGGGATTGAGGAGACCATGTACCCTTGATCGGGAAGTGGAGATCGGCCATAGGGGGCCCAAATCCACAGTCTCGATTAGTAGAGGAAAGGTGGGGCCCAAAACGTGAGCCATCGGCGAAGTTGACGGGCGTAGGTGAGCGAGTCGACGCTGATTCATGTGCGCCGAGGAGGCTAGGCCTGGAGAAGCCGTCGACGCGCGCTCCATGGGACCATTAGATCTTCATTTTGTATAGTTCAACACAAATTGTATCCATGGAGGTTTGGAGAGCATCCACTGAAGATTCCATTCGGGGTCGGCAAGTCTCGAACACATGAAGGACAGACACCAAGGCGGTGACGCGAGCACCGGTGGACGCCTCCCAGTAGCAGATCTGGTTGAGGGTATCCGCATCGGCTGCCAAAAGGTGCGCCTCGACGTCTGCCCGGATCGTGGAGATGTCCTCTCGGTGTCGAACGAACTCTTCCGCTTGGGATTCCAGTGCACCGACGCGGAGTTCCCATTTGGAATCGATGGTGAAGAAACGCTTGTCGAGCTCGGCGAGGATGGCGTGGGTTTGGTGCTCCCGTGCTTGAGTAAGCTGAGCATCGATTGGTAATAAAGAAGTTGCCATGGAAGAACGAAGATCCAAGGATTGGTGGATATCTGATACCAATTATTAATAGCGCCGATCTATACTAACAGAAGGGAGAAGGAGAGGTAGGAGGAAGAGAAAGCAAAGGGAGGAACTAGCTGGAAGATGTATTATCTGTTTGTTTGTTTGATAACCCTCACAGTCCAGACTTCACGATACATAAGGCAATTGACCGCCAGACGCAGCTGGTCCACAAAACAGGGACAAGGAACACACACAACTATACCCACTCCAATCCTGTGACGCGCACGTTGGCACAATGCTCATGCGTTCCAGGCTTGCGACGCTGGGCCTGCTCCTGTGGGTGATCAGGCAAGGACGCATGGCTTGTAAAAGGCATGTAGCCGGCGTCTAAGCTTGAGGAAGACGACTGGAGGAGCAGGGTCGCCAGTGAGCTCCAAGAACCAGGGGACGTGGCCATGGAACCTGTGCACGGCAACAGGGAGGGCCAATCGGCCATGGGGAAGGGCTAGTGAGCTTTGGTTCACGACGACTGGAGACCTGCAGGGCCACACGCCTAGGGTGCGCACACTACTACAGCAAACCTCTATACAGGCAGTCCAGTTAGCCTCTACACAGGCGGTTCTAGGAACCAGTTGTGGTGCATCGCCTGTGATGTAAAACAACATCACAGGCGGTCAATCAAAAACCACTTGTGATAGACACCCCATCACAGGCGGTTCTATCTAAAGGAACCGCATGTGATAGACACACATCACAGGCGGTTTCTAATCCTAGCCGCTTGTGTTAGACACATACCATAGGCGGTTTTAAATATAGGTTCGACTATATTTCAATATACAGATTCTAGAGTCATATGCAGATTCCAGATTCATATATAGAATTAATATACAAATGATATTCATAACAAATCAATATACAGAATCCAGATTCATACACATCACAAAACACATTCACAGAACGATAACAGTACTAGTATTAGCACCAAACCACAATGATACACATATCAAGTTCCATATACAACTCAACATCTCAAGTTCCATATACAACTGAACATCTCAAGTTCCAAACTAAACATCTAAACACTGTGTGATATCATGTACAAACTTAGTTCTAGGAAGTGTTGCAAATTTCCATTTGTATTGTAGAATAGCCCTTGTTGATGAAGAACTTCACGGCGCATAAAGTAAAGCAAGTCTTTTACAACCTTAGCCACACTGACGGAAACCATATCTCTTTCTAACCATTCAGCATTGATCTTGGATTTAGGAACTTGCAATGAAAGCAAAAAGCAAGCAGTGCTAAGAGTAATGTGATGAGCAACAATATAACATAAAAATTGCAACATAGACAATGATAGCGAACTTACATCCTCACGATTGACCATGTAATGGAAGGTGACACGACACCATTCGCATACATAATAACCGCACAGGACAGTACCCGGAGATTGTTTGTCACCATATGGAAATAATGATATTGACAAATTAGGCTTGTCCTCTGGATGTTCGCCGCCAAGATCTTTCCAATAAAAACGGTATGCACTGCATATAAGAATAGCATTGTGAGATTAAGAATACATGTGTTAAGTTGTAATAAGTACAAGTGTGCAATAATAATCATACTTCTCTAAAATCTTCAAGAAGTCATTATACGCATCCTTTTCCATTCTCAGTGAGTCGAAGACCACGACTTTACCATGCTTTGGAAAGATCATGATACAAATATAGTGGTCACTATATAGACATAGACAAAAACACATGTTAAGATCACGATTGCCATAATTTGTAGTTCAAAACCATGTCGAGAACTTACTTAAAGTGGTGCGGAGCTATTATTAAGTCCTTGCCATGTTGTACATGATTATACATGGCTCGTCCAATGTATGCCGCCATTACCTTCATTTTCTTTCTCTAATTCTGTTTGATGGCTTTCTCAAATTCATCATCATTCAAGTCTTTGTATTATTCTCCATGTCTCCAAACAACTTCTTTGTAGCGAGCTTGGGAAATCATCAACGGGTCAAGAAACCCTGTCTTAAGTTGTTTCTTCTTATCATCCATGTATTGCATCCTACGTGTAAAAAGTGTTAATCGTTAGACTCTCGTTTATGTGTGCGTGTACAAAACTAACAAATATGAAAGTTTAGAGGTACTTACAAGCAAAAGAGGGTTAAGTAGTTGGTTTCCATCCTTTGTCGGTGGTACAACGACCACAGATCGTCAAAGAATAAATGCCGCACAGGATCTATATTATCTTTGCTCCAAAATGCATCTTCTGGCACAACAAATGTGAAGTCCTTGAGTTTGTATTTGTTGCTAGCCACCATGTACCACTCATGCATTCTAATCTCCGGAGTCGACAACTTAGAAAGTTGCACCGTCGTCAAGAATGGCCTCCCATTCACAAATTTAGGAGGAACATCCTCCTTCTTGTATATCGGGATATTGATTTTAAGATGTAATGATTCTCGAGTATGAATCATTCCATCTTCTTCCCATACTTCGAAATTGTCTATTTGAGACCGTGTGCATACTCCACGAGATGCTGATTCCACTTTTGATTGATCTGTCATAACTCTCTTCAATTTTTGCAGGTAGCGTGTCACTGCTTTTGACGGTTTCTTGACATTGTCAGTGGCGATTCGCTGATGAATTTTCTTTGAAGTAGTTGGCCCTTCAACATTGGTGTCAACCTTTGCTTCCTTTTTGATGTTTGCATCGACATTCTGAGGAACAATTTTGTCTACGTCCCCCTCGTTGAGTTCCTTCGCAAGAGGTGATATGATTTTTTCAACGGTTTTTGTGGAGGTCGGTGCTATATTTTCCTGCACCATGGGGTATGGAATGATCGAACTATCTTTCTGTTGCATTGGTGTTGAATTCGGCGTTGGTGACTTATGACGCGATAGACGGCTTAAGATCGGCTCATCACCCAACTTGATGTCGCGTCGATGCCAAAGGACCAACTCGTTCATTGCCTCCTGCAAAGTTATGATCCCCTCAACTGGAAAGTCTATCTCCCAATCTTCACAACCACTGTCTGTGATATCTAGAACTTGGACCACAGCATAGTGTGGCGGAACAGGATTATCCTGGTAGTTAACAAGTCCTGGTTTTACCAAACCAGTAGCAGCTTGTTTTGTTTTTGTCCCAGATCGATTGATTGGAATATGAAGAAAGCAAGGCTTGTCCTCAACAATATCGTCTACAAGGTACTTGGTGCCCGATACGAAGTCTTGCACAGATCCTACGCTGCTAGGGACTAGAGGTGGACTCATGTGGCCTGACTTGAGTTCACATGATATGCATTCTGTTTTCTTCATTTTCTTCATCACGTCATTAATAGACTTTTGTACCCTTTCATCAATAGTCTCTTCAAGGGTCCTTTTCAACTTCTCGTGTTTCCTATATGACGGCGCATACTCTGGAAACACTTCTCTCCAGGAAATCTTAGAAGAGATTCCCTGAGCCCGTCCAGTGTGTTCAGGATTGCCTAGTGTTGCAGTTAGTATGTCATTCTCCCTCCGAGGCTTAAATTCGCCCTTCTTTCTCTTTTCTGCATATTCTTGAATTTTTGTTGAAACTTCGCCTACCAATTCTAGATGCAAAAGTTTGCCGTCCTCAGTCAAACCTGCCCGACCTAAGGTCCAACGAATAGCTTGCTCATCGATATCTTTTAATATTGGGTCCAAAGTGCCGTTAGCTATAGCTTCCTCGATTATCCTGTTCCACTGCACAACTTTATGGTGATATCCGGTTGACCCCAGGCGATGGGAGTGTTTGTTCATCTTCGCTCTCTGAGAATTAGTTTCGCCAATTTCTTTGGCCTTCAGTTCGGTCTTCTGACGAACAATTCCTCCCACTGAGCTTGAGTGATTTCCCCATATTCTTGGGTGGAGGAACCTTATTTTTCTTAACAAAATCCCTATTCATCTCGGTCTTCCACCCACGAAACGTCAAGTGGTTCTTCAGGAAACCCCTCTGCATTGAGTTTTGTTATGTACATAACTACACCTTCTTTCATCTGATTGGGACCTCGTCGCCCTCATTTCCGCTTATGTGAAACAGATGATTCAGGCATCGGAGCATCCTCCGTGTTTCGTGTAGAACATGCATCCTCTTTCTTCTCTTCATTTGAAATCTATATATTGAAACAATTAATGGCCTTTCATATATGAACATTATTTTAGAATATAGGCGGCATATTTCTATTTACCTCTTCATCATTGGGAATATAGTCGGCATCAAGCTCATCTGATGTTTTTTTCTTCCTTGGAGGTATAGGAGGAAAAGGATTGTCGTCACTAGAACTATCCTCCCCACTCCCTTCACCAGAGCTGCTCGTTGTCTGCCATTCAAGTTTGGTCACGTCTTCATCAACTCTGTTAGACGCACTGGTGCAGAACACATCATCCTAGTAGGTACCTAGTGCACAACTGGTTCCATCAATAAGGGGGTCAACCGAGGATATACTGTTAGTCTGATATACTGGTTCCATCAATAAGGGAACTTGGAGAAAATGTGATTCAAAAGAAATCGAGCCCAAACCCTAGCTGTACCCGGTCGCCGGCGGCGGCCTCCCCATCTGCCGGCGGCGGTGAAGGCGATGGCGGCGCCTCAAGGCCCGCCTCCGTGTCCCTCCTTTCCTCCCCTCTTGCCCCCATCTTGTCCTTGGCGTCATTTCGCTTTAGGCTTCTAATAGCACTGTCGGTCTGGTCTTCACGGGTGTAGTTCCCCACTGGCGGACTGTGGGTGCGGCCGGCACTGCCGTCGCGAGCGCCTCACGAATCAGTCATCGTAGATGTGCTCATCTATGCGGTGTTGTGGTTGTCATAGTGTGTTTCTAATTAGTCTGTTGGATTGTGACCCATGCAGAACACCGTTCCACCAAACAGGAAGGCGGAATGTCTAGTAACTGTGAGGTCCCAGAGTCTTTACTGCCTATGAAGGGCGAAATTCCGAAGCAGGATCATCATTCTCCACCAGAGATCAACTTCCAACTGTGCATTCCTGATACTACTTAGAAATGGCTTGTGAGTTGTGCAGATTCCATAACTGGTCTTCTTTGACTAATTTTACATCGATACCGGACATCACATCATTGTAGCTGTTCATAGTTGTAAAGTTCTTATTAAGTTTCTGACCACATCGCTAAAAAGGTGTTTCTGATCACAGTCACCCCAGGACCTATCCAAGTCGCTTTCCAATGCAGTTAGACAGAGAAGGCATGGCTGTGATGTTATAATGGTGAAGGACCCCAAGAAGAGATTATGGCCTATCATTTACCACGACAGCCCATTATTTGTGGGCTTCACCGAGGGCTGGAAACATTTGGTGGCGCACTTATAAAGCGAAGAAGCTTATATCTCCCATAGCTCTGGGTGTGCAAAAAATTCATGCATGTCCAAACCATTGTATTCTGTATCGTGGCGATTTTGAGAACGCAACACGATGCCTAGTTTGCAATGTCAGTCGATACAAGAAGAGCTACAATCAAGAGTGTGTAAAAAAATTTCCAAAGAAAAATAAAAACAAGAAATCCACTATTGGACCTAAAAGTGACGATGACACTTTTGATGACATGGATGGGAAAAAGAAGTCAAAGATCCCAGCTTTGGTGATGTGGTATCTTCCCGTAATTGATCGCCTGAAACGTTTGTTCTCAAATCCTATGGAGGCTGAGCTTATGTGTTGGCATGCTAAAAATCGCAAGCAGAATAACAAACAGATTCGACACCCTGCTGATGCATCACAATAGAAAATTTTTGATCTTATGTATCCTGAGTTTGCCAAAGAAACTAGAAATGTAAGATTTGCTTTGGGTACAGACGGAATGAATCCATTTGGTGAAAAAAGAAGTGTACATAGCACCTGGCCCATGACTTTAATGATGTACAACCTTCCGTCATGGCTGTGTCACAAAAGAAAGTACATTATGTTGACTATTCTTATTCAAGGCCCGAAAGAAGCTGGTGTTGACATTGATGTGTTCCTGGAGCCTCTTATGGAAGATATGACAAAGCTGTGGAATGAAGGATTTCGAATATGGGATGAGTATTGCCATGAGTATTTCAACTTAAGAGCAATTATATTTGTTACCATCCATGATTCTCTCGGTGGCGCCACACTATCAGGGCAAAAGACTAAAGGAAGGAATGGTTGTGTAGTGTGCGTCGATGGAACTGCTTCCTTGTACCTTAAATCATCCAAGAAGTTGGTGTTCATGGGACATAGACAGTTCTTGATGAAGCAGCATAAGTACCAAAAGATGAAAGAGGAATTTCATAATGATCTAGAAAGTGAAGGTGCACCAAAGCCTTATAGTGGGAAACTTGTTTTTGAAATTGTAAAGAACATTCATGTTGTATTCGGAAAGGGAAAAACAAAGGAGAAAAGAGAAAGAGAACTGACCCTTCAACTTACACAACTTTCAAGAAGCAACCAATTTTTTTCAAGTACCTCCCATACTGGAAGGATATGGAAATTTGCCACAACATTGATTTGATGCATGTAACAAAGAATGCTTTTGACAGCATCATTGGAACCTTACTGGGCATGCCGAGTAAGATAAAGGACGGACTTAAATCACGCAATGACCTAGTAGATCTTCAAATCAGATCGGAACTTCATCCAGTGGATAGTGGCAAAGGGAAGCCTTACCTCCCCCGCAGCTAGCTACAACTTATCAGTTGAGGAGAGAACAAAGATTTGCAAATGTTTGTGTGGGGGTCAAAGTGCCCACAGGTTTCTCATCCAATATCAGCAAACTAGTCAGGATGAAGGACTTGTCTCTATTTGGCTACAACTCTCATGATTGCCATGTGATGATGACGGTGTTCCTCCCAATTGAGGTAAGAGCCCTCGAAATAGAGCATGTCAAAGGTGTCATCACACGCTTGTGTTACTTTTTCAATGCGGTTTCACAAAAAGTAATAACTTTAGAAGACTTGGACTATCTAAAGGCATACATCATCGAGACTATGTGCAAGCTTGAATTGTGTTTTCCTCCATCATTTTTTGATATGCAAGTACACCTAATCATACATCTCATGGATCAGATAAAAATATTAGGGCCACTATATTTACATCATATGTTTCAGTTGGAGCGATACCTGGGAGTATTAAAAGGTTATGTGCGAAATCGCGCTCACCCAAAGGGTTCAATCATGGAGGGATACACTACAGAAGAAGTGATTGAGAGCTATATAGATTACATCAGTGACGGAACAATGATAGGTGTGCTTGTACCTAAACATGAGGGTAAACTATGTGGGAGAGGGAGAATGGGCAGGAAAACTTTTCGCGTTGAGGATTACAAGCTAGTACATTGTGCTCATGGTAGTGTACTTCAACATCTCGCGATAGCGAAGCCTTACATAGAGGAACACCTGGATGAGCTTCATAAAGAAAATCAGAACCGCACAGAGGACTGGATCATGAGGGAGCACAAACATCGTTTCAGCGAATGGTTAATGGACAAAACATCCCATTCGGAGACTCTTTAGAAGAGAAAACAATGAAGAATTTGGCTTCTGGGCCATCTTGTTTTGTGACATCATGGCAAGCATATGACATCAATGGGTACACATTCTACACTAAATCAAAAGACATGAAAAGTGTTGCACAAAATAGCGGTGTTCGTATCGATGCTTTTGACCTACAGGGACAGAAGACCACATATTTTGGATTCATAGAGGAAATATGGGAACTTGATTATGGCCCAAGCATGAAAATACCTTTATTTAAGTGCCAATGGGTACAACATCCCGTGGGGGTGACAGTGGATAACTACGGACTCACACTAGTAGACTTAAAGAAAGTAGGATATAAAGATGACCCGTGGGTTCTCGCGGAATGTGTTGCACAAGTGTTCTATGTACTCGATCCAGCAGATGAGAAAATGCATGTAGTTATTTCTGGAAAGCAAAAAATTGTTGGAGTTGAGAATGTGGGAGACGGAGATGAGGAATACAATATGTATGAAGAGATGTTCGTCTTTAACGGTCCAGAGAGAATCAAGCGTGTGGAAAAGAAAATTGATAAGAACTTAAAGCCATACATGCGGAAAAATGGTAGTTCATGAAAAATTGTATGAATCAAATTGTATTTATTAGCATGTACGATCGACTATGCATTGTGGTTGCCAATTAATTTAAAATCTCGCTAGTTATCTATGTGTGCTATTAAAATTCATTTAAATTGTATTTGCATATTTTTGTTCAAAATTAAAATATTAATATGGTAATCAAATCACAATCGGTTCTAATTGAGAACCGCCTGTGATACGAATCGTGCATCACAGGCGGTTTTTTCATTACGGACCGTTTGTGAAACGAATCGAGCACCACAAGCGGTCTGAAACAAAAACCGCTTGTGATACGAATACATCCCAGGCGGTCCGAATAGCCAGGGACATCCCAGGCGGTTTTCTAGCCGAACCGCCTGGAATGTAAAAAGCCTACCGCTTGTATAGAGCCAAATTGTAGTAGTGGCAGGAGGTGAGGGCGCTAACGACCTGGTGCTCTAGAGTAGGGCCGAGCAAAGGGCTGGCCGAAGTGGGGCGCACTAGAGTGCTGCAGCGAGCTCCAAGTATGGGAGGGCACCATACTTGCTCCTGTCACACTCGACGGTGTAACCACAAGTTTATTACATCAAACTAAAGGTTAAGTCTTCCTGTATTGTCTTTTTAGAAGGAAATATAAAAGCAAAAAGAGTAAAAATATAACAAATCAGAGCTCTCTTTTGGCCAAAATGTTGTGCCATCTTCAGTAGATATGCCTTGACTCAGGCACAATACTGTTAACTGTGCTAGCTTCGGACTGCTCTCTGAAAGTTCCCTTTGCCTGGGAACAGGATCTAGATGTCGCCTAGAGGGGGGGTGAATAGGTGAATAAAAATTATCACTTTAAAACTTTAGTTCTTACTCTACTCGAAGACTAGATCACAGTGGAATGAAGAACCCTTCGAGTAGGTTGCAGCGGAATAGAAGATCCTGTCTCAAAATACCCTGCACTTCAATTATCGCTTGTACCACACATAAGTATTGAAGTGCAGATATAACAAGTGAGTAAGACAGAGAATCAATACACCGCACAGAGCAGAGCACACAGACGTAGGGATTTATCCCGAGGTTCGGCCAAGCCTGAAATGCTTGCCTAGTCCTCGTTAGAGTTAGCCACACCTGGGCTTGGAGTCTATTTCAACTCCTTCCTCCGTTTGCTCAGATCTGTCAGTATGACAGATAGAGTCTTCCACTATGTTGAGTTGGTTACAACGAAACCGCGGCTGCTTACAATCTTCTTGGCAGCACTCCGCCAGAGTAACGATGTGCTCAAGACTATGCTCTAGCTCTCAGTAGCACTTATCCACTCTCTAAAGGCTTATAGTTTTGCCTTCTACACAAACTAGAGAGATTCACACAAGAGGGAGAGTGAGAATTGATCCGAGTGATGTATACTATTGTTGGCTGCCCTTCTATCTCTGTTGGACGCGCCTAGGAGTCCCTTTTATAGACCCAAGGGGCCTAGGAGCCGTTGGAATCCCATTTGGAAGGCAATACTTGCTTTCTGTCAGGTGGCGCACCGGACAGTCCGGAGCACCACCGGACAGGTCCTGTAGCTTGTCCGGTGCGTGATCTCCTTCCAAATCGGGCTCTGTTGACCGTTGGAGCAATGGTCATCTTGGCTCACCGGACACTGTCCGGTGCACACCGGACAGTCTGGTGCGCCAACTATCCGTTGGCCCAAGCCACGCGTCGCCCCGCTGATCGCGCTGCCGACCGTTGGCGCGGTTGACCGTTGGCTCACCGGACGGTCCGGTGCCCCACCGGACAGTCCTTTGAATTATAGCCGAACGCCGCCAAACTATCCCGAGAGTGGTCTGTTCACCGGAGTTCAACCTGGCGCACCGGACACTGTCCAGTGCACCACCGGACAGTCCGGTGTGCCAGACTGAGTTGAGTCTTGGTTGTACATAGCCAAGCCTATTGCATCTCTTTTCTTTTCTTCTTCTTTCTGTTTTTAACACTTAGACAAATATATTAGTACACAAAAACCAATGTACTAAGTCTAGAAACATACCTTCTCTTTGATTTTCACTTCTTTAGCATTTGACATGCTTGAGATTGATGTTGGACTCATAAATCAAGTCAGCTTGACTTGATCTAGATTGACATTTCTGAGCTCCAACATCCTGCAAAGGTCACATAGAATATCTCCATACATAGGAACAACCCAAACTAAAGGTCAAGGTGCACTTAGCTCTTTTGGGTTGCTTCCAGTTCTGATTTTGACATTAGTTCTCTTTCCGGTGACCCTGTTTACTTCTTGAGCTAGATCTTGAGCCTTATGACTTACACCACATAATTGTAGATGTTACCTCATTGGTTGTAAGTCATGTCCTTATGTAGTGTTCCTTAATGCACCATAACTCTTCTTAACTCGATCAACCTTGACTTTGCAAGTCTTCTTCACCCCTGGCTTTGGGTTCCTGGTCTCCTTGACCTTCTCCCGTGCACTCGGTACCTCGAAGCTCTTCTTGCCTCCATCCTTGGCTTGATCGGCTGTCTCTGAGTTACGCACACCGAGTCTCACTTAAGCAATGTCCATCTTCCTTGTGATGTCCATTATCTATAGATAATCTAGTCTTTGGACCGTCACACCTGTTTACTTGTGTTGAACCCTGTTAGCTTTGCATTCCGGATCTGTTCAACACTTAACACACTTGTTAGTCCTTTAATTGGGTTGTCATCCAAACACTAAAACCCACAAGAGAGCTTTCAATCTCCCCCTTTTTGGTGATTGATGGCAACACAGTTAAAGCTTACATAAGAATAGGATTTAAAGCACAAATTTTGAATTCTAAGTTTATAGAATGCTCCCCCTAAATATGTGCTTACATCAAAATCTTAAATTTGGCTTTATATGCCAAATTGCACATACTTAGGCTAATTCGAAGCATTACTATACCTAAGCACCTATGGGATGCAATGTGTCAAGGATCAAACCATGATGTGTATAACATATAAATGCACAAAATCAGAGTTAAACACCAATCAATTGAGTGGATATATCACAGGAATATCAACCTACCACTATTCACCATTAAGATACTAATTTGAAGCAATTTTAAAGCACCATTAACCACATGCACCATTACCCACATGAATATCTATTACAGGATAAATACAATAGATGCCAATTAATTCATATTAGCAAAAGCCCTAACCATATGAAAAACCAATTGCTAATTTTGCATTAACACCATATAATGTAACAAGAAGCATATGATAAGAATTATCAAATAAACTAACACAACCTAACACATTTTTCCTAACCAAGGAAACCCCTTTAAGATAAGCTTTAATGCATAATGTTCTCCCCTTTGACATCAAACACCAAAACCATATTCGAGCGAGAACAGAGGATGATGTCAAGGGACAGCAGGGTAATAAGGAGGTAAAATACAACACACAACCATTGTTCCCCCTTAGACATTAAACATATGCAACATAAGCATTGGAGGAAAATTGATATACAAATATGCAAAAGGTCTACACTTCCTTTTGTACCTTTACCCTGTTGTGATAAACGTTCCATCTTGAGAGTTTAATCTTTAGGAAGCTCCTCCACAATTGTGCCTGATCCTTTATCCTAACCTTTTCTTGTTGCTAAGACACCAAACTTAGAACAAGTTATAGTATTGTGGCACAAGATGAAGCTTCTATTCTAGTGATTACCAAAAGATATCAATTGAAGCAAACTACCACGGCTACCAATTAAAAAATCATTACTGTAATTGCTCCATAGAATTTAAAGATAAGCATCTAGAATTACCAACTATTATAGAGCACGAGCAATCTTTAAATATGCAAATACTCACAACTTTAGATACCAATTACTTGACTTGCAGAGGTACTCAAGTCCTGATTGCTCCATTTCTCGCTCATCCTCCTTTTTCCATCTTGAGACTATATAGGATTACTCAGGAAACAGTTAGTCTCAAAAGACACAAGTTATGTGTGCTCCCCCTAAAGTTGTGCATCAAGTATTTGAATGACTTGCACTTTGCATATTCTAGCTTCCTCAGAACTAGAGAGGATCACAACATATCTTGGTCAAGGCATACTCTATCAAGTTCATCACAAAGAGATACCAATTGAATAGTTGACTTAATACAACAATGCATGCCTCAAGGAGTATAACATTTTACAAGCAACCTAGGCATGCTTCATACATGATAATCATTGCACCACATATACCAATTGAAAATGACAAGATCATGCATATAAAGCGCAATGTCTAAGTATACCATGATTAAGAAGGTTCCTTAGGTACACCAAAAGAAACAACATTTTAAAGTAAGGAGCACCTAAGCCAAGATACTACCAATTCAGAGGCAAGAACATAGCTGTGATCACAATCAATGGAACTTCAAGATATGAGATTGCATAGTTCCATTCTCCATACTTTTGCCTTTTACCTGAATACCATGAGATCCATTCTTTTAGGTAGTGTAGAGTGAGAGCACTTGTTGTCACCAATTTAGGGCTCCTTTTGCTCATGCACCTCATAACTCAAGAAAGTGCATTAGTGGCACAACATGGATTTGGTATACACACAGTATCAAAATTGGGTAATTATGTCAACATGGACTAAACAAGATGTCATGCTTGCACACATAGGTTACTCATTAAACACCATATAGCATGGCTTGCAAAAAAAGATACAGGTTTATCCATGAACACATAAAGAGTTAATCATGGTAAATATATCAAATGATAAGCTACTCATTGAATGATTCAAGAGATATAACACATAATCATGATTAAGCAAGCATCAATGTGATCTTTGAAATCATGAATCAATGATCAAAAAGTATTCAACACAAGTGATCTCAAAAGCATAACTACTCCGAGGACAGATACAACAATCAAACTCCAGAGCAATACTGATTTGTACTTAAAATACATGGGTACCGTCCTTTGGAGAGCACGTTGCATATTCTCATCAAGGTCCTTTGCTTGATTCACCAATAATGATCAAAGACCTCTACAACTTATTTAACTTGAGATGAACATGGGATTAGAATTGCACAATCATTCAACCTTGGGTCAATGAATAGACAATAAAAATCAACAGCTTAAGCATAGAGTTTGAATTAACCATCTTAAGCTCTCCCATGGTCTCCAGTCCATCTCGAGGCACCTGCATGGTCTAGTTGGCACAGTTTGGTACCCATCTCGGAATTGGTCCATGACGTTCAACTAAAAGTGCCTTTGGTACCCAAATAGCCTTTGTGCTAGTTCTAGATGATCTCATTACTGATCTAGCTCACGTGTATGGTTTGAGTCTCCTAAGCGAATAAGATTGAGACAAATTTACTTGCTTAGGAACCTTACCCTTTTTACATACCTTGGATAGATGACCCTGCTCACCACACTTGTAGTAGAAGCGTCGCTTAACCTGACATGACGCATGCTGTTTGTCTTCTTTCATAGTGGGGGTCATCCCGAAGAGTGCTCGTGCTTGATTTGTCATTAGCGGACAAGAAGTGATCGTATGGTTCTTGTCATTGCATCCGAAGCATCTCCTTATCCCTTCATCCTTGTCGTTGTATGGACACGACGCAATGAGGTGTCCTGACTTATTGCACTTAAAGCACCTCCTTTTTCCTTTTCTCTTTTTGTTCTTGGATGACATAGAGAAATGGTCAGGGCAAGCAACATGACTAGTTGAATCTTTACCTTTTTCCAAGTTCGTGTTGATTTCTTCATCTTTTGCTTTAGGAACATCCTTCTTATGGAGCTTAACACTTGCTGCAGTTTTTCCCGTCTCAAGCTTCTTCACCACGCGCCCGTGGATATCTTGAGAAGGTTGAGCAATGCGTCTTCTCCTTAGTTGCTTTGTTTTCTTGTTCCTTTCTTTATTGTTGAGCACTTTTTCCTTTGATCCTGCAGCTTGATGCTCATCCAAGAGTTGGCTTTCTTTTGAGCAACCGGGGTTAGCACAAGATGATATATTATCTAGATGTGCACGTGTGCAAGAATGAGGTTCACATGCATTTAGGTTTGCCATTACAACCTCATGAGCAACATCAAGCATGATATGTCTATCCAAGAGATTATCATGATAACAAGACAATAAATCATATTTTTTAGTAAGAGCAAGTTTATCATGACTTAGCAATTCTACTTGCCTCTTAAGCATGACATTTTCCATTTTAAGTTGAGCAACACAAGATAAAACATCATCATTATTTCTTTGCTCAATTAAAACTGAATCATACTGTTGGACCAAATCATCATGAGAGCACTTTAGCTCCTCATGTTCTTTGGTCATCTTCTCCAGGCTGTCGTTGGTTTTAATGAGGGTCTCCTCTAGCCTGAGAAGCGTCTCGCCTTGTTCCTTGTTCCTTCTCAACAGCTTAACCAAGAGCGCTTTGTCTTCCTTGTTGAGATGGGTGTAGAAACGGTGAATCTCCTCTTCTTCCACATCGTCGGTCTCATTTTCCCTGTCGTTAATATCAGTGGAAGCAATATAGGAAAATGTACCTTGTGATGATGAAGATTCATCCTCGCTATCATCCTCATATTCCTCCTCATCATTGCTTTTGTCTCCACCATCATTGTTAGCAATAAGACATTTATTACTAGTAGAAGACAAACCTGCCGGTGAGGTGGATTCATCGTTTGGTAGCCATCGTTTTTCTTCTCCCTTTGAAAGGTTAGTAACGCAAGCAATATAGGGAGTTGAAGCAGTACAATTTGACTCAGAATATTTTATTCTAATTCTTTTCCATAGATCATGAGCATCAACAAATAAATCACTATCACTACTCATGATGGCAAAATAGGCACTTCTAGAAAGTGAGTCAACTAAGATGTTGCAAGCATGGTGATTGAGAGATAGACATCTTAGTTCATCATTAGAAGGATTTTGACTAATATTAAAGGGAAAAATACTTCTGCTAAAGATATGTCTCAAATTAGGATCAACATGCATGAAAGCATTATAAATAGAGACAGACCAAGATTTATAATTAGAACCATCGCCTAGTAGAAGTTCTACAGTTACCTCTTGTGACGACATCGTCATCTCCGGACGGCTAAGCCCACACTGGAGAGGCCTTGCTCCGATACCAATTGAAAGTTCCCTTTGCCTGGGAACAGAATCTGTATGTCGCCTAGAGGGGGGTGAATAGGCGAATAAAAATTATCACTTTAAAACTTTAGATCTTACTCTACTCGAAGACTAGATCGCAGTGGAATGAAGAACCCTTCGAGTAGGTTGCAACGGAATAGAAGATCCTGTCTCAAAATACCCTGCACTTCAATTATCGCTTGTACCACACATAAGTATTGAAGTGCAGATATAACAAGTGAGTAAGACAGAGAATCAGTACACCGCACAGAGCAGAGCACACAGACACAGGGATTTAACCCGAGGTTCGGCCAAGCTTGAAATGCTTGCCTAGTCCTCGTTGGAGTTAGCCACACCTGGGCTTGGAGTCTATTTCAACTCCTTCCTCCGTTTGCTTAGATCTGTCAGTATGACAGATAGAGTCCACTATGTTGAGTTGGTTACAACGAAACCGCGGCTGCTTACAATCTTCTTGGCAGCACTCCGCTAGAGTAATGATGTGCTCAAGACTATGCTCTAGCTCTCAGCAGCACTTCTCCACTCTCTAAAGGCTTATAGTTTTGCCTTCTACACAAACTAGAGAGATTCACACAAGAGGGAGAGTGAGAATTGATCCGAGTGATGTATACTATTGTTGGCTGCCCTTCTATCTCTGTTGGAGGCGTCTAGGAGTCCCTTTTATAGACCCAAGGGGCCTAGGAGCCGTTGGAATCCCATTTGGAAGGCAATACTTGCTTTCTGTCGGGTGCCCCACCGGACAGGTCCTGTAGCTTGTCCGGTGCGTGATCTCCTTCCAAATCGGGCTCTGCTGACCATTGGAGCAACGGTCGTCTTGGCTCACCGGACACTGTCCGGTGCACACCGGACAGTCCGGTGCGCCAACTATCCGTTGGCCCAAGCCACACGTCGCCCGCTGATCGCGCTGCCGACCGTTGGCACGGTCGACCGTTGGCTCACCGGACGGTCCGGTGCACCACCGGACAGTCCGGTGAATTATAGCCGAATGCCGCCAAACTATCCCAAGAGTGGCCTGTTCACCAGAGTTCAACCTGGCGCACCGGACACTGTCCGGTGCACCACCGGACAGTTCGGTGTGCCAGACTGAGCTGAGTCTTGGCTGTACATAGCCAAGCCTATTGCATCTCTTTTCTTTTCTTCTTCTTTCTATTTTTAACACTTAGACAAATATATTAGTACACAAAAATCATCAAGTCAACTTCTTTAGCATTTGACATCACTAAGTCTAGAAACATACCTTCTCTTTGATTTTCACTTCTTTAGCATTTGACATGCTTGAGATTGATGTTGGACTCATAAATCATCAAGTCAACTTGACTTGATCTAGATTGACATTTCTGAGCTCCAACATCCTGCAAAGGTCACATAGAATATCTCCATACATAGGAACAACCCAAACTAAAGGTCAAGGTGCACTTAGCTCTTTTGGGTTGCTTCCAGTTCTGATTTTGACATTAGTTCTCTTTCCGGTGACCCTGTTTACTTCTTGAGCTAGATCTTGAGCCTTATGACTTACACCACATAATTGTAGATGTAACCTCATTGGTTGTAAGTCATGTCCTTATGTAGTGTTCCTTAATGCACCATAACTCTTCTTAACTCGATCAACCTTGACTTTGCAAGTCTTCTTCTTCACCCTTGGCTTTGGGTTCCTGGTCTCCTTGACCTTCTCCCGTGCACTCGGTACCTCGAAGCTCTTCTTGCCTCCATCCTTGGCTTGATCGGCTGTCTCTGAGTTACGCACACCGAGTCTCACTTAAGCAATGTCCATCTTCCTTGTGATGTCCATTATCTATAGATAATCCAGTCTTTGGACCATCACACCTATTTACTTGTGTTGAACCCTGTTAGCTTTGCATTCCACATCTATTCAACACTTAACACACTTGTTAGTCCTTTAATTAGGTTGTCATCCAAACACCAAAACCCACAAGAGAGCTTTCACTCTCGAAGGTCACGTTGTTGTTGGGGCCGAAGATGCCCTACTGACTGCTGATCATGACTTGGGGGCAGGCGCCAGTGGTGGGGGTGGTGGTAACTGAGCCCATGAAGCTTGAGAGTGACTTGCCGAAGCAGCAGAAGTCGTAGGCTGTTGATTGCCTACATACTCCAGGATATACGGAGAGTAGCACGACGTAGTATGTAGGACCTGCTTCGGCTGATTCTACCGTGCTTCGGCTTCAGCAATTTCCTTCTGCTTCTGGATTGTGACTTGGCACGTCCTTGTTGTGTCCCTTGTCTTTGCCACAAAACAGGCAAAATAATTTCCTGGGCTGATTACCGTACCTTCCGCCACCAAAGCTTCTCCCCCTCAGCCTCTCAGGGCTGGTGGTCTATAAGAAGTTTGCTGCATGCCCGAAGATTGTGAGCTATGCTGACTGCTCTGAGCATTATTAGCCCTATCATCGTTGGCATTGGGATTGTGGATTGTCCTGACATGCCTGGGATGGAGTCTTCCTCCAAAGCCCCTAGTCATCTTAGAATACATATATGCTTCCTCCCTTCTTTGGCAGAAATCATTATCAGCTCGGATGTACTCATCCAACTTCTGGAGAAGTTTCTCCAAGGTCTATGGTGGCTTCCTTGCAAAATATTGAGTTATGGGTCCTAGTCGAAGCCCCTTGATCATGGACTCAATCATTAGGCACTGTAGGCGCTTGAGCTCTCAAATGCAAGAACCTTCGAACGTACGCCTACAGGTACTCCTCATGGTCCTGTGTGCATTGGAACAGGGCCTAAGCAGTGACCAGCTTTGTCTTGAAGCCCTGGAAGCTGGTGACTAGCATGTCCTTCAGCTTCTACCATGATGTAATTGTCCATGTCCGAAGAGAGGAATACCATGTCTGAGCCACACTTCTTACTGCCATGACGAAAGACTTCACCATGACAGCAGTGTTGCCCCCATACGAGGATATTGTTGCCTCGTAGCTCATCAAAAACTGCTTTGGATCTAAATGCCCATCATACATGGGTAACTGAGGTGGCTTGTAGGGATGGTGGCCATGGGGTAGCCTGCAATTTTGCTGCCAAAGGAGAAGCATCATCGAAAGCAAAGTTACCATGGTGAAAATCGCCGTACCATTCATCTTCGTTGATTGGGCTTTCTTAATGAAGCTCCCTGTGCTGGAGTCTTCGATCTTGGTCATCCTGAGCGAGATGACGCATCTCCTCAGCTGCTTCATCAATCTTCTTCTGAAGGTCAACCAGCCTAAGCATTTTTTTCCTTTTTCCTCTGTACTTGCTGGTGAATCGCTTCTAAGTCCCTGATCTCCTGGTCCAGTTCCTCCTCATGAAATGTTGGGCTAGTAGCCTTTCTCTTTTGGCTCCTAGCTTCTCGTAGGGAGAGTGTGTCTTAATTTGTTCCAGTGGCTACAGAGCAGCCCCTGGCTCTGTTGTCTTCTTCGGCGGCATGACGAAGGTGAATGCTTGCCGAAGGTGGTCGTTGAGGTTCACCGGAGGTGGGCGCTAATGTTGGTCACTTGTTCTTAAACGCTGTGAATCAAGAACAAGGCAACACAATTGTTAAAGATTAGGGACCTTCGTCTTCTGAAGCATTATCCTTGCATGGGAATAATACTCATCAGACAAAGGTCAAGAAGGATAGAGAAGATGTATTCATTGAGGTACCATGTGACATGAAACATTTCTTTGTCACAGGATAGAGAAGAGACATTAGCTACTCGAACCAGAAGGGGCATAGACACGGCCTACACATGAGGAAGGTGGGCAGCTACACGGTCGCTAATGAAGGAAGCCGAGCTACCCGAATCTAGTAGAACCAATATCTCCATACTAGCAATATGACCCAAAATCTTATGGTCTTGAGAGAATCAGTACCCAAGACTGCTGCTTGAGAAATACTAAGCATGTGGAGCTCCTTAGATGCCTGATCAACTGACAGGTCCTCACCATCAGAGAAATTCATGAACTGCCATAACTCTTCGACCAAGTGAAATTGTACAGTTTCAGCACACGTGGCCACGAGTATATGTCAAGCCGCACTTGTAACATAGTCCTTTATCCCTTCTATAAGCATAAAATATGGCTAGTTTATCATCAGTAGAATGAGACTTGGTGAGCACTTGAGGAACTGAAACCTCCAGTTTGGAAGGCATGGGCACACGATTGTCTGTCCCCACCAAAGTTATAGAAGAAGGGTATTTGTTGAACCCCTTAGATGAAGGCCTATAGTTACGCGATTTGTTCACCTCGCGCACTTCCTCCTGCAATTGTAAATTATGGCCAATACCAGGTATATAAGCAGTGATTTCAAATCCAGAGGTTAATCGTACTCTGGCAACTTTACGTAAGGCAGAGTTGGGTTTTTTGGGGTTGATAGTGGAAAAGTCGATAGATAAGTCATCCTTACTGTCCCTCTACAGAGCAAGCACATAGGCAGTATCGAGATCGCGGGGTCGTTGCATTAAAACAGTAGAACAAACATCATCCTTAAACCATCTATGAATTTAGTGGTATAGTAAAGGAAATTGGCATTGGGCTGATAAGCATTCAATTAATCTACTAGTTGAGAAATTTGTCAACATAATTGGTAACACTAGAAGTTTATCGTATATGGAGGAGTTGTCTAAGAAAGATTTCATGCTAGTCTTTGCCAAACCGTTCCATAACCATGAACCCAAATTCTGGCCAAGACACACGATGAGTTTGTGTTCGATAGACTAGAGCCAACAAGACGCTGGGCCCAAAAAACTCATGGTTAACACTTGAATCCACATAGCACGACCTACCCCATACATATGAAAGTAGTTCTCACACCGTTTTTGCCACAATTTGGGGTGTGTGCCATCAAACTCAGGGAAATTAAGTTTGGGCAGTTGACCTAAGTAGCTAGCAAATTGGGTGCCATAACCGCGACTGCCAAAGGCTAAATGAGGTGGTGGATATGAATGACTAGGAACACCCTTACGAGACACAATGGAAAGAAATTCATACTCCACAAGAGAAGATGCCCACACACCTTGGATATCTCGCTTGCAGAGTTGTTGCAGGATCTTGGATTGCACGGCGATGTTCTTCGATTGGGAGTCGATCTGTTTGGACTGTGCCACCAAAGCCACTGCAATGCCAGGGTCTGCTGCGCCCGCCGTGTGAAGTACCCGGACTGCACCAGACCCAAGATCGGTGTCTGATACCAATTGTCAGCACCACACTGATACTGATCAGAAGAATTGCTGGAGAAGGGAGAAGATACGGAGAAGCTATGTATTCTTAGTTATTTCTTACAACAATGTTTCTCCCTTGCCTCATAGGCATTCACCAGACATATAACCCTTAAAGGTGTCACACAGCCCACTCAGCGCCCGCGTACACGGAATTGGGCCTCCTAACCCTACAACCCACTTAGAGCCCGCATATAGGGAATTGGGCCTCTTGACCCTATGGCCTTTCTTCGGTTCCACGTCCTTGCGCAGTTGGTTCGAGCCGTCAACTCATGTGGCATTGGACGAGCTGACACTATAGCGGTTGACCTTAGTAGGTGGAGCTGGCTGTGGGGCCTTCGGATACACCGGTGGCCTTGAGCCTTTCACTGTAGCCTGCCTTCAACTTTCTCTTGGACTCTGACGAACAGCTTGGATGCCGCCCGTAGTGCGCAGCGAGAAGCGCGCGGAGTCTGAATCTATCGATTTCTTGTGAACGACGTACTAGAAATGTGGGAGAAATTGAAGATGGTAAGTGCATTTTGCCAAGTTTATGGAGCCTGAAGCAGATACAACAGGGAGCTCGATCAAGAAGCAATCAAGTCAGTTTGTGCTGCAAATTTGTTATCTGAAATCTCACAGCAAAATGATTTGAATTGATTCGAACTGCTGCCACTAAAAGTACATTGGGCCTGTTTGGTTCAGCTTTTTTCTGACCAGCTTTTCTGAAAATCTGGCTGTGGGGAGAATCTGGCTGTGGGAAGAATCTGAGTATCATTACAATTACGTGTAGAAGAAGATAAAGTTTTTCATAGGGCTCAGGATCTAGAAAGTGACGGATTTCTACTATTACAATGACTCAACCGATTATGTGTTTATGTTGATTTTGGATGGTTTTTGCCCTAACAAATTTTATAGAAGCTGGCTGAAAAGCTAAGCATTTGGCAGTCTGCAGCAGCTTTTGGTGGCCAGAAGCTGCCAAAAGCCGAAACAAACAGGCCCATTATCACGTCTACTTGTCACTCAGCCTGCCTGGTCCCTGGTGTGCCCTGGGATTTCCATCAAGACGCTTACAGCAGCGAGACCCCGGCAACGAAGGAGACCCCGGCGGCCGGCAGCCAGGACGCGCCGTCGATGAACCGCGCCACCGTGAAGCTCTCCGCTTCCGCGGTGCTGTTGATGACGCGGTGGCCAGGCCACGCAACACGCCCGGCCAACCCAGCGCCGGGCCCGTAGTTCATGTACTCGCCGAAGTAGAGCCTGTCGAGTGCGTAGGTGCTGGTGGCGTTCCACTCCATCCACCCCTGCGGCGGCACGTGCGGACCGATGTACGACAGCATCACCACCACCCTGGAGAAGGGCTTCCATGGCCGGCCCAGGTACGTCGTCGGGGAGAGGAGCAGCGGCGAACGGTCCGGGACGGGCGCCGGGGCCGCCGCGGGCGAGAGGCCTTCTGCCGGCGCGGCCGCCACGAGGCGGCAGGCGTGGAGGACGATGCCGGTGCGCTGGCACGAATCGTTCCGGCTCTGCGCGGTGACGGTGTTCTTCTGGCCCGGCAGCGGCACGCGCGCCCAGAGGTTGCAGCGCTGGAGCACGGCGGCGGCGTTGCCGAAGACGAAGTCCACGGTGCCGTAGACGTCGCAGTCGCGGTAGAACTGGCGGTTAGAATGCGCGTACAGCGTGTCCTGGTACCCGGCGATGCTGCAGCGGTGGACGACGGCGCGGTCGGCGCTCACGCGCAGCGCCACCGCCTGGTGCCCCGCCGGCCCCGCCCAGTTCTCCACCGTCATGTCGCGCATCATGAACCCAAACCCGGACGCGGCTGCACGCAGCAACAGGTCCGAGTGGACCGAGTCCAACATTCATGCGTGTAAGCGTGTTGTACTATATGTACCAAGACAAATGGAAAAGGCCGTGATAATGACATGTAAAGGCACGCGGAATGGCACAGAGAAATGCGTGGCAGAATTGCAGGGCGAGCCAGCGAGGGCGACGTGACATCGTCGCAGCATGCAGCAGCCAAGTGCCGGGCACCCCACCACCTCACCGGGCCATCGGTAACGCGCATCAGTTAAAGGCCGCTAATCTACTATACCCCACACCAGCTGTACCAAGTCGTCCCCGGCCCCATGCATGTACAAACACAGTATGGACATTACTTTCCAAGTTCATGAAATTTAATGGCACTTCACTTCCAAATGATCCATTTCAGAACGGTTACGAACTTCACGAAACCTACTGGGCTACAAATTATTCTGCTTTGAAGGATGCTCTAAGCTTTTCTATTCCGTTGGAAAAAAAATCAGTGCAAATGATTGTAAAAGCTCGATCTTGGAATCACTAGTGCTCCGTGGAGAAGAATGGTTGCGTGCGTCACGTACCAAAGGTGGCGGTCCGGAAGGTGGTATAGTTGTCAGCGACGCTGCGGTTGCCGGCGACCACTGTGACACCCTTGCCGTCCCCGACGAACAGCAGGTTGGTCTTCTTCATCCCCACCTTGACGTTCTCGTCATACCGCCCCTCCTTGACGTGTATCACCGTCCGGCGCTCGCTGCACTCGGGCGCCGCCTTCACGGCGTCGGCGATGGTGGCGTGTGTCCCCGTGCCGTCCTTAGCGACCACAATGTCGGCGCTCGCAGCCAGCGCCGCCGCGGGGGCTAGCAGCAGGCGCCGGTCTCTCGCCGGCTGCCACCGCGGGAAACCGCACGGGCCCCGCCGTTTCGTCTCGTTCTTGCCGCTGCGTTCCTCGCCCATGACGAGACCGCCCGCGCCGCCGGCCCCAGTTGTTGTGGTGGCGGTTGCGGCCTCCGCGGCGGTGGACGCGTACATGGCGAGGCTGTCACGGACCACGCCGCGAGCGGCGGCGAGGTGCGCGTGGAGGGGCGCCCCGGCCTCGGCGAGGCTATCGGCGCAGGTGTCGTGGTTGGTGAGCGCGGCGGACAGCCACGTGAGCGCGTCGCGGCGGGCCGCTCCGGGCGCCCCCGCGCCGGCCAGGAGCTGCAGGGCCTCGTCCAGCAGCTCCGCGCAGTCCTCCCGGGCGGCCGCGGCCAGCGGCGACGAGGAGGCCGGCGTGGCGGCGGCCAGCGCGCCGAGCGCCTTGCCCACGCGCGTGGCGGCGGCGTCGAGCGCGACGCGCAGGCGCTCGTGGCGCGCCATTGCCTGCGCCTTGGCGGCGGCTGCCGGGAACGCGAAGACCGGGCGCGGAGCTGCGTGCGCGCTGCTGCACCCGGCAAGAATGAGCGCCAGGAAGGAGAAGATGACGACGAGAGGCGCGCCGAGGCGACGGTCGAGGAGGTGGTCCATGGCGGATGATGGCGCGCTCCTGAATCCTGATCGGTAGAGCAGGGGTGGCTAGTGAATGCACCGGCACCGGTGACCGTCCTTGGGGCACTGCGGAGTGGTGGTTTGCGTTCTCTCTTTCCTTTTCCGTTGGTGCCAGGTGCCCGTTTATAGCCTTACAGCAGCAGAAGCAGGACGAGTCCTACAGGCGCCAGGGTGGGTGGCGCGAGTGAAGGAGCCTGCACGGAGCTGGTTTTTCTTGTTCGGGAACGGGGTTGTGCTGCTGCATGCTCATCGTCCGTTTCCCGTTCCAGGTCTTGTGCCGCCTTTGCTCAGTGCGTTTTGTCCAGTGCGGTTCCAAAGGCATGTACAGTTTGAAGTTTATTTTTTTTAAGAAAAATGAAATCTGCCCTATAAATAGAGAGGGTTGTTTGATTCATCCACGCTCCCACACTCTTCAATTCCCTTGTCTTCATTTAGATTATAGTCTTTCATTCTTTATTCTTATATGGATAATATCTAGAGTCGAAACTTTAAAAGTTTTACTGACTTGTTCAACAATCAATCACTAATCACTCTGACACCTTGTCGGTGTGGCATAGGTCTTATTTGACGACCTCTCTTATACATCAGCATTAGGAGGATATTCGTACACATCTCTGTTGAGTCCATAACCTCTATTTCATAACTATATCCTCGTACTCTATATCCCTACCAAATATTAATACATGCTTTTATTCTCAACGATGATCATACCACCGATGCTCCACTTCCTACCACTAAAATCACTACCACCAAAGTTCCTCCTCCACCACCTTTCACCTATCCATATCCACCATATGGATGGTAATGCTCCTTCATATGGTGCTCCACCTCATTTCGCTCCCTCGTTTGGTGCTCCTTCCCCATATGATGCCCATCCTTAGTTTCGTCCTCCTGCAGGCAAAATAGTGCCCCAACCAGTGACCATGATGCCACTTCAAACCAAGTCACTTACTCCAGTGCTCCTCAATTATAATGTTGAAGGGTTTAGATGAAGACAAAAAATTACTCCAGTTCTAACAGGATTGAAACCAAAAAAATAGTCGTTACCTTGTATGGCGGACAATCCGGCCAGAGGGTGCGGACCATCCACGTGTGTGCAGAAATAGGGCAACTTGCCCATAACGGCTAGTGCTGGTTGGAGTTGTATAAATAGAAATGGTGCTCGTGTATGACAGCTATCGATGACGAACTCGTTGAGTTCTGCTGCCCATTTTCCAATTCGCCCAGAAGCTTCTCTATTTCTTATAATATCTTTTAGTGGCTGGGGCGAAGATACAATTATATTATGATACTAGAAATAATGTTGAAACTTCCTTCAAGCCATCAAGACTGCATATATGACTTTTTTCATTTCTGTGTAATTCCTCTTGGATGGGCCCAACACCTCAGACACGAAGTACACAAGCATTTGCCTTTTGATGCCTTCTTTCACCTTATCCTGAACTAGAGCAGCACTCATAGTGGACTACAAAGCTGACACATAAAGCAACAAAGGAACCCATGACGAAGGTGGGGAAAGGGTTATTAGCTGAATCAGATAGTTCTTCAGCTCTTCGAAAGCTTGCTGCTGAGATGGTCCCCACTAAAAAATTTCTGCTAATTTCAATACTTCAAAGAATGGCAAGCTTCATTTTGCAGATCTCGAGATAAATCTATTCGGGGTGGCAAGCCTTCCTGCTAGCCTCTGAGCTCCTTTTCTTGACTTTGGTGGCTCCATTAGAAGTATAGCCTCAATTTTGTGTGGGTTTGCTTCGATCCCTTTTGTTGATATAAGGCATCCCAGAAATTTGCCTTTTTTACTCCAAACACACATTTTTAGGGTTCAGCTTCAAGTTTGCCTTTCGGAAGTTGGCGAAGGTCTTTTAGAGATCTGAAATATGACTTTGTTGCTTCGTGCTCCTTATGATGATATCATCAACATAAGTCAAAACATTTCTGCCTAGCTTGTACTCAACACCTTGGTCATCATTATGTTGAAACTTCTGCCAGCATTCTTGAGCCTCTCAAGCATTCGAAGGTAGCAATAAGTTCCACTGGGGTTATAAAGCTAGTCTTTGGCTCATCTTCCTTTTTCATCCAAATCTGATGATACCCTGAATAACAATCTAGTAAACTCATAAGCTCCAAAGTAACTGTTTCATCCACTAGAGAATCAATTCTTGGTAATGGAAATTCATCCTTCAGGCATGTTTTGTTGAGGTCTGTGAAATCAATACATATCGTCTACTTGCCATTAGACTTCTTGACCATGACTGTGTTGGCCAACCTCTCCAGATATGCATCTTCTCTTGTAAGTCCAGCACTGAGCAATCTTTTAACTTCGGCCTTTGCATCTTAGGCCTTGTCCTCACACATCTTGCAAAGCTTCTACTTTCGTGGCCTGCTCCTCAGGTCAACATTTAGAGTGTGCTCTATTATGCTTCTGTCAACTCCACACAAGTCATTTGCTGACCAAGCAAAGACAACCTTGTTGTGAAACAGAAATCTCTTAAGATCGGGATTTTGCTTTGAAGTTAGCTGATTGCTGAAGAAAACCGTTTGATCTAAAACATCTTCACAAAGGAGTACTAGCTTCGGCTGATCCGCCAAAGATGCTTTCTCTTTTACTTGTTTTTTCTGATGCCTGCTCCTGTGCTTCAGCTTTGTCTATGTTGTAGACGATTTTAGGTTCTTGCATGGTCCCTTCTACCCTTGTTGCAGCTTCTTGACTCCCATATACTGATATAACTCCTTGGTTGGTTGGTATCTTCATATAGAGATAAGCCGAGCGCAGGACTGCTTCGAAGATGTTGAGCGTTCCCCTTCCAATGATTGCATTGTATTGGAATTTGATGTCAACTATTTCAAATATAACCTCTTCTGTTCTTGTATTGTTGACATAGCCAAAGGTGATAGGCATGGGTAACTTTCCAAGGGCCATTACTTGTTGTCCTTGAAGCCACAAAGAGGATAGGATGTATCTTGAATTCTATCCTCTAGTTCTTGCATTTGCCTGAAGGCCTTCACAAATATGATGTCTACTGCACTGAATGTGTCTACTAAAACATTTTGAACCATGAAGCCTTTTATGACACATGAGATCACCATGGCATCTCTATGTGGATAACCCTTGAGATGAAGGTCATCTTGGGAGAATGTGATTAGTTTGTGAGACCATTTGGTCTTGATGCAGGATCCTTGGACACCCACTGTTGCACCCTTCTTTGGGCTTCTTTCTTTTTCTTCTTGTTGCTAGGTTCGAAGCCTGAGCTCCAAGTGATGGGGAGAACAAGCTTCTTCAATGTTGGCGACGAAGCTTGATGGCTTGCCATGCTCTTCGTCGCAGTGTAGCTTGTTGTGGTCGTGAGATCACCGGAGGTGGCACGCCAATGTGGGTCACATGCTTTTGATTGCTTCATGGCATCAAAAACAAGGCAACACAAGTTAGAAGATAGATACCTTCTCCTTTTGATTACATTTTCTTCGAAGGGTGATGTAAAGAGAAGATAAGGAAAAAATATATAAACAATAATGTAAGACAATGTAATGAAGAATTGAAGCATGTTACTCATCTTATGTGCCTTAGCACTTTTCATTCCATTACTTTCCATATATTATAGGTTTACAAGCGTACATTAGGCTTTACAAACGAGACAACTCAAGGGTACTTCGAAGGCTAAGAAGGACAAAGCGTAGAGTCCTCAAAAAGGTCCCTTTATGCATGGCATAGTTCACCTATTTATAGGAGAGAGGTACGACTTCGTATGAAATTACAAGCATGCCCACAAAATTTACAGTTACGATTTACAAATGTTATGGGGCATCAATGTCTTTTCTCTTTCTTTCTTGCTGCACAAGTCTTCGACCTCTTCTCCTTCATCGCTTTACATAGAAAGCCTTTGCCACGCCGAAGCTAGTGGCCTTGGTTCATTCCTTCGTCACACATGTGCCTAGTCAAAGCCTCTTCCCAGGCTACTTCGGCTATCGGCTATCTTCGCCCACTCTTCATTATGTATCTAAAACACATTTGCTTATGCCAAAGGTTAGGTGTTTTGAGGATCTTCGATAGAGTAGGTCCCCGATAGTAGTTTTCACAAACACCTAAACATTAGCGGACTTGTCCTCCATTTGGATAGATCTCTTTAGGACCACATGTAAAAATGTTTTCTGTAACCGGGTTGCGAGCATAACCGATGGGTTAGGCGAGCATGTCATGGAGAGGAATGATGGGAAAGGACAAGTGCGATGTCGAGGAAAATGAAAGAGCTAGACCTATTTTTTACTAATCAGTGGTTTGGTGGTAATTTTGTTTAACTCCTACAGATCTTGAGCTGACTTAAGGTTAGGTCATTTTTATATGTTCACAAGAAATTTCCATGGACCTGCCTTTCAGATCTATGTTTTTGGTGCATTCGATTTTATGAAAGTGAGATGCCTGAATAGAAAAATGAGGTTTAAAGCTGTTTTTTAGACGTGGACTCGTGGAGCACTTAGAGATGTTCTTGAGTAGATCGCAGAGGCTTGGAGCTAGGAGGCAAGAAGTGAGGATGACTCAAGAAGCATGGAAGGCCAGTAGTGTACTAATTTGATTTTAGATAACCATCATTAGTGCGTACCTTCATGGGTGCTTCTCAATGGGTTGCTGAATCCGCCCATTCTCCACGGGAGGTGTCTTCGCCAGGGTGACCCTCTTTCGCCTCTTCTTTTCATCATCACCATTGATCCATGATAACTTCATGTCAATGCGTAACACGACAAGACGTCTACACATGAATCAAGTGCCAAAATTATTATTCAAATTAGATATCACAAAGGCCTTTGACTCTGTTCGCTAGGATTTTTTGTTGACTCTCCTACAATGCCTGGGTTTCCTTACTAGATGGTGAGACATCATTACTTCCCTTTTGTCTACATCTACATCATGGGTGCTTCTCAATGGGGTACCGAATCTGCCGATTCTCCACGGGAGAGGTCTTTGCCAGGGCGACCCTCTTTCGCCTCTTCTTTTCATCATCGCCATCAAACCTTTGCAAAGGCTCATCAAGCTAGCTACAGAAATGGGGATTTTCAGTAAAATTAGAGGACATACGCCGGGCATCCGAATATCTATGTATGTACCAATCAATGAAGAAATCTCGGCTCTCTCTGCCCTTCTCAACCTGTTCGAGGAAGCAATTGGACTCAAAGATAACTTCCATAAGTCTACTGGTGTGCCAATATGGTGCTCTGGCATTGATATTGTTGACATCCTAGCAGACATGCCGGCCTAAGTAACACATTTCCAAATCAAGTACTTAGTACTCCATTTAACAACATCTCGGTTGAGACTGGTTGACTTTCAGCCACTTGTAGATAAAGTTGCAACAAGACTCAATGCTTGGAATGGCTACAACCTAAATCATGTCGGTCGACCATGATGAAATCAATCATCACTTCTTAGGTGACCTACCATCTAACAGCACTTAAGGTGCCAAAAGCAACATTGAAACATCTCGATTACAAGCGGAAACTAAAGGAAACAGTGACGCCTAAGAGGAGGGGTGAATTAGGACTTCTAAAACTTTCTCTAAACTAGGCCACAAATAAATCCCTAGAGCAAAACCTATGTAAATAAATAATCTAGAATGTGCAAACTAGATTTTGTCTAAGTGTTGCTATCTCTACTATAATGGCTAAGTTTCAATCTAAATAATCTAAACAAAAAGACAAGATTAAAACTTAAATACTTAATGTAAATGCGGAAGGTAAAGGACAAGGTAGAGATGCAAACTCTCATGGAAGACGTCGATATTTTTATCGAGGTATCCAGAACCACGCAAGGTTCCGACTAATCCTCATTGGTGCCCCTACGCAATGGGAAGCCCATGCGAGGGCCAAACACCTCGGTCGAGTAACTCCATAGAGAGTCGTGGACCTCCTCCACGCGCAAGTGGTGCTCCGCTTTTGGCTCATCTCGGACGCTCCCTGCCATCTCCACTATCAAGCTTCCGGCCAAAACGTCGCGGGCCTCGTTCCCTTTGATACACGGTGGCGACCGTGACACAATCTCGGTTGTCACGGTCTCGTAAGACTCTCGCCCCACTCGGTACAATTACAATGGCTCACACAAGAGCAGAGGGGTTTTGTGGGTTTTTCTAAACTCACTCAACTTACTAGGAACAACCTAGAGCAAGCGCATAAGCAGTCTAACTAACCTAAGCAATTCACAAATCACATACACTAATCACCAAGTGATTCTACTAAGCACTTGGGTGTTTGAGCATTTGGAAATTTCTATAACATGTGTTCTTATGTTGCTTGGGATCCCACACCTTCAAATGGTAGGTTGGGGGGTATTTATAGCCTTCCCCCTCAATTATAGTCGTTGGACAAAAAGTTGTTGTTTCTGTCGACGGGCACACCTGGCCACGTTAGTCGACCGTTGGGGTCTGCATCAGTCGACCGTTGGATCCGACCATTGCCAGACTGTCCGGTGCACACCGTACACTCCGGTGCTATAGTCCGAGGGTGCCTGGTTGCAGGCCCCTCTACGCAGACTGCCCGGTGACCCACCGGACAGTCCAGTGCACACCAGACAGGTTATAGTTCACTGTCCGTTGCGCCACTAGTACGCTGTCTGACTGCTCACTTTATGGATTTTTTCGTCATTTTCTTGGGCTTCTTTTGTTCTTGAGTCTTGGACTTCTATGCTTCTTTTATGTCTTCTTTTGAGGTGTTGCATCCTCAGTGCCTTAGTCCAATCCTCTTCGCCAATCATATTAGTCCATATGTTATGTTGATCATCAAACACCAAAATCCCTTTAGCCAAATGGGCCGGGGTCCATTTTCCTTACAATCTCCCCCTTTTTGGTGATTGATGACAACACAACCAAAGCATGCAAATATAACAAACATTTTAATGAAAATATGCAATCTACTTGCTAGGATGCATGAAGGTCCCCATAAGGTGAGATTATGGACTTAAGCCTCCCCCTATCTCCATAATTCACCTACTTAATATTTTAGACCAAAGATACTTGATGAACCAAAAATATTTGTAAGATAAAAATTTAATTTGGTGGTATTAGGTGTTTGACATATTTTTTGTTGCTTTAGACCCTAAAACTTCTCCCCCTTTGGCATCAACCACCGAAAAGAAATGTCACACCCGGGTTTTAGGGACCGGGGCACGAACATAATCACCAGGTGTGCTGGGACCAAGTCTCACACATATGATGAATCATGGTACAGAAACGAATGCCACATCTTTACTATATAATAGGAGTTCTATACAAAATAAATAAATAATTACATCATAAGGAGACAACGATCCAGCAACCCAAAGTTGACTGGGAGACGATGACCTAGACCTCTCACGAACACATCGCATCATCCTCCATGCGCCTCATCCTGTGGTACCTGTTCTTGACCTGTGGAGGGGTGTGAGACAGCAAGGGTGAGCTCACATATGTTCATTTCTCAACAAGTTGTGGGGAATAATGTTCATGAACTCACCAAAGGTGGGAGCTCATGTGAAGTGTAAGGCTGTGGCGGAACCACCCGAATTATTCCAGCTTAAGTGCCCAAGTCGCACCCTTAAAGGCGACGACACACTTAAATCGGAATAACCCGTCAGTCCCTAGGATCTAGTCCGATAAAGCCACTTATCCAGGATCGAATACCACTAGCTCACTCGAAGGTGAGGCACAGAGAAATACAATAAAACATAATATCACAATTTAATAAGTATTAATATTGATTACATTATCGGAGTTTCGGAAATAATAACAATAAGTTTTAATGCAGCGGAAATAACTAACGGAGAAAACCGAGTAACATGGCGAAGCCTGGCCACGCTACTCCTCCTGGTCCTCTCTTACGGAAGCAGTAACCCACTCGACCGTCTATCCCGGTGGCAGGGATGGAGGCCAAGTTACACCATCAACCAAATCAAGGAGGTACCTGCAAAAATTATGCCACAAGCAAGGTTGAGTATACTAATACTCAGCTAGACTTACCCGGTGTGAGGAGTCTACTCCTCTACCTCTAGACCATGCAGCTGTTTGGCTGAGGGGTTTGGTTTGCCAAAAGCACTAGCTGAGTCTAAAAACAAGTTTTAGCTTTTCAAGTTCTAGAATAATAATTTTAGACTAGATGAGAACCTATCTATTCATACATGGTATCAAGCATTATATCAATCAACATCTTTTGCCAGTATCTCATTTCCACTTTTTACTCAATGCAGTACAATGGATCAAGCAGTCTCATTAGCTGCGAGAAGCAGATGATTCGAATCGAGTTTTAACCTTGCAAGGTAAACCTAAACACACGACATGTAGGGACACTCCGTCCCCACACACGTCAACCGTCCCCATCGATTCCCCGTTCGTGGCTAGGCCTCACCGCCTTGGCATACAATGCTCCATTGACCCCGGCCGCCGCCGTGCAGTGACCGCACTTGTACCCACCATATCTAGAATGGGAGACCCAGTCTTCGCGTGAGGGATAAAGTCCACGCCTGGCTTCACTCAGGTACTAGGTTTACCGGTTACCATATTTCCCGACATGTGTTTAGTACATTCAAACGCTTGCCACAGGTATCCGCACGTTAATCCTTATTCCAATTTCGTCTTGTAGACAACGTATCCCCATGGATCCGTGTCCATAGACCATCATCATTCTGTTATCAAAATGAATACAACCAATTCCTGACCTCACGCGAGTGCTAGAAAAATCACTCGACTTCTACCGAGATCTCTAATTAGCAAAGCAGCTACTCGATCTAGCATACTAGTATCCATCTCAAAAAGGAATCCTAGGTTCATGCAACTAGGCTTTCAGGCAACTCCTACACTTAAGTGCACGGTACAAGCCTACAAACATTAAGTGCATTAAAATAGCATATATAACGGTTATGCATAAAACCGGGGCTTGCCTGGAATTCAACACTTAGATAGTGTTTGTGAAAGGGAATTAGGCTTACACCTAGTCCCTAAATAATTTTGGTGGTTGAATTGCCCAACACAAATATTGGACTAACTAGTTTGCTCTAGTGTATAAGTTATACAGGTGCAAAAGGTTCACACTCAGCAAATAAAAAGATCAAGTTTTGGATTCAACAAAGGAGCAAAGAGGCAACCGAAGGCACCTCTGGTCTGGAGGCACCGGACTGTCCGGTGTACACCGGATAGTGTCCGGTGCACCAGAGGACTCCAACTCGAACTCGCCACCTTCGGGTATTTCTCAGGCCGCAGCGCTATAATTCACCGGACTGTCCGGTGTACACCGGACAGTGTCCGGTGCTCCAAGGAAGCGCGGCCTCCTCAACTCGCCAGCCTCGGGATCGGGCAGCAGCCGCTCCGTTATAATTCACCGGACATGTCCGGTGTGCACCGGACTGTCCGGTGTAACCACGGAGCAACGGCTATTTCGGCGCCAACGGCTACCTGCGTCGCATTTAATGCGCGCTCTGCGCGTGCAGAAGTCAGGCGCGCCCATACTGGCGCACCGGACAATGAACAGGTGATGTCCGGTGTGCACCGGACATCCAGGCGGGCCAGCTCCAACGGTCAGAATCCAACGGCATTGATGACGTGGCGGGGGCACCGGACATGTCCGGTGTGCACCGGACTGTCCGGTGCGCCATCAACAGACAGCCTCCACCAACGGTCAAGTTTGGTGGTTGGGGCTATAAATACCCCAACCACCCCACCATTCATTGTATCCAAGTTTTCCAACTTTCAACCACTATACAAGAGCTAGCATTCATTGCAAAGCACACCAAAAGAGATCAAATCCTCTCCCAACTCCTCACACAAGCCCTAGTGACTAGAGAGAGTGATTTGTAGTGTTCATTTGAGCTCTTGCGCTTGGATCGCTTCTTTTTCTTTGGCATTCTTTCTTTTGATCAAACACTCACTTGTAATTGAGGCAAGAGACACCAATTGTGTGGTGGTCCTTGCGGGAAGTTTGATTCCCAAGTGATTTGAGAAAGAGAAGCTCACTCGGTCCGAGGGACCGTTTGAGAGAGGGAAGGGTTGAAAGAGACCCGGCCTTTGTGGCCTCCTCAACGGGGAGTAGGTTTAAGAGAACCGAACCTCGGTAAAACAAATCCGCGTGTCTCACTTCATTATTTGCTTGCGATTTGTTTTGCGCCCTCTCTCGCGGACTCTATTATATTTCTAACGCTAACCCGGCTTGTAGTTGTGATTATTTTTGAGATTTTTAGTTTTGCCCTATTCACCCCCCCTCTAGGCGACTTTCAATTGGTATCAAAGCCCGGTGCTTCATTAGAGCCTAACCGCTCGAAGTGATGTCGGGAGATCACGCCAAGAGGGAGATGGAGACCGGTGACAAGCCCACTACAAGCCAAGGGAGCACTTCATCGGAAGAGTCCCGCACAAAGAGGAGGGAGAAGAAGGACTCCTCCAAATGGAAGGAGAAAAGATCTTCCTCTTCTCACCACAAAGAGAAGAAGGAAAAATCTTCTTCTCACAAGTCGCATCGGAAAGGCGACAAGCACAAGAGGATGAGGAAGGTGGTCTACTACGAGACCGACACTTCATCAACATCCACCTCCGACTCCGATGCACCGTCCGTAACTTCTAAGCGCCAAGAGCGCAAGAAGTTTAGTAAGATCCCCTTACACTATCCCCGTACATCTAGACATACTCCATTACTTTCCGTTCCATTAGGCAAACCGCCAACTTTTGATGGCGAAGATTATGCTAGGTGGAGTGATTTAATGAAATTTCATCTAACCTCACTCCACAAAAGTATATGGAATGTTGTTGAGTTTGGAGCACAGGTACCATCAATAGGGGATGAGGATTATGATACGGACGAAGTGGCCCAAATCGAGCACTTCAACTCCCAAGCCACAACCATTCTCCTCGCCTCTCTAAGCAAGGAGGAATACAACAAAGTGCAAGGGTTGAAGAATGCAAAGGAGATTTGGGACCTACTCAAGACGGCGCACGAGGGTGATGAACTCACCAAGATCACCAAGCGGGAAACGATCAAGGGGGAGCTCGGTCGCTTTCGTCTTCGCCAAGGGGAGGAGCCACAAGATATGTACAATCGGCTCAAGACCTTGGTGAACCAAGTGCGCAACCTCGGGAGCAAAAAGTGGGATGACCACGAGGTGGTTAAGGTTATTTTAAGAGCTCTTATTTTCCTTAACCCCACTCAAGTTCAATTAATTCGTGGTAATCCTAGATATCCACTAATGACCCCCGAGGAAGTTATCGGGAATTTTGTGAGCTTTGAATGCATGATTAAGGGCTCAAAGAAGATCAACGAGCTTGACGAACCTTCCACATCCGAGGCGCAACCGGTGGCCTTCAAGGCAACGGAGGAGAAGAAGGAGGAGTCTGCACCAAGTAGACAACCAATTGACGCCTCCAAGCTCGACAATGAGGAGATGGCCTTAATCATCAAAAGCTTTCGGCAAATCCTCAAGCAACGGAAGGGGAAGGACTACAAATCCCGTTCCAAGAAGGTTTGCTACAAATGTGGTAAGCCCGGTCATTTTATTGCAAAATGTCCTATGTCTAGTGACAGTGACAGGGGCGACGACAAGAAGGGAAAGAGGAGAGAAAAGAAGAAGTATTACAAGAAGAAGGGCGGCGATGCCCATGTTTGCCGGGAATGGGACTCCAACGAGAGCACCACCGAGTCCTCCTCCGACGAGGACGCCGCCAACATCGCCGTCACTAAGGGACTCCTCTTCCCAAACGTCGGCCACAAGTGCCTCATGGCAAAGGACGGCAAAAGGAAGAAGGTTAAATCTAAATCCTCCACTAAATATGAATCTTCTAGTGATGATAATGCTAGTGGTGAGGAAGACAATTTGCATAACCTTTTTGCCAACCTTAACATGGAACAAAAAGAAAAATTAAATGAGCTAATTAGTGCTATCCATGAAAAGGATGATCTCTTGGACTCCCAAGAGGATTTCCTAATCAAGGAAAACAAGAAACATGTTAAGGTTAAAAACGCTTATGCTCTAGAGGTAGAAAATTGTGAAAAATTGTCTAGTGAGCTAAGCACTTGCCATGAGACCATTAACAACCTTAGAAATGAAAATGCTAGATTAATTGCTAAGGTTGATTCTCATGTTTGTATTAATTCAATTCCCAATCTTAGAAATGATAATAATGATTTGCTTGCTAAGATTAAGGAATTGAATGAGTCTCTTGCTAGCCTTAAAGTAGAAAATGAAAATTTGATTGCTAAGGCTAAAAATTTTGATGTTTGCAATACTATTATTTCCGACCTTAGAACTAAGAATGATATGTTACATGCTAAGGTTGTAGAACTAAAATCTTGCAAACCCTCTACATCTAATGTTGAGCATGTTTCCATTTGTACTAGATGTAGAGATGTTGACATCAATGCTATTCATGATCACATGGCTTTAATTAAACAACAAAATGACCATATAGCATTATTAGATGCAAAAATTGCCGAGCATAACTTAGAAAATGAAAAGTTTAAATTTGCTAGAAGTATGCTCTATAATGGGAGACGCCCTGGCATCAAGGATGGCATTGGCTACCAAAGGGGAGACAATGTCAAACTTAATGCCCCTCCAAAGAATTTATCTAATTTTGTTAAGGGCAAGGCTCCCATGCCTCAGGATAACGAGGGTTACATTTTGTACCCTGCCGGCTATCCTGAGAGCAAAATTAGGAGAACTCATTCTAGGAAGTCTCACTCTGGCCCTAACCATGCTTTTATGTATAAGGGTGAGACATCTAGCTCTAGGCAACCAACCCGTGCCAAGTTGCCTAGAAAGAAAACTCCTAATGCATCAAATGATCATGCTATTTCATTTAAAACTTTTGATGCTTCTTATGTGCTTACTAGCAAATCCGGCAAAGTAGTTGCCAAGATTGTTGGGGGCAAACACAAGGGCTCCAAGACTTGTGTTTGGGTACCCAAAGTTCTTGTTTCTAATGCCAAAGGACCCAAAACCGTTTGGGTACCTAAAGTCAAGAACTAAAATTGTTTTGTAGGTTTATGCATCCGGGGGCTCAAGTTGGATACTCGACAGCGGGTGCACAAACCACATGACAGGGGAGAAAAAGATGTTCTCCTCATATGAGAAAAACCAAGATCCCCAACGAGCTATCACATTCGGGGATGGAAATCAAGGTTTGGTCAAAGGATTGGGTAAAATTGCTATATCACCTGACCACACTATTTCCAATGTTTTTCTCGTAGATTCTTTAGATTACAATTTGCTTTCTGTATCCCAATTATGTCAAATGGGCTACAACTGTCTATTTACTGATATAGGTGTCACTGTCTTTAGAAGAAGTGATGATTCAATAGCATTTAAGGGAGTGTTAGAGGGTCAGCTATACTTGGTAGATTTTGATAGAGCTGAACTCGACACTTGCTTGGTTGCTAAGACTAACTTGGGTTGGCTCTGGCACCGCCGACTAGCCCATGTTGGAATGAAGAATCTTCACAAGCTTCTGAAGGGAGAACACATTTTAGGACTAACCAATGTTCATTTTGAGAAAGACAGGATTTGTAGTGCATGCCAAGCCGGGAAGCAAGTTGGCACTCATCATCCACACAAGAACATCATGACTAGTGACAGGCCACTGGAGCTCCTACACATGGACCTATTCGGCCCGATCGCTTACATAAGCATCGGCGGGAGTAAGTACTGTCTAGTTATTGTGGATGATTACTCTCGCTTCACTTGGGTGTTCTTTTTGCAGGACAAATCACATACCCAAGATACCTTAAAGGGATTCTTGAGACGGGCTCAAAATGAGTTCGGCTTAAGGATCAAGAAAATTAGAAGCGACAATGGGACGGAGTTCAAGAACTCTCAAATTGAAGGCTTCCTTGAGGAGGAGGGCATCAAGCATGAGTTCTCTTCTCCCTACACTCCACAACAAAATGGTGTAGTGGAGAGGAAGAATCGAACTCTATTGGACATGGCAAGAACCATGCTTGATGAGTACAAGACACCGGATCGGTTTTGGGTCGAAGCGGTCAACACCGCTTGCTACGCCATCAACCGGTTATATCTTCACCAAATCCTCAAGAAGACATCCTATGAACTCCTAACCGGTAAAAAGCCAAATATTTCATATTTTAGAGTTTTTGGTAGCAATTGTTTTATACTTGTTAAAAGAGGTAGAAAATCTAAATTTGCTCCTAAAACTGTAGAAGGCTTTTTACTAGGATATGACTCAAACACAAGGGCATATAGAGTCTTTAACAAGTCCTCAGGACTTGTTGAAGTTTCTTGTGACGTTGTGTTTGATGAGACTAACGGCTCTCAAGTGGAGCATGTTGATCTTGATGAGATAGGTGAAGAACAGGCTCCATGCATAGCGCTAAGGAACATGTCCATTGGGGATGTGTGTCCTAAGGAATCCGAAGAGCCTCCACTTGCACAAGATCAACCATCCTCCTCCATGCAAGCATCTCCACCAACTCAAATTGAGGATGAGGCTCAAGATGTTGAACAAGAAGATCAAGAAGATGAGCCACCTCAAAATAACGACAACGATCAAGGGGGAGATGCGAATGATGAAGACAAGGAGGATGAACAACCAAGGCCGCCACACCCAAGAGTCCACCAAGCAATACAACGAGATCACCCCGTCGACACCATTCTCGGCGACATTCATAAGGGGGTAACTACTCGATCTCGTGTTGCACATTTTTGTGAACATTATTCTTTTGTTTCCTCTATTGAACCACACAGGGTAGAGGAAGCACTTCAAGATTCGGATTGGGTGATGGCGATGCAAGAGGAGCTCAACAATTTCACAAGGAATGAGGTATGGCATTTAGTTCCACGTCCTAATCAAAATGTTGTAGGAACCAAGTGGGTCTTCCGCAACAAGCAAGACGAGCATGGTGTGGTGACAAGGAACAAAGCTCGACTCGTGGCCAAGGGGTATTCACAAGTCGAAGGTTTGGATTTTGGAGAAACCTATGCACCCGTAGCTAGGCTTGAGTCAATTCGCATATTATTGGCCTATGCTACTTACCATGGCTTCAAGCATTATCAAATGGACGTGAAGAGTGCCTTCCTCAATGGACCAATCAAGGAGGAGGTCTATGTTGAGCAACCTCCCGGCTTTGAAGACAGTGAGTACCCTAACCATGTTTATAAGCTCTCTAAGGCGCTTTATGGGCTCAAGCAAGCCCCAAGAGCATGGTATGAATGCCTTAGAGATTTCCTTATTGCAAATGGCTTCAAAGTCGGCAAAGCCGATCCTACTTTATTCACCAAAACACTTGATAATGATTTGTTTGTATGCCAAATTTATGTTGATGATATTATATTTGGGTCTACTAACAAATCTACATGTGAAGAATTTAGTAGGATCATGACACATAAATTCGAGATGTCTATGATGGGGGAGTTGAAGTATTTTCTAGGATTTCAAGTCAAACAACTCTAAGAGGGCACATTCATTTGCCAAACAAAGTATACTCAAGACATTCTAAGCAAGTTTGGAATGAAGGATGCCAAGCCCATCAAGACTCCCATGGGAACAAATGGGCATCTCGACCTCGACACGGGAGGTAAGTCCGTGGATCAAAAGGTATACCGGTCGATGATTGGTTCATTGCTTTATTTATGTGCATCTCGACCGGACATTATGCTTTCCGTATGCATGTGTGCAAGATTCCAAGCCGACCCTAAGGAATCACACCTTACGGCCGTAAAACGAATCTTGAGATATTTGGCTTATACTCCTAAGTTTGGGCTTTGGTACCCTCGGGGATCCACTTTTGATTTGATTGGTTATTCGGATGCCGATTGGGCAGGGTGTAAGATTAATAGGAAGAGCACATCGGGGACTTGCCAGTTCTTGGGAAGATCCTTGGTGTCATGGGCTTCAAAGAAGCAAAATTCGGTTGCTCTTTCTACCGCCGAAGCCGAGTATATTGCCGCAGGCCATTGTTGCGCGCAACTGCTTTGGATGAGGCAAACCCTGCGGGACTACGGTTACAAATTAACCAAAGTTCCTCTTCTATGTGATAATGAGAGTGCAATCCGCATGGCGGATAATCCAGTTGAGCATAGCCGCACTAAACACATAGCCATTCGGTATCATTTTCTTCGGGATCACCAACAAAAGGGGGATATCGAGATTTCTTACATTAACACTAAAGATCAATTAGCAGATATCTTTACCAAGCCTCTTGATGAACAAACTTTTACCAAACTTAGGCATGAGCTAAATATTCTTGATTCTAGGAATTTCTTTTGCTAACTTGCACACATAGCTCCTAAAAATACCTTTGATCATGTCTCTTTTATATGCTATGACTAATGTGTTTTCAAGTGTATTCCAAACCAAGTCATAGGTATATTGAAAGGGAATTGGAGTCTTCGGCGAAGTCAAAGGCTTCCACTCCACTCTACTACTCATCCTTCGCCGTCACTCCGAGCATCTCTCCAACTTTGGTATAATCTTCACTCATTTATTCTATGACCAAAGGAGGAGAAAGTACTTCATTGGGCTCTAATGATTCCGTTTTTGGCGATTCATGCCAAAGGGGGAGAAAATATGAGCCCCCCAAAGCAAAAGGACCGCACCACCACCCCTAATTTTAAAAATTGATGATTTTCAATTGGTAAATTTCAAAATTGGTATCTTTTTGTGTTCTAAAAGGGGGGCAAGTAGTATTTTCAAAATTGATGTCCTGAAACCCTCTTGAACACTAAGAGGAGACTTTATTTGAGGGGGAGTTTTGTTTAGTCAAAGGGAAAGCATTTGGAACAAAGGAAGAAAATTTCAAAACTTGAAAATGCTTTGCAAAATCTTATTCATTTAGCTTTGACTATCTCGCAAAAGGACTTTGAAAAGAATTTACAAAAGAATTTACTAAAACAAAACTTTTGGTGCAAATATGGTCCAATATGTCAAAAACAAAGAAAACAATCCACGCGCATCATGTAAGTATTTATATTGGCTCAATTCCAAGCAACCTTTGCACTTACATCATGCAAACTAGTTCAATTATGCACTTCTATATTTGCTTTGGTTTGTGTTGGCATCAATCACCAAAAAGGGGGAGATTGAAAGGGAATTAGGCTTACACCTAGTCCCTAAATAATTTTGGTGGTTGAATTTCCCAACACAAATATTGGACTAACTAGTTTGCTCTAGTGTATAAGTTATACAGGTGCAAAAGGTTCACACTCCGCAAATAAAAAGATCAAGTTTTGGATTCAACAAAGGAGCAAAGAGGCAACCGAAGGCACCTCTGGTCTGGAGGCACCGGACAGTCCGGTGTACACCGGACAGTGTCCGGTGCGCCACCGGACAGTGTCCGGTGCACCAGAGGACTCCAACTTGAACTCGCCACCTTCGGGTATTTCTCAGGCCGCACCGCTATAATTCACCGGACTGTCCGGTGCTCCAACGAAGCGCGGCCTCCTCAACTCGCCAGCCTCGGGATCGGGCAGCAGCCGCTCTGCTATAATTCACCGGACATGTCCGGTGTGCACCGGACTGTCCGGTGTAACCACGGAGCAACAACTATTTCGGCGCCAACGGCTACCTGCGTCGCATTTAATGCGCGCTCTGCGCGCGCAGAAGTCAGGCGCGCCCATACTGGCGCACCGGACAATGAACAGGTGATGTCCGGTGTGCACCGGACATCCAGGCGGGCCAGCTCCAACGGTCAGAATCCAATGGCATTGATGACGTGGCGGGGGCACCGGACATGTCCGGTGTGCACCGGACTGTCCGGTGCGCCATCAACAGACAGCCTCCACCAACGGTCAAGTTTGGTGGTTGGGGCTATAAATACCCCAACCACCCCACCATTCATTGTATCCAAGTTTTCCAACTTTCAACCACTATACAAGAGCTAGCATTCATTGCAAAGCACACCAAAAGAGATCAAATCCTCTCCCAACTCCTCACAAAGCCCTAGTGACTAGAGAGAGTGATTTATAGTGTTCATTTGAGCTCTTGCGCTTGGATCGCTTCTTTTTCTTTGGCATTCTTTCTTTTGATCAAACACTCACTTGTAATTGAGGCAAGAGACACCAATTGTGTGGTGGTCCTTGCGGGAAGTTTGATTCCCAAGTGATTTGAGAAAGAGAAACTCACTCGGTCCGAGGGACTGTTTGAGAGAGGGAAGGGTTGAAAGAGACCCGGCCTTTGTGGCCTCCTCAACAGGGAGTAGGTTTAAGAGAACCGAACCTCGGTAAAACAAATCCGCGTGTCTCACTTCATTATTTGCTTGCGATTTGTTTTGTGCCCTCTCTCGCGGACTCTATTATATTTCTAACGGTAACCCGGCTTGTAGTTGTGATTATTTTTGAGATTTTCAGTTTCGCCCTATTCACCCCCCCCTCTAGGCGACTTTCAGTTTGCTAGATGACACTCGCTTGGCGAGCATCCACTTGGTTAAATCCATCCTTCTTTGGGTCGTTCACCAACTGTATCTTGTGGTTGGCACCACATCACTTGCACAATCATCATCTTTCGGTCCTAAATGAGATGCAAGATGCATATGTATGGATATGATGAAATAGCACAAGATACTGCAAGTACATGATAGCGAACTAACATTAACTAGTAAGACACATAAACATTCATACGTTAACGCTAGCTATCTATACGTCATTGGGCACAAGAAGTCAACATTACTGGAAAGACGACGAACATTTCCTATATTTAACCAACACAACACGACATCACACGTACAAGCATTTACCACATTCACTTTTATCCTTTCTTAGTTACTCAATTATTAAACTACTTAGGCACGTGTACATTCACTGTGACTTCTAAACGTCATACAGATAAACTTAGTTTAATAGGGAATAATTACTTAATCGGGTTCTACCAACATTCTCAATATTCTAATGCAAGCACACACCCAAGAGCACACACGGAAAGCGATAGCCTAATCACACTGCTTCTTATACTAGTCTAATAAGGTTGGTTATTTAGCAATATTATATTTGCTACGCAAGTATTAAAAATGGTAACATCTCGTTTATTGTGTTTCTTATCCATATAACGACACTTGCTAAAATAACGTTGATTGAAGCTGATTACTTACTAGACTTCAACAATTTAATTTACTACTTAGGAACATGCACTAGTCACTTACTTATAACCAAATCATATCGATTACTATCATTATTACTCATTTCACTCAAAAGCAAAACAAGTAAGCAGTCACTCAAGGCAAACACAATGGAGTAGAGCAATCAATCACATCTAACACATTTAGGACAGCAGCACCGCAGTCGTTTGTTTTAATCATAACTCTTCAAATATTAATCCAAAAATAGCAAACTAGAACTTTCTGAAAAGCTTAAAAAGTGAACTACAACTTTGGTATTCTTACCCCAACATGATTCAACACTTAGCAAGGTTAAAAAGTGTTTACACAACAACGCTGTCTAGATTTGGATAGATTTAGGCTTGCGACTTCAAAAATTCATTACCAGAGACTCGTGCATCCAAAACAGGTGATTCTGGACTTTCTGGAAAGCTAATAAAATTTTCTACAAATCATTTATAAACATCTCATGGTGATTAAATATGCAATTAAGGATAAAAGACATTAGAAGGCTTTGCTGCCTAGAACTGGACAGATTCAGTCTTCATATTTTAAACATTCATAACTTAAGCTTCAGATCACCAAAAAGAGTGATCCAAGACTTTTTGGAAAGCTTAGCAAAAGTACTACATAACGTTTGTAATCACTAAGAAGTGATTCTATGATTAACCAAGTCAAACAATTCAGTTTTCGAAATCTGTTCTGACAGCGGATAGAACACATCAACCATTTTGTAAAATTCATAACTCTTGAACTATCAGGCCTATGGCTATGAAATTTTAACACAAGGAAGATAAGAAAAGCATCTACAACTTTTTTATAACGACCATGAACAGATTGTCACATTAACTTAATCAAACAATGCAGTTTCTAAAATCTGTACAGAAATTGGACAGATTCAGTCACTGAATTTGTGATAAGCACAATTTCTAAATGATCAGACTTATGGCTGTCAAATTTTAACACAAGTAAGATAATAAAGTTATCTACAACTTTTCTATATGACTTTTCTACATAAAACATAATTTAGTTCATTAAACAAACAACTCGGCGAAAATAGTTCGTGCAGCCCAAAACAGCAACTAATAAAATTCAGCTCCTATTTACTTCAAGAATTGCCGCGTTCTAGAGACTTGAATCATCCTAACATTTTACCATGTGTTAGAGTTAAAACAATCAAATTATGACCAACAAGTAGACTTACAAATTTTATACAAGTTACTTCGTGCGCTAGAATTACCACATAATTAACAAACACATTCACCAAATAAAGCATTTCGGCACACATGCCCGACATCACACAAAACTACGATGAAGCAATACTAATATTTAGCTTTAGACCACCATGACACAACCACTTAACCTCTAATTGGTTTTAAGGTATAACTCAAGCATTCCATGAATATGCATGATTTTGTTTACTCCTAATTTTTTTCACTAAGTCTTGTAATTATAAAATGGGTGTTATTTTAGCACCATATGAAACTATCTAATTTGGGTCTGGAATTTTTATGAGGCATAGGTAATAACAAATCATGACTAATGTATAAATTTCACATGCTCAGGTTTTATATTTTATTTAATACAATAATAACAAATTGTTAATGCAATAAAGCATGTGAGAGAAGGTTAAATCTAAAACTAATTATTTTCCTGTGGATGCATGACCATATTAAGTTTCCTTAGGCTACTATAATATCATACAAGGACAGTGGAACACCATTTTCCATTTTTACATGCATATATTATTTATAAATCATTTAAAACTACTTAATATGCATCAAACAAGTTAAATCACTAACTTAATCATACATGCACCACAATTCATGAAATGTTTACCAGTCATTAAGCATCACACAGAGGGTCTACTGTAAAAATTTCAATCCATTTGGAGTACTGGAGCTACAGATCCAAGAATAACAATCAAAACAATCATCTTTTTACTATTTAACATGTTTTAATTAACACACCAAAAAACAGTGAACAACTTGTAAGTTTTATATTTTTTTCTTAGATGAAGTATGACAACATCTAACTAACAAAATAAGTTTTATTATTTTTGGATTTTTATAATTAAAACTATGGAGAGATGCAAGTTCATTTATTTGCTAAATCTCTTTTCAAAGATGAATTTCTACAGCCAAAAGTTTCTACTAACATATGCCAACATATAGATCCACTAGTTAGAGAATTTCATAAGGAAACCAACAAAACAAATTTCACGATTTTAGGAGCTCTAAAACTCGAGATATGAATTTGTGAAGAAATAGCAAAAATCTGGAATTTTGTGTACAAGATGCAAATGTGCTTGGGACCCACATGTCATAGATGGATGAGTCTTCTTCTATCTTGCACGCAGAGCACACAACAATAGCATGTAGTGTGCGCAGGAACGTCGGCTTCTCTGCGGTGGAGCTGGTCGTGAGGAAGAAAGGACTCGCTGTGGAGCTGGGTGCTGAGGTCGACGGCGAGGAGAGCAACGCCGAGTGCGGCGCTGCGGACGGGAGAGGCTCGACCGAAGACTGAGCGCGCGGAGAGATAGCCGAGCGCCATGGATGAGCTCGGCCTAGCATGCTTGAGAGTGGTTGCTGGAACCGAGCTCACCGTGCCATGGAGAAGAGGGGTTGGGAAGGGGAACTTGTGCTGCTGAGCTGCTACTCTAGTCCTGCTGGCCGGTGCTTGCAGCTGAAACGCATGGTGGCTGGAAGATGAGCGGCACTGCGTGCGTCTGTGGCTCTGCGCACGGGTGGACGAAAAATGAGAAACGCGCGACTGCTGGACGCTTTAAAGAAGTCACGGATGCTGGCCATTTGCCAAGGAGGGCGGTAGCAGTGATTCGCTCGTTGGGTGACCAGTGGAGGAGATGGCATGGGGGAAGGAGAAAAGCTCTTGCTGGCAGAGCTCAGTTTCCTTAAGGGCGAAGCAACGAACACACAGTGGGCGGCCGTTTTCGTCGTTTTTTGTTTGGAATCGGATCTTGACCATTGTAGAAGATATCTTCCTTAATGTACACTCTACAAATTTTGTACAGAACATGAGGTGATTCGGGCACTGGTTAAAGAGTTATAGACCCACAAAAATTGGTTTGTCAGTGGGTTAGAAATCAGTGGAAACTCGCGAAAACTGAGTGTCAAAGTATGTCAAATGAAATCGGATGAATGCCATCTTTTAATATGTTGTGCCTCTATTAGTTATTAACATCTTTTATATTTGGGAAAACTTGAGTTGTTCAACAAAAATTTGGGAACGCGAGACGTCGACCCGAACGATGCTGATTTCAGACTTAGAAGAATTCGAATCCTGAAATCAGATTTTTATTCTGTCTTGGTGGCACTGTTTGAGATACTTAGAGATTGAATCAAGGCTTGGTTTAAATATAATACTTGTTGTATAACACAGGTTCTACAATTTTTATTAAAGGTCAAACCTCATATCTTGAATATAAATAAAAGTTTCACTTTGGTCAAAGTAGTATCATTATAAAGCTTCAAACTATATTTTTAAGGCAATCGGGGTGTTTTCTCGATATTTTCTTGGCATTTTCTCTACATGAACCCTTAATAACTTTTGTTGTAGAGTTCATATAGAGTGTTTTGGAAAAGTTGGCATGACTTGGTTGAATTTATAAATTTTCTTTTACTTAATCGAGCAGTCTCAGGCAAGCGTAGGATTTATAACTTCACACGAGTATATGGTTCAAACTTTAAGAAATCTTTAGAATACACTTGATAGATAGAGATGAATGATGACATAAAGATAATTAGCTGATATGCATAAAATTAATTAGAGGTTGACACAAAGAGATTCTGCGGGAGAATGCGGATTCGGATTAAGTATTTGGACGTAGACCGACTATCGAGAAAGCGGATTCGGACACAGATTGGATAACATAACAACTATCGAGAGTCTGAATAAATAAGTCTGGATGGGAGTTGCGGGATGATATTGACTTTCGAATTTGCATTTGCCTCGAGAAATAAAAGTTAATTCCAAATTTGGTGAAACATTCATGAGTAACTTGTTAAATGGAGATAAATGTGATAAAGAGATATAAATTTTCACTGAGCATCCGAGATTAGGATAAATCTCCCGACATAACGCGAAATAGACACCTAGGGTGTCACAGCCTTCCCCCCTTAAAAGAATCTCGTCCCGAGATTCGAATGAGGATCTTTAAGGGTGGAGAAGCATGTAACTCACAGGCTGAAGATAGATGCAAATTCATGAGATGTTATAATGACGAGATACAAAATATAGATTTGGACAGAATATCGTGACATATTGAGACAAAATGCCACGACCACTTTGAGAGAAGGTCCACAAAAGATAGCACATCAGTATAGTCTCGTAATAGATCACGACTATTAACCGCGATACCAGCGCGTGCCGAGCAGCTCAACCATGTGTGCACCATAGGAGGCTCTCGGTTTCATCGCGGCACCATCGGTTGTTAGTCATAACACCATTACCAAACGCAACCAATGAGAAATCCACGTGGCATAAACGGGTGGAGCCCTTGAGAGTATGGCTTAAAAAATAAGAATGTGATTGAAGTTGAAGCAACGATTGTTGGCAAGAGAGCATCACATGAGAATTTTCGTCAACTCAGAGAATTATTTTATGATCAACACGGAGATTATCAAGTCAGAGATTTATACGAGAGTGGATATGAGGGGAACCAACCATGATATCAAGATTGGCAACTTGCTGAGACATGAGAGAACTAAAGTCAACAACATAATCCATTGAACCAAATGGATACACTGCTTAGAGATAGAATCGATAAAACAACGTCATGATCCTCAGAGAGGGGGTATGAGAATGACCAAAAATGAGAGATTTAGGCAAGATCAACATCCGATACTTGAGAACCGGTTATAGCAGATAACCAGATAACGAGGCAGAATCAATAATGGATCCGGAGATTCAGATGATAAAGCCAACATGATTCACAAAGGTAAAGGTTTACTAGATCCAGGTGAAAAGAGAGGTCATCAACCAGATGGCTTCTAGGTTGAGCAGAGGAGAATTTAATGAGGATTTTGGACAAGGTTTCCAAAAAGAATTTGAGGCTGGATATTGTTTTGCGCAACAGACACCAACCAAAGTTTTACTTTTTTAACATAAATAAGTTCACAAGGAAGCTTTAGGTTGAACTAGCGGTCCAGATATGGGGTTCTATAAGCTGTGCAGGTGCAACTTCATGGGTAAAACACACAAGGGTCAGAAAATACCAACACAAGCATGATTTTTTTAAAAGAGGTTTCACTTGCTAAACTCAAGGTTGTTTGGACGGGGGGTCTTTTCATGAGCGAAACAAACAACATTATATATATATATAGCTGGTTGGGGGAAAAAGGGTTGAACAACTCAAACATTTCCTAGATAGCAAGACAAGAGAAACACATAGCACAACCTAGTCAAGACTATCATGACACACAGGATAAGACATTTTTTGCAGTTCATAGCAATACAACACATTATTCATAATTTCTTATTATTGGAATGAAGGTGAGAGAAGCATGTTGATGCACAAGAGACAATAATAATGCGACAACCATGATGCATGCTCATTCTAGTCGTCTTCTCAGACCTAACTAGTTTTCGGGTGCTTGCTATAGCATCCTTCCTAATAGTAGCAATAGCAGCCTTTATGGCCTATATAAATAGCCACCTAGCTACCCATCTATTTCCTAAGGCTTCACGTCCTAGTTCTAACCTTATCGTCCTGACGATCTATCCAACTTTGGTTTCTAAGCAAGTTTTACTTTTAAAAAGTTGGTATTCATGACTTATTGACTTCTCTGTACTGGTATTCGCTCCGATACCAGCTGTGGTGGAACCACCCGAATTATTCTAGCTTAAGTGCCCAAGTCGCACCCTTAAAGGTGACGACACACTTAAATCGGAATAACCCGTCAGTCCCTCGGATCTAGTCCGATAAAGCCACTTATCCAGGATCGAATACCACTAGCTCACTTGAAGGTGAGGCATAGAGAAATACAATAAAACATAATATCACAATTTAATAAGTATTAATATTGATTACATTATCGGAGTTTCAGAAATAATAACAATAAGTTTTAATGCAGCGGAAATAACTAACGGAGAAAACCGAGTAACATGGCGAAGCCTGGCCACGCTACTCCTCCTGGTCCTCTCCTGCGGAAGCAGTAACCCACTCAGCCGTCTATCCCGGTGGCAGGGATGGAGGCCAAGTCACACCATCAACCAAATCAAGGAGGTACCTGCAAAAATTATGCCACAAGCAAGGCTGAGTATACTAATACTCAGGTAGACATACCCGGTGTGAGGAGTCTACTCCTCTACCTCTAGACCATGCAGCTGTTTGGCTGAGGGGTTTGGTTTGCCAAAAGCACTAGCTGAGTCTAAAAACAAGTTTTAGCTTTTCAAGTTCTAGAATAATAATTTTAGACTAGATGAGAACCTCTATTCATACATGGTATCAAGCATTATATTAATCAACATCTTTTGCCAGTATCTCATTTCCACTTTTTACTCAATGCAGTACAATGGATCAAGCGGTCTCATTAGCTGCGAGAAGCAGACGATTCGAATCGAGTTTTAACCTTGCAAGGTAAACCTAAACACACGACATGTAGGGGCACTCCGTCCCCACACACGTCACCGTCCCCATCGGTTCCCCGTTCGTGGCCAGGCCTCACCGCCTTGGCATACAATGCTCCACTAACCCCGGCCACCGCCGTGCAGTGACCACACTTGTACCCACCATATCTAGAATGGGAGACCCAGTCTCAGGTCGCGTGAGGGATAAAGTCCGCGCCCGGCTTCACTCAGGTACTAGGTTTACCGGTTACCATATTTCCCGACATGTGTTTAGTACATTCAAACGCTTGACACAGGTATCAGCACGTTAATCCTTATTCCAATTTCGTCTTGTAGACAACGCATCCCCATGGATCCGTGTCCATAGACCATCATCAGTCTGTTATCAAAATGGATACAACCAATTCCTGACCTCGCGCGAGTGCTAGAAAAATCACTCGACTTCTACCGAGATCTCTAATTAGCAAAGCAGCTAATCGATCTAGCATACTAGTATCCATCTCAAAAAGGAATCCTGGGTTCATGCAACTAGGGTTTCAGACAACTCCTACACTTAAGTGCACGGTACAAGCCTACAAACATTAAGTGCATTAAAATATTATATATAACGGTTATGCATAAAACCGGGGCTTACCTGGAATTCAACACTTAGATAGTGTTTGCTAGATGACACTCGCTTGGCGAGCATCCACTTGGTTAAGTCCATCCTTCTTTGGGTCGTCCACCAACTGTATCTTGTGGTTGGCACCACATCACTTGCACTATCATCATCTTTCGGTCCTAAATGAGATGCAAGATGCATATGTATGGATATGATGAAATAGCACAAGATACTGCAAGTACATGATAGCGAACTAACATTAACTAGTAAGACACATAAACATTCATACATTAACGCTAGCTATCTATACGTCATTGGGCACAAGAAGTCAACATTACTGGAAAGACGACGAACATTTCCTATATTTAACCAACATAACACGACATCACACGTACAAGCATTTACCACATTCACTTTTATACTTTCTTAGTTACTCAATTATTAAACTACTTAGGCACGCGTACATTCACTGTGACTTCTAAACGTCATACAGACAAACTTAGTTTAATAGGGAATAATTACTTAATCGGGTTCTACCAACATTCTCAATATTCTAATGCAAGCACACACCCAAGAGCACACACGGAAAGCGATAGCCTAATCACACTGCTTCTTATACTAGTCAAATAAGGTTGATTATTTAGCAATATTATATTTGCTACGCAAGTATTAAAAATGGTAACATCTCGTTTGTTGTGTTTCTTATCCATATAACGACACTTGCTAAAATAACGTTGATTGAAGCTGATTACTTACTAGACTTCAACAATTTAATTTACTACTTACGAACGTGCACTAGTCACTTACATATAACCAAATCATATCAATTACTATCATTATTACTCATTTCACTCAAAAGCAAAACAAGTAAGCTGTCACTCAAGGCAAACACAACGGAGTAGAGCAATCAATCACATCTAACCCATTTAGGACAACAGCACCGCAGTCGTTTGTTTTAATCATAACTCTTCAAATATTGATCCAAAAATAGCAAACTAGAACTTTCTGAAAAGCTTAAAAAGTGAACTAAAACTTTGGTATTCTTACCCCAACATGACTCAACACTTAGCAAGGTTAAAAAGTATTTACACAACAACGCTGTCTAGATTTGGACAGATTTAGGCTTGCGACTTCAAAAATTCATAACCAGAGACTCGTGCATCCAAAACAGGTGATTCTAGACTTTCTGGAAAGCTAATAAAATTTTCTACAAATCATTTATAAACATCTCATGGTGATTAAATATGCAATTAAGGATAAAAGACATTAGAAGGCTTTGCTGCCTAGAACTGGACAGATTCAGTCTTCATATTTTAAACATTCATAACTTAAGCTTCAGATCACCAAAAAGAGTGATCCAAGACTTTTTGGAAAGCTTAGCAAAAGTACTACATAACGTTTGTAATCACTAAGAAGTGATTCTATGATTAACCAAGTCAAACAATTCAGTTTTCGAAATCTGTTCTGACAGCGGATAGAACACATCAACCATTTTGTAAAATTCATAACTCTTGAACTATCAGGCCTATGGCTATGAAATTTTAACACAAGGAAGATAAGAAAAGCATCTACAACTTTTTTATAACGACCATGAACAGATTGTCACATTAACTTAATCAAACAATGCAGTTTCTAAAATCTGTACAGAAATTGGACAGATTCAGTCACTGAATTTGTGATAAGCACAATTTCTAAATGATCAGACTTATGGCTGTCAAATTTTAACACAAGTAAGATAATAAAGTTATCTACAACTTTTCTATATGACTTTTCTACAGAAAACATAATTTAGTTCATTAAACAAACAACACGGCGAAAATAGTTCGTGCAGCCCAAAACAGCAACTAATAAAATTCAGCTCCTATTTACTTCAAGAATTGCCGCGTTCTAGAGACTTGAATCATCCTAATATTTTACCAAATAAAGCATTTTCGGCACACATGCCTGACATCACACAAAACTACGATGAAGCACTACTAATATTTAGCTTTAGACCACCATGACACAACCACTTAACCTCTAATTGGTTTTAAGGTATAACTCAAGCATTCCATGAATATGCATTATTTTGTTTACTCCTATTTTTTTTCACTAAGTCTTGTAATTATAAAATGGGTGTTATTTTAGCACCATATGAAACTATCTAATTTGGGTCTAGAATTTTTATGAGGCATAGGTAATAACAAATCATGACTAATGTATAAATTTCACATGCTCAGGTTTTATATTTTATTTAATACAATAATAACAAATTGTTAATGCAATAAAGCATGTGAGAGAAGGTTAAATCTAAAACTAATTATTTTCCTGTAGATGCATGACCATATTAAGTTTCCTTAGGCTACTATAATATCATACAAGGACAGTGGAACACCATTTTCCATTTTTACATGCATATATTATTTATAAATCATTTAAAACTACTTAATATGCATCAAACAAGTTAAATCACTAACTTAATCATACATGCACCACAATTCATGAAATGTTTACCAGTCATTAAGCATCACACAAAGGGTCTACTGTAAAAATTTCAATCCATTTGGAGTACTTGAGCTACAGATCCAAGAATAACAATCAATACAATCATCTTTTTCCTATTTAACATGTTTTAATTAACACACCAAGAAAACAGTGAACAACCTTTAAGTTTTATATTTTTTACTTAGATGAAGTATGACAACATCTAACTAACAAAACAAGTTTTATTATTTTTGGATTTTTATAATTAAAACTATGGAGAGATGCAAGTTCATTTATTTGCTAAATCTCTTTTCAAAGATGAATTTCTATAGCCAAAAGTTTCTACTAACATATGCCAACATATAGATCCACTAGTTAGAGAATTTCATAAGGAAACCAACAAAACAAATTTCACGATTTTAGGAGCTCTAAAACTCGAGATATGAATTTGTGAAGAAATAGAAAAAATCTGGAATTTTGTGTACAAGATGCAAATGTGCTTGGGACCCACATGTCATAGATGGATGAGTCTTCTTCTACCTTGCACGCACAGCACACAACAACAGCATGTAGTGTGCGCAGGAACGTCGACTTCTCTACGGTGGAGCTGGTCGCGAGGAAGAAAGGACTCACTGCGGAGCTGGGTGCTGAGGTCGACGGCGAGGAGAGCAACGCCGAGTGCGGCGCTGCGGACGGGAGAGGCTCGACCGAAGACTGAGCGCGCGGAGAGATAGCCGAGCGCCATGGATGAGCTCGGCCTGGCATGCTTGAGAGTGGTTGCTGGAACCGAGCTCACCGTGCCATGGAGAAGAGGGGTTGGGGAAGGGGAACTTGTGCTGCTGAGCTGCTACTCTAGTCCTGCTGGTCGGTGCTTGCAGCTGAAAACACATGGTGGTTGGAAGATGAGCGGCACTGCATGCGTCTGCGGCTCTGCGCATGGGTGGAGGAAAAATGAGAAACGCGCGACTGCTGGACGCTTTAAGGAAGTCACGGATGCTGGCCATTTGCCAAGGAGGGCGGTAGCAGTGATTCGCTCGCTGGGTGACCAGTGGAGGAGATGGCGTGGGGGAAGGATAAAAGCTCCTGCTGGCAGAGCTCAGTTTCTTTAAGGGCGAAGCAACGAACACAAAGTGGGCGGCCGTTTTCGCCGTTTTCTGTTTGGAATCGGATCTTGACCACTGTAGAAAATATCTTCCTTGATGTACACTCTACAAATTTTGTACAGAACATGAGGTGATTCGGGCACTGGTTAAAGAGTTATAGACCCACAAAAATTGGTTTGTCAGTGGGTTAGAAATCAGTGGAAACTCGCGAAAACTGAGTGTCAAAGCATGTCAAATGGAATCGGATGAATGCCATCTTTTAATATATTGTGCCTCTATTAGTTATTAACAACTTTTATATTTGGGGAAACTTGAGTTGTTCAACAAAAATTTGGGAACAAAAATTTGGGGAAAAGTTGGCATGACTTGGTTGAATTTATAAATTTTCTTTTACTTAATCGAGCAGTCTCAGGCAAGCGTAGGATTTATAACTTCACACGAATATTTGGTTCAAACTTTAAGAAATCTTTAGAATACACTTGATAGATAGAGATGAATGATGACATAAAGATAATAAGCTGATTTGCATAAAATTAATTAGAGGTTGACACAAAGAGATTCTGCGGGTGAATGCGGATTCGGATTAAGTATTTGGACATAGACTGACTATCGAGAAAGCGGATTCGGACATAGATTGGATAACATAACAACTATCGAGAGTCTGAATAAATAAGTCTGGACAGGAGTTGCGAGACGATATTGACTTTCGAATTTGCATTTGCCTCGAGAAATAAAAGTTTTAACAGGCTCCAAATTTGGCTATTCTTGAGATCGAATAATTCCAAATTTGGTGAAACATTCATGAGTAACTTGATAAATGGAGATAAATGTGATAAAGAGATATAAATTTTCACTGAGCATCCGAGATTAGGATAAATCTCCTGACATAACGCGAAATAGACACCTAGGGTGTCACAAAGGCTTACCAAAAAGAATGGTTAAAGATGAGCATTGCTTTTAAAGTTGGTCAAAATTTTATTAACAATTACTAGATGTAAGTAAATACCATACCATAATAATAATAGAAAGAATTAATAATAAATCCCATGCTATGCAAATGACAAATTGAATTTAGTTCCATAGTTTAATCATGCGAGAGTCTTGAGCTGCTCATGACCGCGAGCACGACTAGTATACCAGTTTTACACTCTACAGCGGTTGTACCCTGTACCCACAAGTCGTGTATCCCATGTCGCCAGGGTTAGCTAGACCCTTAGACACTACCAAGGTGAAAGGCTAGGGATCCACTACGAGACCTTTACAAAGTTCCACTAGCTTTAGAAAACCCGCTACAGTTCTAGGAAGAGCATTGCAGAAATCCTCCGTCTGACCACCATCGCATCAAAATCAACCCGAGAACCTCCCTACACGCCTACTCCCCTACTTCCCTTGCCCCTTTCGGGTAAGGTAGTCTTCCACTAGCTTTCCTAATTAGTAAGCCAAGGGCGTCCCATTCCACCCTTGTGGTGGCACGTGTTTCTCAAGTTAAGCTCCATGTTCCAATTAAAAATAATGATCTTGACATGAATGATAAATAAAATAACAGAATAATTGGAACACAGACATAATGTAATATTAATCCTAAAACCATGTAGAGCAATAACAAAACTACCCAAATGATTCAGGTGTGGACAGAGTAAAAAGATAACCAGACCAGGGTGACCTATTGGGTCCCATCAAAATTAAGCCTATGTATGAATAAGTGATAATAAATAACATTATTGGGTAATAAAAGTGATCAAGGGCACAACTTGCCTGGGACTTGAGATTTTAGGTACTAGGATGATCTTCAGATTCCCATGACCTCACTAGTCGTAGCATTACAAACAAACATGGTATAGACAAAATTAACATCACACCAAACATAAGAACAAACATTATAATAATAATCTAGGCGTTGCTACGAGATCGTAGGCTCGAGAACCACTAAAATCGGAGTTACGATTAAGGAGTTATGATGTATGGGAGATCTATGTGATTTAACTATTAAACTATATTATAAATTGATTAGTATACATCATATAAGAGAATATCTTATAAATAAATAACTCAACTTTAATCTAAGTCATTACTTGATTATAAATCATTTTTAGGCCAAAGATAACCATAAGGTCATGATACTATATTAATATTAGAATAAGCTAATCCAGAAAACATAGATTAATCAAATTAGTTACCTAATTATAAAGTATGGGATATCATATAATCAATGTAGCTACTGCGTAGTAAATATTTATACGAGGCCAACACAACTTGAACGGATTGAAATACAGTTAAAATGAATTAGTTATGTTTTTCCGAAGTCTGTATGTGCTTGATACAAAATTAATTAGGTGATCAAATTTAATATGGGTTTCATGTTAAAACAGTGGTACTAAGTGATAAACAATATTATTACGAAATTATAGGAACTAGAATGGATCAATTTGGACTTACTATGAATTTTCTAGGAATTAATCAAGTTTCTGAATTTATTTTTGTACTAAAAATCAATTTCTATAATTAATCATATGTGGACTGTGCGCCAAATACCAAAGAGCCAGGGGTTATTCTTGCAAAATTTCCCAAGACTCAGACTATCCCGAGTTGGATGGCGGGTTGTTTAACACAAGTGCAGAGACTATTTTGTAAGATAGCTTTGGCGAAGGGGTACGTAGAGATTCTGGCCGCACGATTCGATATCGGTAGCCAAGATTAGATTTCCCCCATCCCGAACCGGTACAATGACACAACTACTAGATCAAGATCCGAGGGCGCATATGTAACGACCAAAGGGGTACGCCTGCGGACGCATCAGAGCCACTGGATCACGATCCATTGGTCCAGATCCAAAGCGCGAAGGAATATGTTCTAACCTAATCTCGGCCGTCCGCACAGATCTGACGGTGCGCGAGCGTCTTCAACCCTCAACCATTAGACACGGTGGCGGTGTCCTGACCGCGGCAGAGCGCCACTGGCGACTCCCAAAACCGATCCCCGGTGCGCCAAATTCTACCGAGTAGTACTATAAACATTGTTGGGTACTAGCCGAATTACATGGGTGTGCACATACCTTTTATTACGACGGCATTAGTGCGATTCACGGCGAAGGGCGGTAATGGTGGCACACGAGGACGACGGCAAGGAATCCCAAGGTGTTGTGTCCCGATTCGCCCTAGGAACGTTGCTGACAACTGTGGCGGAACCGCCCGAATTATTCCAGCTTAAGTGCCCAAGTCGCACCCTTAAGGACAGCAACACACTTAAACAGGAATAACCCGTCAGTCCCTCGGATCTAGTCCGATAAAGCCACTTATCCAGGATCGAATACCACTAGCTCACACGAAGGTGAGGCACAGAGAAATACAATAAAACATAATACCTCAAATTTAGTAAGTATCATTAGTGATTACATTATCGGAGTTTCAGAAATAATAAACATAAATTTTAATGCGGCGGAAATAACTAACGGAGAAGAACCGAGTAACATGGCGAAGCCTGGCCACACTACTCCTCCTGGTCCTCTCCTGCGGAGGCAATAACCCTCTCGACCATCTATCCTGGTGGCAGGGATGAAGGCCAAGTCACACCAACAACCAAAGCAAGGAGGTACCTGCAAAAATTATGCCACAAGCAAGGCTGAGTATACTAATATTCAGCTAGACTTACCCGGTGTCAGGAGTCTACTCCTCTACCTCTAGACATGCAGCTGTTTGGCTGAGGGGTTTGGTTTACCAAAAGCACTAGCTGAGTCTAAAAACAAGTTTTAGCTTTTCAAGTTTTAGTAGAATCCTTTAGACTAGATGTGTACCTAGCTAATCATACACGGTATCAAACATTTTATCAATCAACATCTTTTGCCAAATCAACTCATTTCCACTTATTACTCAATGCAGTACAATGGATCAAGCAGTCTCATTAGCTGCGAGAAGCAGACGATTCGAATCGAGTTTTTATCCTTGCAAGGTAAACCTAAACACACGACATGGCGAGGCACTCCATCCCCACACATATCAACCGTCCCCATCGATTCCCTGGCAACAGATCAGGGCTCACCGCCTTGGCGTACAATGCCTCACTGACCCCGACTGCCGTCGTGCAGTGACCGCACTTGTACCCACCATAACCGGAATGGGAGACCACGTCTCAGGTCGCGTGAGGGGATATGTCTGCGGGCAGGTTCACTCAGGTACTAGGCTTACCGATTTACCATATTTCTCGGTATGTGTTTAGTACGTTCAAACGCTTGACACAGGTATCCGCACGTTAATCCTTATTCCAATTTTCATCTCGTAGACCACGCGTCCCCATGGACCCGTGTCCACAGACCATCACCATTCTGTTATCAAAGTGGATACAACCAAATCCTGACCTCGCGCGAGTGCTAGAAAAATCACTCGACTTCTACAGAGATCCTAATTTATAAAGCAGCTACTCGACCTAGCATACTAGTATTCATCTCAATAGGATTCCTGAGATCTTGCAACTAGGGTTTAAATCAACTCCTACACTTAAGTGCACAATACAAGCCTACAATCATTAAGTGCAGTAAAATAATATATAGAACTGGTTATGCATAAACCGGGGCTTCCCTTTAATTTAACACTTAGGTAGTGTTTGCTGGGGGAGGTACTCGCTTGGCGAGCATCTACTGGTTATGTCCATCAGTCTTCAGGTCGTCCACCAACGGCATCTTGTGGTTGGCACCACACCACTTGCATGAGCGTCATCTCTCGGTCCTAAATGAGATGCAAGATGCATATGTATGAATATAATGAAAGTAGAACCAAAAGTAGCACAAGATATACAAGGACACCGTGGCGAACTAAACAATAAAATGGAAGACACCGTAACAACCACATGTTCGCTTTAGTTATCTACACACTATCGACGTTCAGCATTAACACCATTAAAAAGACGACAACATGTTTATTTATTTACGCAACACAATTACAACATCACAAGCACGCGCATTTACCACGTTCACTTTAATCATTCACTGGTTCTCCTATTGACCACACAAGAGCAACCAAGACAACGTAAATTTAATCAGGACATAGGCATCAATAACTACGGAACTTCTATCCACAACCAACTACAGCAAGCAAGCACATTAATCATGGAGTACATGTTAACCTAAATTTAGCCATCACAAGTCTATATTAATTTAGTGCTAACCAACCATTTTTAGCCAAAAGGTGAACTAAACATTCAACTGCGCACTTGCAGATTTCTGGGACAGCAACACAACAGTTCTTGTTTTAATCATAACTCTTCGATTATTAATCCAAAAATAGTGAACAAATACTTTTTGGAAAGTCTGGGAAATGCTCTACAACTTTGGTATTATCATCTCAATATGATTTGACCCTTAGCAAAGTCGAATTGTGCAAACACAGCAGCTCTGTCCAGATTTGGACAGATTCAGACTTGCAGCTTCAAACATTCACAACTAAAGATTCAGACATCCAAACAAAGTGATCCTAGACTTTCTGGAAAGCTAATTAAATGTTCTAAAAATTATTTATAAACATCATAAGGTGATTCAATATTTAACTAAGGATAAACATCACTAAAAGACTTTGCTATCTAGAACTGGACAGATTCAGTCTTCATATTTGAAACATTCATAACTTAAGCTTCAGACCACCAAAAAGAGTGATCTAAGACTTTTTGGAAAGCTCAGTAAAAGCACTACATAACTTTTATAATCACTAAGAAGTGATTCAATGTTTAACTAAATCAAACAACACAGTTTTCGAAATCTGTTCTGACGGTGGACAGAACACAGCAAGCAGTTTGTAAAATTCATAACTCTTAAACTATCAGGCCTGTGGTTATGAAATTTTAACACAAGCAAGATCCGAAAAGCATCTACAACTTTCGTATAACGATCATGAACAGATTGCAACATTAAATTAAGCAAACAATGCAGTTTCTGAAATCTGTACAGAATTTGGACAGATTCAGTTACTGAATTTGTGAACAGCATAACTCCTAAACTGTCAGACCTATGACTGTCAAATTTTAACACCAGAAAGATAATAAAATTATCTACCACTTTTCTATAGCATATATCTACAGAAAACACAATTTAGTTTATCAAACATACAACACACCGAAAACAGTACGTGCAGCCCAAAACAGCAATCAATACATTTCAGCTTCTATACAATTCAAGAATTGCCGCGTTCTAGAGACTTGAATTATTATAACACTTTGACATTTGTTAGAGTTAAAATAACCAAGTGAGAACTAACAAGTGGACTTACTAATTTTTATCCGTGTCATTATGAGCACTAGAAGTACCATATTTAATTAACAACGCATTCTCCCCGATAATCGATATCGAAGCGCTTTTCACTCCAATAATTTGTATTTCAACTTAGACATCACATGAACACTACAAATTTACCCGCGACCATAACCATACACATTTCAGCCATAACAAGCAATTTATCGTGATTATGAGCATGAACCAAAGGCGTCTAACAATTCGGCTAACTAGCGCAATCACATAGGCCGCTATACACCATACACATCGGCTTACCCATTATTATCGCAATCCGAGACACAACCTATATATCACAATCACTTACGCAATCGACTCCTACTTAACATGAGTTGGCTAATCGCAGTATAAGACTTAGCGAACCATTTTAGACATCTAACTCAAAAACATGGGTTGGAGCCGATTAATAAGAGTTTCTTAACCATTGCTCAACTTAACTTAGTTAACACACAAGTCACCTAAAATAGCACATTGTTGGGGTCTAACATAGAGGCATTAACACATGGCATAAAACTCCATAAGACTACATTTGCTACTAACGGACCTAAAGCACTTATGTGCATGTGCTATCGAATTGTTCTCCAATTTTAACCAGGACTGACTTATGAATGCTATTTGCTTCCAATAATTATTGGGCTGTGATAACACTCATATAAGACTTCTAATCGATCAACAAGACATTTATTTATCCAAAGGGAATGGAATGCAATAATTTATAAAGCTAAGCATCGATCTGTCATTCAACAAAAATCATGACAACACCGACAGATACTATCCACTAACCGTTGAAAAACTAAACTTACTTCTCGCTTTGCCACAACAACCCCCTTTAGTCACATGACCATCAGGAGCATCCTTCACACGGTTATATGACAGCAACCTAAACGTTGTGTCCCACAATACATATATTTTGCCTCATTGCGAGTATAACCATATTACGGCATATACCCGCACACCTCAAACAAATACCTTACGCCACCACTACTAAAATACACCACGACACACACCCACATACGTGTCCCCATGTTACGCACAAGACATCAACCACACCGGTGACTCCAACTGGACTAATCATACCCTCATCTGCATTGACTATCACAATCATCGATCACATGCATAAAACAACACACTTTTCACATAGACACCTATCGATGCATTCCCCAACACATAATCCGCATTTTAAAAATTTATCCTCGCAGCAAACCACACATCATCACATTATTCGAAACTTAAAAACATCCGAGTTCTTGTTCTACTTCATTTTCTTCTATATACGTGTTCATTCATACAATTAAAATTTCACGCGCATATTCACACACGCACATCATCAACCAAAGCATAATTAGACAAACTACAATTCGCACACATCAACAACCTCTTGTTCTCTATTCGCAAATGCGATCCTACCAACGTGTATAGCCGAAACATTTTACACACATCCATTCAAAATAATTAATCGAGTCGATCGAGAGCGACATGCATCGGCTCACCATAAACAAACCCAATCGGCGTTTGCAAGAACGATGGTGATTCCGATTTGTGCATCGCTACGAACATCGACGAGCACCGAGCGGCTTGCCTTCTCCTCGCAAAACACGGGGTTCTCTCCTCCACAAAAATAAAAAAAATAAAACAACACACATACACAATTAATCGCGTGAAAATAACGTCGATGCGGAATCGAACAAGGATTTACGCGGTCTCACCGGGGTCAATGGCGTCGATGTTAGGGCTGCGCAGATCCGGCAACGTGAGACGCGTAGACGGTCGAACCACGCAGATCAACGATGCGGCATGGGCTGTCCCCCAAACACCAACGCGACAGCGTGGGTCGAGACTGCGCAGATCGAGTGAAGCACGCGATGCAGAGGGAATCCGGGGCTGCTGTTTTTGGACTGGCATCGCCCGTGCTGCCGCACTAGGGAAAAGGAGGAAGGGGGGAAGCTCACGTGCTGCTGCATTGGAGAGGGAGGGCGCTCCCTGCGCTGGGCTTCATGGGCGACGACGAGGAAGATGTTGCCGGGGATTGGGAGCCGCTGCTGTTGTGGGAAAGGAGAGAGACGAGCGGGATAGGCAGTCCATGAGGGAGAAGTAGCAGGCGCTATGCGAGGTGGAGCAAGGCACCTAAACGAGTAGCCATGGGGCACCAAGGAAGGGGAGCGCCAGCCATGGAGGTGCTCGGCCATGGGGAAGAAGGGGGCCGGCTGGGGGGGGGGAACGAGCAGGGCGCTGAAATGAGATGTGAGCGGCTGCTCGAGCTTCGCCGGCGCCATGGAGGGGCACAGCGTCCATGCCTGCTGCCGTGAAGCAGGGAGGAAGAAGACCTGCTCGCCGGCCTAGGGGAGAAGGGCATCGCCGAGCAAGACCAGGGGGACGACGACGGGATGTGGGGAAGAAGGACCCTGCTGCATGGGTGCCGAGTGCCATGGCTGACCGAGGGAAGGGGGAGGAGCTGGGCGCTCGGCTGCTGGGCAGAGGAGGGCGGCTGGGAGTGTGGAGGCGCCATGGGAGAAGGAGCTCAGCTCCCTGCTGCAACCGTGAGGAAGAAAGGGGCAGGGAAAAAGAAAATGGCGGCTAGGGGGGTAGATGAATAAAATCCAATTTGCAAGGGGAGAGGGGTTCTATTTATAGAAGGAGCCATAGGGTTAGGGTTTCAATTGGGCCAAATGGGCTGGGTTGGGCTTGGCCCAAAACGCGTAATCGGGCTGCGCTAAATATTTTTCGGAATAAAAATGTTCCTGCGAAATTTGTTTCTACAGAGAACAGAGCGTATTAGAGTTTCGACGAACGGACGATTGAGCGATTAATTCGGCCAAGAGTTTGATTTGAATTCGCTCGGAAATAATTCATTACGCAAGATTTGAAAATAAATCGTCTTGAGATATGACCGGGATCCGGATTGATGATTGAAAGAGATAAATCGCGACATTTTAAAAATCATCGCCGACGTTGATTCTTTTGAATTTGAGTTGCACACAGAGATATCAAGCTGAGTCGGATAGAATTAATTTGAGGACGACATACTGAGTATTCCGTTTGAGAGCACGGATCCGAATAAAATAGTCGGACACAGATCAGAGTTCGAGGAATTAGACTCGGGCTCAGATCAATAACAGCCGTCGAGAGTTCGATTTAATAAGCTTCAGGTGAGATTTATAATTCGAGAATGATTTCCGAGTTTGCATCCGTGCTGAGAATAAAAGTTTTAACACGCTCCAAAATTGGTTGTTTCTCGCGATCGATTAACTCCGAATTCGGTGAACTTCCAAGAGAAAGCCTCACAGACAGAGATAGACACGATCGAGAAATAGAAATTTTCACTGAGCATTCGCGTTAGGGACAAATCTCCCGACATAACACGAAACTGACACCTGGGATGTCACAACAACCTTCATCGCGACTGGGCGAATCCAATTAAACACCCACCCAGAGCTTTGGTTAGGCATGGCCCGAGATTCTAATGCAGCGGCAATTCCCCCCCCTTAACGACGATGGTGCGGCCAGGAGAAGAAAAATGAGCTATGGGGCAGCGCTTGGATGGGATACGGAGAAAAGGCCACGTTGCTTCGGTTCTTATACCCCGGTTCGGTGGGAACGGCCTGCCCGAGCATCGCAGCGGTCCTGGCTGGGCGAACGTGCCTCCGTTGGCGAGATCCATGGAGAAGAAAGCGCCCAGACAATGCGGGCCTGCTAGACAGTTTCACGGTGCATGCGCGCGGTCAAGCCGAGTGGGACCCATGATCTAGTGAGTTACGTGCGAGGGAATCTGGGTTAAGGGGACCCACACGTCAGAGTCCTGCGTGGTGAAAGGCTGGCGCGGGTGTGGGTGACGTGGGCCGTGCGAGGGGATCGGAAGAGTGGGCCGAGAAGGTGATTTCGGCCCAAGTCGAGGCTGTCCATTTTTTTGTTTTGTTTTTATTTTCTTTCTTCCCTATGATTCACCCATTTAAACTTCAAATTTGTTTCTAGTTCCAAGTTCAAATCCAAATTCCCATTCAACTCTTATTTTGAACTTCAAATTTCCTAGTGAATAAACTCTACTGTTTACAATAGTATTATTTATTCTTTTCCTTATTATTTATTTATGAAAGGACTAAATGACTTTATTAAAATTTCCTTTCTCATTTTCTATTTTATGTTTTTATGTTTAAAATTTTGAGGTCAAGTTTGATTTTTTGATTCCTTATTTCACTAAAATGTATCTCCACAAATTCATAAGTATAAGATGCCCACTTTTTCATATGACTATTTTAATATCTTAGTTGATTATGAACAAGGAATGTCAATTCTTAGGAACACTATTATTTTTATTTCTTTATTTTATTACTTTATGATATATATTTATTTTTTTCTTCTACCAATTTTAGGTATTACAAATCCTGCCCGCCTTAACAGAAATCTCGTCCTCGAGATTTGTAAGAAATGGGTGTATAACCATATTGTCTCAGAACATATGCATAAACAAAAATCTCGGCATGATGCGTAACTTATTAGCAACACATAGGGTCAGATAGACCTTATTATTATTCCTAAAATAGTAAAATACTAACTACTAACTAAAGTAACATTTAGGTTTTACAAATAGTAATATATATATATATAGTTTGGTGGAGCTAGTGGTGGTGGTGGAGGTAGTGGGTGTTGTTGTTGTTGTTGTTGTTGTTGTCTTTCCAACCGTGCTTGCCTCATTTCTTGACGCATCTCCAGTCAGTCTTGACGCATTTCCTGGCGTTCTTGCCTTATCTGATTTTGCATTTCGTTCACCATGTTTGTCATTTGTTGTAGTACCAGCATTTGGGCGGCAACCACTGGATCGGTTCTAGCCGGTGGAGGATTCATTTCTGTTTGCTGTGGCCTGATAATCCTCCCTTCCTGGTATTGACCATCTGAGTTAGAAGCATATGGTAAGATAGTTTTGCAATGAAAATTATTTGGTATGTAGAACGAATAGGCTAGTAGCTAGTTATGAACTGAAGATTCCTTAACAGGGCTTAATCTGTTGTTTTATGTCAAGATCAGTCGTGTAGGGTGAATGTCCAAAGGTAAGAATAAATCTATCAAGGTGAGATAGATATGGGTGAGATTGACTACATGATGTAGGTCAAAAGTTTGTTTGATGTTAGGTGGGGATAGATAGATTATACAATTCATCATGACTCTATTGGTTGGGTGAGCTCTTATGCTCATGGTTGAGTTGGTCTAATGTGCTAAGTTAAGTTAACACCTAGCTAGTAGGGTCCAATCTCTTCTACCAGTTCCACTAATCTGTTTAAGTAGACCACATTAGATTAGATCACATTAGATTCTATAATCTTATTTAAGAACACCATTTAGTTGAGCATATCAAGCTGACTTTATCTTTATGAAATTCTAGTATTCTTTTTTTCTAAGTGGAACTTCCAATTAGTATTTCTTTTATATACCTAAAATTTTCATGCCATTAGTAGGTGAGGCATAGAAAACAAGGGTACCCCAGGTTTTAGCTATTAGGTGAGTGTAGAGAAGATTTGGGGTAAAAGAAAGTTAGGTAAGGGAGACTTTTATTCCGGGTGGCGGGTCTTGATTCATCTGAAGATCTGTTTCTAATTATATCCTTTATTGTCGAGGTCAACTTTCTTCTTGGGTTTAGTTTAGGGACCATCGGTCATGGTATTAGAAGCCATTATCTGAGTTGGGATATCAATTGCGGGTACATGGGGCAGGTAGGTTAAAACAGAGTTTTACTTTGCTTTTTGGATAAATGGGTTCGGCAAGCTATAACATAGGCAGTGTCGTGGTTTCACGGACGAGTTGGTCTAAGACACCAATTTAGATTTAAAACCCATTTATAGGAATATGGTCTAATCTATGTTACCAGTATTAAATAACTTGTTTAAGTAACTTTCTTTAGATTAGATCATATCAGATTAGGTAGGGTCTTGGTTAGATTGTATATAACTAGATTAGACTAGTTTAAGTTAGGGAGATCTACTAGAGTAGAATATATATTATTAATATATGTTAGAATCTTTTGAGATAGGATGGATTATATGGTACAGGTAGGTCAGGGTCTCTATTAGATTAAAACAGAGGGGTTATGCAACCATCAAATGGTTAAGGTAGTTTCATGAGGCCGAGTTGGTCTGTCGTTTTTAATTTAGTGTAGAGTGAATTAAGTTAAAACATATTTTATAGGAGTAGAGTCTCATTTATTTCATCACTATTATCCTTCTTGTTAAGCAACTTACATTAGGTTAGCTCAACTTAAGGTTAGCCTTCGTTATGTTAGATTAATCTATCACATTAGATCAGATCTAGGTTAGATTGTTATGACTAGATAGACTAGATAAGATCTCATTAATTTGGATTAGATCATGGTTGTTACTTTAGGATGAGATAACTAAAGTGGTTAGGATAAGATAATTCCTTTAAGATAAGATGAATCTATTAGATAAGAGAGAGTCTTTTAAGATAAGATGGATCTATTAAGATAAGGGAGAGTCTTTTAAGATAAGATGGACCTATTAGGCTTGATATATTCTAGTGGGGGTATTCTTAGTTGGTCTAGTTTATCTTATAAACAATTTATGAGGATAAGATATTTTTTTAACATAAGATGAACCTATTAGAATAAGATAGAATTTTTTGTACCTCAACTTAAAGGATTCTATCTAAAATAGATACACTTTAATGGAGGATAATCTAGGTTGTTTAGTTATCTTATGAATTTTATTTATTTATATTTATGCCTATCTGTATATGCAGATGTAATTGTGGACATTACTCCACAACTCATCACATTCAATCAAAGATCCAAATCAGACATGTATCACAAGCACAAACATTCAAGCAAGTAGATAACTATAAAAAATAGTTTTAATTTGGTTCCTAGGATTAGGTTTCCTATTCCTAAAGGTCACTTTAGGTACAGGATTTCAAAGTGTGAAATCCACATTTGTCTTTAGAAAGAAGAGGTAAGAATAATCAGAGTAAAGCAGAAATAGATGAGAAAAGATTAAGAAAAGTTTAGAAAAGAATCAGAGTAGCAAAGGTAAGTAGGTAAGTGTTGTCCAATTCTATCTAGGTTTCGTCCTACAGTCAACATTCCTCTGATACCACTTCTGTCACATCCGGGTTTTAGGGACCCGGGCGCGAACATAATCACCAGGTGTGTTGGGACCAAGTCTCACACATATCATGAATCATGGTACAGAAACGAATGCCACATCTTTACTATATAATAGGAGTTCTATACAAAATAAATAAATAATTACATTGTAAGGAGACAATGATCCAACAACCCAAAGTTGATTGGAAGACGACGACCTAGACCTCTCACGAACACATCGCAGCATCCTCCATGCGCCTCATCCGGTGGTACCTGTTCTTGACCTGTGTGTGGGGGGGTGTGAGACAGCAAGGGTTAGCTCACATATGTTCATCTCTCAACAAGTTGTGGAGAATAATGTACATGAACTAACCAAAGGTGGGAGCCCAAGTGAAGTGTAAGGCTTACCAAAGAGAATGGTTAAAGCTGAGCATTGCTTTTAAAGTTGGTCAAAATTTTATTAGCAATTACTAGATGTAAGTAAATACCATACCATAATAATAATAGAACAAAATTAATAATAAATCCCAAGCAATGCAAATGACAAATTGAATTTAGTTCCATAGTTTATTCATGCAAGAGTCCTGAGCTGCTCATGACCGCGAGCACGACTAGTATAACAGTTTTACACTCTACAGAGGTTGTACCCTGTACCCACAAGTCGTGTATTCCATATCGCCAGGGTTAGCTAGACCCTTAGAAACTACCGAGGTGAATGGCTAGGGATCCACTACGAGGCCTTTACAAAGTTCCACTAGCTTCAGAAAACCCGATATAGTTTCTAGGAAGAGCAATGCAGGAATCCCCCGTCTAACATCCATCGCAGCAAAATCAACCCGAGAACCTCCCTACACGCCTACTCCCCTACTGCCCTTGCCCCTTTCGGGTAAGGTAGTCTTCCACTAGCTTTCCTAATTAGTTAGCCATGGGCGTCCCATTCCACCCTTGTGGTGGCTCGTGTTTCTCAAGTTAAGCTCCATGTTCCAATTAAAAATAATGATCTTGACATGAATGATAAATAAAATAATAGAATAATTGGAACACAAACATAATGTGATATTAATCCTAAAACCATGTAGAGCAATAGCAAAACTACCCAAATGATTCAGGGGTGAACAAGGTAAAAGATAACCAGACTAGGGTGACCTATTTGGTCCCATCAAAATTAAGCCTATGCATGAATAAGTGATAATAAAGAACATTATTGGGTAATAAAAGTGATCAGGGGCACAACTTGCCTGGGACTTGAGATTCCAGGTACTAGGATGATCTTCAATTTCCCATGACACCACTGCTAGTCATAGCAATACAAACAAACATGGTATAGATAAAATTAACATCACACCAAACATAAGAACAAACAACATAATAATAATCTAGGCGTTGCTACGAGATCGTAGGCTCGAGAACCACTAAAATCGGAGTAACGATTAAGGAGCTATGAATTATGGGAGATCTATGTGATTTAACTATTAAAATATATTATAAATTGATTAGTATACATCATATGAGAGAATATCTTATAAATAATTAACTAAACTTTAATCTAAGTCATTACTTGATTATAAAATAGAGTTAAAATGAATTAGTTATGATTTTCCGATGTCTGTATGTGCTTGATACAAAATTAATTAGGTGATCAAATTTAATAAGGGTTTTATGTTAAAAAGTGGTACTAAGTGATAAACAATATTATTATGAAATTATAAGAACCGAAATGGATCAATTTCGACTTACTATGAATTTTCTAGGAATTAATCAAGTTTCAGAATTTATTTTTGTACTAAAAATCAATTTCTATAATTAATTATATGATTTCCCCTGTCCTCTGGACTATGCGCCAAATACCAAAGAGCTAGGGGTTATTCTTGCAAAATTTCCCAAGACTCAGACTATCCCGAGTTGGATGGCGAGTTGTTTAACACAATTGCAGGGACTATTTTGTAAGATAGTTATGGCAAAGGGGTACGCAGAGATTCTGGCCGCACGATCCGATACCGGTGCCCAAGATTAGATTTCCCCCATCCCAAACGGGTACGATGACACAACCGCTTGATCAAGATCTGAGGGCGCAGATGTAACAACCGAAGGGGTACGCCTGCGGCCGCATCATAGCCACTGGATTGCGATCCATTGGTCCAGATCCAAAGCGCGAAGGGATATGTTCTAACCTAATCTCGGCTGTCCGCACAGATCCGACAGTGCACGAGCGTCTTCAACCCTGAGCCATTAAACACGGTGGCGGCGTCCTGACCACGGCACAGCGCCACCGGCGACTCCCAAAAACGATCCCCGGTGCGCCAAATTCTACCGAGTAGTACTATAAACATTACTGGGGACTAGTCGAATTACATGGGTGTGCCCATACCTTGTATTATGGCGGCATTAGCGTGGTTCACAGCGGAGAGCAGTAATGGCGGCACACGAAGACGATGGCAAGGAATCCCAAGGTGTTGTGTCCCGATTCGCCCCAGGAACGTCGCTGGCAACCTTCATTGCGACCGGGCGAATCCAATTGAACACCCGCCCTGAGCTTTGGTTAGGCACGACCCGAGATTCTAATGCGGCGTCAATTTCCCCCCCTTAACAACGATGGCGTGACCGGGAGAAGAGAAATGAGCTATGGGGCGGCACTTGGATGGGATGCGGAGAAAAGGCCATGGTGCTTCGGTTCTTATACCCCGGTTCGGTGGGAACGACCTGCCCGAGCATCGCGACGATCCTGGCTGGGCGGATGTGCCTCCGATGGCAAGATCCACGGAGAAGAAAGCGCCCGGACAATGCGGGCCCGCTTGTCAGTTTCACGGTGCATGCGCACGGTCAAGCTGAATGGGACCCATGATCCAGTGAGTTACGCACGAGGGAATCTGGGTTAAGGGGACCCACACGTCAGAGTCCAGTGTGGTGAAAGGCTGGAGCGGGTGTGGGTGACGTGGGTCGCGCGAGGGGATCGGAAGAGTGGGCGGAGAAGGTGATTTCGACCCAAGTCGAGGCTGTCCATATTTTCTTTTTGTTTTTATTTTCTCTCTTCCCTATGATTCACCCATTTAAACTTCAAATTTGTTTATAGTTCCAAATTCACATCCAAATTCCCATTCAACTCTTATTTTGAACTTCAAATTTCCAGTGAATAAACTCTACTGTTCACAATAGTATTATTTATTCTTTTCCTTGTTATTTATTTATGAAAGGACTAAATGACTTTATTAAAATTTCCTTTCTCATTTTCTTTTTTATGTTTTTTGTTTAAAATTTTGAGGTCAAGTTTGATTTTATGATTCCTTATTTCACTAATATGTATCTCCACAAATTCATAAGTATAAGATGCCCACTTTTTCATATGACTATTTTAATATCTTAGTTGATTATGAACAAGGAATGTCAATTCTTAGGAACACAATTATTTTTATTTCTTTATTTTTTTATTTTATGATATATATATTTTTTCTTCTACCAAATTTAGGTCTTACAAGGAAGACATTAAAAACATATAGGAAGCAAAAGAACTTGCCCTCTAAAAGATTTTACCAATTGAAGTTCTAAAAGATTACTCCCCTAAAAGAGTATTATCCCCTTTAAAAGAATATTCTCCTCCTTTGTCATAGACGAAGAAATACTCTCCCTGACGGAGATCCTCTACTTAGAAAAAGCATATGAGAAAGAGAGGTGCAAGTTATGGTTGATTAGGCTAACTCTCCTTATGCATAGGTAAAAGATCTATTTTGTCAACATATGCATTTATAGCAACATGGGAAGCATAATGTAACACCCCAGGTGTTTATATTCCGCTCGACAACGAGTATGGATTTAAGCACGTAATATCAGTGGATAAAACGGATGCTAAATTTTAATCATCTTCGCCTATCGCGATTTTAATATCGCATCAGTTCCGTCTGTCGCGAGTTCAACATCGTTTTTATTTTTATCTATTTGGGCTCTTCCTAAATTTTCGTGATGTTCGGAACATCGTTGTTCCGAAAATCGGTGCGTCCGATGATTATCTAAAATTCATTGCTTGATCGAATACGAATTCGGAAGCCCGACCCACTCGGATGATTTTATCCCGAACAGATTAAGAAGAACTCGACGACTAAAATGTTCGAGGCAAAATAATCTGTATCGTGCATTGTCCGAGAAAAATCGTGTGCGAAGTTATAATCCAATTTATTTTTCGGCACACTCTGTAAAATAATAAAATCAACTCTGTTTAGACATCGGATAAATTTTTATCCGAGTTCGACTAAACCAGTGTTGTCTCAAATAATGCATTTGATATTCAGTCCGCTTACTTGTTGCCCAGCATAGTCCCAAAAGCTATATAAACAAAAAAAATTTAGCCAAAATCGTTAATCCTTGGATTTTCCGTTTCGTGATCCGAGAAAATAATGTGTCTAGCCGTTTACCGTATCACGCATCGATTCTTTGTTCATCGCTAAAAATCCCGATTCAAAAATATTTGTGATTCTTTATTAAAAAAAGGGAAAATAAAACTAAAAAAATCTACGGATTCTATCCTATCTTCTCCGCTGCCCTCCCTTAGATTTTCTTTTTCAGCGCGCGCGCTGCCCTTCCTTATCCTCTCCTGACGCGTGCTCTCCTTATCTCCATCGCGCGTGCACGCTCTTCCAGCCAAGCGGCTCCGTGGCGGTCGAGCTCCTTCCCGGATCTTCATCCTCCGCTAGCTCGGCCGACCCCGCGCCTCACCCAAGGCGCGCCTGCTCCTGGCGCCGTGCCCCCTCTACTCTCTCTCCAGGGCCCAGCTCGCCATGGCCACCGTCAAGCTCCCTGGAGCCTCCTCGCCGCGTGCCCTGCCGTCGAGTTCCTCTGCTCGTCGCGCCCCTGCTCCCTATGGCTGGCGTCGAGCTCTGGTGATTTTCCTCCGCGTCCTTGGCTCGGCCTCTGCTCGCCCTTGGCATCGGCCACAGCTCAGAGGCTCCCTCCAACTCGCCCAATCGGTCCCATAGCCGTCGTCAACAAACCTCGTTTCCTGCTCTCTGCTGCTCGCTCCTGTTGCGCGCCCCTATCGCGGCTCTCTGCTGCTCGCCCCTGCTGCACTCGTCGAACTCGTCGTGCATCCTGTTTCCTGCTCGCCAGCGCGCCCTCTCAGCTCGCTTAGCTTTAATCCCCATCGCGTCGTCAACCTCGCCGGTTATCGTCGTTTGTCGTCGCGTCGTTCGCCGTCGAGCCTCGCTGCCTATCGCGAAGTCCCCTGCTGTCAGCCTCCGCACCCGTCCTAGGCCGTCGTAGCCAGTTTGCCTCCATCCCATGGTGGTGTTGCGCTGCCTTCGAGTCCTGATATCGATCTGGTGGTCGTCGAAGTGAAGCTCTGAACAGATTCGACCACATCCAACACTACCCATGTCAATGTCGTTCGCCTTCGTGCTATGAGCAACAGCTTCGTCATTCCCCTTCATGTGCTCATCCTCGATCTCCGCCTCGCCATCACCCTTGATCACAACACTGTGTCGATGACTTGCGATCCTCACTCTCGCGCTCACGCTTCGTCGAACGCCACTCCAGTACTCGCCAGCAGAAGATTTTCAGCAGTTGATTACTGAAGAAAAGAAGACCCCCGGGTGACGTCTACCTAGTACTCGACGGAAAGTCTGAAGTAGAATTTATCGCCGTGTCCATGGAAGTGGAGCGACTTAATCTTGGTAAGCGAACTCATTACTTCGGATAGTTGGAATGGTAATTTGATTGGCTAGATTTATTAATCGTAATAATCCTCGTGTTAGCACAGGCGCGTTGTGGTAGTGTTAAATATGTGTCACATACGATGGAGTTAGTAATGCGAAAGGTAGATTAAATTATACGATATTCGGGTGAGCTGATGACGTAAAAGATAGGCTTAGTATTCCTATCAGCTCGTTGATAGATTTTCTAGTGTCGTTATGTCAATTTGGTTAATTGATTTAGTCGATGCCCTGCTTAATTAGTTAGTTTATTCTAGGTTTGGTATTTAGTTCGATGTCATGAGGGATGTGCAAATTACCTCGTGTAATTAATAGTGAATGGCATCGACCTATCTAATTAGCGTGGAATTCAAGATTATTGAGAAACACAATTTAGAAAGTTAGTTAATGTGCCCCCTTACTCTAAGTTGTCAGTATTCAAAAAAATAGTGAATAAAAATGTGACGAGTAATTTGATATTGGGTGTTTTGGCAAAAGACTTGTGCTTAGCTTATTATTACTTGATGTTTGAAGTAGATGCAATTACGCTAGAAAAGTGTGATAATTGGGCGTAGTCGTATATCGGTAACTAGTATTTCCGTATAAAGTTGTACAATGCCTCGCCGCTAGGTGTTTAATTCGCTATCACTTAGCACTATTTAGGTTTGTAATATTCCTGTCTATATGCATTCATGTGCATAATGCATTTTATTCAGGTATGTGAATTAACCACGTGATGCAGAGAACCAGAACTGAGTCAACCACAAGATGCCGGAAAGCGTGAGCATCTCTGTAAGACGACGTCGTCAGTCGGACGAACCTAAAGATGGATAATCTGACGAATGTCAAGGCAAAAGATGGTCGTCAAGCGGACGTCATCTAACAACACTAACCTAGTGTTATCCAGACAAGCCCCGGTGCATGCAACCCCTTCCTTGTGTTTTAAATAATTTTTACACACTTTTAGTCTAGCAGAGTTGCTTGGAAACCCTTTGATGCATTGCCTACCTTGATATCCATACCTCTATAGATACTTCTAATGAAGTATCAAAATATGATTTACAAAAATGCTTATCCCTGCTTAGATCTTGTGGATAGAGGTTGTCCTTTGCGTTAATGCGTAGCTCAGGGGTTATCCTGAGGAAGGATGGCTTCTGCCTGCAAGAATATTTTCATTGGGAGCAATGGTGGGATCTTACTGCAAAGTTCTCTATAATGCTCTTTTCATCCTAAGGAATACAAACAATCCTAAGGATGGAAGTACTTAAATCGGGACTTGGGCTAGGAACAGGTGATGTTCTACCCAGGTTAATTAAGGATTATAGTGAACGTAGGCTTGATGACCCAGGACCTTTTAACTGGTCACATGCCTCATCATGGGTAAGCTTTGCCTCGGGCAGACTAATACCAGAATAAGATAACATGCAATGGGAGTGGAGAGATGGCGAGAGTAGCGTGTACCCTCCGTGGCAAGAGGCTGGATGGTGGTGTATCTGTGCTCTCGGTTGGCGTGAACCTGATATGGTCTTAAGAACCCCGGTGGTGAGTTGACATATGCAAGGGTTAAGTGCTACATATGTCGTGTGGTTAGAGATCCCCAGCTGGGTATTAATCGATTCGGATTGCCGTTACTTCTCGGACATGAAGACTTGGTCACTGCCCTGCAATCTAAGTCATGGATGGAATCTTAATGAGCAAAAATCATGTTGGATTGATTAATGTGATGGTGAAATTAGACTAGATGCAAACAAGGTCTAGTAATACTTAATCTAGCATTAAAATGTTGAAAGTAAGGACTCACTTTAGTAAGCTATTTCTGCAAAAGTATCTAAGTTGATTGTTGCTAAAGCCTTTTCCTTGATTCCTATTTAACCAACATATCCTTGAGAGACTTTTCTTTAGTCAGGTAAGTCTTGCTGAGTACTTGCGTACTTAGGGTTTTACCTATTGTTGCTGCAGGTCACGAGTCACTTGATTGTGGTTGGTGCTAAGTGCTGATGGGCTCGGCCTTCTTATAAGTCTAAGTAACTCTTCTATACTTCTTATTGAGGATGGTCAATTGAGCTAGCATATATATTCCAAACTTATAAATAATTTATAATATTTGAAAGTTTGTTTCTTTCAACCACTTTTGTAATCACTCCGCTCATGTACATCGTAAAACTTGATGTAACTTGTAAAATTTGGTAATAAGATTTCCGCTACAAAATTGTTGGTGTGTGATTTGTGTTTACTTAATCCCACGGTTCTGGTTGTAAGTGATTTATCCGAGGTCCTTGGGGCACTCGGACAGATCCTGTTAAGTTATCTGGTGCAGATGCATAGCCGTCTGAGGTCTTTGAGACAAGGGCAGGTGCATGTGGGCCCAATAACTTGGGAGGTTCTGCCACAGCTGGTATCGGAGCAGGATTAAGTATATACGGTCACATACGTATTTTCAAAACAAAAGTTTTGGTTTCGAAAAACCTATTTTCTACTAAACACATTGTTTGGCTTTAAAAAATAGATTTGAAAAACTATAATGCTAGCGACTTCCTCTGTTAAGCCCTAAACTAAGGACTATCAGGTGGCTTAGTTCAAAACCACTAACTCACAACCGGGGGTATTGCATACATGTGTATTGTTATTTTTTTAGGACATTCAGTTTTGAATGGATCGACGCTCAGGTAAGGTGAGATGTAAGAGCATGACCAAACAAACTTCGGTCTAGGGAAGTGCTTAATTGTGGCGCTTAATTATATACATGTTCCACATATGTATATATGAAGGCTGCGATGTGGAGTAATTACTTTTTCGGGAATTCAGTACCCCATGGATGTGTATGGGTATACAGACATGGGAATACTGAGAAGTGTAATGTACTTGTAACGACACACCTACGCTCTGGTAATAAGGTGAGTTACCATAATGAGTTGCCCTATGGTTAAAGTGTGGCAACGGCGCCTATGCGTGGCTCGACGCTTAATGATGAGCTGACCTCCATATAGAAATATATGGAGTATAAACTGTGATAAACTGTCATGTGTGAACTGCATCATGGGAAAAATTGGCTGTGATGAAATTTTCTGCAGGTACACTAACCTCGAAAACGTATGTGTAGCTGACGACTAGCAAAATACCGTGAGAGTCGTAAGAATGCCACCGATTATGATACCCAATTTTCAAAAAAAGAAGTGAAATTGAAGTTTATTATTTTTTTCTTTGTTTCTCTTCCGGGTCCTGTGCTATAGGGGTTTGGAATTTTTGGGAAGCATTCACCAGTAAAACAGTAGGATTTTTGGTTAGACTCATGCGCTGGGGTCGGGAGCTGTCATGTGAGTGAGTTGGGCCATGAAACTCGATCCAGCCCACTAGCCCCCCTAACCCTAGCCGCCCTCCCTATAATCCCCTCCCACTTGTGCAGCCGCCCCCCTCTCTCTAGCCTTTGTGCAGCCGCCCCCCTCTCTCATCTCCTCCTCCCTCAAACTCTTGCAGCCACCATCCCACAAACCCTAGCCCCCCCCTCCATCTCCTCCTCTCCTAGGTGCAGCCCTCCCGCTTGATCTACGTCGCGTGGGTGCAAATCTCCAATTGAAATTTGGTGGAAGGAAGAAGGAGGGAGGAAAGTGGGAGAAGTCAAGGTGATTTTGTGATTAACTCTTGTTTATTTGTGCTGCAATTCAATCGATTAGATCTTTACGTATGCGAATTGGTAGAGGTGTTGTCTAGAAATTTTGTGGGTGGGCGAACAGCAGTAGTTCTAACTGTTTCTGAGAATTTTTCGTGGGTAATTAGTGGGAATCAGTGGGAACATCATGTAGTGCTTTCTCATACCTTTCCAACGTGTACTTATGCGCTCGATTCGGAGTTATATTTTAGGAGATATCGTTGTTTGAATCCGGGTATGTTGCTGTCCCAAAAAAAGATTTGCAGGTGGGCGAACAGCAGTAGTATTAGCAGTTTCTGGGGATTTTTCATAGGTAAATAGTGATAAGCAGTATGATAATCATATAAAGCTTTGTCATACCTATCCAACGAGTACTTATGCGCTCGATTCGGAGTTATATTTTAGGAGATATCGCTGTTTGAATCCGGGTATGTTGCTGTCCATAAAAACAGATTTGCAGGTGGGCAAACAGCAGTAGTATTAGCAGTTTCTAGGGATTTTTAGTGGGTAATTAGTAATAATCAGTATGATAATCATATAGAGCTTTGTCATACCTTTCCAACGAGTACTTATGCGCTCGATTCGGAGTTATATTTTAGGTAATATCGCTGTTTGAATCCGGGTATGCTGCTGTCCAAAAATAGATTGCAGGGTTTATCTTGTGAACTGTTTTAGGCTAATTAGGGGTTGGAATTTAATTATCATTTGAATATAAAACTTGTGGGGAATTTTATGTAAATGCTTCCGGAGTTTTTGATTGATATCACTGCTGTTATAATTTTAAAATTATGAAATTATCAAGCAGCGCCGCTGCAGTTTGGTGGTGATGGGGAGAGTTGTCACTCGCGACGGGTTGGAATTGTGCGTAGGTGCGGCGTTGTTTATTAGCGTTCGTTATGTTGATTTGTGCACTAAGGTGTGTGTCAAAAACAGGTGGTGGACTTCCAGATCGTACTTAGTACCATTCCAAATTCCCGGTGAAGGCAAGTAAATACAGTGGTGGTTGCTACCGTTTGGTTTGCATCCTATGCCTTGTCATTGAGTATGCATAAGTATTAAATGTGTTAATCATTGAATTCTATGATGAAGTTTATTTGTTTGAAAGTATTAATTCTCAATTGTCTAATATTGTGGATGATCATGATTTGGGAATGATATATGTAGTTGATTCCCATCTTGGATGAAGTTGAAGTATCTTTTTGAATCACGTTATATGAAGTGTTGTAGGCATGTCATGCACATCGCGTCATCCATCTTGCATGTTGAAGTTATGTCATGATCTTATGATCCGACCGTACCGATACACTTTTAGCACCGTACGTTGCCCAAGGTGGGGTACGATGCGGCTTCATATCCTTAGAGGTATGAAGGCAGAAGTCATCCTTGCATTTGCAGAAATTTGCACTGATGAGGTATATATGAAGTGTGACATTACTATGTTACTATTGTGGTTTCTACCTGCGAGGTGTGGTAACTAGGCATGCTGTACGTTGTATTCGTGCTACACCTTCGTAATAAGAAGGTTGTGAAATTAAGTGGTGGTAAAACAATGTTCTTATGTGGTTAAACAGTTTGTTATTATTTTTCTTGCTGAGATGTGTCATCTCACTCTTGCATTACTCAATGCAGTACTTGATACATGTTGGGAATGAGGGGAGTAGCAGCACGTCCACTTTCACTCTCATAATAACGCTGCCCAGGCGCAGCCATGATTTAATTAGAAACTTGTTGTCAAATGATGTTTGTTTTTTTAACTAGTCGTGCCCACTGGTTAATTCAGTTCATGTCGTATGTTTAACTTCCCTTTGCTAGGCGATTAATAATACTTAGTATATTTTTTGTCATGATATATGTTTATACACTGTTGCCCCCTCATTTATGCAATTTTGCAAACGAGATGCTGCCGAAATTTTATATACGGATGTCAAAAGTGTAGTTCAGTGGCATTCCGGGGTGTTTGTGGATCCCGAGGTGTTACAGTTGGTATCAAAGGATAGGCTTTAGATTCTACGCAATTTGAAGATAAATTTGACACACTTGCACATATAGGAAGGGTATGGGTTCGTATATCTTTCATATTAGTATTTTATTGTATAGATGACTAGAGTTCCCTTACTCCAAATCCCTTTATGGTTTGATGGGATATGTCGTTAACGACTTAATGCTTGATATGATATGTTACTTCTATTTAATATTAGTTTCTTGATGTGGTTGTTATTGAAGTTATTATGCAAGTGAAGCTACTAATGTACTTGTTTTGTATACATATCGTCATGATGTTTTTTTATGCGATGTTTTTCAAATCTCTGAGCTATTACTATCATATATTTCTATATGCTTGACTGTGGATGTTTTTAATGGATTTTTTTGGGTTCTATTACTTGTAGGACCGATTGTTTATTGAGTTTGTGTGTAGTGGGTCTAATCTGGCATGTTGTGGTGTGAAAACACTATATAATGTAGTTTTATCATGTTGTTGAGTCTGACTGAATGTTGGGTTACAACCCAACTTATCAATGTAATATTTCCATGGATGTAATGCTTTGTGCCTCACCCCTTTGGGCTAATATGGCTACTTGCCAACTTGATCTTAGAGTACAATAGGTTTGTCTCCATAGAGCAAATGCAATGTTGTACTGTCTATGAAATCTTGAGACTGGTAGAACTCAAGTGAATTTGTAAGAGGACGTGGATAGATAAGTTCAACCATGTTTACATGATAGGTTTTCTTATTGTATGCAACCTTATCTTTAACAATAAGTAGGGTGATTTCAAGTGGATTTTATGTCTATATTATAGTCGAAGAGGCATGCATGTTTTCCTTCTATGGTTTGTTTCTATAGCCATAAAGGTTATGCATAATTTTTATTTGGTGGAGGCTAGTCATGTGGACGATATGGACAACCCGTTTTATTTTTTTTAATCGCCGACGATATATGGTAGTTTTATATTTTTATGATCAGTTCTCTATGCATGCTTGTTGAATTATTATTTGGATCCCTTTATCTTAAACAAAGTCAGTGCTTAACTGGAAGTTGCTTATGTTTGTTAGTCATCTATCTCTATAATGATGTGGTTGTTGCATCAGATGGAGATTTTTTTTCATATGAATGATGGTTTGATAGATCATGTATGTCTACTACTTTGAATTCATCCTATGACATCACGAGGTACAAATTGTTCAAGTGCAATAATATGAGGTATTGTTGTATGTGAGGTTAATCAAGGTAGTTTGGTTAGGTGGATTGTCTTATTGAAGTCCAATTACTCCTGTTGAGCATAGTATCGTGTTATTATTTTAGTGTTGAAAGTAATATTTATGAAGCTTTTGCATGAGTCTGTATCAAGAAGAACATTAGTTTTTCTTGTTGTTATCCCTCCATTGCTTTATGAGTGTTGCACATTTTATCTCTTTTGAGAGGAGAAAAAAATGTTATATGGCATGAGCACCATTTGCTTCACGTCAACAGAATAGTTTTGGGGATTTCTAGTAGTTGTATTCTTGTGTAACAACAACCATGTTTTATAGTGCTTGAGACGGGTATATCAGGTGTTTCATACATTGTCGATACATGGATGTTTGACCTTAGTGGCATTAACAAACGAGGTTGTTGAATTCATTGATTGTTGTGCTTAGTGTTCTAACCTATTTGGTAGAGTGTTATTTAAAGACTTTGTGGAGTTGCATCCTAGTTTGGTAGTGGAAAATCCTAGTGTTGATTGCACCTGCCAATGCCTTGGGTTTCATTTTATATTGTTTTTTTATTGTTGTTAATGTGTTGTTTGGTTTCGGGAGGCATTTTAAATTAGTTGGAGGTTGAATCAGGCTTCACTTATCTAGAATGTTTTGTAGTATGTTTCTTCATCTTTCCATACGATTCTTAATCACCATGTTTGGTCTAAACATTTGAGAGTTATGGGTTTCCTAAAACATCCTTGTTGGTGTCTCTGGTAGAATGAGTCTTTAATTTTGTACGGAAGAGTAGACATTGAAGACGGTATAATTTGGTCTTTGTTGGATTATGAAAGTTTTAGTAATTTCATGATCTTTCCAAAGAGTATTGGTTTATAATTCTCATTGCATATAACTGGAGTTAGGTTGCTCTGAAGTTGTTGCACCGTTGTGTCTGAACTTTAGGTGTCATTATAATCACCAATAAATCGACCGCGTTTTGATAGTTTCAGAGCCCAAATTTGGGAATTCTCTTTAAGCAAAACTTTTAGTTCTTCTCAGTACCTTTTAAATGGGTATTTACTTGTGATTGTTTGTTAAATAGATTGGGAGAGGTGGTTGTCCGGATATAAGTCGAATCTCTAATGTGCAGTATCTCAGGCTAAGTTTAGCTGTAGGTCATGCGAAGTTGAGGGCTATAAAGATAAATTTGGGTGCAACTTTATTGCAAAAGTCATGGACAATTTTCAAAACTTTTCCAACGTGTGTTCGTTATAGTTTAAGTTGAGTATAGCAGGAGTTATAGGTTTTTGAATTTTAGTTGTCCATTGTTTCAATCCTATCAGTTTTGCAACAAAAGAGTTGCATTGTTTTATCGGTTTGGAAACCAATTCCGAGACACTCATTATAATAAAAGTTTTAGGGAATGTTATAATCTTTTCAATGAGTTTATATTTGCAAAATTTTATTAGCTGCAGGGAGTTATGATATAATGTATAGAATGTGCTTGGATGAATATGTGGGCAGGCATAACATGCTTAAATTAATTCTTGTTTGCATGATGTGAGATTAGGCTTAAATGATTTAAAAGTTATCATATTGCTTCTATACTTATATTTGTTCTAAGTGTCTCATAATGAAGAACCTAAAGTTATTAGTCTTTCGATGAACGCTTAATCTTAGAAGAGTAATGAACCTGATAAAATCTATTGCTTGCTATTGGGACTGCATGACCAGTTTTAGTTATGTAGCTAGTTCAATGAAGTAAACCATCTTTTTTGTAGAGAAGTTATATATAAAAGTTGTAGCCAACTTCTTTATCTTACTTGTGTAAAAATGTCATGACCATAGGTCTAGCAGTTTGGGAGTTATGATTTTCTCAAGTCCAGTCTTGGAATCTGTCCAGATTCTGTACAGACTTCGAAACTGACCTTGTTTGCCCAATTTAAACTTCGAATAAGTTCTTATAAATTATAAATAAGTTGTAGTACTTTTCTTAATATTTTAAACAAATTTTGGATCACCTTTTTTGGAGACCTATAAGTTAAGTTACAGCTGTTTTAAGTGTGATCTCTGAATCTGTCCAAATTTGGACAGCAGAGCCTTTCTCATGTCTTTTGACCTTGATATGCATTGAATTAACCTAATATGTTATAAATGAATTATAGACAATTCTATTAGCTTTCTAAAAAGTCTAGGAGCACCTATATTGGATGACTGAGACTCCAATTAGGGATTTTTTTGAATTGAGTAGTTGAATTCTATCCAAGTCTGGACAGAATTTACGTTTAGCATTGTTTGACCTTTCTAAGTGTCAGATCTTGTTATGATGATAATACCAAGGGTATAATGGACTTTATAAGCTTTCCATAAAATCCTAGTCTACTATTTTTGGATGCATATTTTGTGAGTTATGAGCAAAACAATTAACCGCTGTGCTGCTGTCCAGAAATATGCAAGCATTAAGTTGCTCTTGTTTAGCTAAGTTTGGTTTAGGATATAGAAACACTATATGCATTGCATTCATATATACATTCCTTGAAGTACTTGCATATGTCAATGTTGATTTGGTGTCAGGAAAGCTTTGTCCGAGGTATATAGGATTGTCTACTATCTTAGCCGAGTTGGCAACTGGGCATAGCACATGCAATTGTCAGAATCTATGATCAGAGTACACCATGTATTCCATGTCTTTATGTTGAGGAAGTATTTGAGGAATCCAGACCATCAAATCGAGCTAGAGTCGATTCCTGTGTAGCAAGACCAGACTCTAGAGTGTGGTCTGCTGCGTATCTTAGAATCCTAGGAGCTTGAGGAGCTAATGCGGCAGCAGTACCCGAACTTTTCATTACGTGTGAGTTTTGTTGATTCATTAATCTTTCTTGTGTCGTTCCGATAGAAGTGTCGGAATTCGAGGTTGAATTCTTTTTAAGGGGGGTAGAGTGTGATACCTAATTTTCAAAAAAAAGAAGAGAAATGGAAGATTATTCTTTTTTTCTTTGTTTCTCTTCCGAGTCCTGTGCTACAGGGGTTTGGAATTTTTGGGAAGCATTCACCAGTAAAACAGTAGGATTTTTGGTTAGACTCATGCACTGGGGTCGGGAGCTGTCATGTGAGTGAGTTGGGCCATGAAACTCGATCCAGCCCACTATCCCCCCTAACCCTAGCCGCCCTCCCTATAATCCCCTCCCACTTGTGCAGCCGCCCCCCTCTCTCTAGCCTTTGTGCAGCCACCCCCCTCTCTCATTTCCTCCTCCCACAAACTCTTGCGGCCACCATCCCACAAACCCTAGCCGCCCCCCATCTCCTCCTCTCCTAGGTGCAGCCCTCCTGCTTGTTCTACGTCGCGTGGGTGCAAATCTCCAATTGAAATTTGGTGGAAGGAAGAAGGAGGGAGGAAAGTGGGAGAAGTCAAGGTGATTTTGTGATTAACTCTTGTTTATTTGTGCTGCAATTCAATCGATTAGATCTTTACGTATGCGAATTGGTAGAGGTGTTGTCTAGAAATTTTGTGGGTGGGCAAACAGCAGTAGTTCTAACTGTTTCTGAGAATTTTTCGTGGGTAATTAGTGGGAATCAGTGGGAACATCATGTAGTGCTTTCTCATACCTTTCTAACGTGTACTTATGCGCTCGATTCGGAGTTATATTTTAGGAGATATCGTTGTTCTAGCAGTTTCTGGGAAATTTTTGTGGGTAATTAGTGGGAATCAGTGGAGGAATCATGTAGAGCTTTGTCATACCTTTCCAACGAGTACTTATGCTCTTGATTCGGAGTTATATTTTAGGAGATATCGCTGTTTGAATCCGGGTATATTGCTGTCCAAAAAAAAACAAATTTGCAGGTGGGCGAACAGCAGTAGTATTAGCAGTTTCTGGGGATTTTTCCTGGATAATTAGTGATAATCAGTATGATAATCATATAGAGCTTTGTCATACCTTTCCAACGAGTACTTATGCGCTCGATTCGGAGTTATATTTTAGGAGATATCGCTGTTTGAATCCGGGTATGTTGCTGTCCAAAAAAACATATTTGCTGGTGGGCGAACAGCAGTAGTATTAGCAGTTTCTGGGGATTTTTCATGGGTAATTAGTGATAATCAGTATGATAATCATATAGAGCTTTGTCATACCTTTCAAACGAGTACTTATGCGCTCGATTCGGACTTATATTTTAGGGGATATCGCTGTTTGAATCCGGGTATGCTGCTGTCCAAAAACAGATTGCAGGGTTTATCTTGTGGACTGTTTTGGGCTAATTAGGGGTTGGAATTTAATTATCATTTGAATATAAAACTTGTGGGGAATTTTATGTAAATGCTTCCAGAGTTTTTTATTGATATCACTGCTGTTATAATTTTAAAGTTATGAAATTATCAAGCTGCGCCGCTGCAGTTTGGTGGTGATGGGGAGAATTGTCGCTCGCGACGGGTTGGAATTGTGCGTAGGTGCGGCGTTGTTTATTAGCGTTTGTTATGTTGATTTGTACACTAAGGTGTGTGTCAAAAACATGTGGTGGACTTCCAGATCGTACTTAGTACCATTCCAAATTCCCGGTGAAGGCAAGTAAATACAATGGTGGTTACTACCGTTTGGTTTGCCTCCTATGCCTTGTCATTGAGTATGCATAAGTATTAAATGTGTTAATCATTGAATTCTATGATGAAGTTTATTTGTTCGAAAGTATTAATTCTCAATTGTCTAATATTGCGGATGATCATGATTTGGGAATGATATATGTGGTTGATTCCCATCTTGGATGAAGTTGAAGTATCTTTTTGAATCACTTTATATGAAGTGTTGTAGGCATGTCATGCACATCGCATCATCCATCTTATATGTTGAAGTTATGTCGTGATCTTATGGTCCGACCGTACCGGTACACTTTTAGCATCGTACGTTGCCTGAGGAGGGGTACGATACGACTTCATATCCTTAGAGGTATGAAGGCAGAAGTCATCCTTGCATTTGCAGACATTTGCACTCATGAGGTATATATGAAGTGTGACATTACTATGTTACTATTGTGGTTTCTACCTGCGAGGTGTGCTAACTAGGCATGCTGTACGTTGTATTCGTGCTGCACCTTCGTAATAAGAAGGTTGTGATATTAAGTGGTGGTAAAACAATGTTCTTATGTGGTTAAACAGTTTGTTATTATTTTACTTACTAAGATGTGTCATCTCACTCTTGCATTACTCAATGCAGGTACTTGATACATGTTGGAAATGAGGGGAGTAGCAGCACGTCCACTTTCACTCTCATAATAACGTTGCCCAGGCGCAGCCATGATTTAATTAGAAACTTGTTGTCAAAGGATGTTTGTTTTTTAACTAGTCATGCACACTGGTTAATTCAGTTCTTGTCGTATGTTTAACTTCCCTTTGCTAGCCGATTAATAATACTTAGTATGTTTTTGTCATGATATATGTTTATACACTGTTGCCCCCTCATTTATGCAATTTTGCAAACTAGATGCTACCGAAATTTTGTATACGGATGTCAAAAGTGTACTTCAGTGGCATTCCGGGGTGTTTGTGGATCCCGGGGTGTTACACCGATATAGAACGTTATTGCCACATTATATTGGCAAAAACTTGTGAGGATGTATAGGACGAGCATGCATCCTGATTATTGCATCATGTTTGTCACCTATACATCCAAAATGCTTCTCTCATCCTTATTCCAGTAACAAGTGATTGTAGATAATGTGGTGTAATGTTGAATTATGAACTTCGATAAAAATAGTTGTCCTCCATTCTTTAGGCATTATGTTTAGATGCTATATGTGTGCTCTTGTGCTTGATGTGTCGATAGAAGGTTAGTGAATTGTTTGCGTAAACCCCAAAAACTAGGCTATGTTCTTATTTAGTGAACCATGACCTAAAGTTGATTTTTCCGTTATCACTCCATTACCAAACACATAAAAATAATTGCCTAGATAATTTCTTTGTTGGACCTAAAGTGTACCCAGACTTAAAACAAGAATCTCGAGTTATATATCCTTCCAAAACCATGTCCTTGTTCGATTGGTGCAAGTTGATATCCTTATTCTGTTTTGCCTCTTCTTAAGGATCGCCATGTTGCTTCATCGAGCTAACCTAGGAAAGACATGTCCGATCATTTTCTTGAATTTGGTGCCTTTGATTTTCTCATATCTATTGAAGGCATACCAACTTAATCTTATGATTGTTTTCCCTCTGTATCTAATCAGATACTAATCCTTGACCTTGTAATCTTTGCGATGGGCATAGAAATATGCTTGGGGCTGAAATAACAGTCTCCCATCGTACTCCTTTCATCAAGTTTAGGTTATGGCCATGTCTTGTTCATTTCATCGGGCCATGATCTATTTGGCTCTCTACTACTTGTAACCGTTTTGATAGGTAGAGTCTCTTTGTATATTGTTACCCTTGCTCAATCCATTGGTGTCGTGCGAGATTTCTTATTGGTTAAGTCTGGTATTGGCGTTAAGACTAAAATTGATGATACTGCGATGAAACCGAGGGCCTCCTGTGGGTATACACACAAGGTTGTGCTGCTCGGCGCATGCTAGTATCTCCATTATGAGATTATATCAATATATTATCTCTGCACGAATTGTTCTTACCATGTGAGATCCATTATTGGTGTTGTTCGGTAATGTTGTCTCGATTAATGACTTGTGGTACCGCCACAAAACTGAGAGCCCCTTGTGAATGTACACGCAAGGTTATGCTGCTTGGTGCATGCTGGTATCGAGGTCTCTAGTCATGATCCATTGTGGAACTACACTGATGTGTGATCTTTCGTGGACTCCTCCTTTGAAACAATTTCTATGTTGTTTGTCAAGTGATCAAGCAACATCTATCATCTCTGTTGGATCAAAAGGGCATACCACTTTCATGTGTGGTCTCTTTTCCCTTGACTTTGGTAGTGACTGCACGTATACAAGTTCCCTTTACGTCCTTTGTGTAAAGGTGAAGCCTTGGAGCTTTTTAGTGTTGAAGACAGCTAATTAGTTCTTAAATGGAGATTGACTTTTCCTGCTGCTGAGATTGCAGGAGTTTGTTCATTCGCTCTCTTATTTAATCCATGTATTCCCCAATCAAGTATGTTCATCTCGCATGAAGAAACAGATGAACAACATGACCAAATGGATTTCTACCCAAATGCATGATCAACTGTTAACAAATGTGAATTCTAAACCCTTGGATGACCGATGGATAATAAGAAGACCTACTCAATGTCAAAAGTAGTTCAACAAGTTGGTTTTACTAACTTGTAACTGCTCAATGAACAAAGGGTGAGTTTAGAGATCGTTTTGTCGAGTTGTCTAAACTCACTTTTGTACAACCCCTCTTAAGGAAGTATTTATAAGAATCAAGATTAAGTCGGCCAGTAACCACCTAATTATCGCTCCAGTCATGCCTCGATTGCCTCACGTGTGCTTTTCCAGCATGTGTGATCAAGTTGAGCCATGCCTAGTGCTTGATAAAATGGATTGGTTGCGAAGGCAGCATCTGCAGATCCCTCCGCTGGTAATTTTCTCAAATCTATATCACCTTTCGTGGACTTGAATTCTCTGGTTAACCACATGTTAACCGCGATAATATTCGACATCCACACCCGTCTCGTGTGCTGTGAACTTATCGTGACCACTTGTTGGTAAACCTCTTTCTGTATATTTTACCCAAGAGGTTGCATCTGATTCTGTTTGGGTAAACTCGCATATCTGTCGTTCGCTCAATAGACTCAGATAATATAGTGTCATCAAAAAAAAGCAAACTGCACACATGGAACCTTATGTGTTCTACTAGCAGACAACGTCTCTATTGGTGGACATTTCTAAATTAGCCTAAGGCGATATTATGTCCACTAGAGAAACAACATCCTGAGACACTCGCCTTTATTTGGAAATGTCTCATGATTATCGCTGATATGAACATGGGTTACATGCTTCTCTACTCTTAAAAGTCTTTCGCTCCGAATCTCGAGACGAAATTCTTTTAAGGGGGAGAGCTGTAACACCCCAGGTGTTTATATTCCGCTCGACAACGAGTATGGATTTAAGCACGTAATATCAGTGGATAAAACGGATGCTAAATTTTAATCATCTTCGCCTATCGCGATTTTAATATCGCATCGGTTCCATCTATCGCGAGTTCAACATTGTTTTTATTTTTATCTATCCGGGCTCTTCCTAAATTTTTGTGATGTTCGGAACATCGTTGTTCCGAAAATCGGTACGTCCGATGATTATCTAAAATTCATCGCTCGCGCGAATACGAATTCGGAAGCCCGACCCACTCAGATGATTTTATCCCGAACAGATTAAGAAGAACTCGACGACTAAAATGTTCAAGGCAAAATAATCTGTATCGTGCGTTGTCCGAGAAAAATCATGCGCGAAGTTATAATCCAATTTATTCTTCGGCACACTCTGTAAAATAATAAAATCAACTGTGTTTAGACATCAGATAAATTTTTATCCGAGTTCGACTAAACCAGTGTTGTCTCAAATAATGCATCTGATATTCAGTCCGCTTACGTGTTGCCCAGCATAGTCCCAAAAGCTATCTAAACAAAAAATTTATCCAAAATTGTTAATCCTCGGATTTTCCGTTTCGTGATCCGAGAAAATAATGTGTGTAGCCGTTTGCCGTATCACGCATCGACTCTTTGTTCATCGCTAAAAATCTCGATTCAAAAATATCTGTGATTCTTTATTAAAAAAAGAGAAAAGAAAACTAAAAAAATCTACAGATTCTATCCTATCTTCTCCGCCGCCCTCCCTCAGATTTTCTTTTTCAACGCGCGCGCTGCTCCTTCCTTATCCTCTCCTGACGCGCGCTCTCCTTATCTCCATCGTGCGCGCACGCTCCTCCAGCCAAGCGGCTCCGTGGCGGTCGAGCTCCTTCCTGGATCTTCTTCCTCTGCTGGCTCGGCGACCCCGCGCCTCACCCATGGCGCGCCTGCTCCTGGCGCCGCGCCCACTCTACTCTCTCTCCAGTGCCCAGCTCGCCATGGCTGCCGTCAAGCTCCTGGAGCCTCCTCGCCGCTTGCCCTGCCAACGAGTTCCTCTGCTCGTTGTGACCCTGCTCCCTATGGCCGCGTCAAGCTCTAGTGATTTTCCTCCGCGTCCCTGGCTCGGTCTCTGCTCGCCCATGGTGTCAGCCACAGCTCAGAGGCTCCCTCCAACTCGCCCAATTGGACCCCCAGCCGTCGTCAACAAACCTCGTGTCGTGGCTCTCTGCTGCTCGCCCCTGCTGCGCGCGTCGAACTCGCCGGTTGTCGTTGTTCGTCGTCGCGTCGTTCACCGTCGAGCCTCGCTGCCCATCGCAAAGTCCCCTGATGTTAGCCTCCGCACCTGTCCTAGGCCGTCGTAGCCAGTTTGCCTCCATCCTGTGATGGTGTTGCGCTGCCGTCGAGTCCCGATATCGATCTGGTGGTCGTCGAAGTGAAGCTCTGAACAGATTTGGCCACATCCAACACTACACATGTCGTTGTCGTTCGCCTTCATGCTATGAGCAACAGCATCGTCGTTACCCTTCATGTGCTCATCCTCGATCTCCGCCTCGCCATCACCCTTGATCGCAGCACTATGTCGACGACTTGCGATCCTCACTCTCGCGCTCACGCTTCGTCGAACGCCACTCCAGCACTCACCAGAAGAAGATCTTCAGTAGTTGATTACTGAAGAAAAGAAGACCCCTGGGTGACGTCTACCTAGTACTCGACGGAAAGTCTAAAGTAGAATTTATTGCCGTGTCCATGGAAGTGGAGCGACGTAATCTTGGTAAGCGAACTCGTTACTTCGGATAGTTGGAATGGTAATTTGATTGGCTAGATTTATTAATCGTAATAATCCTCGTGTTAGCACATGTGCGTTGTGGTAGTGTTAAATTTGTGTGACATACGATGGAGTTAGTAATGCGAAAGGTAGATTAAATTATACGATATTCGGGCGAGCTGATGACGTAAAAGATAGGCTTAGTATTCCTATCAGCTCGTTGATAGATTTTCTAGTGTCGTTATGTCAATTTGGTTAAATGATTTAGTCGATGCCCTGCCTAGTTAGTTAGTTTATTCTAGGTTTGGTATTTAGTTCGATATCATGAGGGATGTGCAAATTACGTTGTGTAATTAATAGTGAATGGCGTCGACCTGTCTAATTTGCGTGGAATTCAAGATTATTGAGAAACACAATTTAGAAAGTTAGTTAATGTGCCCCCCTTACTCTAAGTTGTCGGTATTCAAAAAAATAGTGAATAAAAATGTGACGAGTAATTTGATATTGGGTGTTTTGGCAAAAGACTTGTGCTTAGCTTATTATTACTTGATGTTTGAAGTAGATGCGATTACGCTAGAAAAGTGTGATAATTGGGCATAGTCGTATATCGGTAACTAGTGTTTCCGTATAAAGTTGTGCAACGCCTCGCCGCTAGGTGTTTAATTCGCTATCGCGTAGCACTATTTAGGTTTGTAATATTCCTGTCTATATGCATTCATGTGCATAATGCATTTCATTCAGGTACATGCATTAACCACGTGATGCGGAGAACCAAAACTGAGTCGACCACAAGATGCTGGAAAGCGTGAGCATCTCCGCAAGACGACGTCGTCAGTCGGACGAACCTGAAGATGGATAATCTGACGAATGTCAAGGCAAAAGATGGTCGTCAAGCGGACGTCGTCTAACAACACTAACCTAGTGTTATCCAGGCAAGCCTCGGTGCATGCAACCCCTTCCTTGTGTTTTAAATAATTTTTACACACTTTAAGTCTATCGAAATGTGCATTAGGTTTATAGGAGTTGCTTGGAAACCCTTTAATGCATTGCCTACCTTGATATCCATACCTCTATAGATACTTCTGATGAAGTATCAAAATATGATTTACAAAAATGCTTATCCCTGCTTAGATCTTGTGGATAGAGGTTGTCCTTTGCGTTAATGCCTAGCTTAGGGGTTATCCTGAGGAAGGATGGCTTCTGCCTGCAAGAATATTTTCATTGGGAGCAATGGTGGGATCTTACTGCAAAGTTCTCTATAATGCTCTTTTCATCCTAAGGAATACAAACAATCCTAAGGATGGAAGTACTTAAATCGGGACTTGGGCTAGGAACAGGTGATGTTCTACCCAGGTTAATTAAGGATTATAGTGAACGTAGGCTTGATGACCCAGGACCTTTTAACTGGTCACATGCCTCATCATGGGTAAGCTTTGCCTCGGGCAGACTAATACCAGAATAAGATAACACGCAATGGGAGTGGAGAGATGGCGAGAGTAGCGTGTACCCTCCGTGGCAAGAGGCTGGACGGTGGTGTATCTGTGCTCTCGGTTGGCGTGAACCTGATATGGTCTTAAGAACCCCGGTGGTGAGTTGACATATGCAAGGGTTAAGTGCTACATATGTCGTGTGGTTAGAGATCCCCAGCTGGGTATTAATCGATTCGGATTGCCGTTACTTCTCGGACATGAAGACTTGGTCACTGCCCTGCAATCTAAGTCATGGATGGAATCTTAATGAGCAAAAATCATGTTGGATTGATTAATGTGATGGTGAAATTAGACTAGATGCAAACAAGGTCTATTAATACTTAATCTAGCATTAAAATGTTGAAAGTAAGGACTCACTTTAGTAAGCTATTTCTGCAAAAGTATCTAAGTTGATTCTTGCTAAAGCCTTTTCCTTGATTCCTATTTAACCAGCAAATCCTTGAGAGTCTTTTCTTTAGTCGGGTAAGTCTTGCTTAGTACTTGCGTACTTAGGGTTTTACCCATTGTTGCTGCAGGTCACGAGTCACTTGATTGTGGTTGGTGCTAAGTGCTGGTGGGCTCAGCCTTCTTATAAGTCTAAGTAAGTCTTCTATACTTCTTATTGAGGATGGTCAATTGAGCTAGCATATATATTCCAAACTTATAAATAATTTATAATATTTCAAAGTTTGTTTCTTTGAACCACTTTTGTAATCACTCCGATCATGTACATCGTAAAACTTGATGTAACTTGTAAAATTTGGTAATAAGATTTCCGCTGCAAAATTGTTGGTGTGTGATTTGTGTTTACTTAATCCCGTGGTTCTGGTTGTAAGTGGTTTATCCGAGGTCCTTGGGGCACTCGGACAGATCCTGTTAAGTTATCTGGTGCACATGCATAGCCGTCTGAGGTCTTTGAGACAAGGGCAGGTGCATGTGGGCCTAATAACTTGGGAGGTTCTGCTACACATAAAATATGAATTATAGTCTAATCAAATTATGGAGAAGACATGTAAATGATACCAATTGTTGAATGGAACCATTTATGGAACCAAATGAAGATTTTGTAGCTTTGCAGTGGAAGTTTATTGTCTTTCTCTGGGGACTCCATTTTCCTTCAATGAGACTACTACACATAATATACTTGAAAACATGCATTAGTCTCAAAGACTTAGATTATAGAGTAACCCCCTGGAAGTGTGCATACAAGTTTTGAATACTTGTAGGAGACATGCACTTGATTTTGAGATCAAGAGGGGCAAATTATCTATAATCCGAGCTTTGGCACATATAAGTTAAATGATACCAATTTAAGCATTGAAGGATATGTAAATACTATTTGTAGTATCATTTGCTTAGGAATGTTCAATAAGCAATGTACCGTGCTTGACTTAATTATTTAAAACCATGCCGGTTTGCTCAAGAATATGAATTAAAAACGAGCATTCCTACCATATGATTGACCTAGTATGCATGCAATTTAATTAAAGAAAAATACATCATGTAAAACTAGGCATGAAAGGTAAAATTAGATACATGAGAATAGATACACATATCTAAAACAAGAAATACAATAAATCTAGTTACCTTAGTCATGGGTGGGGAATTTGGGTCCAAAGTATTCACTAACCCACTTGGCAATAGACTCGATCCAATATGATATATCCCATGATATACATCCCAATTTTTCCAAGTCTCCAAATTTCCCAAAGTCCTTTGGACTTCTCACTTCCCTCTTGGGATCCAACCTTCTTGGTGCTTTTTTCATGGTTGAGATAATCTCCTTTGGCACCCAGATGTGTTTGGCCCCCTTTCCTTTGTTGGCTTGCTTGTTGGCCTTGATTGCTATCACCTTTCCATTCCTTTTCTTCTTGATCAAATACAGTGTAGCAGCCTTTTTATCCACCTTATTGATGTAGGTGTTGGAGATTTTGCTTGTTGGCTTTTGCTTTTGCTTATCCCCGGTCTTCACCTTGCATTGGTAAGACTTGTGGCCTTTCTTATGGCGTAGTCTACAAATCACAGTTTCTCCCTCCATAGACTTGTTCACTCTCGCAGTGGTGTTATCCTGAGGAGGTTGGATTTGTTTGGCTTTGCCTTTCTTGTCATACAAGGCCTTGCCAAGGCAAGCCACCTCTTTCTTTAATTGCTCATACTCCATTGCAATCTCATCCGAACAAGATTCTATAACAGCATTCTTAACATGAACTTGATTTCATGTGTTAGAATTATCAATTAAATCAAGGCAAGAAGTAGAAGCATTTTTCTTAATAATTTCAGGCATTTCAACCAAAGATACTCCTGGGTTGCTACCGATGTTTTCTAGCTTAGTAGTTAGCTCATTATTATTGTTGGGGGCCTTCTTCTTCTGAAGGTCCTCAAAAACACAACTAACATGTTTTCCAGTATAGTATACTGTCACAGGAAGCTTCGACTTTGAGATGAAGGTGTGCATGGTATGAAAGGCGCGATCTGGAAGAAGGATGAACCAGCTCCGAAGCTGTGGATGGATAAGCTTCGGCTTAGCACAAGAACAGTGGTGGAGAATGAAACCGGCTTAAAGGGGAAAAGACCGCTTAGTCCTCGACAGCTTACCTTTTGCCTAACAATAAACGTCACGGACATGATGTAATTTTGGTCAGGCTGCATCCTGCGCCTATAAATAGATGAACAGTAACACCGTACTGTTCACGCTGACTTGTAATCATTCACGCGTCGCTCCTGCTTTCTTACCTTCTGTCAAGATGAAGGTACTAATGTGATTCAAATATCGTTGATGTTTGTTTATATTTATATGAATAGTCTAATGATTCGAAATGATTATTTATATTCCCTTTGTGTTTCATATGTCTTTGTGTACATCGTTGTTTATTAAAATGATGAAGGTACGTCCTTCATGACCTTCGTCTGAAGATCATTACATCCTAAGTGAGATAATGCTTCGAAGGACGAAGGTCTTTAACCATTAACACGTGTTGCCTTATTCTTGATTCATTAGCTTTTGGGAACAAGTGACCAACATTGGCGCCCACCTCCGGTGAACTCACTCGACCACCTTTGGCAAGCTTTGACCTTCGTCATGCTGCCGAAGAAGATAGCAGGGCTAGGGGCTACACTACAGCCACTGGACGTTAATCAGAAGATGCTACGCGAAGCCAGGAGCCAGAAGAGGAAGGCTACCAGCCCAACACCTCAGGAGGAGTTGGATCAAGAAATCAGGGACCTCGAAGCTATCCATCAACAGGTTCAAAAGAAGAAAAAAAAAATGGTTCGGCTCGCTGATCTTCAGAGAAAGATTGATGAGGCCACTGAGGAAATGTGTCATCTCACCCAGGATGACCAAGACCGAAGGCCCCAGTACAAAGAGCTTCGTCAAGACAATTCATACAACGATGATGAATGGTATGACGATTTTCATCATGGCAATTTTGCTTTTGATGATGCTTCTCCTTTGGCGGCAGATTTGTAGGCTACCCCATGGCCCCCATCATACAAGCCACCTCAGCTTCCTATGTATGATGGGCATTCAGACCCGAAGCAGTTCTTAATGAGCTACAAGGCAACCATATCTTCATATGGGGGAAATACTGCAGTCATGGCGAAATCTTTCGTCATGGCAGTCAAAAGCGTAGCACAAACTTGGTACTCGTCTCTCCAGCCAGGGACAATCACATCATGGCAGAAGCTCAAGGATATGCTAGTCACTAGCTTCCAAGGCTTTCAGACGAAGCCAGTCACTGCTTAGGCTTTATTTCAGTGCACACAAGACCATGAGGAGTACCTTCAGGTGTATGTCCAAAGGTTCCTGCGTCTAAGAGCACAAGCGCCTACAATGCCCAATGAAATTGTCATTGAGGCCATGATCAAGGGGCTTCGGCCAGGACCTGCGGCTCAATATTTTGCCAGGAAGCCCCCATAAACCCTAGAGAAGCTTCTTCAGAAGATGGATGAGTATATCCGGGCTAATAATGATTTCCGCCAAAGAAGGGAGGAAGCATACAGGTTTTCTGAGATGGCCAGAGGCTTCAGAGGAAGACTTCACCCCAGGCATGTCAGGTCAATCCATAATGCCAATCTAAGTGATGATAGAGGAAGTCAACCCCAAAGGCAACATCACAGCTCCCAGTCATCAGGGCCACAACAAAGCTCCTTCAGGCCACCAGCCCCAAGAGGCAGAGGGGGCAGGAGCTTCGGAGACAGATACAGAGATCAGCCCAGAAGACTATATTGCTTATTCTGCGGTGAAGACAAGGGCCACACCACAGGAACATGCCAGGTCACAATTCAGAAGCAAAAGGAGATTGCCGAAGCTGAGGCATGGCAGAATCAACCGAAGCAGGTCTTACATACTGCCTGATGCTACTCTCCCTATGTCCCAGAGTACGTAGGTAATCAACAGCCTACGGCCTCTATCGCTTCGGCGAGCCACTCTCAAGCTTCTTGGGCTCAGCTCCCACCACCACCACCACTACCACCTACTCTGACACGAAGCCAGCAGCTAGAAGGGCACTAGCACACTCAACAGCAGCACGACATTCGGGAGGAGTCCGAAGCTCGCACAGTTAACATCACTGTGCCTGAATCCAAGCACATCTACTAAAGAATATCCTACTCTTGGTGTATCTTTATCTTTTCTGCCATTTTATTTTTTGTATGAAAAACAAGTCATGAAGGACTGAATTTCGATTTCATTTAATAATTGTGCCCATATCAATGAGTAAAATGCTTCCTCCTAACAGACTTTCGAAGCTACAAGAGTCGTTCCTAAGGGAGCGGAGTAAGTTCCGAAGCTACAAAAGTCGTTCCCAAGGGAGCGCAGAGTAAGTTCTGAGGCTCAAAAGTCGTTCCTAAGGAAATGCAGAGCCAAAATATCACCGAAATAGAAGGTGAAGAAGCTCCAAAGTCGTTCCTAAGGGGATGCAGAGCTTAAATACCACCGAAATATAAGGTGAAGAAGCTTCAAAGTCGTTCCTAAGGGGATGCAGAGCTTAAAGACTCCAAAGACGTCCCTAAGGGGATGCAGAGCCTTGAGAGTTTCAGTGTGGGTGTGTGTATTCGACATAAACATCATATTGCATCATATCATTGCATCATTCCGCATAGCATTACATCATACATCATATCGCATCAACAGCAAAAATTGAGCACGAAGCAGATCTTCGGCAATAACGTGATGAATGAAAATGTGCTGAGGCACGAAGCAAACCTTCGGCAAATACAATTTTACTTGGAAAGCCTATTGACAACAAGTGTCACACAACGGTTTTGCTATAAGAGGTCTCTTTTCTTTACGAAACATGAAAAGAAGGAAAGGTGTTTTTTCGCCGAAGGCTCAAAAATGGTACGTGCGTAAGTTTCATGCATCGTAAAGAAATATATTACATTGATATACATGTTTGATAATTGTTTCATACACAAATGTTACATTGTTTCATTACAACAAAAGCCTAGTCTTCTTTGAGAATTTTTTCGGTGGCCTCATTCAGCAGTCTATCGACAACTTCGTCGACGATGGAATTTGCAACACTCATCACATCCAGCGCTTCTTTCATAATGGGATCGGCCTGGGGGTCGTATGGCTTGGGTAGCGGTGAGAGTTCAGCTGTAGTAAACAAACCGTTAGTCCGAAGCCAGAAAACAAACACCAAAGCTAAAATTCAATAATAATACATATACGCCTTGCGCACTCGGTAGATTCTTCGGCTTGCTTAGCTTCTTATCGAGCATCATGGGTTTCTTTTTCATTTTTCTTTATAATCTCGTTGGCCATTTCTCAGCCACCGTTCACCCAGACATCAGAATAAAACTTCCCGCCCACCAAAGTAGCTTTGGCTGAGGGTTCTTTTGTGTCATCTATGGAGAAGGCAGCTTCGATCTGGGCCGCAGTTTTAACATGGTCACAACCAGCCTTCTCCAGAATTGCTGCAACCCCTCGCGCACTAGCAAAGGCACAAATGTCCCCGCGATCACTGAGGATCTTTTCAAAAGCTTCGGCTTCTTCACCTATCCAATCAATGACTCCTTCGGGGTCACCTCGAATGAATTTTTCTTCCGAAGAGTATGCACCCACCTTGGCAAAGCTGGTTTTTAGTTTTCTTACGCAATCCAAGGATTTCTCAAAGCATCTCTCCTTGGATTCACGAATCTCCTCAACATTCTTTTCCAGCCTAGCATTTGACCATTCACTTATCTCTTGCTTTACTTTTACAACTTCAAAATTTTCATTAGCCTCGGCAAGTTTTTTCTGAAGGCCTTCAACTTCGGCTTTATGAGCTTCGGATTGAGCATTAAATTTTGATTCATCTTTCTTCACTCTGTCCACCAATGAAAGTAGAATTTTATCTTTCTCTACGACTTCATTTCTCAGCTTGATCACCTCTGAGCGAAGGTTGCCGAGGGCTATCTGGCAACTTTCATCTTTAGCATTCTTCTGCGCCCTCAAAGCGTTGCTAAGAATTTAGCCCTGCAAAAGAAGAAAGATAAAGGATAAGCATGAGAATAAAAGACAAGATAATCTATTTATGTCCATAACTTCCGTACCTTCATACTGTTGTACGCAAGGCTGTCTGTGAGGTCATCCTTCGACATGGCAGAGAGGCCAGCTTCAAGCTTCGGAAATCCCATATTTTTGGCCATCTCCTGACAAACAGATATTTCTTTGTTGTCTGGGAGACAGTATAAGAAGTCCTCTTTGTCGGTGCCATTGTACACCAAGGCCCCCCTCGGGTATTTCAGTTCCCGGGCGTAGTGTTTGGCTTCCGCGATTTCTTCTTCAAACAACCTTTTTCCTGAAGCATGTCGAATAATAAAGTCACAATCTTCGGAGGGTGCTTCGAGAATAGCAGATTTAGCTTTTCCAGGCACGTCTTTCTTCTCTAGAGCCAATCCAGCATCCGAATATTCTTGCTCAGTTCCAGTAGGCTCTGCCTCAGTGGGCACTGAGGGCCCAGCTTCAGTTTTAGCGCGAGCTGTAGCAGTTTCGGCTGCCTCTTTAGCAGGGGCAGGAGTCAATACTCTTGTTGTTTCTAGGACAATGTCCAGCACGCTAGCCATTCTCCTCCTTTTGGGAGTTGTTGTGGGAGCCTTTGATACCTTCGGTAATTCTGGCTCTGCTAGTGGGCTCGAGATTTTTGGTAGCCCTACTGTTTTCCCTAGCTCTGGCTCTTTGGCTGCCTTTTCTTTGGCTTCGGCACCATGTTTTGATGTTTCGACTGGCCCGGCTGCAGGAACCTTCGGCAATTTAGTCAGTTCTTCCCTGGGTGTGGCACGTGCAGGTTGTTCTGCCTCAACAGTGGAAGATGTCCCTTCGCCAAGCTTTGGCACTATGGCCATTTCAATGTATCTTGGCCGGTGCGTTAAGACCTTGATCTTTTTGCCCTTGGGCATAGCAGAAATGGCCGAAGTAGCAACTTTTCTTTTCTTTCCCTGCTTTCGCGAGGGATAACTATAATCAGGGTATATGAAACCAATGACGTCAAAAACTCTATTCAATCTTTTCTTGCCTCGGCCTTCGAAGGCCAAGGTCATTGCATCATCTTCAGCCCTCGTGTATGCCCCAGGCAATTCGTCACTGGTTGCCCCTATACTACTCAACCACTCATCGTTTGGCTCATCAAACTCACCTCTATATCTGAAGGTATATTTTAAATAGACCAAGCCGCCCTGACTAGACCCGGCAGCAGCTTCCTTCGGCATCTCCTATTCATTCACAAGCGGTCATACTCTGTAGGTGATGTGTTCTTGAACCAAGTCTCTTGTGCCAATAAAAGTACACACAGTGTTGAAGCTTCTCTGGCATGCTTTTATATCGTTCCCAAGAGCAGTGGCTGGCCTCCTGATGCCGAAACGAGACCAAACCGGGTGTTGAATAATTCCTTTTATATCTTCCCTCTCAACTAAGTTATTCTTCACATAAAACCATTCTTCCATCCAGGCTCCTGGCCACCTTTTCTGAAATGTTGGAACCGGATAGCTTACATCAGAGCGAGGCATGAAGCCATAACAACCAAAGTTGTTGTGATACTGCTCCTTACCAGTAGCCTTCGTCTCATACAGCAGCTCGTGCATGTTGTAGAAGCATTTTGCGCTTGGCTCTAGCCCTTGGCTTCTCACAGCCCAAATAAAAACCCCCATTCTGATAATGGCTTCAGGGGTAATTTGACGAAGGAAAATTTCGAAGGTCTTCAACACTTCAACCAGAAATTTGCTTAATGGGAACCAAAGCCCTGCCTTCATGAAGCTCCTGTAAACAACCACCTCATCTTCTTCAGGAGCAAGGGCGGCACTGTCCACTCTAGCTCTCACAATTGAGATATCTCAGAAATATCTCCCTTTCATAGTGTTAATTTGACTCTACTTAATGGATGATTTTCTGAAGATGGTGTGACTTGATCGCCAGGGCCGATTTTCAGCATCTTCGTCTTCACTCTCCATATCAAAGCTTCCACTATCATCAGATTCATCAGACAAATCAGCTAGTATTTCGTTTGTAATCTTCTCTGTGTTTGTTTTCTCCATGGTCTCGTAAAAACCAGCTAGTGCAGGATCAGCAACCTTCTTCTCGTCAACCATTTGATGGACACTTGAACAAATGCCGAAGCTCACAAAACAAGCAAAATCTGACAGCAACAAAATTAAAACTTGAGAAAATAGCACAAGCGATTGAAATGCCGCAGCAGATGCGGTTGCTGCGGGTTTCTATTTATATGCCCAGGACATTGCAACTTGGCGGGCCCCATTTGTCATTGACTTTCGCTATTCTAGCGAAGGGAAGGTGTTTTTTCGGACCTTCGGCTAAAGGCCTTCGTTCACATCACAGTCTGAATTTGTTAGACGCAAAAACAAATTAATACTGCGAGGGGCTACTGTTGGGAGTCTTCTTCTTCTGAAGGTCCTCAAAAACATAAATAACATGTTTTCTAGTATAGTATACTATCACAGGAAGCTTCGACTTTGAGATGAAGGTGTGCATGGTATGAAAGGCACGATCTGGAAGAAGGATGAACCAACTCCGAAGTTGTGGATGGAGAAGCTTCGGCTTAGCACAAGAACGGTGGTGGAGAATGAAACCGGCTTAAAGGGGAAAAAACCGCTTAGTCCTCAACAGCTTACCTTTTGGCTAACAATAAACGTCAGGAACATGAATGTAATTTTTCTGAGACTGCGTCCTGCGCCTATAAATAGATGAACAGTAACACCATATTGTTCACGCTGACTTGTAATCACTCACGCGTCGCTCCTGCTTTCTTACCTTCTGTCAAGACGAAGGTACTAATGTGATTCAAATATCGTTGATGTTTGTTTATATTTATATAATAAATATATGAATATTCTAATGAGTCGAAATGATTATTTATATTCCCTTTGTGTTTCATATGTCTTTGTGTACATCCTTGTTTATTAAAATGATGAAGGTATGTCCTTCATGACCTTCGTCTCAAGATCATTACATCCTAAGGGAGATAAAGCTTCGAAGGACGAAGGTCTTTAACCATTAACACATGTTGCCTTGTTCTTGATTCATTAGCTTTTGGGAACAAGTGACCAACAATTATGTATGCTAAGAATTTCCATTTTTCCTAGCAAGTTTTCAATGGCATCTTGAGAGCTAGCTAACTTAGCTTTGAGTTTTTCATTCTTTTTAATGAGGCCATCATTGGTAGTTGAGGATGGAGCATTGGACTCTAATTGCTCCATTTTAGTTGATAGCTCACAATTTAAGTTTGCAAAATTTTCAATTTTTTCTAGCAAACATTTATAACCATCTTGAGAGCTAATCAACTTATTTTTCAATGTTTTAAGTTGAGCCTTTTGTTTAGTGCATACATCCTCAAAAAATTTAACGGCTTCCGCAAGCTCATCTAAGGAGGGCTTTCCCTCACCTTCATCATCATCACTACTGCAATCATTACTAGAGGATGAAATATTCATTTTACCTCTTGCCATAAGGCCCTTGTGTGATGACTGTGATGAGCATGATGAGGATCGGTGGCTCCACGTCCTTGGAGGTTCATCTTCGCTTGAAGAGTCATCTCATGTTTTAACACTTGTAAGTGCCTTGCCTTTGCTCCTCCCCTTTATGGGTTCGGCCATATTTGGATAGCTATCCCTGAAGTGGCCCTTCTCCCCGCATGTGAAGCATCCTCTCTTTCTTTGCATTTTCCTATCAATGTTAAAGAGAAGATCCTCGACTTGTAGAGGCACACCCATTAGATTAATCTTCCGGATCATCCCCATTACCGACGTGTCAGATTGTTTCTTCGTCCTCGGAGGATGATGTTGATGGTTGATTATCTTCTTCATCATCACTTTCTTCTTCTTCCTCTTCTTCACTTAAGAAACTTGGAGTGAAAGCCTTCTTCTTTCCTTTGCTCTTTTCATCACATGCAAATGCATATGGCCTTGAAGAAGTTGACTCCTCTTGTCAATCCATTTTTCGCGACATCTCAAATGCCGCAATTTTTCCAATCACAAAGGTCGGGGTCAATTGACTCAAGTCCTCCATGTTGTGAAGAATAGTGATGATGCTCCCATATTTTTGTTGTGTTAGTAGGGAGATAATCTTCCTCACAATGTCTACATCACCTAGCTTATTAATGTCAATGGAATTAAGCTCATTGATGGTTAGATTCAAACGAGAGTACATATCTCTAACAAACTCATTTTCTTTCATGGCAAAAGAATTATAATCATTTAAAGCTATACAATGTTTTTGCTCACGAACATTGGATGTGCCGTCATGGAGCTCATGCAATTTTAGCCAAATCTCATTAGCAGTTTTTAATATAAAAACTTGATTGAAAATTTCCATGATAAGAGATTCATACAAGAAATTTTTGGCTCTAGTATTCAAATGAATTTCTTTTTTCCTTACTCGTGGTGGGTTTCTCGGGATTTAGGTGGTTTCATCCCACCACGAGTGACTCTGCAAACACCTAGATCGACGACCTCTAGGTAACAAGCTATTCTAGCACTATAATATGGGAAGTTAGTGACATCGAAATGTGGTGGACTATAGGTATCTATCCCCTTCCTCTAAAAAGCGTCGACTCGATTAGCGATAAAGCTAAAACGTTTCAAATCAGCCAAACTAGGCTCGGATACCAATTGAAGGAAATGATGACGCTTAAGAGGGGGGGTGAATTAGGACTTCTAAAATTTCTCTAAACTAGACCACAAATAAATCCCTAGAGCAAAACCTATACAAATAAATAATCTAGAATGTGGAAACAAGGTTTTGTCTAAGTATTGCTATCTCTACCGCAATGGCTAAGTTTCAATCTAAATAATCTAAACAAAAAGAGAAGATTGAAACTTAAGTATTTAATGTAAATGCGGAAGGTAAAGAGCAAGGTAGAGATGCAAATTCTTGTGGATGATGATGATATTTTTACCGAGGTATCCAGAACCACGCAATGTTTTGACTAATCCTCATTGGTGTCCCTACGCAAGGGAAGTCCACAGGAGGGCTAAGCACCTCGGTCGAGTAACTTCGTAGAGACCCGCGGGCCTTCTCCACGCGCAAGTGGTGCTCCGTTTCCGCCTCCTCTCGGACGCTCCCCACCATCTCCACTATCGAGCTTCTGGTCGAAATGCTGAGGGCCTCGTTCCCTTCGGTACACGGTGGTGACCATGACACAAACTCGGTTGTCACGATCTCGCAAGACTCTCGCCCCACTCGGTACAATTACAATGGCTCACACAAGAGCCGAGTGGTTTTGTGGGTTTTTCTAAACTCACTGAACTAACTAGGAACAATCTAGAGCAAGCGCATAAGCGGTCTAACTAACCTAAGCACTCCGCAAAGCACATACGCTAATCACCGAGTGATTCTATTTAAGCACTTGGGTGTTTGAGCACTTGGAAATGTCTATAACATGTGTTGGTATGTTGTTTGGGCTCCCACACTTTCAAATGGCCGGTTGGGGGTATTTATAGTCTTCCTCCTCAATTATAGTCGTTGGACAGAAAGCTGCTATTTCTGTCGACGGGCGCAACAGACAGTCCCGTGCACACCGGACATGCACTGTTCACTATCCGATGCCCTGGCCACGTCAGCCGACCGTTGAGGTCTACAGCAGTCGACCGTTGGATCTGACCGTTGCCAGACTGTCCGATGCATAGAGGATAATATGGTGCTACAGCCCGAGGGCGTCTAATTGCGGGCCCCTCTGCGCAGACTGCCCGGTGACCTACCGGACAGTCCGATGGCCACCGGACAAGTTACTGTTCACTGTCCGGTACACCACCAGTGCGCTGGCTGACTGCCCACTTAATGGATTTTTTTTCGTCGTTTCCTTGAGCTTCTTTTGTTCTTGAGTCTTGGACTTATATGTTTCTTTTATGTCTTCTTTTAAGATGTTACATCCTCAGTGGCTTAGTCCAATCCTCTTCGCATCCTGTGAACTATAAACCTAAGCACTAGCAAACATATTGATCTATAGGTTATGTTGATCATCAAACACTAAAATACCTTTAGCTAAATGGCCCGGGATCCATTTTCCTTACAGAAACAATTCTTATGGGCTGGCCATGATAGACTAACGGGTGGAAAATGTAAGGTGAATTGGACTAGGACAACAAGACCAAAGGAAAATGGTGGCTTAGGAATATTGCACCTTGGCAAGTTTGCGCGAGCTCTTCGGCTCCGTTGGCTATGGAGAGCATGGTGCCCGGAGGATGAACCTTGGTTTGGTAATGATATGCCATGCAGCAACATAGATCAACTCTTGTTTGCTACGACCACCATGATTAAGATTGGCATCGGGTCGAAGATCCTTTTTTGGAGGGACGCTTGGATGCAAGGGCTGGGACCAAAAGACATGGTGCCATCCATTTTCCAAATCTCTACAAGGAAAAATAGAAACTTGCGGGAGGCTCTAACTGATAATAACTGGGTTAGTGACATCGATCTTCAACACCCCTCTTTCTCGGCTCAGTGCTTTGTCGAATTTGCCCATCTCTGGAGTGCTGCAGTACAACGGATCCATTTAAGTCCGGACATCTGTGATGAAATTGAGTGGAAACTTAGACTGACTCTAACAAGACCCTCTAAAGGGTTCTCTACCCTAAATATAGAGGATCAAACGGTCCTCTACGCTCTCCAGCAACGTCCTCTAAACGGTCATTTAAATTTAGAGGACGCTGCTGGATTCTCTATATATAGAATTTTTCTAAACGGCCCTCTATCCATTTGAATACTTTAAATAACCGGTTTAGCAAAACTAAAATATGTATAATACATTTGAGAGTATGATAAATACATATGTACAAAAAAATAAAATTTAAAAATGTCTCTAATATGGGTATTTGAGTATAGAGGACGTGATTTAGAGGACGTTGTTGGAGAGAAATGAGATATAAATGTTGAAATCTTTTAGAGGAAACTGTAAAAGACAAATATAAAGGATGAATATAGAGGATGTTGCTGGAGACATCCTTAGCGAATCCAAACAGTACACTACAAGCTCAGTCTATCATGTTCAATTCCTTGGTTCAGCCAGCACAGACTTGAATGAACTCATATGGTTTGTGAGGGCGCCCCCAAAATACAAATCCTTTAGTGCGTGTTCGGTTAGCCAAGATTGAAGACAAGAACCATTCCGACTTATTAAAGTTACATAGGACCTGTTTGGTTCAGCTTTTTTCTAACCAGCTTTTCTGAAAATCTGGCTGTGGGGAGAATCTAGCTGTGGAGAGAATCTGAGTATCATTACGATTACGTGTGGAGGAAGATAAAGTTGTTCATAGGGCTCAGGATCTAAAAAGTGACAGATTTCTATTATTATAACGACTCAACCGATTATGTGTTTATGTTGATTTTAGATGGTTTTTGTCCCAACGAATTTTATAGAAGCTGGCTGAAAAGCTGAGCGTTTGACAGTCTGCAGCAGCTTTTGGTGGCCAGAAGCCGAAACAAACATGATCATAAATTAGTGAATCATTTCACCCTAGAATTATTCCAGCCCCTGGTTCCAGATAAAACGAACGTGAGTCTAGTTGAGCTCAAGGGGCTGGCCGCATAACCCGGTCTGCATGCTTTAATTTACCGAAGAACGCCGGAGACTGGTTTACACCTCTTTGTTGACTGAAGGTTTTCTAGGCGGTTTTGGTCCATGGTTGCTGCGTGGATCGCAAACCCTGCTTTTGTTCCTGATAGCTGGGAGCGTGAGTCAGCCTTTTGAGGCTGTGTTTTGCTGTTGTGGGCTTCAAGTGCTTTGTTCTTGTTTTGTTTGTTGTACTTCCTGGTTGGCCTTGGTGGCCCCTCTTCTTTTTTTAATATAGCGATCAGCTCTCCTGACCATTCGTTTAAAAAAAAAGATAACCACCATCACAAATATATATAATTTTTTTGTACAATCAAGGTAAATCGTTGGCCTCTCCACCACGCAACGCGAATACATGCCTGGCTACGTTAAGTACAGCGCGCGTTGCGCAAATACAATACACTAGAGAATTAATAACGTACAACCCAGACTAAAACGCACGTGACTAACAGAGTCTATTTATTATAACAAAGAAGAAATAAATAAAGCCGAGAAGCCGGAACATGACCGCGTGCCCACACGAGCCGTGCAGTGTGCAACCGGATCAACCAGCCGTACGGCTGGGGCTTGCTGCCGCCCTAGCAGACCTTCTTGCAGTAGCACTTGCGCATGACGCCGTCCATCTTGCACTCGCCGCCTGTGAACTTCTCCGTCTTGCATACGTTGTCGCAGTTGGTGTTGCTGAGGCACACGCCTTTGAAGTCCTGGCTCTGCGACAGGCAGAGGGTCTCTTCCACCACCACCCTGCCCATCGTCCTCTCTGCGCATATTCATTCGTTACTAGCACTGGAAATGTATTGACACCATACCAAGAACTGCGATGACGAAGATCACCTGCCGCCACGAGGACGAGAAGGACGACGACGAAGAATGGTGCGGCGGCCATACGGCGAGACGACAGGGCCATCTCTCTCTCTCTCTCCTTTTTTATTTTGTCGACCACGGTGGTGTCGTCAGCTATGGGTTCTGGTGCACCAGGCGGGGCTACAGGGAGGAACAATATATGGAAGCCGACATGATGACGGGCTAGCGCTAAGATTAGCCATTGTTTAATTTTGGAACGGGTATATATATGAACATAAGATCATCGCTGATTACTGATGGCATGCCGCACATGGTGTCATGTTCAGGGCTGGCCATTCAACCACCACAGCTATTGCTGACGCCTCGATGCATGCATGCAAGGTTCAAACTCAAACTAATTAATGGTGGCCCATGAACGAGGAGCGACCAAGCTGAGACCCTGCGCGCATCGCGCGCGCGAGCGCGAGCGCTTCTTTGCCGGCGAAAAAACATTGTAGTATGCGATCCATTCTTATAAGATAGCAGGGCCGTTCTGGCTTTTTAGGGGCCAGTGCGAAATTCGACATAGAGACCGCATTCACACACAAATATATATAATTATACATATATCATCGAATATTTGACGTATAAAAATTATTATGCACTGTTTTAAAGTTTATAAGATAACAGATATAAAATATAGCAAAAAACACTCGTTATATGATATTATTAAAAATATCTTCTAACATTTTGTGATACAAAGTCATCGCTTGTATCATCGAGATCAATCTCATCCAACAACTTTTTTCGATATATTTAACCTCCCTTGAGTTATTGTTGACCATAAATAGTTCATAAAAAATAATTTTAGAAAGCTTCTCTCTACCGAAGCAACCATCATATGTATAGTTTATAATACACTCTCTATATCAAAATAAAATTTATTTTGCTTCTTTAGTGGATTTATCATCATCAATATAAACATAAAAACTAAGAGCTAAACTAAATACTATTTTGAAACAGATGGAGTATTCGATAAGTAATTGAGACATTAGTTTAACAATATAAACGAGACTAGTCGATAACTCGATAGCGCATCGCCTTTTGCATATTTGTGTCTAGAATAGATAGGTTTAACAAAAAAAATGCTAGCGTCCAGTGGCTAGGGGGCCCTCTGTTTTTTGGGGCCCGGTGCGGCCGCACCCACGGCACCTCGTCAGGGCCGGCCCTATAAGATAGGTGTTGAGCGCACCGTTTTTGACCGTGCCGACAGTCTGGCTCTGATGCCGGACGGTACGTGGTCCGGACTGTTCGTCGTAGCGACACGAATGGTCCGCACGTGCGCAGAATCAGTTAAAGTTCCAGATTTCACTAGTAGAAAAGTGCTCTAAGAGTGGTGCACAGAACTTTCTCACTGTCGGTTTTAGTTACCTCGCGCCAGTAAAAATAAACAGGTGAGTCCGGCTTAAAAAACCGCCAGTGTAACGATTTTCTTAACAAAACCGCCAGTCATTTTCACTGGTGGTTGGTGTAACTGAATAGGAAATGATAATCTAATTTCTACTGACGGTTCAGTTACACCAACCGCCAACGAAAATGGGTCATTTTCACCAGCGATTATGTTGAGAGAACCTGAGAGCACCTAGAGGGGGGTGAATAGGTTATCCTGTAAAATTGAACATTAAATAGCCACAAGCTTGGTTATAAAGATGTTAGTGTAATAGAACCAAGTGGCTATAGAGCGAGCTCTTGCGAATCACAATAATCACAGAGAAAGACAACACAAGAGACATAGAGTTTTATCCCGTGGTTCGGCAAGTATAACACTTGTCTACTTCCAGTTGTGGCCTCCCAATGGACGAGGGTTGCAATCAACCCCTTTCAAGTGATCCAATGATCAACTTGAATACCACGGTGTTCTTCCTTATAGTTTTCTTCCCGTTTTCGAGGAATCTCCACAAGTTGGAGCCTCTCGCCCTTACAAGATTGTTCATAAAGAAAGCACGGAGTAAGGTTGGGAAGAGCAACACACACTAGAATTAAATTCACACCGCAAACACGCACACAAGTGAGAAGATGAGCACACAAAACACGGGCGAGGAGTTTACAACTCGAAAAGTGCTCCAATCTCAAGAACGATGAACGATTGCGTGAAAGTGAGGACTAGAAGTCTTGGAATGCTTAGAGTGTGCTTGGGTGACTCCTCCATGCGCCTAGGGGTCCCTTTTATAGCCCCAAGGCAGCTAGGAGCCGTTGGAGGCATTCTTGGAAGACTAAGATTGCCTTCTGTCGGGTGGCGCACCAGACAGTCCGGTGCGCCACCGGACAGTCACAGTAGACAGTCCGGTGCGGATCTCCTTCCTATTTTGGCGTAGTCGACCGTTGCAGATTCGTGGCAGTTGGCACACCGGACACTGTCCGGTGCACACCGGACAGTCCGGTGCCCCCCTGCCGACCGTTGGAGCGGGCCACGCGTAGCCCGCAGATTGTGCAGCCGACCGTTGCGTAGTCGACCGTTGACTCACCGGACAGTCTGGTGCACCACTGGACAGTCTGGTCAATTTTAGCCGTACGTCGCTGATCCTTTTCCCGAGAGTGACGACTTCACCACGAACGACTCACCGGACAGTCCGGTGCACCACCGGACAGTCCGGTGAATTATAGCCGTACTCCGCCGTCGAGTCCCGAGAACGGCCAGTTCACCTTGGACTCGCCTGGCACACCTGACACTGTCCGGTGCACCACCGGACAGTCTGGTGCACCCAGACCGAGCAGGCAACTCTTTTCCAATTCCTTTTCTCCTGTTTCTAGCACTTAGACAAAATATGTTAGTACTCAAAACAATGTACTAAGTCTAGAAACGTACCTTGTAATATGATTTGCATTTCTTGATTGTTTGGCACATAATCAACTCACTTAATGTGTGTTGGACACTTAATCACCAAAACATTATAGAAATGGCCCAAGGGCACATTTCCCTTTCAATCTCCCCCTTTTTGGTGATTTATGCCAACACATCAAAAAGCAACCAAAGGAAGTGCAACATCAATGCAATTGAGAACAAACTTGTTTTTGATTCAAATTTGGCATATTTGGATCATTCTTTGCCACCACTTGGTTTGTTTTTGCAAATCAAATTCATTTTCCTTATCTCTAATTCAAACTCACTTGTTTGGGCATAAAGAGAGATAATCCAAGAGTGAAAATGATCAAGAGCCAAAAACTCCCCCTTTTTCCCATAATCATAAATTCTCCCCACAAGAGACCAAATTTTGACAATAAGAGTATTTTGGACAAATCAAACTTCTAACTCTACTATTTTCAAAATTCTCAAGTGGTAGCTGATCCATTTGCTTTGGCATTAATTTCTCCCCCTTTGGCATTAAGCACCAAAACGGGATCATTTTTGGCCCTTTAACCCCATTGCCTTACCAAAAATGTCAATTAAGAGCAAAAGGCAATAAGAGCATAAGAATGAACTTGGAGTTGAGTACACTAATACCGGAGTGCAGTGGAAGTCTTTGCATGGTCCAAGCTCACCTTTCCCTTTCAATGCACCTTTGAGACTACATCCAGTATACTCAAACACAAAGGTTAGTCTCAAAGAGTCAAGTTGTAGCACTTCTCCCCCTAAATATGTGCATCATTCACACATGGACTTGTGAGGTCCGGGGATCCCTTGCACAACTTGAGCACCATAAATAAACAACAAATTGCATAAATGTATAAAGTAACTTGATCAAAGGCATAAAACACATGTATGCTATAGATCAATCCAAGTTACGCGAATCTAAGACATTTAGCTCACTACGCAGCCTGCAAAAGGTTTTCTCATCTAACGGCTTGGTAAAGATATCGGCTAGCTGGTTCTCGGTGCTAATATGGAACACCTCGATATCTCCCTTTTGCTGGTGGTCTCTCAGAAAGTGATACCGGATGTCTATGTGCTTAGTGCGGCTGTGTTCAACAGGATTATCCGCCATGCGGATTGCACTCTCATTGTCACATAGGAGTGGGACTTTGCTCAGATTGTAGCCAAAGTCCCGGAGGGTTTGCCTCATCCAAAGTAGTTGCACGCAACACTGTCCTGCGGCAACATACTCAGCCTCAGCGGTGGATAGGGCAACGGAAGTTTGTTTCATTGAGCTCCACGACACGGGACATTCCTAGGAATTGGCACGTCCCTGATGTACTCTTCCTATCAACCTTGCATCTAGCATAATCGGAGTTTGAATATCCAATTAAGTCAAAGGTAGACCCCTTTGGATACTAGATCCCGAAGCAAGGCGTAGCAACTAAATATCTAAGAATCCGCTTAATGGCCACAAGGTGACATTCCCTTGGGTTGGATTGATATCTAGCACACATGCATACGCTAAGCATAATATCCGGTCTACTAGCACATAAATAAAGTAATGACCCTATCATAGTCCGATATGCCTTTTGATCAACGGACTTACCTCCTTTGTTGAGGTCGACATGTCCGTCGGTTCCCATTGGTGTCTTCGCGGGCTTGGCGTCCTTCATCCCAAACCGCTTGAGAAGATCTTGAGTATACTTTGTTTGGGAGATGAAGGTGTCGTCCTTGAGTTGCTTCACTTGGAACCCAAGGAAGTAGTTCAACTCGCCCATCATCGACATCTCAAACTTTTGAGTCATCACCCTGCTAAACTCCTCATAAGACTTTTGGTTAGTAGAACCAAATATTATGTCACAAGTCTTAGTGAAAAGAGTGGGATCGGCTTTCCCAACCTTGAAAGAATTAGCAATTAAGAAATCTCTAAGACATTCATACCATGCTCTTGGGGCTTGCTTAAGTCCATAGAGCGCCTTAGAGAGCTTACACACATGGTCGGGGTACCTTTCATCCTCAAAGCCAGGGGGTTGTTCCACGTATACCTCCTCCTTGATTGGCCCGTTGAGGAAAGCGCTCTTCACGTCCATTTGAAATAACCTAAAAGAATGGTGAGCGGCATAGGCTAATAGAATGCGAATAGACTCTAGCCTAGCCACAGGAGCAAAAGTCTCCTCGAAATCCAAACCTGCGACTTGGGCATAACCTTTTGCCACAAGTCGAGCCTTATTTCTTGTCACCACCCCATGCTCGTCTTGCTTGTTGCGGAACACCGACTTGGTTCCCACAACATTTTGCTTGGGACGTGGCATCAGGCTCCAAACTTCATTCCTCTTGAAGTTGTTGAGCTCTTCCTGCATGTCCAACACCCAGTCCGGATCTTGCAAGGACTCTTCTACCCTAAAAGGCTCAATAAAAGAGACAAACGAGTAATGCCCACAAAAGTTAGCTAGTCTTGAGCGAGTAGTTACTCCCTTGCTTATATCACCCAGAATCTAGTCAACGGGATGATTCCTTTGAATCGTCGCTCAGACTTAAGTTGGAGGGGCTCGTGGTGCTTCTTCCTCCATAGCCGGTTCTTCTTATGCTCCCCCTTGATCACGCGCCTCTTCTTGAGGAACCTGTTCATCATCTTGAGTTGGGGGATGCACTATCGTTGAGGAAGAGGGTTGATCTTGCTCTTGTTATTCCTATGGTCGCACATCTCCAATCGCCATGGTGCGTATTGCGGCCGTTGGAACGTCATCTTCATCGACATCATCAAGATCAACTTGCTCTCTTGGAGAGCCATTAGTCTCATCAAATACAATGTCGCTAGAGACTTCAACCAAACCCAATGATTTGTTGAAGACTCTATACGCCCTTGTATTTGAGTCATACCCTAGTAAAAACCCTTCTACAACTTTGGGAGCAAATTTGGAATGTCTACCTTTCTTCACCAATATGTAGCATTTGCTCCCAAATACACGAAAGTAGGAAACATTGGTTTTGTTACCGGTAAGTAGTTCGTAGGAGGTCTTCTTGAGGAGGCGATGTAGGTAGAGCCGGTTTATGGCGTGGCAAGTTGTGTTCACAGCTTCCGACCAAAACCGCTCGGGCGTCTTGAATTCTCCAAGCATCATCCTCGCCATGTCGATAAGCGTCATGTTCTTCCTCTCTACCACACCATTTTGCTGTGGTGTGTAGGGAGCGGAGAACTCGTGCTTGATGCCTCCTTCCTCAAGGTACTCCTCCACTTGTAGATTCTTGAACTCGGACCCATTGTCGCTTCTAATCTTTTTCACCTTGAGCTCAAATTCATTTTGAGCTCGCCTTAGGAAGCGCTTGAGGGTCCCTTGGGTTTCTGATTTATCCTGCAAAAAGAATACCCAAGTGAAGCGGGAAAAATCATCAACAATTACTAGACCATACTTACTTCCCCCGATGCTAAGGTAGGCGACGCGTCCGAAGAGGTCCATGTGGAGAAGCTCCAGTGGTCTTGATGTTGTCATCACATTCTTGTTGTGATGAGCGCTTCCCACCTGTTTCCCTGCCTGGCAAGCTGCACAAGGTCTATCTTTCTCGAAACAAACATTTGTTAGTCCTAACACATGTTCTCCCTTTAGAAGTTTGTGAAGGTTCTTCATCCCAACATGTGCTAGACGGCGATGCCACAGCCAGCCCATACTAGTCTTAGCTATTAAGCATGCATCTAGATCGGCCTCCTCTTTTGAAAAATCCACTAAGTAGAGTTTGCTGTCTAATACACCCTTAAAAGCTAGTGAACCATCACTCCTTCTAAAGACAGACACATCTACATTGGTAAATAGACAATTATAACCCATCTTACATAATTAACTTACAGACAATAAGTTGTACCCAAGCGATTCAACTAAGAACACATTTGAGATGGAATGCTCGGATGAAATAGCTATTTTCCCAGTCCTTTAACCTTGCCTTAGTTCCCATCTCCAAAGATGATCGAATCTTGGGAATCCTTGTTCTTGACGTAGGAGGTGAACATCTTCTTCTCCCCTGTCATGTGGTTTGTGCATTCGCTGTCGATAATCTAGCTTGAGCCCCCAGATGCATAAACCTGCAAGGAAAATTAGGCTTGGGTTTTAGGTACCCAACTCTTGTTGGGTCCTATAAGGTTAGTTACAATAGCTTTTGGTACCCAAATGCAAGCCTTGTCTCCTTTGCATTTGGATCCCAATTTTCTAGCAACCACTTTTTCATTTTTACATGAAAGTACAAATGTAGTGTTGCAAGCATGAAAGACAGTAGTAGGTTTATTACACATTTTCCTAGGAGCATGAGACACAATATTTCTCCTAGGCCTACCATTAAAATTAGAACTTGAAGAAAACATAGCATTTGGATCATAATAACCAGCATGAATATAACTCTTATTAAAGTTAGAGTAACTACCAATTTTCCTATCATACATAAAAGCATGGTTTCTCTTAGGAATATTAGCCATAGGAGCCTTCCCTTTCTCCTTGTTGGGAATGGGAGCCCTTTGGCTTGTTAAGTTCTTGGCTTCCTTTTGAAAGCCAAGCCCATCCTTAATTGAGGGGTGTCTACCAACAGTGTAGGCATCCCTAGCAAATTTTAACTTATCAAAGTCAATTTTGCAAGTCTTAAGTTGAGCATTAAGACTTGCCACTTCATCATTCAATTTTGTAATAGCAATAAGATGTTCATTACAAGCATTAACATCAAAGTCCTTACATCTATTACAAATTACAATATGTTCTACACATGAACTAGATTTATTAGCTACCTCTAGCTTAGCATTTAAATCATCATTCAAAATCTTTAAGCTAGAGATTGATTCATGGCACACAGACAATTTAGAGGATAACATTTCATTTCTTTTAATTTCTAAAGCAAGAGATTTTTGCACACTAACAAACTTATCATGCTCTTCATACAAAATATCCTCTTGCTTTTCTAAGAGTCTATTCTTTTCATTTAAAGCATCAATCAATTCATTGATTTTATCTACTTTAGCTCTATCTAAACCTTTGAATAAGCTTGAGTAATCTACTTCATCATCACTAGAATCATATCACTAGAAGTATGTATTTAGGGGTATCACGAACACTTACCTTCTTCTCCTTGGCCATGAGGCAAGTGTGTCGTTTGTTGGGGAAGAGAGAGGACTTGTTGAAGGCCAAGGCAGCAAGTCCTTTGTCGTCGAAGTCGGAAGAAGAACAGTCCGAGTCCCATTCCTTTTCGAGGTGTGCCTCGCCCTTTGCCTTCCTGTAGTTCTTTTTCTTCTCCTTCTTCCCGCTCTTTTCTTGTTCCTGGTCATTAGCATTATCGAGACAATTTGCTATAAAGTGACCAGTCTTACCACACTTGAAGCAGGAGCGCTTTCCCCTTGTTTTGTTCTTGTTGGGGTACTCCTTGCGTCCTTTAAGAGCGGTCTTGAAGCGCTTGATGACGAGCGCCATTTCATCCTCGTTGAGCCTGGCAGCCTCTACTTGTGCCACCTTGCTAGGTAGCGCCTCCTTGCTGCTTGTTGCCTTAAGCGCAACGGGCTGCGGCTCGTAGATGGGCATTGGGTCGTTTAATGCATCATCAACATACCTTGCCTCCTTGACCATCATGCGCCCGCTTATAAATTTTCCAAGTATCTCCTCGGGCGTCATCTTTGTGTACCTGGGATTTTCACGGATGAGGTTCACAAGATGAGGGTCAATAACAGTAAAAGACCTGAGCATAAGTCGGACGACGTCGTGGTCCGTCCATCTTGTGCTTCCATAGCTCCTAATCTTGTTGACCAAGGTCTTGAGCCTGTTGTACGTTTGTGTTGGCTCCTCTCCCCTGATCATTGCGAACCTTCCCAGCTCGCCTTCCACCAACTCCATTTTGGTGATCATGGTGGCGTCGTTTCCCTCATATGATATTTTGAGGGTGTCCCAGATTTGCTTGGTGTTGTCCAAGCCGCTCACCTTGTTGTATTCGTCCCTGCACAAAGATGCTAGCAAAACGGTGGTAGCTTGTGCATTTTTATGAATTTGCTCGTTAATAAATATAGGGTTATCCGTACTATCAAATTGCATTCCATTTTCAACTATCTCCCAAATACTAGGATGGAGAGAAAATAAGTGACTACGCATTTTGTGACTCCAAAACGCGTAGTCCTCTCCATAAAAGTGTGGAGGTTTACCAAGAGGAATTGAAAGCAAATGAGCATTGGAATCAAAAGGAATACGAGAATAATCAAATGAATAATTTGAATTAACCGGTTTCTTTTTCTCGTCATCGTCGTCTCTTGGTGAAGAAGAAGATTCGTCGCTGTCGTAGTAGATGATCTTCTTGATACGTCTCTTCTTCTTCCCGTCCTTCTTCTTGTGACTCGAGCCAGAGTCAGTGGGCTTATCGTCCCTTGGCTCGTTGAAGATGGACTCCTTCTCTTTATCGTTGACCACCATCCCCTTTCCCTTAGGATCCATCTCTTCGGGCGATTACATGAAGAGAACAGCTCCAATACCAATTGAGAGCACCTAGAGGGGGGGGGGGTGAATAGGTGATCCTATAAAATTCAACACTAAATAGCCAGAAGCTTGGTTTTAAAGATGTTAGTGTAATAGAACCAAGTGGCTATAGAGCGAGCTCTTGCGAATCACAATAATCACAGAAAAAGAAACCACAAGAGACAGAGTTTTATCCCGTGGTTCGGCCAAGTATAACACTTGCCTACTTCCACGTTGTGGTGTCCCAATGGACGAGGGTTGCAATCAACCCCTTTCAAGTGATCCAATGAACAACTTGACTACCACGATGTTCTTCCTTATAGTTTTCTTCCCATTTGTGAGGAATCTCCACAAGTTGGAGCCTCTCGCCCTTACAAGATTGTTCACAAAGAAAGCACGGAGTAAGGTTGGGAAGAGCAACGCACACTAGAATTAAATCCACACCGCAAACACGCACACAAGTGAGAAGATGAGCACACAAAACACGCGCGAGGAGTTTACAACTCGAAAAGTGCTCCAATCTCAAGAACGATGAACGATTGCGTGAAAGTGAGGACTAGAAGTCTTGGAATGCTTAGAGTGTGCTTGGGTGACTCCTCCATGCACCTAGGGGTCCCTTTTATAGCCCCAAGGCAGCTAGGAGCCGTTGGAGACATTATTGGAAGGCTAAGATTGCCTTCTATCGAGTGGCGCACCGGACAGTCCGGTGCGCCACCAGACAGTCACTGTAGACAGTCCGGTGCGAATCTCCTTCCTATTTTGGTGCAGTCGACCGTTGCAGATTCGTGGCAGTTGGCGCACCGGACACTGTCCGGTGCCCCGTGCCGACCGTTGGAGCGGGCCACGCGTAGCCTGCGGATTGTGCAGCCGACCGTTGCGTAGTCGACCGTTGACTCACCGGACAGTCCGGTGCACCACCCGACAGTCCGGTGAATTTTAGCCGTATGCCGCTGATCCTTTTCCCGAGAGTGACAACTTTGCCACAGACGACTCACCGGACAGTCTGGTGCACCACCGGACAGTCCGGTGAACTATAGCCATAAGCCACCGTCGAGTCCCGAGAACGGCCAGTTCACCTTGGACTCGCCTAGCACACCGGACACTGTCCGGTGCACCACCGGACAGTCCGGTGCACCTAGACCGAGCAGGAGTTTGCTGTACACAACTAACTCTTTTCCAATTCCTTTTCTCCTGTTTCTAGCACTTAGACAAAATATGTTAGTACTCAAAACAATGTACTAAGTCTAGAAACGTACCTTGTAATATGATTTGCACTTCTTGATTGTTTGGCACATAATCAACTCACTCAATGTGTGTTGGACACTTAATCACCAAAACATTATAGAAATGGCCCAAGGGCACATTTCTCTTTCAGAACCGCCATTGAACTTTTTATTATAAATACCCCTTCGTTCTCCCCGATAGAAGCTAAAGCTCGCAACCAACTTCCATTGGAGACGATTTTGGAGGTTCAGATTTCACAAAATACATGGGGGTTTTGGTCTTCATTTTTTGGAAGAATTTTGCTAAGAAAGGTTGGTTTAAATTTCTCTTGTCAATTTTTTTTTCATTCTTGCTCAATTTTAGCCACATTATGGATATACGGTTTCACCATGTGAGAGAGAAGAGTATAATTAGGTTATATTCACTATTTCCTTAAATAAGGTTGCTTAAGATGGTTAGATTTTGTCTATCTCTCATTTTTAATGTTTAGTTCTTTAAATCAGTTTATCCACGAGACATATTTGTATGCATGGTGAGAGAGGAAGATAGGTTTGGTAATTAAGATTTTTTATTAGTTGCTATGAAAGCACTACCAGAAATAGATGCTCTGTCGAGTGCCTGAAGCACTCGGCAAAGCCTGAAAAACACTCGGCAAACACTTTGCCGAGTGTGACACTCGGCAAACACTACTCGGCAAAGAAGTCTCGATGGCCTGTACATCGGTAATGGTTTTTTTTGCCGAGTACTTTTTATCGGGCACTCGGTAAAGACTTTGCCGAGTGTCATTCGGTACTTGGCAAAGAAAGTTTCTGTCACGACGCCAGTGATGGCGACTGCGCCGAGTGTCTATTGTACTGGCACTCGGCAAAGGCGCGGTGTCACACCTGGGTTTCGCAGACACCAAAACCCGGGCGAGAAATAATCACCAAGTGCGCTGGGACCAAGTCTCACACATATGATGAATAGTGGTACAGAAACGAATGTCACATCTTTACTATATAATAGGAGTTCTGTACAAAAATAATAAATAATTACATCATATGGAGACAACAATCCAGCAACCCAAAGTTGACTGGGAGACGACGGCCTAGACCTCTCATGAACTCGTCACTGCATCCTCCATGCGCCTCATCCTGCAGTACCTGTTCTTGACCTATGGAGGGTGTGAGACAGCAAGAGTGAGCATACATACGTTCATCGCTCAACAAGTTGTGGGGAATAATGTGCATGAACTCGCCAAAGGTGGGAGGTCATGTGAAGTGTAAGGCTTGCCAAAAAGGATGGTTAGAGCTGAGCATTGCTTTTAAAGTTAGTCAAAATTTTATTAGCAATTACTAAGTATAAATAAATACTAACCCAATTAAGTAGTAGAACAAAAGTGATAACAACACCCGCAATGCAATGCATATGACAAATTGAATTTAGTTCGATAAATTAATCATGTGAGGGTCCGAGCTGCTCATGACCATGAGCACAGCTGGTACACTAGTTTTACACTCTGTAGAGGTTGCGCATCATTACCTACAAGTCATGTTACCCATCTACCAAGGGGTCATGAATCCTATACACCTCTACCAAGGAAGCGAGGCAGGGTAACACTACGAGGCCTTTACAAAGTTCCACTAGCTTCAGAAAACCCGCTACAGTTCTAGGAAGCTCCAATGCAGGGACCCCTCACCTGACCGCCATCGCAGCAAAATCAACCCAAGGGCCACCCCACACTGACCACTCTCCTACTACCCTTGCCCGTTTCGGGTAAGGTAGTCCTCCACTAGCTTTCCTAGTTAGTGAGCCAAGGGCGTCCCATACCACCCTTGTGGTAGCACTGTTTTCCCGGGTGGTCGCTCCATGTTCCAATTAACATAATAATCTTATCATGAACAGTAATAATAAACTGATAATAAAAATGTAATCATGAATAAAGGTACTACCCAAAACCACATAAAGCAATAGCAAGTACTACCCAAAAAGTTCAGTGGAATCAAGGTATAAAGATAGTCAAACTAGGGTAACCTATTGGGTCCCATCAAAATTAACCTATGTAGATCATTATGATTAAAAAGAACATGACTAGGTAAAAAGAAGTGATCAAGGGCACAACTTGCTTGGGACTTGAGATTCCAGGTACCAACTTGCTCTTCAAGTGACTTGTGACCTCGCACTAGTCGTAGCAATACAAACAAACATGGTATATGCAAAAATTAACATCACACTAAACATAAGCACAAAGTGTATGATAATATTCTACGTGACGCTACGAGCCCGTGGGTTCGAGAACCGCTAGGATCGCAGTTACGGTTATAAAGATATGATTTTCCGAAGATTTACATGATTAGATATGAACTATATTATAAATTTGGTTAGTATACATCATATAAGAAAATATACTCTAACTAATTAATTTAACTTCAATCTAGATTATAACTTGTTTGGAAATCAAATTATAGTAAAATTATAGTTATAGACATGTCAATCCTAATTAGTAAAATAAATATACTACTCAAAGGGTAAACAAATATTTAATTACAAAAGTATGTGATATAGTACAAATAATGTTGTTAATGCGTAGGCAATTTTATTATCAGGCTAACGCAATTTGAATGGACTAAATCGGAGTTAAAATGAAGAAGATATGAATTTTGCAAGTTTTTGGATTAAATTTTATACTAAAATTTGTTTTTCGGATTCATTTTATTAATATCCGAAGGACCAGGGACAAAATTACTAAAACTAGGGGCCTAAGTTTAACATTCTAACACTACATACAAACTGCGGGTTGATTTCCTAGTAGTATGAGGGTTCGTTTGCAAATCAATGCAGCCAAAGGGGTATGTTTGATGTGCACCGTCGGATCATAAGGCAGTGGCGTGGATTAGGCCATCCCTATACACGAATCGGTACGCGATCGGGACCCCCAGATCTCGATCAGACAGCACCGGTTTAAAACCCACACGATTTGCCGCTGGCCCTAGATTTCGCGATCAATGTCGCAGTTATGACCCTACGCATACATGAATTGGTATCCATCTACATCCGATCCGACGACCCACGATGACCGCACCAAAGGGAATGCCAGCGACGATGGTGAGCTTCCCACCGCGGCGGCGCCATGGCAGGCGGAATTCATGCCAGCATCCTAGCGCATGAATCCGAAATTAACTAGGTGCTTTACCAAGGGGAGAACGATGCGAACAAGCGGAAAGGGAGACTCACCAACAACATGTAGCGGGCCCCGCGGCATGCAGAGGAGGGTGGATCCGCGACGACGCTAGACGACCGTAGAGAAATTGATGGTGTCCCCGAGCGTCACACTGCCCGCGACCACCACGCTCCCAACCCGGAAACTCGGGCGAAGCTTCTCGGTGGCATGGCTGGGGTCTTGCTGTTCTTTGTGTGATCCAACTTCCTCGTGGCGAGTAGCAGCCACAGAGGAAGAGGAGCCCCCCAAAGCTAGCCCGTACGTGGCAAACAACAGGTGGCACATCCAGTGGCACTGGCATCGGCAGATTGGGCCTGTTCACTTCAACTCATCGGAGATTGCACTATGGACGAGCACGTTGCCTTCCGCCGATGTTCGGGTGGGGCGCCTAGCGTCGATGCTATCACCAGGGAAGCCATGCACCCGAGCTGGATCCACGAGGAGACTCAGGAGAGCAACAGAAGCAGCTACCCCTCCCACCGTCGCTCGGGGGTCCCTGAGGCGTCGCCATGGCTAGGTTCGCCGCCGTCCTCTCCGTGGGCGTCTGGACCCCGGCGGTGCCAGGCAGATGCAGTGTCTATTTGTTGGAAGGAAAAGGGGCATCAAATATATACACCCAGGCAGCGCCTAGATTCCGGCAAAACCCAGGAACAGCCAGCGAGATTTCCAAGCGGCATCCGCGGCAGATTCGGCCTACGCGAGCGAGCTCCACGCCTTCAATTACAGAATAGACCGGAGGATAGAGATGCACCTGATGGACGAGACCCACCTGGCAGCCACCATCGTGAGAACGGATTCCAGGGTTGGCGCAGGGGCAGTTTGGGCCGGCGCTAGTGTTTAGAATGGGCCGAGGCTGATGAGTTTCAGCCCATGAAGCCGAGACCCCCCTTTCTTTTTTTTTCTATTTTTCCAATTTTAGGTTAAATTTTCAATTAGAGTTTAAATTACGAATTATTTATGTTTTCAAGTTCAAATACATGTTTCAATGCACATATCATAACCCAGTATGAGATACAACTATTACTTATGTATATACCTTTTTATAGTAATTGTTTATTCCTTTTGGTTAAATAAAAATGCTTTGAAATATGCAATACAACAATTTTCACTTCTCGAGAAATATTGCTTTTAAATCTATAGTCAAACTAAAGGTTTATCCAAGATTTATTAATTGTTTGTAGTAATAGGAGATTTATAATCTCCATTTCTATTTCGTTCTCCTTTCTTATTCCTCTTTCTATTTTCAAGTTCTATTTTCCAACTTAAACTTGTCTCACAAATTTGAATACAAATGCGGAAATACAAGAACTCAGCATGGAATGCACATTTCTGTATTCATTTCTTTGCTATTCGACTACTTTACTTCCATTAGGTGAGTATGCACAAAGAAAAGGAAATCAAATAATTCCCAAAACACTTTTATGTAAATACATGTATTTATTTATTTATTTTATTATTTTTACCTTATACAAATTTTAGGGCTTTACAAATCCTACTCCCTTAACAGAAATATCATCCTCGAGATTTGTAAGAAAAGGGATACAAAAGGATTGGTTTGTAATTCAGCTTTTAGTCTAGAATGGGTTCAAAAATCTAGAGTCTCACTCTTTTTTATAGTCAATAATGGGTGATTAGGAGAACATATGTATCCAGCTACTTATTAGGTAGGATATAAGCTAGACAGGTTGAGGTAAGAAATATTATGGCAAGGAAAAGACTTCGTCCGAAATGTTTACGTCTTGATTCATCTTGAGATTCGCTTTGACTGTTATATCGTTCCTTGTCGATGTTGATCTTTTCTTCCTGGTCTCATTAATTCGAGGTTAATGTATATCATCAGATTTGGGTCATATGGTTGAAATAGTTATGGGTGAGATGGACTACATGATGTAGGTCAAATTCTTGTTTGACGTTAGGTGGGAATAGACATATTATGTAATCCGTCATGACTATTGGTTGGGTTAGCTCTTTTGCTTATGGTTGAGTTGGTCTAATGTACTAAGTTAATACCAGGCTAATAGGGTCTAATTTCTTCCACTAGTATCACTAATCTGTTTAAGTAGACCACGTTAGATTGGATCATATTAGATTAAATCACATAAGATTCTATAATCCTATTTAAGAATATCATTTAGTTAAGCATAACAAGCTAACTTCATCTTTATGAATTTCTAGTATATTTTTTTCTAAGTGGAACTTCCCATTAGTATATTATATATATATATGTATATCCAGATGTAATTGTGGACATTACTCCACAACTCATCACACTCAATCAAAGATCCAAATCAAACATGTACCAAAAGAACAAACATTCAAGCATACAAATATTTACAAAAATAGTTTTGATTTTGTTCCTAAAAGTAGGTCTCCTATTCCTAAAGGTCACTTTAGGCACAGGATTTCAAAGTGTGAAATGCACTTTTGTCTTAGAAGTCAAAAGGTAAGAATAATCAGAGTAAAGCGGAAATAGACGAGAAAAGATTAAGAAAAGTTTAGAAAAGAATCAGAGTAGCAAAGGTAAGTAGACAATGGTTGTCCAATTCTATCTAGGTTTTGTCCTACAGTCAACATTCGTCTAATACCACTTCTGTCAGACCCGGGATTCGGAGGCACCAAAACCCGGGCGCGAAATAATCACCAAATGTGCTGGGACCAAGTCTCACACATATGATGAATAGTGGTATAGAAACAAATGTCACATCTTTACTATATAATAGGAGTTCTGTACAAAAATAATAAATAATTACATCATATGGAGACAACGATCTAGCAACCCAAAGTTGACTGGGAGACGACGGCCTAGACCTCTCATGAACTCGTCACAGCATCCTCCCTGCGCCTTATCCTGCGGTACTTGTTCTTGACCTGTGGGGGGTATGAGACAGCAAGAGTGAGCTCACATATGTTCATCGCTCAACATGTTGTGGGGAATAATGTGCATGAACTCACCGAAGGTGGGAGCTCATGTGAAGTGTAAGGCTTACCAAAGAGGATGGTTAGAGCTGAGCATTGCTTTTAAAGTTGGTCAAAATTTTATTAGCAATTACTAAGTATAAATAAATACCAACCCAATTAAGTAGTAGAACAAAAGTGATAACAACACCCGCAATGCAATGCATATGACAAATTGAATTTAGTTCCATAAATTAATCATGTGAGGGTCCGAGCTGCTAGTATACTAGTTTTACACTCTGCAGAGGTTGCAAATCTTTACCCACAAGTCATGTTACCCATCTGCCAAGGGGTCATGAATCCCGTACACCTCTACCAAGGAAGCGAGGCAAGGTAACACTACGAGGCCTTTACAAAGTTCCACTAGCTTAAGAAAACCCACTACAGCTTCTAGGAAGCTCCAATGCAGGGACCCCTCACCTCACCGCCATCGCAGCAAAATCAACCCAAGGGCCTCCCCACACTAACCACTCCCCTACTGTCCTTGACTTTTTCGGGTAAGGTAGTCCTCCACTAGCTTTCCTAGTTAGTGAGCCAAGGGCGTCCCATACCACCCTTGTGGTAGCACTGTTTTCCCGGGTGGTTGCTCCATGTTCCAATTAACATAATGATCTTATCATGGACAGTAATAATAAACTGATAATAAAAGTGTAATCTTGAATAATGTATCTCCATACCCAAAACCACACAAAGCAATAGCAAGTACTACCCAAAAAGTTCAGTGGAATCAAGGTATAAATATAGTCGAACTAGGGTAACCTATTGGGTCCCATCAAAATTAACCTATGCAGATCATTATGATTAATAAGAACATGACTAGGTAAAAAGAAGTGATCAAGGGCACAACTTGTCTGGGACTTGAGATTGCAGGTACCAACTTGCTCTTCAAGTGACTCGTGACCTCGCGCTAGTCATAGAAATACAAACAAACATGGTATATGCAAAAATTAACATGACACCAAACATAAGCATAAAGTGTATGATAATATTCTACGTCACGCTACATGCCTGTGGGTTCGAGAACCGCTAGGATCGGAGTTACGGTTATAAAGATATGATTTTCCAAAGATTTAGATGATTAGATATGAACTATATTATAATTTTGGTTAGTATGCATCATATGAGAAAATATAATCTAACTAATTAATTTAACTTTAATCTAGATTATAACTTGTTTGGAAATCATATTATAGTAAAATTATAGTTTTAGACATGTCAATCCTAATTAGTAAAATAAATATACTACTCAAAGGGTAAACAAATATTTAATTACAAAAGTATGTGATATAGTACAAATAATGTTGTTAATGCGTAGGCAATTTTATTATGAGGCTAACGCAATTTGAATGGACTAAATTGGAGTTAAAATGAAGAAGATATGAATTTTACAAGTTTTGGATTAAATTTTATACTAAAATTTGTTTTTTGGATTCATTTTATTAATATCCAAAGGACCAGGGACTAAACTGCTAAAACTAGGGACGTACGTTTAACATTCTAACACTACATACAGACTGTGGGTTGATTTCCTACTAGTACGAGGGTTCATTTGCAGATCAACGCAGCCAAAGGCGTATGTTTGATCTGCACCGTTGGATCATAAGCCAGTGGCGCGGATTAGGTCATCCCTATACATGAACCGGTACGTGACCGGGACCCCCAAATCCCAATCAGACGGTGCCGGTTTAAAACCCATGCGATTTGCCGCTAGCCCTAGACTTCACGATCAACGGCCGTGGTTATGACCCTATGCATACATGAATCGGTATCCATCCACATCCGATCCGACGGCCCGCGATGACCGCACCAAAGGGAATGCCGGCGACGACGATGAGCTTCCCACCGCGGCGGCGCCATGGCAGGCGGAATTCATGCCAACATCCTAGCGCATGAATCCGAAATTAACTAGGTGCTTTGCCAAGGAGAGAACGATGCGGACAAGCGGAAAGGGAGACTCACCGGCAACACGCAGTGGGCCCCATAGCACACGGAGGAGGGTGGATCCGCGGCGGCGCCAGACGACCGTTGAGAAATTGATGGTGTCCCCGAGCGTCACACTGCCCGCGACCACCACGCTCCCAACCCAGAAACTCGGGTGAAGCTTCTCAGCGGCATGGCTGGGGTCTTAAGTTTCTTTGTGTGATCCAACTTCATCGTGGCGAGTAGCAGCCACAGAGGAAGAGGAGCCCCCCCGAAGCTGGCCCGTACGTGGCAAACAGCAGGTGGGACATCCAGTGGCACTGGCATCGGCAAATTGGGCCTGTTCACTTCAACTCATCGGAGGTTGCGCTATGGACGAGCACGTTGCCTTCCGCCGACGTTTGGGCGGGGCGCTTAGCGTCGATGCTGTCACCAGGGAAGCCATGCACCCGAGCTGGATCCATGACGAGACTCAAGAGAGCAACAGAAGCTGCTGCCCCTCCCACCGTCGCTCGGGGGTCCCCGGGGGGTGGCCATGGCTAGGTTCACCGCCGTCCTCTCCGTGAGCGTCTGGACCCCAGTGGTGCTAGGTAGATGCGATGTCTGTTTGTTGGAGGGAGAAGGGGCCTCAAATATATACACCCAGGCGGCGCCTAGATTTTGGCCAAACCCAGGAACATCCTGCGAGATTTCCAAGCGGCATCCGCGGCACGGCTACACGGGCGAGCTTTGTGCCTTTAGTTGCGGAACAGACCGTAGGATAGAGATGCGCCTGACGAACGAGACACACCTGGCAGCCACCATCGCGAGCACGGATTCCAGGGGTAGCGCAGGGGCAGTTTGGGCCGGCGCAAGTGTCTAGAATGGGCCGAGGCTGATGAGTTTCAGCCCATGAAGCCGAGACCCCCCTTTCTTTTTTTTTCTATTTTTCCTGTTTTAGGTTAAATTTTCAGCTAGAGTTTAAATTACGAATTATTTATGTTTTGAAGTTCAAATACATGTTTCAATGCAAGATCATAACCCAGTATGAGATACAACTATTACTTATGTATATACCTTTTATAGTAATTGTTTATTCCTTTTGGTTAAATAAAAATGCATCAAAATATGCAATACAACAATTTTCACTCTTCGAGAAATATTGCTTTTAAATCTATAGTCAAACTAAAGGTTTATCCAAGATTTATTAATTGTTTGTAGTAATAGGAGATTTATAATCTCCATTTCTATTTCGCTCTCCTTTCTTATTCCTCTTTCTATTTTCAAGTTCTATTTTCCAACTTAAACTTGTCTCACAAATTTGAATAGAAATGCGGAAATACAAGAACTCAGCATGGAATGCACATTTCTGTATTCATTTCTTTGCTATTCGACTACTTTACTTCCCTTAGGTGAGTATCCACAAAGAAAAGGAAATCAAATAGTTCCCAAAACACTTTTATGTAAATACATGTATTTATTTATTTTATTATTTTTACCTTATACAAATTTTAGGGCTTTACACGTGCTCCTTGTCGAGTGTCTACTGTATCGGATCTCGGCAAAGAAGCACCACGTGGGCCCCTTTGCCGAGAGTATTAGGTGGCACTCGGCAAAGGATCCCTCTTTGCCAAGTGCCCTCTGGACTAGCACTCGGCAAAGGGAGCACCAGCGGACCCCTTTGTCAGTTCCTTTGTCGAGTGCACTAGGAGGCAATCTGTAAAGTTTGCTTCTTTGCCAAGTGCCAAAGCCACAACACTCGACAAAGAAGCGTTACCGGTTACCAGGTGTGCCTTCTTTGCTGAGTGCTATGACCTTGACACTCGGCAAAGTACCTCTTTGCCATGTGTTACACTCGGCAAAGTGACTAGAATACCCCTTTTTATTTGTTTTTATTATTCCATCCAAATAAACAAAAGATATATCACATATACATCACAGAATCATCACATACATCGTACACACCACATATCTCACAAAGACCATAAATCTCACAAATATCACCACATCAAACAAGTTTGAACACAAACATAAGTCTCCAACGCTCACAAACATAAGTCTCAAGTATCTCACAAAGCATTAACAACATCAACAGGTTCAGACCTAGTTATCTCACAAAGTATTAACACCACCAACAAAGATAACATCATGTGCACAAAGTATCTCAGCGAGGTTGGTGGCTAGACTGGTGCGTCGATGGGCTGGGCGATCCATGAGGGTTGTTGGATGCCGCAGATTGTCCCTACACAAAGAAGAGATTGCGTGTGTTATACCAAATGAATAAATATCATGCAGGACTAGAATTTTGATACACATAGGAGTATGGAACTAAGCAGGGTCAGTTGGAGGGAACAACAGAGGTGGTGGAGGAAAACCCTATGTCACGCCAAGGCTCTACATGTACTAGAACATCTCCACCATCCTCTGCAGATCTGTCAAGTGAGCCACCCGCTCCGCCTCCCACTCCACCATCATCCTCGCCTCCATCTCCAGCTGTTCCCTCCTCTCTTCTTCTAGCTGGGTATGTAATATTTCACCCCAATGTTATAATAACTCAAAGAGGTGTATAACTCAAGGAATGACGAGTTATAGAAGCACTAACCTGGAGTTGTTGTATCTAATGATGTGAGCCGTCCTGCCGAGGTTGTATGGCTAGGCTCGCCCTCGTGCTCCTTGCTTGCACCTGAGACAGAGCGAGAGTGGATGACGAGTCGATTGCCCTGTCGGCAATCCAGTACCGCCCATGCCTCTTGCCTCCTCCAATCTCATGAGGACATCTCCGTCGATGCCCTTAGTCCTTGGATCGTAATCTGGCCCATGGACCTCCTGTACCATGGTAGTGTACTCACTTAGGTGGTTGTAGACGGCGGGGTTGCTATACGCCTCAGTGAAAGGGAAATGTGCCCTTGGGCCATTTCTAAGTATTTTGGTGATTGAGTGCCAACACAAGTGCTTTTATGCTAATCTATGCAAAGTGGTGGACAAAGTGAAAATCTTGTCAAAAGGTATGTTTCTAGACTTAGTACATTGTTTTTATGGACTAATGTATTGTGTCTAAGTACTGGAAACATGAAAGATTGAATTGGCAATGAGATGGCTTGGTTCAGCCAAAGTCTGCTCGGTCTGGGTGCACCGGACTATCCGGTGGTGCACCGGACAGTGTACGGTGCGCCAGGCTGGCTCTGGCGAACAGGCTGCTCTCGGGACTTCGACGGCGGTGTACGGCTAAAATTCACCGGTCGGTCCGATGGCGCACCGGACTGTCCGGTGAGCCGTTCACAGGCGAACTCGTCGCTCTCGGGAGATGATTAACGGCGTACGGCTAAAATTCATCGGTCTGTCCGGTGGTGCACCGGACTGTCCGGTGAGTCAACAGTCAGCCAGGGCAACGGTCGGCCGAGGATTCCGCGCGTGACGCGTGGCCGAGCCAACGGTCACATTGGTGCACCGGACTGACCAGTGTGCACCGGACACTGTCCGGTGCGCCAATGGCTCTCAGACTCCAACGGTCGGCTTCGCCAAATAAGGAAGGAGATCTGCACCGGACAGTGTCCGGTGGTGCACCTGACTGTCCGGTGCGCCAGTCGACAGAAGGCAAGATCTGCCTTCCAGGATTGCTCTCAATGGCTCCTAGCTGCCTTGGGTCTATAAAAGGGACCCCTAGGCGCATGGAGGAGAATACCAAGCATTCCTTGAGCAATCTTGATCACTCACACTTCATTCTTGCGCACTTGTTCGACATTCTAGTGATTTGAGCTCCGTTCTAGTGTGCTAGTCTTTTGAGCTTAAGTCTGGGTCTTGTTTGTGCGTGTTCGCTGTGATCTTTGTGTCTTGTGTGAGTTGCTAATCCCTCCCTTGCTCCATGTTTCTTTGTGAACTTCAAGTGTAAGGGCGAGAGGCTCCAAGTTGTGGAGATTCCTCGCAAACGGGATTAAGAAAAGCAAGCAAAACACTGTGGTATTCAAGTGGGTCTTTGGACCACTTGAGAGGGGTTGATTGCAACCCTCGTCCGTTGGGACGCCACAACGTGGAGTAGGCAAGCGTTGTTCTTGGCCAAACCACGGGATAACCACCGTGCCATCTCTGTGATTGATATCTTTGTGGTTATTGTGTTTTGTCAAGACTCCTCTCTAGCCACTTGGCAATTATTGTGCTAACACTTAACCAAGTTTTGTGGCTTAAGTTTCAAGTTTCACAGGATCACATATTCACCCCCCCTCTAGGTGCTCTCAATTGGTATCAGAGCCGTTCTCTTCGCAAAGGGACTAATCGCCCGAAGAGATGGATCCTAAGGGGAAGGGAATCGTGATCAACAATAAAGAGAAGGAGTCCTTCGTCAACGAGCCGAAGGATGACAAGCCTACCGACTCGGGCTCGGGTCACAGACGCAAAGATGGGAAGAAGAAAACAAGACGCATCAAGGAGATCGTCTACTACGACGACAGCGATGAGTCTACTTCTTCCCAAAAGGACGACGACCACAACGACTACGAGAGAAGGAAACCGGTTAATTCGAACTTTTCTTTTGACTACTCTCGTATTACGCAAAGTACAAATACTCATTTGCTCTCCATTCCACTTGGCAAACCTCCTCACTTTGATGGAGAGGACTACGGATTTTGGAGCCACAAAATGCGTAGTCACCTGTTCTCTCTCCATCCGAGCATATGGGAGATTGTGGAAAGTGGAATGAAGTTTGATAGCTCGGATAGTCCTATTTTTATTAATGAACAGATTCATAGAAATGCACAAGCTACTACTATGTTGTTAGCCTCCTTGTGCAGGGACGAGTACAATAAGGTGAGCGGCTTGGACAATGCCAAGCAAATCTGGGACACCCTCAAGATCTCTCATGAGGGGAATGACGTCACCTTGCTCACCAAGATGGAGTTGGTAGAAGGCGAGCTCGGAAGATTTGCAATGATAAGGGGCGAGGAGCCAACTCAAACATACAACCAGCTCAAGACCCTTATCAACAAAATAAGGAGCTACGGAAGCACGTGATGGATGGACCACGACGTCGTCCGCCTAATGCTAAGGTACTTTACCGTTCTTGATCCACATTTGGTGAATAATATTCGTGAGAATCCTAGGTACACCAAAATGTCGCCCGAAGAAGTCCTTGGAAAATTTGTAAGCGGGCGAATGATGATCAAGGAGGCGAGGTACGTGGACGACACACTGAATGGTCCAATCAATGAGCCTCAACCCGTTGCTCTTAAGGCAACAAGAAGCAAGGAGGCGTTACCTAGCAAGGTGGCGCAAGTTGAGGCGGCAGGGCTAAATGATGAAGAGATGGCCCTCATCATCAAGCGTTTCAAGTCGGCGTTTAAGGGTCGCAAGGGACAGCCAAGCAAGACCAAGACAAAGGGGAAGCACTCATGCTTCAAATGTGGTAAGCTTGGTCATTTTATTGCTAACTGTCCCGATAATGATAGTGACCAGGAAAAAGGGAACAAGAGGGAGAAGAAGAAGAATTACAAGAAGGCCAAGGGCGAGGCACACATCGAAAAAGAGTGGGATTCGGATTGCTCCTCCTCCGACTCAGACAATGAAGGACTCGCCGCCACTGCCTTCAACAAGTCACCCCTCTTCCCCAACGAGCACCACACATGCCTCATGGCGAAGGAGAAGAAGGTATGTACTCGAGACAGTACTACTTATGATTCTTCTAGTGATGATGAGTCTAGCGATGAGGAAATAGATTACTCTAGCTTGTTCAAGGGATTAGATATAAATAAAATTGATAAAATCAATGAATTGATTGATGCCTTGAATGAAAAGGATAGACTTTTAGAAAAGCAAGAGGATTTGTTGTATAAAGAATATGATAAATTTGTAGAGGCACAAAAATCCTATGCTTTAGAAGTTAAAAGAAATGAAATGCTTTCTTATGAACTATCTACTTGTCATGAAACCATTTCTACTTTAAAAGGTGTTAACAATGATTTAAATGCTAAATTAGAAGTAGCAAATAAACCTAATTCTTGTGTAGAACATGTTATGATTTGCACTAGGTGTAAAGATTTTGATATTGATGCTTGTAGTGAACACCTAGTTTCAATTTCTAAATTAAATGATGAATTGGCTAGTCTTAATGCCCAACTTAAGACTAGCAAAAGTGATTTCGATAAGCTAAAATTTGCAAGGGATGCCTACACGATTGGTAGACACCCCTCAATTAAGGATGGACTTGGCTTCAAGAGGGAAGCCAAGGACTTAACAAGCCATAAGGCTCCCATCTCCACCAAGGAGAAAGGGAAGGCCCCTATGACTCGTAGTGCTAAAAAGAACCATGCTTTTATGTATCATGACAGGAGAAAATCTAGAAATGCTTATAGGAGTTATAATGCATATGATGCTTTTGATTCTCATGCCATGTTTGCTTCTAGCTCTTCCTATGTGCATGATAGAAATGTTGGTAGGAGAAATGTTGTTCATAATATGCCTAGGAGAAATGTTGTCAATGTTCCTAGGAAAATTAATGAACCTTCTACAATATATCATGCTTGCAATGCTTCTTTTGCCATTTATAGAAAGAATAAGAAGGTGATTGCTAGGAAGCTAGGGGCCAAATGTAAGGGAGATAAAACTTGCATTTGGGTCCCTAAGACAATTGTAACTAACCTTGTAGGACCCAACAAGAGTTGGGTACCTAAGACCCAAGCCTAAATTTGTCTTGCAGGTTTATGCATCCGGGGGTTCAAGCTGGATTATCGACAGCAGATGCACAAACCACAAGACGGGGGAAAAGAGGATGTTCTCTTCCTATGTCAAGAATAAGGATCCCCAAGATTCAATAATATTTGGTGATGGGAACCAAGGCAAGGTAAAAGGGTTAGGTAAAATTGCTATTTCATCCGAGCACTCTATTTCTAATGTGTTTTTAGTTGAGTCGCTTGGATATAATTTGTTATCTGTTAGTCAATTATGCAATATGGGATATAATTGTCTATTCACAAATGTAGATGTGTCTGTCTTTAGAAGATGTGATGGGTCACTAGCTTTTAAGGGTGTACTAGACGACAAACTTTATTTGGTTGATTTTGCAAAAGAAGAGGCCGGTCTAGATGCATGCTTAATGGCTAAGACTTGCATGGGCTGGTTGTGGCATCGCCGCTTAGCACATGTGGGGATGAAGAACCTCCACAAGCTTCTAAAGGGAGAACACGTGATAGGTCTAACCAATGTACATTTTGAAAAAGATAGACCTTGTGCAGCTTGTCAAGCAGGGAAACAGGTGGGAGGCTCTCATCACACCAAAAATGTGATGACCACATCAAGACCCTTGGAGATGCTTCATATGGACCTCTTCGGACCCGTCGCCTATCTAAGCATAGGAGGAAGTAAGTATGGTCTTGTTATAGTTGATGATTTTTCCCGCTTCACTTGGGTATTCTTTTTGCAGGATAAATCTGAAACCCAAGGGACCCTCAAGCGCTTCCTCAGGAGAGCTCAAAATGAGTTTGAGCTCAAGGTGAAGAAGATAAGAAGCGACAACGGGTCCGAATTCAAGAATCTTCAAGTGGAGGAGTTCCTTGAGGAGGAGGGGATCAAGCACGAGTTCTCCGCTCCCTACACACCTCAGCAAAATGGTGTGGTAGAGAGGAAGAACAGGACGCTCATCGATATGGCGAGGACTATGCTTGGAGAGTTCAAGACCCCCGAGCGCTTTTGGTCAGAAGCCGTGAACACGGCTTGCCACGCCATCAACCGGGTCTACCTTTACCGCCTCCTCAAGAAGACTTCATATGAGCTGCTAACTGGTAACAAACCCAATGTGTCTTATTTTCGTGTATTTGGGAGCAAGTGTTATATTCTTGTGAAGAAAGGTAGAACTTCTAAATTTGCTCCCAAAGCTGTAGAAGGGTTTTTATTAGGTTATGACTCAAATACAAAGGCGTATAGGGTCTTCAACAAATCATCGGGTTTGGTTGAAGTCTCTAGCGACGTTGTATTTGATGAGACTAATGGCTCTCCAAGAGAGCAAGTTGTTGATCTTGATGATGTAGATGAAGAAGATGTTCCAACGGCCGCAATGTGCACCATGGCAATTGGCGATGTGCGACCACAGGAACAATTGGAGCAAGATCAATCATCTTCCTCAACTACGGTGCATCCCCCAACTCAAGACGATGAACAGGTTCATCATGAGGAGGCGCGTGATCAAGGGGGAGCACAGGATGTTCAAGTTGAAGAGGAAGAAGCACCTCAGGCACCTCCAACCCAAGTTCGAGCGACGATTCAAAGGGATCATCCCGTCGACCAAATATTGGGTGATATTAGCAAGGGAGTAACTACTCGTTCAAGATTAGTTAATTTTTGTGAGCATTACTCTTTTGTCTCTTCTATTGAGCCTTTCAGGGTAGAAGAGGCCTTGTTAGATCCGGACTGGGTGTTGGCCATGCAGGAGGAACTCAACAATTTCAAGCGCAATGAAGTTTGGACACTGGTGCCTCGTCCCAAGCAAATTGTTGTGGGAACCAAATGGGTGTTTCGCAACAAACAGGACGAGCACGAGGTGGTGACGAGGAACAAGGCTCGACTTGTGGCAAAAGGTTATGCCCAAGTCGCAGGTTTGGACTTTGAGGAGACGTTCGCTCCTGTGGCTAGGCTAGAATCAATTCGTATTTTGCTAGCATATGCCGCTCACCATTCTTTCAGGTTGTACCAAATGGATGTGAAGAGCACTTTCCTCAACGGGCCGATCAAAGAGGAGGTGTACGTGGAGCAACCCCCTAGCTTCGAGGATGAATGGTACCCCGACCACGTGTGTAAGCTCTCTAAGGCGCTCTATGGACTTAAGCAAGCCCCAAGAGCATGGCATGAATGCCTTAGAGACTTTTTAATTGCTAATGCTTTCAAGGTTGGGAAAGCCGATCCAACTCTTTTCACTAAGACTTGCGATGGTGATCTTTTTGTGTGCCAAATTTATGTCGATGACATAATATTTGGTTCTACTAACCAAAAGTCTTGTGAAGAGTTTAGCAGGGTGATGACGCAGAAATTCGAGATGTCGATGATGGGCGAGTTGAACTACTTCCTTGGGTTCCAAGTGAAGCAACTCAAGGACGGCACTTTCATCTCCCAAACAAAGTACACGCAAGTCTTGCTAAAGCGGTTTGGGATGAAGGACGCCAAGCCCGCAAAGACTCCGATGGGAACCGACGGACACACCGACCTCAACAAAGGAGGTAAGTCCGTTGATCAAAAGGCATACCGGTCTATGATAGGGTATTTACTTTATTTGTGTGCTAGTAGACCGGATATTATGCTTAGCGTATGCATGTGTGCTAGATTTCAATCCGATCCTAAGGAGTGTCACTTAGTGGCTGTGAAGCGAATTCTTCGATATTTAGTCGCTACGCCTTGCTTCGGGATCTGGTATCCAAAGGGGTCTAACTTTGACTTGATTGGATACTCAAATTCCGACTATGCTGGATGTAAGGTCGATAGGAAGAGTACATCAGGGACGTGCCAATTCTTAGGAAGGTCCCTGGTGTCGTGGAACTCTAAGAAACAAACTTCCGTTGCCCTATCCACCGCTGAGGCCGAGTACGTTGCCGCAGGATAGTGTTGTGCGCAATTACTTTGGATGAGGCAAACCCTCCGGGACTTTGGCTACAATCTGAGCAAAGTCCCACTCCTATGTGACAATGAGAGTGCTATCCGAATAGCGGAAAATCCTGTTGAGCACAGCCGCACAAAGCACATTGACATCCGGCATCACTTTTTGAGAGACCACCAGCAAAAGGGAGATATCAAAGTGTTTCATGTTAGCACCGAGAACTAGCTAGCCAATATCTTCACTAAGCCTTTAGATGAAAAGACCTTTTGCAGGCTGCATAGTGAGCTAAATGTCCTGGATTCGCGGAACTTGGATTGATTTATAGCATACATGTGTTTATGCCTTTGATCATGTTCCTTCTGCATCTGTTGCTTATGTATGGTGCTCAAGTTGTACAAACACTCCCTAGACCTCACAAGTCCTTTTGCAAGTGATGCACATATTTAGGGGGAGCTGTGCTACAACTTGACCCTTTCAGACTAACCGTGTGCTTGAGTTTGCTTGTTTTAGTCTCAAAGGAGATTTGAAAGGGAAAAGGTGGACTTGGACCATGAAAGACTTCCACTGCACTCCGATGAGAGGGTAATTTATTCCAAGTTCATCTACTCTTATTGCCTTTGTATTCTTATTTGAAGATTTTGGTGAGGCAATGGGGTTAAAGGGCCAAGATTGATCCCGTTTTGGTGCTTGATGCCAAAGGGGGAGAAAATAAAGGCCAAAGCAATAGATGGATCAGCTACCACTTGAGAAATTTTTGAAAATAGTAGATTAGAGCTTTTGGTTTGTCAAAACTTTTTGAAAATAGTAGATTAGAGCTTTTGGTTTGTCAAAACTCTTTTATTGTCTCTTTTGTCAAAAGTTGGCCTCTTGTGGGGAGAAGTGTTGATTATGGGAAAAAGGGGGAGTTTTTGAGATTCTTGATCAATTTCTTTGGATTACCTCTCTTTATGTCTCTACAAGTGGATTTGACTTAGAGATAGGAATTTGAGTTTGATTTGCAAAAACAAACCAAGTGGTGGCAAAGAGTGATCCATATATGTCAAAATTGAATCAAAACAATTTTGAGTGTTCATTTGCATTGTTATTGCACTTGTTCTAGTTGCTTTATGTTGTGTTGGCATAAATCACCAAAAAGGGGGAGATTGAAAGGGAAATGTGCCCTTGGGCCATTTCTAAGTATTTTGGTGATTGAGTGCCAACACAAGTGCTTTTATGCTAATCTATGCAAAGTGGTGGACAAAGTGAAAATCTTGTCAAAAGGTATGTTTCTAGACTTAGTACATTGTTTTTATGGACTAATGTATTGTGTCTAAGTACTGGAAACAGGAAAGATTGAATTGGAAATGAGATGGCTTGGTTCAGCCAAAGTCTGCTCGGTCTGGGTGCACCGGACAGTGTCCGGTGCGCCAGGCTGGCTCTGGCGAACAGGCTGCTCTCGGGACTTCGACGGCGGTGTACGGCTAAAATTCACCGGTCGGTCCGGTGGCGCACCGGACTGTCCGGTGAGCCGTTCACAGGCGAACTCGTCGCTCTCGGGAGATGATTAACAGCGTACGGCTAAAATTCACCGGTCTGTCCGGTGGTGCACCGGACTGTCCGGTGAGTCAACGGTCAGCCGGGGCAACGGTCGGCCGAGGATTCCGCGCGTGACGCGTGGCCGAGCCAACGGTCACATTGGTGCACCGGACTGACCGGTGTGCACCGGACACGGTCCGGTGCGCCAATGGCTCTCAGACTCCAACGGTCGGCTTCGCCAAATAAGGAAGGAGATCTGCACCGGACAGTGTCCGGTGGTGCACCGGACTGTCCGGTGCGCCAGTCGACAGAAGGCAAGATCTGCCTTCCAGGATTGCTCTCAACGGCTCCTAGCTGCCTTGGGGCTATAAAAGGGACCCCTAGGCGCATGGAGGAGAATACCAAGCATTCCTTGAGCAATCTTGATCACTCACACTTCATTCTTGCGCACTTGTTCGACATTCTAGTGATTTGAGCTCCGTTCTAGTGTGCTAGTCTTTTGAGCTTAAGTCTGGGTCTTGTGTGTGTGTTCGCAGTGATCTTTGTGTCTTGTGTGAGTTGCTAATCCCTCCCTTGCTCCGTGTTTCTTTGTGAACTTCAAGTGTATGGGCGAGAGGCTCCAAGTTGTGGAGATTCCTCGCAAACGGGATTAAGAAAAGCAAGCAAAACACCGTGGTATTCAAGTGGGTCTTTGGACCGCTTGAGAGGGGTTGATTGCAACCCTCGTCCGTTGGGACGCCACAACGTGGAGTAGGCAAGCGTTGGTCTTGGCCGAACCACGGGATAACCACCGTGCCATCTCTGTGATTGATATCTTTGTGGTTATTGTGTTTTGTCAAGAGTCCTCTCTAGCCACTTGGCAATTATTGTGCTAACACTTAACCAAGTTTTGTGGCTTAAGTTTCAAGTTTCACAGGATCACCTATTCACCCCCCCTCTAGGTGCTCTCACTCAGGCCCATCCTCTGGGTTGTAGGTGATGTCGGACATCGCCTTGCCCTTGTAGGACACAGCATACGCCGAGAAGATGGAGCAAGGCTGACCACCATGTGACACCGACTGCAAGAAAACCAACGAGATAGTTAGAAATCATGCCTAATCGGATGTTATATATCTAAATATAAAAGAGCGTTGTAAGACCCTAAATTTGGGGGTATAAAATTTCTTCTCTAATACCTATCAAATTCAGGTGTTACTCCTTTTCTCACCTCTATATATTTTCTTTTCCATTCTCTTTAATAGAATTTTGGGTTAATTATGTGAGAGATATATTATTTTCTTTAGAATACTAAAACTTAGGGGAGATATGAATGTTTGCATCATGTTGAGCTTGAACTTTGTTTTTGGTTGATGCACATGTTTGAAATATTTGAATTTGAATTTTGATTGTGGTTTGATTTGATTTGAATTCCATAGAGAAAATAAAAAGAAAAGTAATTAGAAATTCAAAAGAAAAAGGAAAAAAACATTATTAGCCTAGCCTCTGCGTCCGACCCAGCTTGCGCGCCCGCGCCCCTTCTCGCTACGCAGTGGGACCCACCTGTCGGCGTCGTTCCCTTCGCCCCCGCGCGCTCACGCCCTCGCTCCCTCTCTCCCACTGCCCGGTGGGACTGTCCTATCTGCACCCTTTCTCCTCACACGCGCACCCCGTTCTCTCTCTGCGTCACGGGCCCCGCCCGTCAACGCAAACCGCCTATTCGTGCACCCTCTCTCGCTGGCCCGTGGACCCTACCCGTCAGACCCGTCGCCCCAAAACTGCCCACGTGCATGACCCGCATACACCGTGGACTCCGCACCCACGACGCACGCTGAGGCCGCGCCCGCCCCCACCCCAGCCATTTCTAGCTGTCTGCACCCCACTCGCTCTCCCTCCTCCCGCACTTGCGCACTCACAGAACCCCAGCACCTGCCTCGCACCGCGCGCGCACCAGAGGAGCTCCGCCGCCGTCCGCCGTGGTCTCAGACTTGTTCCGCGGCCGCTGTCAAGTCCCTACCATGTCCATTGCCTCAGTGAGCTCGGCCTCAACGCCAGCAACTCAGGACACCCCTCGGTTCGCCCCTTCCCCCCTCTATCTCTCTCTGCTCGCGCTCACCAGACCTCCACCAGGCAACCAAAGCCCCGTCGCCATCGACCCGAGGCCTCACTACGTCCCTGCTGCCGTTTGATGGTTCCAGAGCCCTCTCTCGAGGTAACAAACCTCCCTATGCCCCTGATTTCCCCTTTCCTGCCCCTGTATATGCGCAATCGCTCACCGGAGTTGAGCTGGGCCGCCGCCGAGCCACCTCGCCACGGACTTGTAACACCCAGGTGTTACCTAGGGTTTCTTCTCAGTACCCAACTGGTGGCCATTATCACATGTAAACATAATTGAGAAAAAGACCCCAAAACTTGAGAAGCAAAAAATTGAGTAAGTCTTTTTATCTTGAGGATCATACCTTAACCATATCATGCACCACAAAGTGAGAAAAATGCACAAAAATAACCCTAAGTAAGCCATTTAAGTACAAAGGGGAAAATTTGTAAAAAGATTGTGAAAAACATAAAATCATGATAAGAACCAAATAACAAAGTAATAGTACACTAAATAAGCTACAAAAGGTAGTAAGGAAGATTTATCAAAGGGGTTTTGCAAAATTCCCAAAATAACCCCTCAAGTGAAAACTCAATGGGAAATTCAGAAAATTCAGAATCTGAATTTTGACCTCTTTATAAAGTTCAGCCGTATTCTCTGTTTTCCAAAACTCAAATCCACAAAACCCAAATATGAAAGTGGCGTCAAATCACCTTGAACATACTCTGGCGAAGTTTGAAATCAAACAAAAACCGTTTGACATGATTTGACTCGACCTTGGTCTCGGATTTCAGCCGAGCGACAAACCCAACTTCGCCCGCTCGTATCTCGCAAATGACAAAGAATAAATCATGTGCAGGGATTTGGGAGAGTTACGAGAGGATCATGAGCCAATTAGCATTTGAAAACGACCAGACCGAGCGATGCCACGCGTTCGATCGCTTGCTTGACCGGCCGAGTGCGGACTAGCCGCGGCAGCGCGCGCCCCACGCGTGGTCGCCCCTGCCCCACGCGCCTGTGTCTCGCCCTCGCCTATAAGTGCCCCCAGAGGCCTTATCCGTATGCACTTGTGCACCCAAAGCCCCGCCCGAGCTAGAGATCACCGGAGTTCACCGTAGAAAGCAAGCGCCATCGCCCGCCATCACTGTCCGAGCACGACCACCATGGACAACCTTTCTCGTCGACCCCAGCCTCGCCCTAGTCCCTAGACGGCTTCCTCGAGAGGCTGTGAAGCTTTCCCAAGCTTGAGCCGAGACATTGCCTCACCGGAGAAGTGGGATCACCCTCACCGGACTTTGGCCACCCGCCACCGCACGTAGACCGGGCTACCAGGTGAACCATTTTTCAATTCCTTGCGCCTACGACTTCCCTGACCTCCCGTGAAGTTCCTCAACTGACTAGATTGAGCTATCCCATCGTGGTTAGGCCGGAATCCTCGCCGCCGACGAGCTTCCCCGCCTATGCGCGAAGTCCGACCAACTTCGGCCATCCCCACCAACGACCCGCACATCAATGTGACCGCCGTGACCTCCCCTACGTTGTTGACCACTTCGTCGGAGCTATCTCACCGCGGGTAAGCCCCGTCGCCCTTTTCTCCACCGCGGGTACTGTTCCAATAGGGGAAGGACCACAAGTTAGATTTAGGGTTACCCAGGGGGTTTTCTGCTTTGTCAGAGACTCGGTGGAATAGTAACCCAAGGACCTATTTGTAAGGGACACAGGAAAAGTATACCAAACACCCTAGCGCAAAGTAGATTTTCCTTTTCCATTTGAAATTCAATTCTTTAAATTTGCAGCAAGTTAGTTAAATGCATAACTTAAGGAATACTCATCCAAATTTTGTCAAACAAATTTTGTTATGCTCTGTGATTTATGCACTATCAATCAAAAATAGTAAACCTCATGTCTTCTATACTAATTTTTAAAGTTTGAAATTAAATTAGGAAATTACCCAAACCAAATTAATACAGAGAAAAATATAAATACTTCTATACTAGACTTAAGAAAAATTGTGGAGATACTCACCTAGTATACACATTGTTTAAAAATATTGAACACCCCAGTATACAAGAATAAACGAGAAATGTCCATTAAAGACTGTTTCTGCCGAAACTTTAGAAAAATGAAAAAGGTGATAGAAAATACAAACCAGAGAATGACCATATTTTTCCTAGTTTCCTAAGTTATGTGGAACCTAGGAAAAATATATGGAACCATAGTCTAGTACTAATCTAAGGTTATAATTTTATTAGGCATTAAGAAATCAAGAAGAGCCATTATTAAAAATATAAGGGCAAATACAATGATGGCAAGAAAATTCAGTAGACCTCTAACTTCTAGTATACCACTGCAAAAATGATAAACACCCCAAACTATCACAATAAGCAAAATAAACAAATAGAACTTGGATTTAGCCAATACTTCAAGTAATTCCAAATAAAGGCTAAAAATGTGAAACAGTGAGCAAACCAATTTTTACCCAATTACTTATGATGTAAACTACCAGAGAAAAATATGAAACTAAGATAAAAATATGATATAATACACCTCACTCCCTACCCCATGAAAAAGGCCATATATTCCAAGAAATTCTACCACCCCTTCCCTTTGAGCAAAGTTAGCCAACTTCTAGAATGATTGCTCTTGCGCAAAGAAGAAGATAGAAAAATTAGGAAACCTGTTGTTTGACAATTTTCAAATATAGTAGTAGTAGAAAGCACCACTAAGCCCTGAAACTTTAGAAAATCACAATGAAAAGACCAGTGGGTTCCATTGGCTAAAATTTGGTACAAAGTCATATTATTACCCTAAATGCCAGCAAAAATAAACCTTAGGTCCCGTTTGTTTCCTTTCATTTTGAGGAATTGGAATCTTACTAATGAAATAAGCTATTTTTTTAGAATGTGACATTCCACCACTTTCCAGAGTTATCATATAAGCCTATCTCAAATTCATGGGGTGAGAGATGAAAATTGATTCTATAGATTTACACGCTATTTTTCCGATGCACAACTTATATCACACTCTTTTACTTGCTTTGCTATAACATAAATGTAGTATATAACTATTTCTTTCAAATGATTTAGGATAATATACAAATATATTACATATATAAATATATGAATTTATTAGTTTTCTCTAAATTATAATTATTAAAATGGAATTCAATTCCAACGAAACAAACGGGGCCTTAGGGAAAAATCCACTGTTAGAAAAGAGTTGTAGTTCAAAGTACCCCCTCTGCCCTAAATTTTAATAATTTCAAGCAAAGAAAACCATTATCATTTTAAGCCTCAATTTTTGAGATTGAGTTATACAAACCAGTGAGAGGCCACTGAAATTTTTACAGAATTTTTCTAAATTTCTAAATCAATGTTGTAGTTCAAACCTACTCTAAGAAGCATAAATAAAAAGGGAAAGAAGGGATAAATGAAGTACTAAATTAAGTCATAAATGCTTCAGCCAAGAACCCTATTTGATCATCACTAAGACATAGAGGGATTGTTGAGTACAACCTTAATCCAGCTTCCTAGATTGACCACACCTACTTCCAATTGCCAAGTATACCCCAAGAACCATGTATAAGGGAGCTAAGACCTGCCCTACTAACTTGAGCACTTCACCTCGCATTTCAATTAGTAATTTACATACCATGGCATACATATCTCTTATTCATTGCATTCATTTAGATTGCAACCTCGTTGACGGAGAGTATGTGCTCATCCCCGAGCAAGGAGTTACCCAAGATCGAGTTAGCCTAGGAGCTAGCTCCAGAGCCTGCCACTAAGGATCTTCCCGCAACCCCAGCTTTTGAAGGCAAGCCCCGGTTTTATGCATAACCATTATATATGCTACTTTACTACATTTAATGTTTGTAGGTTTGTAATGTGCACTTAAGTGTAGGAGTTGCTTGAAACCCTTAGTTGCATGAACTTAGGATTCCTTTGTGAGATGGATACTAGTGTGCTAGGTCGAGTAACTACTTTGCTAATCAGGATCTCGGTAGAAGTTGAGTGATTTTTCTAGCACTCGCGCGAGATCAGGCATTGATTGTATTCATCTTGATAACGGGATCTATGATGGTCTATGGACTTGGATCCAGGGTGGATGCCTTGTCTATGAGACGGAAATGGAATTAAGGATTAATATGTGGATACCTGAGTCAAGCGTTTGAACATACTAAACACATGTCGGGAAATATGGTAACTGATAAACCTAGTACCTGAGTGAACCTGCCCGCAGACTTTACTCCTCACTGGACCTGAGACAGGATCTCCCATGCTAGCTATGGTGGATACAAGTGCGGCAGCCAGGGACAATTGGAGCATTGTACGCTAAGGCCGTGAGCCCTGTTCTATTGCTAGGGAATCGATGGGGACGGTTGACGTGTGTGGGGAAGGAGTGCCCCTACATGTCGTGTGTTTAGGTTTACCTTGCAAGGTTAAACCTCGATTCGAATCGTCTGCTTCTCGCAGCTAATGAGACTGCTTGACCCTTGTACTGCATTGAGTAAAAAGTGAAATGAGGTTTTACTTGAGATAACATGTTGATTGTACTAAATGATTGTTACCATGTATGCTTAAAAAGGAGCAAACCTAGCTAAATTAATTATGCTAGGACCGGAAAAGGTAAAACTGTTTTTAGACTCAGCTAGTGCTTTTGGCAAACCAAACCCCTCAGCCAAACAGTTGCATGGTCTAGAGGTAGAGGAGTAGACTCCTCACACCAGGTAAGTCTAGCTGAGTATTAGTATACTCAGCCTTGCTTGTGGCATATTTTTTTTAGGTACGCTACAGGATATGGTTGACGGTGTGGCTTGGCCTTCCACCCTGCTACCGGGTTGGACGATTGAGTGGGATGCTGCCTCGATAGGAGAGGACCAGGAGGAGTAGTGGGCTAGGCCTTGCCCTAATTGTCCATACCGTCGTCATCGATTATCCGCTGCATTTTAATTATGAACTTGTTCTCTTTTATTGAAACTCTGATTCATGTAATAATCCAGTACCTTAACTTGTGGTTTCATGATTATTGTATTTCCTTTGTGCCTCACCTTCGAGTGAGCTAGTGGTATTCAATCCTTGGTAAGTGGCTTTATCAGACTAGATCTGAGAGACTGACGGTTTATTCCGATTTAAGTGTGTTGCTGCCTCTAAGGCGTGACTTGGGCACTTAAGCTGGAATAATTCGGGCGATTCTACCACAGGACTGCCACGCTTCAGTGCTCCTGTGTCGGTGTCATGCCCACGGTTATGTCTGACATGTCATCCTAAATCCACCTGAGCCCTTCCTAGCGTCCTAGGGCCCCAGCGTGCCCGCGCCCTTGCCTCCGGTGGAGCTCTGCCACGGAGTCAAGCGGCGTCGCAGCTGGCAGCCAGGGAGACTCTGTCCAGGCTTGCAGTGGGATCTCAAGCGTCCATCTAAGATCAGGCGGCCCAAATTTAGTTAGAGAAGATCTAATCCTAATCGTTCGCTCGGGATCCGGCCACTTAGGTCCGTTCCCTCACTCGCGCCCTACAGCTGGGCCTAGCCAGTCTGCCTGCCTCGCCCTAGAGCCGCTGATTTCCCTGGCCTGCTTGTCAGCCCGCGACCACGCGCGCGCTCGCGCTTGGATCTAATCTCAGCTGTTGATCCGAGATCCAACGGCCAAGGACACCACGTACCCCTTCGCTTGGCCGTTTTGTAAAAGTGACCCCGGTTTCCTGGAAATATGACCAACAGTCCTGTTTCTTGCGCTCAGGCCCCTGATTTCTTGTAGAGAAGCCCTTGGACTTTATTTTAATCACAGAAATATGTCTAATTAAGTGTTTTTAATTCTAAAATATGTGAATTTCTTATATTTTGCATATGAACTCCAATTTGGGTGGTTCAAATTGCAAAATATTCATAATATTATTGTCTATATGTTTAAATTATGATCTCTCACTGTTTGCATGTCTTAATTTTATGACTAGACAATAGGTTATGTTAAAGTGATGGATTATTTATTAAAAGGGAAAATAAAAAGGAAACACTAATTAATAGTTAAGTGGTTAACTTTGTGAAATTAACCCCATGTGATATATGATCACACCCCTAGATTAACTTTGGTAATTCATTAAAATAGCTATAGTTAAGTAATGTAATCCACTGAGATAGGCAGTACTTAGAGAACCACAAACCTCTAGGTGTATTAGTCTACCCTAAAACCTAGATTTCACTTTTGGTGTGTATACTTTTCTATTGAACTAGTGTTCACCCTATTGCATATGTTTGGTGTACTGTTTATTTGTCATTTTCCAAATGTGTTGAATGAATGATTGCTTTGCGTAGACAATGAGCAGTTTGAGGTTTCCGAGTGTGTTGTAGGAGACTTCCTTGAGCAGCAATCTAGTGAAGGCAAATGTCCTTTGACCCATTATGTCCTATTTACTTAATAATTCATACCATGATCAACCTAAGAATTGACTAGCTTTGTATTTACCATGTCCATGATTACCTTTTGGGTTATTATGGTTAGCTTCATGATTGCTTTACCTTAATCAATGAACACGATGAGAATATTTATGATACGATAATGCTATCTTGATTATGATGATGAACCTGTGGTACTTTAGGGGACTCAGGCTGTTTCCTGAGTACCTCTCCGTAAGGACCTGTTCGCTGGATGACCACCCAGGAAAACAGTATAGCCATGAGGGTAGAATGGGACGCCCTTAGCTGATTAATTAGATGAGCTTGGGGGTATAGATGGCTTTGTCGTCGTGCCGTCAATGGGGCCAGGGCATAGTGCTTGCTCTGCTAAGGGTGGGTGCTGAGGTTCATTCAATTTGGTTTTGTTAGTCACCCAGCTTAGGGAGGAGTACTGTGTTTGTACGACTAGCGAAACCTAACGAGCAACTACACACTAGGGTAATCTTTGTAAAGGCTACGTAGTGAAGCCTTGCCGACTCACCCTAGTAGTGTTCGAGGGTTTGATCGACCTGAGGCAAAAAGGGATCATGACTCGTGGGTAAAGTGTGCAACCTCTGTAGATTATTAGAAACTGGTATATCAGTCGTGCTCGCGGTTATGAGCAGCCTTGGGAGCTCATTTGATTAGAATAACTTGGGATACTTTTATGATGATGGTTAATGGTGATGATTATAACTATGGTTCTTGGTATTTCCTCTTGGAGGTAGTACTTTTGGGTTATTAGTCATTTATCTCCTGGTTGGTAGTTCTTTCTACGGAAATGAGAAACATATACACTCACTGTGTTACAAGCAAGACTGACGGAACAAAAGACAACACCTCAATTGTCCATGTACACGTAGAGAAGACCAAGAGCGCACACTACAACATCTGGTTGTCTTTCTATCTAATAAAACGATAGAGACTTCGGGTGACGACCTTAATGAATCAAGTATTCAGGTCCGGTAGAGCAATCTCGAATTATCATATAGAAAGAAACTCTCGACGGGTACGGGTATAAGTAAATCGTTTTTGCAATATTTTAGTCATCGCAAAATTAAGGTGAAGTATGATCTGTATCTGTAAAAGTAGATCTTTGAATAACAGATTGGTCTGAACTTAAAATCATTTTAACAAAGCATGACAGTTTTTCATGACTGCCTTGCTTTCTTGGAGCTGAAATCAGCATAATTTTTTTGCATATGTATTAAGACGCTTGGTCTGATTTCGAAATTGTCCAGAGTTTTTATGTTGTTTTCATTGCAAAATGATGGATCTCCTTCCGTAACTTTCCAATTACGAGTACGAGAATTGAAAGACATGAAAATTCTCAATTCTCAAAAAATATCTGTATTATGATCCTGGAAATACATTGACAAAATTTGGCTCCGTCGTTTCTAGACAATCTTATTTTAGGGAAAATCATTCCCTAATGATGGAATTTATAAATAGACATTTGGGGGTTACTCCCATGAGTAATGAGGTAATAAGTTCACACGGAACTATGTGGAAAGCCCTAAACCATGCGGCGGAATCAGAAAGCCCTGGGCTGTGGACTCAGTATGGAATGGAGATAATGTGGTATGCTTTCCACTGTTGGCAGTTCTAGATAAGAAAAGGTTGAGTTCGGCTGGCTCGGCTCGCTAGGAGGATGAAGCTTCTACTTTTTGAGTGAAGTAAGTTGGAATCTTTCATCGTTCTTTTCCTTCTAATGTCGGACTGATGAAAGTCGTTTTTATGAAGAAGCGTTGAAATAAGAAAAAAATGGTGGGTCATCAAATAGAAAAAAGAAAAAAAGATTGAGGGCTTTTGCGGGCAGGTACGAAGACCCCACCGTGGTATGCGCCAATAAGACCACCAAAGGCCTTTGTGGCACTAGTGGTACACAGAAGTCATGGGTGATCATTGGTCCGATGCTTCGGGCGAAACCAATTCCCAGGGTGTGACGGGCGGTGTGTACAGGGCCCGGGTACATATTCACCGTGGCATGCTGATCCGCGATTACTAGCGATTTCTGGGCAACCTTTTATTTCCACTTTCCTCTTTATCTGAGAAGTTGTGTTGGCTATGTTGAAAGTCAGTGGAGATGCTCATTTGTTCAGTGTTGTGAAGACATCTATATATCTTTCCTTATGCTGAAAGAATGCAAGGTCAGATCTGATGTGTGTATGCTTTCTACAGATGTCTGACAATAGGAGCCGAGGTGGAAGGCATTCCTAGCCAGAGCAGCAAGCACCACAGGATGAGGCACCCCAACAACAGTTGCTAACAACACCCCTAATGACAATAGAGCAAGTGTTTCTGATGCAGACTCAGGTGGTTCAAGCGATTGGTCAGACCCTAGCAGCCATGCAAGAGGTGCAGCAGCAGCAGCCTCAACCTCAACCTCAACCTCAACCGCAAGTGCAGATGCTGTAGATACTAGGAGACAAGCGTGTGGAGTTTATGAGAGGTCATCCCCCTGTATTTTCCCACTCTGCAGACCCCATGGACGCCGAAGACTGGTTGCGCATGGTGGAGCGGGAGCTGCATACTCAGAGCACCTAGAGAGGGGGTGAATAGGTGATCCTGTAAAAATCAAATACTTGTAGCCGCAAAACTTGGTTAAGTGTTAGCTCAATAGAATCAAGTTGCTAAGGATCAAGCTCTTGTGAAACACAATGGTCACGAAGAAAACAAGCACAAGAGACACGGGGATTTATCCAGTGGTTCGGCCAAGTATAACACTTGCCTACTCCACGTTGTGGCGTCCCAATGGACGAGGGTCGCACTCAACCCCTTTCAAGTGATCCAATGATCAACTTGAATACCACGGTGTTTTCCTTTCTTTTACTATCTCTCGTTCGCGAGGAATCTCCACAACTTGGAGCCTCTCGCCCTTACAATTGATGATCACAAAGAAGCACAGAAGTAAGGGAGGGAGAGCAACACACACAAGACTCGAAGCACGAGCACAATCACGCACACAACCCACAACTTGAGCTCACAACACAATGCGAGTTCTCTACTCAAATAGAGGTCAAGTCACTATCACAAAGAATCAAATGCGCGAGAATGGAGTCTTGGTGCTTAGAGATGATCAAAGAATGCTTGGGTAACTCCTCCATGCGCTTAGGGGTCCCTTTTATAGCCCCAAGTCAGCTAGGAGCCGTTGGAGGCAATCTGGGAAGGCAATTCTTGCCATCTGTCAGGTGGCGCACCGGACGGTCTGGTGCACCACCGGACAGGCACTATTCATGGTCCGGTGCAGATCGCCTTCCTAAAATGGCACAGCCGACCGTTGCAAAATTGTAGCCGTTGGCGCACCGGACACTGTTCGGTGCACACCGGACAGTCTGGTGCCTCCTACCGACCGTTGGAGCAGGCCACGCGTCACCCGCGGATTTGGCGGCCGACCGTTGCGCTGGCGGCCGTTGGCTCACCGGATAGTCCGGTGCACCACCGGACAGTCCGGTGAATTATAGTCGTACGCCGCCGATGAATTCCCGAGAGTGGCCAGTTCGCCAGAAGCCAGCATGGCGCACCAGACACTGTCCGGTGCACCACTGGACAGTCCGGTGTGCCAGACTGCGCTGAGTCTTGGCTGCTCTAGCCAAGTCTTTTCCTTTTTCTCTTTTCTCTGATTCTAGCACTTAGCCAAATATATTAGTACACAAAAACCAATGTACTAAGTCTAGAATCATACCTTCTTGTTGATTTGCACTTCATCCATCATTTGGTACATAATTACTCACTCAATATGTGTTGGGCACTTAATCACCAAAAAACTATACTAGAAATGGCCTAAGGGCACATTTCCCTTTCAATCTCCCCCTTTTTTGTGATTTATGCCAACACATCAAAAAGCAACAAATAGAAGTGCAACATTAATGCAATTGAGAACAAAAATTGTCTTTTACAAGATTTGACATATTTGGATCGTTCTTTGCCACCACTTGGTTTGTTTTTGCAAATCAAATACATTTTCCTATCTCTAAGTCAAACTCACTTGTTTGGGCATAAAGAGAGATAATCCAAGAGAGAAAATGATCAAGATCCAAAAACTCCCCCTTTTCCCATAATCATAAATTCTCCCCATAAGCGACCAAGTTTTGACAATAAGAGTTTTGACAAATCAAAAGTTCTAACTCTACTATTTTCAAAGTTCTCAAGTGGTAGCTGATCCATTTGCTTTGGCCTTAATTTCTCCCTGTTGGTGACTTGTTCTCAAATGCTATGAATCAAGAACAAGGCAACATAAAATGTTAAATATTAATGCCCTTCATCCTTCGAAACATTATTTCCCTTAGGATATAATGATCTTTAGACGAAGGTCATGAAGGACATACCTTCGAATATCGAAGGTAAGATGGTAATAGAAGAAGCATGTAAAATACAAAAGATAACATGAACAATCATATAACATTATAAATTCATCTCCATTATGTTATCATGAGAAAATAAAAACAATATTAAATTACATTTGATACCTTCGACTTGATAGACAGAAAGGTACGAGCGTGATGCAAAAGCAAATGCCAAGTCAGCGTGAACAGTACGGGGGTACTGTTCATCTATTTATAGGCATGGGATGCAGCCCACGTGAAATTACATTCATGCCCTTTACATTTGCTAATGACTATAAGGTAACTCATCGGGGTCTAAATAGCCTTTTCCCCTTTAAGTCGGTTCCCTTTCCTGCTGTCATGCCAAAGCTCCCTTGCGCGTAGCTTCGGCGCTGCATCATTCTTCGTATTGTTCTTGCTTCTCCCACTGTGGTTCTGATTCGAATCCGAAGGTACCTGTTCATGTATTACAACTCCGGAAACATTGTTAAATCATGTTTTTGAGGACCTTCGGAATACGAAGGCCCCCAACACTCCCCCTTTAGCATTAAGCACCAAAACAGGATCATTATTGGCCCTTAAATCCCATTGCCTCACCAAAATCGTCAATTAAGAGTAAAAAGGCAATAAGAGCATGGAGATGAACTTGGAGTAAATTACCCTTTCATCGGAGTGCAGTGGAAGTCTTGCTTGGTCCAAGTTCACCTTTCCCTTTCAATCCACCTTTGAGACTAAATTAAGTAAACTCAAGCACACGTTTAGTCTCAAAGGGTCAAGTTGTAGCATTTGTCCCGCTCAATATGTGCATCATTCACACATGGACTTGTGAGGTCCGGGGATCCCTTGCACAACTTGAGCACCATAAATAAGCAATAAAATGCATAAAGGAACATGATCAAAGACATAAAACACATGTATGCTATAGATCAATCCAAGTTACGCGAATCTAAGACATTTAGCTCACTTCGCAGCCTGCAAAAGGTCTTCTCATCTAAAGGTTTGGTAAAGATATCGGCTAGCTGGTTCTCGGTGCTAACATAAAACACTTCGATATCTCCCTTTTGCTGGTGGTCTCTCAAAAAGTGATGCCAGATGTCTATATGCTTTGTGCAACTGTGTTCAACAGGATTGTCCGCCATGCGGATTGCACTCTCATTGTCACATAGGAGTGGGACTTTGCTCAGATTGTAGCCAAAGTCCCGGAGGGTTTGCCTCATCCAAAGTAGTTGCACGCAACACTGTCTTGCGGCAACATACTCGGCCTCAGTGGTGGATAGGGCAACAGAAGTTTGTTTCTTTGAACTCCAAGACACTAGGGACCTTCCTAGGAATTGGCACGTCCCTGATGTACTCTTCCTATCAACCTTGCACCCAGCATAATCGGAGTCTTAATATCCAATTAAGTCAAAGGTAGACCCCTTTGGATACCAGATCCTGAAGCAAGGCGTAGCATCTAAATATCTAAGAATTCGCTTAACGGCCACAAGGTGACACTCCATTGGGTCGGATTGAAATCTAGCACACATGCGAACGCTAAGCATAATATCTGGTCTACTAGCACATAAGTAAAGTAAGGAACCTATCATAGACCGGTATGCCTTTTGATCAACGGACTTACCTCATTTGTTGAGGTCGACATGTCCGTCGGTTCCCATTGGAGTCTTTGCGGGCTTGGCATCCTTCATCCCAAACCGCTTGAGCAAGTCTTGCGTGTACTTCGTTTGAGAGATGAAGGTGCCATCCTTTAGTTGCTTCACTTGGAACCCAAGGAAGTAGTTCAACTCGCCCATCATCGACATCTCGAATTTCTGTGTCATCACCCTGCTAAACTCTTCACAAGACTATTGGTTAGTAGAACCAAATATTAAGTCATCGACATAAATTTGGCACACAAATAGGTCACCACCACAAGTCTTAGTGAAAAGAGTTGGATCGGCTTTCCCAACCTTGAAAGTATTAGCAATTAGAAAATCTCTAAGGCATTCATACCATGCTCTTGGAGCTTGCTTAAGTCCATAGAGCGCCTTAGAGAGCTTACACACGTGGTTGGGGTACCGTTCATCCTCAAAGCCAGGGGGTTGCTCCATGTACACCTCCTCCTTGATTGGCCCGTTGAGGAAAGCGCTCTTCACGTCCATTTGGAACAACCTGAAAGAATGGTGAGCGGCATAGGCTAACAAAATGCGAATCGACTCTAGCCTAGCCACAGGAGCAAAAGTCTCCTCAAAGACCAAACCTGCGACTTGGGCATAACCTTTTGCCACAAGTCGAGCCTTGTTTCTTGTCACCACCCCGTGCTCATCCTGTTTGTTGCGGAACACCCACTTGGTTCCCACAATGTTTTGCTTGGGACGTGGCACCAGGGTCCAAACTTCATTTCGCTTGAAGTTGTTGAGCTCTTCCTGCATGGCCAACACCCAATCCGGATCTAGCAAGGCCTCTTCTACCCTGAAAGGCTCAATTGAAGAGACAAAAGAGTAATGCTCACAAAAATTAGCTAGACGTGAGCGAGTAGTTACTCCCTTGCTTATATCACCCAAGATCTGGTCGATGGGATGATTCCTTTGAATCGTCGCTCGAACTTGAGTTGGAGGGGCCCATGGTGCTTCTTCCTCCACAACTTGGTCTTCTTGTGCTCCCCCTTGATCACACGCCTCCTCTTGAGGAACCTGTTCATCATCTTGAGTTGGGGGTTGCACCATTATTGAGGAAAAAGGTTGATCTTGCACTTGGTGCTCTTGTGGTCGCACATCTCCAATCGCCATGGTGCGAATTGCGTCCGTTGGAACATCATCTTCATCTATATCATCAAGATCAACTTGCTCTCTTGGAGAGCCATTAGTTTCATCAAATACAACGTCGCTAGAGACTTCAACCAAACTCGATGATTTGTTGAAGACTCTATACGCCTTTGTATTTGAGTCATAACCTAGCAAAAACCCTTCTACAGCTTTGGGAGCAAATTTTGAATTCCTACCTTTCTTCACAAGAATGTAACATTTACTCCCAAATACACAAAAATAAGACACGTTGAGTTTGTTACCGGTTAGAAGTTCATACGACGTCTTCTTGAGGAGGCGATGAAGGTAGAACCGATTTATGGCGTGGCAAGCTATGTTCACAGCTTCCGACCAAAACTGCTTGGGCGTCTTGAATTCTCCAAGCATCGTCCTCGCCATGTCTATAAACGTCCTGTTCTTCCTCTCTACCACACCGTTTTGCTGTGGTGTGTAGGTAGCGGAGAACTCGTGCTTGATTCCTTCCTCCTCAAGGAACTCCTCCACTTGAAGGTTCTTGAACTCGGACCCATTGTTGCTTCTAATCTTTTTCACTTTGAGTTCAAATTCGTTTTGAGCTCGCCTTAGAAAGCGCTTGAGGGTCCCTTGGGTTTCTGATTAATCCTGCAAAAAGAATACCCAAGTGAAGCGGGAAAAATCATCAACAACAACAAGACCATACATACTTCCCCCGATGCTGAGGTAGGCGACGGGTCCAAAGAGGTCCATGTGAAGTAGCTCCAAAGGTCTTGATGTGGTCATCAAATTCTTGCTGTGATGAGCGCTTCCCACCTGTTTGACTGCTTGACAAGCTGCACAAGGTCTATCTTTTTCGAAAAACACATTTGTTAGACCTAACACATGTTCTCCCTTTAGAAGTTTATGGATATTCTTCATCCCAACATGTGCTAGACGGCGATGCCACAACCAGCCCATGCTAGTCTTAGCTATTAAGCATGTATCTAGATCGGCCTCCTCTTTCGAAAAATCAACTAAGTAGAGTTTGCCATCTAGTACACCCTTAAATGCTAATGAACCATCACTCCTTCTAAAGATAGACACATCAACATTTGTAAATAAACAATTGTAGCCCATGTGGCACAATTGACTAACAAACAACAGATTATAGCCTAGCGACTCTACTAGAAATACATTAGAGATAGAGTGCTCATTTGTGATGGCTATCTTGCCTAAGCCTTTGACCTTGCCTTGATTCCCATCTCCAAATATGATTGTATCTTGGGAATCCTTGTTCTTGACATAGGAGGTGAACATCTTCTTCTCCCCTGTCATGTGGTTTGTGCATCCGCTGTCGATAATCCAGCTTGAGTCCCTGGATGCATAAACCTGCAAGGCAAATTAGGCTTGGGTTTTAGGTACCCAACTCTTGTTGGGTCCTACATGGTTAGTTATAATAGTCTTTGGGACCCAAATGCAAGTCTTGTCTCCTTTGCACTTGGCCCCCAACTTCCTAGCAATCACTTTCTTATTCTTACAACAAATTGCAAAAGAAGTATTGCAAGCATGGTAAATTGTAGAAGGTTCATTACATACTTTCCTAGGCACATGAGCAACATTTTTCCTAGGCATATTTCTACCATGCATAAAAGAAGAACTTGAAGCAATCATAGCATGTGAATCATAAACATAACTCCTATGAGCATTTCTAGAAAATTTTCTATCACTATAGATGAAAGCATGATTCCTTTCAGCACTATTAGCCATAAAGGCCTTCCCTTTCTCCATGGCGGAAATGGGAGCCCTTTGACTTGTTAAGTTCTTGGCTTCCTTTCGAAAGCCAAGCCCATCCTTGATAGAGGGGTGTCTACCAACAGTGTAGGCATCCCTTGCAAATTTTAGTTTATCAAAATCCACCTTGCAAGTCTTAAGTTGAGCATTAAGACTTGCAACTTCATCATTTAATTTAGTAATGGATGCCACATGTTCATTACAAGCATTAACATCAAAATCCTTGCACCTATTACAAATTACGACATGTTCCACACATGAACTAGACTTATTAGCTACTTCTAACTTAGCATTTAACTCATCATTAACACTCTTCAAATTAGAAATAGATTCATGGCAAGCAGAAATTTCAGAAGATAAAATCTCATTCCTTTTAGTTTCTAAAGCAAGAGATTTTTGTACACTAATAAACTTATCATGTTCTTCATACAATATATCCTCTTGCTTTTCTAAGAGTCTATTCTTTTCATTTAAAGCATCAATCAATTCATTGATTTTTCTACCTTGGCTCTATCTAAACCTTTAAATAAGCTAGAATAGTCTACTTCATCATCACTAGATTCTTCATCGCTAGAAGTAGTGTATTTAGGAGTTTCTCGAACACTTACCTTTTTCTCCTTTGCCATTAAGCAAGTATGGCGCTCGTTGGGGAAGAGAGACGACTTGTTGAAGGCCGAGGCAGCGAGTCCTTCGTGTCGGAGTCGGACGAAGAGCAATCCGAATCCCACTCTTTGCCAAGGTGCGCCTCGCCCTTCGCCTTCTTGTAGGACTTCTTTTACTCCCTCTTCCCGCTCTTTTCTTGTCCCTGATCACTATCATTGTCTGGACAGTTAGCAATAAGGTGACCAGTCTTACCACACTTGAAGTAGGAGCGCTTTCCCTTTGTCTTGCTCTTGTTGGGATGCTCCTTGCGTCCTTTTAGCGCCGTCTTGAAGCGCTTGACAATGAGGGCCATTTCATCCTCATTTAGCCCGGCCGCCTCAACTTGCGCCACCTTGCTAGGTAGCGCCTCCCTACTGCTTCTTGCTTTGAGAGCAACGGTTTGAGGCTCGTAGATGGGCATTGGGCCATTCAATGCCTCATCAACGTATCATGCTTCCTTGATCATCATACGCCCGAATACAAACTTTCCGAGTATTTCCTCGGGCGTCATCTTTGTGTACCTACGATTCTCACAGATTGAGTTCACAAGATGAGGATCAAGAATAGTGAAGGACCTGAGCATAAGTCGGACGACGTCATGGTCTGTCCATCTCGTGCTTCCATAGCTCCTGATCTTGTTGACCAGGGTTTTGAGCCTGTTGTACGTTTGCATTGGCTCCTCTCCTCTAATCATTGTGAACCTTCCCAGTTCGCCTTCCACCAACTCCATCTTGGTGATCATGGTGGCGTCGTTCCCCTCATGAGAAATCTTGAGGGTGTCCCAAATTTGCTTGGCGTTATCCAAGCCGCTCACCTTTTTGTACTCGTCCCTGCACAAGGATGCTAGCAAAATAGTGGTAGCTTGTGCATTTTTATGGATTTGCTCATTAATGAAAACGGGGTTGTCAGTACTATCAAAAAGCATTCCATTTTCAATAATCTCCCAAATACTTGGATGGAGAGAGAATAGGTGACTACACATTTTGTGACTCCAAAATGAGTAGTCTTCTCCATCAAAGTGCGGAGGTTTCCCAAGTGGAATTGAAAGTAAATGAGCATTGGAATTAAACGGAATACGAGAATAATCAAAAGAAAAATTCGAATTGACTGGTTTCTTTTTCTCGTCGTATTCGTTGTCTCTTGGGGAAGACGAAGACTCATCGCTACCGTAGTAGATGATCTTCTTAATGCGCCTCTTCTTCTTCCCGTCTTTTTTCATATGACTAGAGCCAGAGTCCGAGGGCTTATCATCTCTTGGCTCATTGACGATGGACTCCTTTGTCTTGTCGTTGACCACCATCCCCTTTCCCTTAGGATCCATCTCTTCGGGCGATTAGTCCCTTGCGTGAAGAGAACGGCTCTGATACCAATTGAGAGCACCTAGAGGGGGGATGAATAGGTGATCCTGTAAAAATCAAATACTTGTAGCCACAAAACTTGGTTAAGTGTTAGCTCAATAGAATCAAGTGGCTAAGGATCAAGCTCTTGTGAAACACAATGGTCATGAAGAAAACAAGCACAAGACACACGATGATTTATCCCGTGGTTCGGCCAAGTATAACACTTGCCTACTCCACGTTGTGGTGTCCCAATGGACGAGGGTCGCACTCAACCCCTTTCAAGTGATCCAATGATCAACTTGAATACCATGGTGTTTTCCTTTCTTTTACTATCTCTCATTCGCGAGGAATCTCCACAACTTGGAGCCTCTCGCCCTTACAATTGATGATCACAAAGAAGCACGAAAGTAAGGGAGGGAAGAGCAACACACACAAGACTCAAAGCACAAGCACAATCACGCACACAACCCACAACTTGAGCTCACAACACAATGCGAGGAGTTCTCTACTCAAATAGAGCTCAAGTCACTATCACAAAGAATCAAATGCGTGAGAATGGAGTCTTGGTGCTTAGAGATGATCAAAGAATGCTTGGGTAACTCCTCCATGCGCCTGGGGGTCCCTTTTATAGCCCCAAGGCAGCTAGGAGCCGTTGGAGGCAATCTGGGAAGGCAATTCTTGCCTTCTATCAGGTGGCGCACCGGACAGTCCGGTGCACCACCGGCACTGTTCATGGTCTGGTGCAGATTGCCTTCCTAAAATGGCACAGCTGACCGTTGCAGAATTGTAGCCGTTGGCTCACCGGACACTGTCCGGTGCACACCGGATAGTCCGGTGCCTCCTACCGACCGTTGGAGCAGGCCACGCGTCGCCCGTGGATTTGGCGGCCGACCGTTGCGCTGGTGGCCGTTGGCCCACCGGACAGTCCGGTGAATTATAGCCGTATGCCACCGACGAATTCCCGAGAGTGGCCAGTTCGCCAGAAGCCAGCCTAGCGCACCGGACACTGTCCGGTGCACTACCGGACAGTCTGGTGTGGCAGACTGCGGTGAGTCTTGGCTGCTTCAGCCAAGTCTTTTCCTTTTTCTCTTTTCTCTGATTCTAGCACTTAAACAAATATATTAGTACACAAAAACCAATGTACTAAGTCTAGAATCATACCATCTTGTTGATTTGCACTTCATCCATCATTTGGCACATAATTACTCACTCAATATGTGTTGGGCACTTAATCACCAAAACTATACTAGAAATGGCCTAAGGGCACATTTCCCTTTCACATACCGCGCAGTGCAATGACAGAGAGAAGGTTCTATATGGTCCCCGTCTGCTAAGGGGAGCAGCACAGTCCTAGTGGGAGTCCTACCTCGCCTCCCATTCTGACCCTAAAGCTATCATCTAGGAGGAGTTCAGAGACAACTTCCACTAGTACCACGTGTCTAAAGGTTTGGTGATAGTGAGGAAGGAAGAAATCCTAGCATTGAAGCAAGACCCCATGTCTGTCAGTGAGTACATGGAGAAATTTCTGCAACTATCTTGCTATGCCCCCGAGGATGTCAACACGGATGCCAAGAGATAGTACAGGTTCTTGAGAGGTTTGGTTGACACCCTTCACTACCAGTGATGAACCATACCTTCCCTACCTTTTAGCACCTTATTGATAGAGCCATAATGACTGAGAGGAAGCGCTGGGAGATGGAAGATCGAAAGCACAAGATTCGTGGACCTCAGGCTGGGAGCAGCAGTCGTCCCTATTTCTCAAGCAACCCACCCTAGCAGTTCAAGCAGAGTCACCCCCAGGGACACTAACACTAGCACCAGCATCAACGTCAGCATCAGTAGCAGTTTCAGAGGTAGTTCCCTCAGCAGCAACAGTACTGCCAGAACAACAGGCACCTTGCCTTCCTGCCCCAGCAACCAATCAGAGCAATCAGACAGCTCTAGTGCAAGGAGGAGGCCAATGATGTTTCCACTATGGAGAACAAGGCCACTGGGTGTCGCATTGCCCAAAGAAAGCAACAATCAGCTCCCAACGCCCCAGCAAGACAGAATGTACCCCAGCAAGGAGCAAACAACTGCGACAGCCCCGCGCCATGTATGGAAAGGTGAACCACCTGGAGCCGACACAGTTTAGGAGACCCCAGGAGTGACACTAGGTACGTTCTCAGTCAAATCTCATTCCGCAAATGTGTTATTTGATATTAGAGCCACACATTCTTTTATGACTGCATCATGGGTAGAAACACACAACATACCAGTAGCACCCATGTACCCACCTACGAGGGTTAGTTCAATTGGTGGGAGGACCCAAATAGATAAATTTTGCCCAAGTGCAAGAGTTCAAATATGGGGGATAGAGTTCTCCATTGATCTGATAGTAATGGGTACCCGAGATGTAGACATAGATGTCATCCTAGGGATGAATTGGTTGACCAAGTACCAAATAGGCCTTAGTTGCGATAAGAGGACTGTGAAGTTAGTGTCCTTGTCAGGAGAGGAAGTGTTAGTGGATTTAGTCTTATCTGAACCAAGGAAAGGAAGCTGTCACCAGATCACTGTCCATAGTGAGGCAGTCAATCCGCTCGAAGCCATCAAAGTAGTATCAGAATTTTCGGATGTGTTTCCCGAGGATTTACCATGCATGCCACCTAAGAGAAAAGTTGAATTTTCCATAGAGCTTTTCCTAGCACCACCCCATTTCTAAAACAGCCTATAGAGTGTCCGGACCAGAGCTGGAGGAACTCAAGAAACAAATAGACGAGTTGTTGGAGAAGGGTTACATCAGACCCAGCACCTCGCCTTGGGCCGCCGCAGTGTTGTTTGTGGAGAAGAAGGATGGTACGAAGAGGATGTGCATAGATTGCAGAGCTCTAAATGAAGTCACTATCAAGAACAAGTACCCCCTACCTAGAATAGAAGATCTGTTCGACCAATTGGGAGGAGCCAGTGTGTTCTCAAAGATAGATCTAAGGTCAGGTTATCATCATCTCAGGATCCGGCCTTTGGACATACTGAAGACAACATTCATCACCAAGTATGGGCTTTATGAGTACACAATCATGCCCTTCGGTCTGACGAATGCACCAGCTTTCTTTATGTACTTGATGAATAGTGTGTTCATGGACTATCTCGACAAGTTCGTAGTTGTGTTCATCAATGATATTCTCATATATTCTTAGAATGAGCAAGAGCATGAAGAGCATTTGAGGATGGTATTGCAGAGGCTACGTGATTGTCAGTTGTATGCCAAGCTGAGCCAATGTGAGTTCTGGATCAGCGAAGTCCTATTATTGGGTCATATCATAAACTGAGACAAATTAACTGTTGATCCGAAGAAGGTGGAAGATATTCTAGATTAGAAAGCACCAAGAGATATCTGAGGAATCAAGAGTTTCATTAGAATGGCTGGACACTATCAGCATTTCATTGAAGGTTTCTCCAAGATTGCCAAACCAATGACAGTCCTGCTAGCGAAGAAAATCGAGTTCAAGTGGACCCTAGAGTGCCAAGAGTCCTTTGAGACATTGAATAAGAAGCTGACTACAACACCGGTGTTGATCCTACCTGATGTGCATATGCCATTCTCAGTGTATTGTGATGCTTCGTACATTGGTCTGGGATGTGTGTTAATGGAGGAAGGGAGAGTAGTGCCATACTTGTCCCAATAGTTGAAGATTCATGAGAGGAATTACCCCACACATGACCTAGAATTGGCAGAAGTGGTTCATGCATTAAAGACCTAGAGGCACTATTTATATGGGCAGAAGTGTGATATTTACATGGTCCACAAGAGTCTCAAGTATATATTCACCTAGTCAGAGCTAAACATGAAGTAGCAAAGATGGCTGGAATTAATCAAAGATTATGAGCTGGAGATACATTATTACCCAGGCAAAGCTAACGTGGTTGCAGATGCCTTAAGTAGGAAAAGCCAAGTCAATATGATGGCCGCTCATTCGATGCCATATGAGTTAGCAAAGGAATTCGACAGGCTGAGTCTCAGATTTCTAAACAGTACCTAAGGAGTGATAGTTGAGCTGGAACTCACTCTAGAACGAGATATCAAAGATGGGCAAAAAATGATGAGAAGATCAATGAAATTTGATAGCTGATCCTAGATGGAAAAGGCAAAGATTTCTCAGAAGACGCGGAAGGCATAGTATGGTTCAAATATAGGCTGTGTGTCCCTGGCATCAAATCGATTAGGGAGTTGATCCTCAAGGAAGCTTGTGAGACACCTTATTCCATACACCCTAGCAGCGAGAAAATGTGCCAAGAACTGAAGAAAAAGATTCTGGTAGTATGGAATGAAAAGGGAGATCACAGAGTATGTGGCCATATGCGACAGTTGTCAGAGAATTAAGGCAGAGCATCAAAGGCACACAGGTTTGTTGCAGCCATTGCAGATTCCTCAATGGAAGTAGGATGAGATTGGAATGGACTTTATTATTGGTCTGCCTCGCACTTAAGCCAGTTATGGCTCCATCTAGGTAGTAGTGGACCGCTTAACAAAAGCGGCTCATTTCATACCAGTCAAGACCACCTACAATAATGCAGTGTTGAAAGGGAAATGTGCCTTTGGGCCATTTCTATAATGTTTTGGTGATTAAATGTCCAACACGTTTGATTAAGTTCTTATGTGCCAAATAAAGTCATAAGTGCAAATCAAGGCACAAGGTATGTTTCTAGACTTAGTACATTGTTTTTTGAACGCTAATGTGTTTGTCTAAGTGCTAGAAACAGTGACAAAAGAAGGAGAGAAGAAACCGAAAAGACTTGGCTCTGTGCAGCCAAACCTCAGCTCGGCCTGGCATATCGGACTGTCTGGTGGTGCACCGGACAGTGTCCGGTGCGCCAGGCTGGTCTCCGGTGAAAAGGCCGCTCTCAGGAATCGACGGAGTTGTATGTCTATAATTCACTGGACTGTCCGGTAGTGCACCGGACTGTCCGGTGAGTCATCTGCGGCGAACTCATCGCTCTCGGGAAAAGGATCAGCGGCGTATGGCTAAAATTCACCGGACTGTCCGGTGGCGCACCAGACTGTCCGGAGCCAACGGTCACCAGCGCCAACGGTCAGCCGCGCAATCTTTGCGCGACACGTGGTCGCGCCAACGGTCGGTTGGGCACACCGGACAGTGTCCGGTGCGCCAACCAATCCCGAGGACCAACAGTCGGCTGCTCTCTGTATGGAAAGAAATCAAGCACCAGACATGAACAGTAGATGTTCGGTGGTGCACCGGACTATCCGGTGCACCACTCGACAGAAGGCAAGATTGGCCTTCCAAGTTGGTCTCCAATGGCTCCTAGCTGCCTTGGGGCTATAAAAGGGACCCCTAGGCACATGGAGGAACATACCAAGCATTCTCTAAGTATTCAAAAGCATCCAGACTCCGCTCCCGTGCATTCTCTTCATTGTGTTAGTGATTTGAGCTCCATTTGAGTTGTGAACTCCGTGTGTTGTGTTTCGAGCTCAAGTCTAGAATTGTGTGCGTGGTTGTGCTGCGGATTTGAGTCTTGCATGTGTTGCACTCCCCAACCTTACTCTGTGCTTTGTTTGTGATCTCTATTGTAAGGGCGAGAGGCTCCCAATTTTGGAGATTCCTCGCAAATGGGAAAACACTCGAAAGGAAAAGACCATGGCATTCAAGTTGATCATCGGATCACTTGAAAGGGGTTGAGTGCAACCCTCGTCCATTGGGACGCCACAACGTGGAAGTAGGCAACTGTTACTTGGCCGAACCACGGGATAAAAATCGCGTGTCACTTGTGTTGCTTTCTCTGTGATTGTGTTTGTTCACAAGAACTCACTTAAAAGCTACTTAGTTGAACTAACACTTCAATAACTAAGTTTGTGGCTATTTAGTGTTTGATTTTACAGGATCACCTATTCACCCCCCCTCTAGGTGCTCTCAATTGGTATCAGAGCCATACTCTTCACTATGGGACTAACCGCCCGAAGAGATGGATCCTAAGGGTAAGGGGATGGTGACTAACGACAAGGAGAAGGAGTCCCTCGTCAACAAGCCAAGAGACGACAAGCCTACCTGTGACGAAACCTCCCAAGTCATTAGGCCCACCTACAGTTGTCCTTGTTCGATGGACGTTAGACAACCCTGCAGGTGCACCTGATCACTTGACAAGTTCGGTATCTGAATTCCTTACCTTCCCAAGAGCGTTTCACCCGTCATGCAGACATTACAATACATCGGAGATACGGAAATGCGAAAGCAGTTACAATAACTTACTTTATTGAAAAGTAAGACAGAGTTATATAGTTACAGATCAGAACAAAATATATGAGTGTAGAGTATTATTATTACATAACATGGGAGGCAAAAACCCCTCCCAAATAAACAGTAAAAGTTTTTCTTAACGGAGGACCTTTCCTCCCGCAGCTTTAGTCTTGATTCTCTTCTTTTGGTACCACCTTTGAACAGAAGTGTTGGCGTTTCGACCCCGGGGGGGGCCCTGGACCGACGAGTGAATTGTCGCTGCGTGTCCCTGCCTAGATGGGTTGGCACGGGATGGAACACAAGATGTGGGACAAGCCTTGTATTATCCTGCACCAGGGGTGCCGCTCGCAGTAGGGGTTACAAGCGCGTCGCGTGAGGGAGAGAGAGAGAGAGATGGCTCGTACGCCGCTTCCCCTCGCGCGAACCCCCTGAACCCTTTTTTAGGGTGGCCCTGGACTCCCCTTTTATAGAGGCAAGGAGAGAGTCCAGGTGTACAACGGGGGGCGTAGCTATGCGCTAACGTGTCTGGCAGTGGAGTGCCTAAGCCCTGTGTACAAGCCAACGTGGCCGTCGGGGGAGAGCTTGGGCGCTGTACATGTGATGGCGTGGCCACCGGAGGAGCGCCTGAGTCCTGTAGGAGCACAACTGGCCGCGCGACGAGGACCCTGCTAACATCTCCTTGCTATCGTAAGGGGCAGAGAGCCACCGGTGTCATGGCGCACGCGGGGCACCATCATTACCCGTCGTCGGGGGTAAGCCAGATGGGACGTCGGTCTTGTTCCTTGTAGCCTGAGCAGGCTAGGAGTAGGGGAATGATGTATCCCCTATTAGCACGGTCAGTCTGAGCCCAGGGTCGGTCGAGGCGGAGACTTCTCTTATGGCCGAGGCCGGGGTCGGGCGAGGACGTGATTCCTCCTAAGACCGGGGTCGAGGCCGAGTCCGGAGGTCGGGCGAGGCAGAGATCTCCTCCCGAGGCCGGAGCGTGAGGTCAGGCGAGGCGGAGCTTCCTGTTGCGCCCGAGGCTTGAGCTCGGTGGTTGATCGTGACCTGTTGTCAGTCGTTGCCGGGGTGTCTGACATGGCAGTCGGAGCGGAGCGGAGCGGGTGGCGCTGTTTTCCTGTCATATCAGACAGTAAAGAGGAGGGGCAAAGTGACTGCGGTCACTTCGGCCTGACCGACTGAGGCGTGTGTGTCAGGATACGGCGTTAGGCATCCCCCGCATTTAATGCGCCTGCGAAGCGATCGGTTGGTGAGGCGGTATGGCCAAGGTTGCTTCTCGACGAAGCCTGCCCGAGCCGGGCCTCGGGAGAGCCGAGGGGGCGCCTGCCTTCTGAGGAGGCCCTCGGGCAAGGCGTGAATTCGTCTGGGACCACTGTTCCTGCCCGAGGCTGGGCTCGGGTAAGATCGTGTCCTTCGGGTAGACGAAGTCTTGGCTTGAACTGCACCCGTCAGTTGGTCTGAGGTTGTTAACCAGCCGTGATTAGGAGCGTTGGGGGTACCCCTAATTATGGTACCCGGCAGTAGCCCCCGAGCCTCGAAGGGAGTGACGGTACTTGCTTGGAGGCTTTTGCCGCGTTTTCGGTGAGGGGACCGACCTTTCTCGGTTTTTTGCCTCGTTCTGGTGGGTGCACGCGAGCGCACCCGCCGGGTGTAGCCCCCGAGGCCTCGGAGGAGTGGTTTGACTCCTCTAAGGTCTGAATGCTTTTCGTAGTGCTTCGGCCGGTCTAGTCGTTCCCTCTTGCGGTCCCGGCAGTAGCCCGAGTGCGTGGTCGGGTTCCAAGTTATCAGGCTGGTTTGTTGATGCTGTCAACAGTTTTGGTCGTAGCCGGGTGCGAGAGCAGCCACCAAGCCTCTGCACGGAGCGAGAGAACGATCAAGGACTTTCCTGACTTTTATTATACGCCCCTGCGTCGCCTTTCCGCAAGGAGGAGGGGGAAAGCGCCATGTTTCCCTCGGAGGGCGCCGAACATGGTGTTTCCAGTGAGCTGCTAATGGGTGATCCGAGTGGACGCCCGTGCCCCGTTCGTTAGGGGTTGGCTGTAGCCCAGAGGTGCGCTCCAAAAGTACCTACGGGTGATTCGCCGGACCCAGACCCCTTCGACAGGGTCTGAGGGCTCGATGCCTCCCTCCGGTGGGATTCCGTTACAAATCGTTCCCGCTGGTCTCGGAAATGTCCTAGGGTACCTCGGGAGCGTAGCCCGAACCTTGGTTATGTATCGAACATACCTAGAGTCATCCCTCACTCTGCATGTTGTGGGGCGACTGTCGAACCCTTCCGAGGGGCCAGCCTACGAACCCCTGATCAGTAGTGGGCATGGAGCCCGGACGCTCTGGGGCGGCTGTCGAACCCTTCCGAGGGGCCAGCCTTCGAACCCCTGATCAGTAGGAGGGTGTAGGAAACGGGTGACGCCTAAGAGGGGGGGGGGGGGTGAATTAGGACTTCTAAAACTTTTACTAAACTAGGCCACAAATAAATCCCTAGAGCAAAACCTATGCAAATAATCAAAACTAGAATGTGCAAACTAGGTTTTGTCTAAGTGTTGCTATCTCTACCGCAAAGGCTAAGTTTCAATCTATACTAAATAAGTATGACCACAAGATTGAACCTTAAATGCTTAATATAAATGCGGAATGTAAAGAGCTAAGTAGAGAAGCAAACTCTCGTGGATGACGCCGGTATTTTTACCGAGGTATCCGGAACCACGCAAGGTCCCGACTAATCCTCGTTGGTGCCCCTACGCAAAGGGAAGCCCACGCGAGGGCCAAGCACCACGGTCGAGTAACTCCGTAGAGAGCCGCGGGCCTTCTCCACGCGCAAGTGGTGCTCCGCTTCCGGCTCCTCTCGGACGCTCCCTGCCGTCTCCACTATCGAGCTTCCGGCCGAAACGCCGCGGGCCTCGTTCCCTCCGGTACACGGTGGCGGCCGTGACACAAACGCGGTTGTCACGGTCTCGCAAGACTCTCGCTGTGGGGGATGGATATCCCCTGGGTCCAAATGAGGCGTATTCTCTACATGGGCCGACCGACCGACTCGGGCCCGAGGCCAATGGGCTAAACAAACTTGGCGCACAAAACAGGGACTCTATTGTAATCTAAACCGTCTAGGAGATATATAAGGAAACTGACTTGTAACCCAAGCCATGCCGGATTATATAAGGCGAGCTAGGGATCCCTCCCAAGGCAGATCTTAGGGGATCTGATCTCATACACGCCCCCGCCCCTCATCAAACATCAAAACCCTAGCCCTCATTGTAACCTCCAGATATCAAAGCAATACAATCCACCGCAAACAGGATGTAGGGTATTACGCATCTCGCGGCCCGAACCTGTATAGATCGTGTGTCATGTCGCATCTCGAAGCGAACCATTGAGCTACAGTTGATGTTGCCGACCCACAAAAGCATCCCGTGGTATACCCCGTGGTGCATTGCCGGTACTAAAAACCGACAGTTGGCGCGCCAAGTAGGGGAGGCGACATTGACATCAGCTAGCTCTATGGACCATCTTCAACGACAAACAAGTTCAAGACTGAGCGGATCCAATCTACTACCAAACCGCCAGTGGCTGTTTTGTCATCGTTCGACGGATCTGTTTTAGCACGTGTGCTGCTGTCGCAGAGGATCAACAAGGCAGATTTCAACCAAGATCCTATGGTTCCGACAGACAAGTTCTACCAGATTGAACTGAAGAATATAGTTCTAGATCAACGATTGGAATCCTCCGCTAGAGTCACAAGGTTCAGAAAATCAAGTCAAGATCAATCTATTACTCTATTGGCAAGAAGATCAATCTGGCTGCACCCGAACTTGCTGTAGTAAGAGGGCACACTAGTCAGCAGTCGTTCATATTATTCCGGGATAGACTCAGAAGCAAAAATGCCCTCGAAGTTGTTTAGATAAAAAGCGAGAAATCTGCTATCACCTGTGGCTGGAGGGAATGTCACCAGCCCTTCATTGTGTAGCGGCATAAGGAAATTTGAGCAGGCGCATGCATATATGTGCGCACACAAAAGAGAAGAAAAAGCAAGATTTTACTCCGCTAATTACGCTGTGTCGGGTGGCCAACTCAACTAAACAGCGCATACTTTGTCACGAAGGGTCAATTTCTATTCGACGTGCAGATCCTCCATAGTCCATACCAGTTGTCCAATGGCTAGACTACTCCAAACAGCTAAGTCATTTTAATTATGCATTTAAATATGAACACACTAATTATTTTTTCGTCTATCCACATTATTCGGTCTGGTCACTTGCATATCATTCATGTATTGAATTTTCTTTCTGCAAAAGTTACTACTTAGATTATTTTTGATTATTTTTTCAGGAAACTTGTCGCGGCCTCGCGTAAACTTTCAGTGGTTTCTAGTTGGATCATTTATGTATCACTCGGGATGTCAGATCACTCATTATTTCTAGATTATTCATATTATTTCAGGATCACTCAACTACTCGTATTATTTCAGCACCAATATTTCTGGATCAACCAAAATTTTGGAGCGCTCAGTCTATTCCTAGATCACTCTGATTATTTCGGTTCTTTCATATTATTTCTGGATCACTCTAATTATTTCGGTTCTTTCATATTATTTCTGGATCACTCTGATTATTTCGGTTCTTTCATATTATTTCTGGATCACTCTGATTATTTCGGTTCTTTCATATTATTTCTGGATCACTCTAATTATTTCGGTTCTTTCATACTATTTCTGGATCACTCAGATTTCAAATCAATTATATATCTCTGATCATCTCTTTGGGTCACACCTCGCTAACTCTAGCCATGTGTGCATCACAGTCAAATCACTCATACTATCTCTAGATCATCTCAATTATATTACTTCAGGCGTCATGAACTCTATATGACAATCGTTAAAACGGAGCAATCGGCTTGGGTCTCGGTGCCCGACCCAGGTTCGGTGTTACATGCTCACGCTAAATCAGAAAAGGGTACCTCAAAACCCTTCCTACGGAGCAATCGGCTTGGGTCTCGGTGCCTGACCCAGGTTCGGTGTTACATGCTCACGCTAAATCAGAAAAGGGTACCTCAAAACCCTTCCTACGGAGCAATCGGCTTGGGTCTCGGTGCCCGACCCAGTTTCGGTGTTACATGCTCACGCTAAATCAGAAAAGGGTACCTCAAAACCCTTCCTACGGAGCAATCGGCTTAGGTCTCGGTACCCGACCCAAGTTCGATGTTACATGCTCACGCTAAATCAGAAAAAGCTCGAGGGCCGGGTCGTTGCCCGCCTCGCTGACTCGCTACTTCGACAGCTCGGGGGCTGGGTCGTCGCCCGCCTCGCCGACTCGCTACTTCGACAGCTCGGGGGCTGGGTCATCACCCGCCTCGCTGACTCGCTACTTCGACGGCTCGAGGGCTGGGTCGTCGCCTGCCTCGCCGACTCGCTACTTCGACAGCTTGAGGGCTGGGTCGTCGCCTGCCTTGCCGACTCGCTACTTCGACAGCTCGGGGGCTGGGTCGTCGCCGGCCTCGCCGACTCGCTACTTCGACAGCTCGGGGGCTGGGTCATCGCCCGCCTCGCCGACTCGCTACTTCGACAGCTCGAGGGCTGGGTCGTCACCTGCCTCGCCGACTCGCTACTTCGACAGCTCGGGGGCTGGGTCGTCGCCCGCCTCGCCGACTCGCTACTTCGACGGCTCGAGGGCTGGGTCGTCGCCTGCCTCACCGACTCGCTACTTCAACAGCTCGGGGGCTTGGCCGTCGCCCGCCTCGCCTCGCCGACTCGCTACTTCGACGGCTCGAGGGCTGGGTCGTCACCTGCCTCGCCGACTGGCTACTTCGACAGCTCGGGGGCTGGGTCGTCGCCCGCCTCGCCGACTCGCTACTTCGACAGCTCGGGGGCTGGGTCGTCGCCCGCCTCGCCGACTCGCTACTTCGACAGCTCGAGGGCTGGGTCGTCGCCTGCCTCGCCGACTCGCTACTTCAACAGCTCGGGGGCTGGGCCGTCGCCCGCCTCACCGACTCGCTACTTCGACGGCTCGAGGGCTGGGTCGTCGCCTGCCTCGCCGACTTGCTACTTCGACAGCTCGAGGGCTGGGTCATCGCCCGCCTTGCCGACTCGCTACTTCGACGGCTCGAGGGCTGGGTCATCGCCCGCCTCGCCGACTCACTACTTCGACAGCTCGAGGGCTAGGCCATCGCTCGCCTCGCCGATTCGCTGCTTCGTCGACTCCGGGAGGCCACACTACCGCCTCATCAGCTCGGGGTTGCGTTACGACACACCTCGCCGACCACTTCGTCAGCTCGGGTGCTTCTGTCCACCTCACCAAAACCACTCGGAGGAGTAAGTTGCTTGATCCTCGAATGGAGGATACCATCAGAAAAACTTTTGAAGACTACAAGGAAAAATCTTTAGAAAGCAGAATTTGGATCTTCAAGCTGATTGTTTCTCAAAGTCAACTTGAAGCTCGAGGGCTTGTGGGGGATGGATATCCCCTGGGTCCAAATGAGGCGTATTCTCTACATGGGCCGACCGACCGACTCGGGCCCGAGGCCAATGGGCTAAACAAACTTGGCGCACAAAACAGGGACTCTATTGTAATCTAAACCGTCTAGGAGATATATAAGGAAACTGACTTGTAACCCAAGCCATGCCGGATTATATAAGGCGAGCTAGGGATCCCTCCCAAGGCAGATCTTAGGGGATCTGATCTCATACACGCCCCCGCCCCTCATCAAACATCAAAACCCTAGCCCTCATTGTAACCTCCAGATATCAAAGCAATACAATCCACCGCAAACAGGATGTAGGGTATTACGCATCTCGCGGCCCGAACCTGTATAGATCGTGTGTCATGTCGCATCTCGAAGCGAACCATTGAGCTACAGTTGATGTTGCCGACCCACAAAAGCATCCCGTGGTATACCCCGTGGTGCATTGCCGGTACTAAAAACCGACACTCGCCCCACTCGGTACAATTACAACGACTCACGCAAGAGCCGAGGGGTTGTGTGGTTTTACAAAACTCACTCAACTAACTAGGATTCACCTAGAGCAAGCGCTAAAGCGGTCTAACTAACCTAAGCACTTCGCAAAGCACCTACGCTAATCACCGAGTGATTCTATTAAGCACTTGGGTGTTTGAGCTCTTGGAAATATGCACTATGTGTCTTGGTATGTTGCTTGGGCTCTCACACATGAGAATGGCCGGTTGGGGTGGTATTTATAGCCTCCAAGCCCCCAACTAGCCGTTGGACAGAAAGCAGCAGCTTTCTGTCGACGGGTGCACCGGACAGTCCGGTGCACACCGGACACTGCACTGTAGCATGTCCGGTGACGCCACGTCAGCCGACCGTTGGTGCCTGTAGCAGTCGACCGTTGGATCCGACCGTTGGATTCGACCGTTGCCGTCTGCCCGTTGGCACACCGGACAGTCCGGTGCACACCGGACAGTCCGGTGCTACAGCCAGAGAGTGCCTGCCTGCGGCCTCTCTGCGCAGACTGTCCGGGACTTCACCGGACAGTCCGGTGCACACCGGACACCGATGTCCGGTGCGCCACCAGGCGCTGGCTGACAGCCCTTCGTCTTGGATTTCTTTGCTGATTTCTTCGGGCTTCTTTGTTCTTGAGTATTGGACTCCTATGCATCTTTTTATGTCTTCTTTTGAGGTGTTGCATCCTCATTGCCTTGGTCCAATTCTCTTCGCATCCTGTGAACTACAAACACAAACACTAGAAAACTTATTAGTTCACGGATTGTGTTGTTCATCAAACACCAAAACTCAATTAGCCAAAAGGCCCGGGGTCCATTTTCCTTACAATCTCCCCCTTTTTGGTGATTGATGACAACACAACCAAAGCAAGCAAATAATACAAGTATTTGAATGAAAATATGCAATCTACCTGCTAAGATGCATGATTGTCCCCACAATGTGATATTATGGACTTAAGCCTCCCCCTAACTCCATAATTCACTTACTTCCTATTTTTGGACCAAATAACCAAAACCACTTATAGAACTTATTTGAAGATATGAAATTTTAAATTAGTGATGTTTGGTGTTTGATATAGTTTTCATTGCTTTGGTCCCTAAACTTCTCCCCCTTTGGCATCAACCACCGAAAAGGAAGACATTAAAAGCATGTAGGAAGTAAATAAAAGCTTGCCCTCATCAAGAATTGTATCAAATGATATCACTAGAAGGATATTAAATTAACCCATGAATGATACCACATGTAGGAATCCTCAAAAGATTACTCCCCCTAAATGAGTATTCTCCTTTAGAAAGAGTTTTTCTCCCCCTTTAGAGATGAAGAAATACTCCCCCTGACAGAGATCCTCTACTTAGGAAAAAGCATGTGAAAATTAGAGGTGCAAGACATGATTTGAAAAGACTAACTTCCCTTATGCATAGGTAACAGAATATGAGTTAACTACTTATGCATTTTAGCAACATGGAAGCATATGATATGAAATATAGTCTAATCAAATATTGGAGAAGACATGTAAATGATACTGAATGTAGTCTCAAAAGATACCAATTGAAAGTCAATGGTGAGCTTGAGAGACATGAGAGTTCTTGGAGATTTTGCAGTGGAAGATTGTTGTCTTTCTCCGGGGACTTCATTTTTCCTTACAATGAGACTATCACATGAAATAGACTTGAAAAGGTGTTAGTCTCAAAGTGTCAGATTATAGAGTAACCTCCCCCTAAAGGTGTGCATACAAGTTTTGAATACTTGTAGGAGACATGCACTTTGATTTGATATCAAGAGGGGCAAATTATTCATAATCCAAACTTTGGCACATATAGGTTAAATGATACAACTTGTAGAAATCAAAATTTTCAATTGATGCATCATTTACTATGGAGCGATATAAAAGCTATGTGCCGTGCTTAAATAAACATTTTAAGCCATGTAGGTTTGCTTAAGTATATGAATTGAAAACAAGCAATCCTACCATATGATTTACCTAGTATGCATGATTTTAAACAAAAGTATATAACAAATGTAATACTGGGCAAGAAAGGTAAACTAGATACAAGGTAAGTAGATACGCATATCTAGAAACAAGAAATACAATAAATCTAGTTACCTTAGTCATGGGTGGGAAAATTTGGGTCCAAAATATTCACTAACCCACTTGGCAATAAACTTGATCCAACATGATATATCCCATGATATACATCCCAATTTTGCCAAGTCTCCAAATTTCCCGATTACCTTTGGTCCACTCACTTCCCTTTCGGGATCCAAACCTTCTTGGTGCTTTTCATGGTTGAAATTATCTCTTTTGGCAGCCAGATGCGTTTGGCCCCCTTTCCTTTGTTGGCTTGCTTGTTGGCCTTGATTGCTATCACCTTTCCGTTCTTTTTCTTCTTGATCAAATATGGTGTAGCATCCTTTTTGTTCACCTTTTTGATGTAGGTGTTGGAGATTTTGCTTGATGGCTTTTGCTTGAGCTTTTGCCTTTGTTTATCCCCGGTCATCGCCTTGCATTGGAAAGACTTGTGGCCTTCCTTGTGGCATAGCCTACAAATCACAGTTTCTCCCTCTACAGGCTTGTTCACTCCCGCTGTGGTGTTATCCTGTGGAGGTCGGACTTGTTTGGCTTTGCCTTTCTTGTCATACAAAGCCTTGCCAAGGCGAGCCACTTCTTGCTTTAATTGTTCATTTTCCTTTGCAACCTCATCCGAACATGTCTCTACAACAATATTCTCAACAACGACTTGGTTGCAGGGGTTAGAATCATCAATTAAATCAAAGCAGGAAGTAGAAACATCTTTCTTAATTATTTCAGTTATTTCAACTAAAGATGCTACTGGGGTGCTACCAATGTTTTCTAGCTTAGTAGTTAGCTCATTATTGTATATGCTAAGAATTTCCATTTTCTCTAGCAAATTTGCAATAGCTTCTTGGGAGCTAGCTAACTTAGCCTTAAGTTTTTCATTCTTTTTAATAAGGCTATCATCGGTAGCAGTGGATGGAGCACTTGTTTCTAATAGCTCAATTTTAGTTGATAGCTCACTATTTAAGTTTGCAAAAGTTTCAAATTTTTCTAGCAAACATTTGTAATCATTTTGAGAGCTAACCAACTTATTTTTCAAAGTTTTAAGTTGAGCCTTTTGCTTAGTGCAAACATCCTGGAAAAAATTAACGGCTTCCGCAAGTTCTTCTAGAGAGGCCTTTCCCTCGCCTTCATCATCACTACTACTTTCATCACTAGAGGATGGAATGCTTGTGTTACCTCTTGCCATAAGGCATTTGTGTGATGACCGTGATGACCGTGACGAGGACCGGTGGCTGCGCGTCCTTGGAGGTTCATCTTCACTTGAAGAATCATCCCAAGTTCTAACACTTGTGAGCGCCTTGCCTTTGCTTCTCTCCTTTTTGGGTTTGGCCATATTTGGACAGTTGTCCCTGAAGTGGCCCTTCTCCCCACATGCGAAGCATCCTCTCTTCCTTTGCTTTTTCCTGTCAATGTTAAAGAGAAGATCCTCGACCTGCAGGGGCACACCCATTAGATTAATCTTGCGGATCATCCCCATTACCTTTCCGACGCGTCGGATTGTCTCTTCGTCCTCGGAGGATGATGTGCATGGTTGATTATCTTCATCATCATCACTTTCTTCTTCTTCCTCTTCTTTACTAGAGGAACTTGGAGTGGGAGCCTTCTTTTTGCCCTTCCTTTCATCACATGCAAAAGCATATGGTCTTGAGGAAGTTGGCTCCTCTCCCCGACTCATTTTTCGCGACATCTCAAAGGCCGCGATTTTCCCAATCACGATGGTCGGGGTCATGTTGCTCAAGTCCTCCATGTTGTGAAGGATGGTGATGATGCTCCCATATCTTTGTTGTGGTAGCAGGGAGATAATCTTCCTCACAATGTCCGCATCACCTAGCTTATTAATGCCAATAGAATTGAGCTCATTGATTATTAGATTCAAACGAGAATACATGTCTCTAACAAGCTCATCATCTTTCATAGCAAAAGAATTATACTCATTTAAGACTAGGCAATGTTTTTGCTCACGGACATTGGATGTGCCGTCATGGAGCTCATGCAATTTTAGCCAAATCTCATTAGCAGTTTTCAAGGTAAATACTTGATTAAAAATATCCATGCTAAGAGATTCATACAAGCAATTTTTGGCTCTAGCATTTAAATGAATTTCTTTTTCCTCACTCGTGGTGGGTTTCTCGGGATTCCTGAGGGGTTTCATCCCGTCACGAGTGACTCTCCAAACACCTAGATCAACGGCCTCTAGGTAACAAGCCATTCTAGCACTATAATATGGGAAGTTAGTGCCGTCGAAGTGTGGTGGCCTATGGGTATCCATCCCTTCCTCTAAAAAACGTCGGCTCTTTTAGCGGTGAAGCTAAAGCATTTCAAATGAGCCAAACCGGCTCCGATACCACTTGTAGGAAACGGGTGACGCCTAAGAGGGGGGGGGGTGAATTAGGACTTCTAAAACTTTTACTAAACTAGGCCACAAATAAATCCCTAGAGCAAAACCTATGCAAATAATCAAAACTAGAATGTGCAAACTAGGTTTTGTCTAAGTGTTGCTATCTCTACCGCAAAGGCTAAGTTTCAATCTATACTAAATAAGTATGACCACAAGATTGAACCTTAAATGCTTAATATAAATGCGGAATGTAAAGAGCTAAGTAGAGAAGCAAACTCTCGTGGATGACGCCGGTATTTTTACCGAGGTATCCGGAACCACGCAAGGTCCCGACTAATCCTCGTTGGTGCCCCTACGCAAAGGGAAGCCCACGCGAGGGCCAAGCACCACGGTCGAGTAACTCCGTAGAGAGCCGCGGGCCTTCTCCACGCGCAAGTGGTGCTCCGCTTCCGGCTCCTCTCGGACGCTCCCTGCCGTCTCCACTATCGAGCTTCCGGCCGAAACGCCGCGGGCCTCGTTCCCTCCGGTACACGGTGACGGCCGTGACACAAACGCGGTTGTCACGGTCTCGCAAGACTCTCGCCCCACTCGGTACAATTACAACGACTCACGCAAGAGCCGAGGGGTTTTGTGGTTTTACAAAACTCACTCAACTAACTAGGATTCACCTAGAGCAAGCGCTAAAGCGGTCTAACTAACCTAAGCACTTCGCAAAGCACCTACGCTAATCACCGAGTGATTCTATTAAGCACTTGGGTGTTTGAGCTCTTGGAAATATGCACTATGTGTCTTGGTATGTTGCTTGGGCTCTCACACATGAGAATGGCCGGTTGGGGTGGTATTTATAGCCTCCAAGCCCCCAACTAGCCGTTGGACAGAAAGCAGCATCTTTCTGTCGACGGGTGCACCGGACAGTCCGGTGCACACCGGACACTGCACTGTAGCATGTCCGGTGACGCCACGTCAGCCGACCGTTGGCGCCTGTAGCAGTCGACCGTTGGATCCGACCGTTGGATTCGACCGTTGCCGTCTGCCCGTTGGCACACCGGACAGTCCGGTGCACACCGGACAGTCCGGTGCTACAGCCAGAGAGCGCCTGCCTGCGGCCTCTCTGCGCAGACTGTCCGGGACTTCACCGGACAGTCCGGTGCACACCGGACACCGATGTCCGGTGCGCCACCAGGCGCTGGCTGACAACCCTTCGTCTTGGATTTCTTTGCTGATTTCTTCGGGCTTCTTTGTTCTTGAGTATTGGACTCCTATGCATCTTTTTATGTCTTCTTTTGAGGTGTTGCATCCTCATTGCCTTGGTCCAATTTTCTTCGCATCCTGTGAACTACAAACACAAACACTAGAAAACTTATTAGTTCACGGATTGTGTTGTTCATCAAACACCAAAACTCAATTAGCCAAAAGGCCCGGGGTCCATTTTCCTTACAGAGGGCTTGGGGCCCGCTTCCTTCGCCGGGAAGGATCCTTTCCACAATGTCCCCTTTCCCAGTCCCTATGGCAAGAGAGAGAGAGAGGAGAGGGGAAGGATATGAATTTTAAATAAAGTGGCGCACCTTTTTTGAAACGGTCATTATGGCGAAGGCAAAGCGACGCCCGCCTCGCCTGCTAGAGGTGTTGCCTGCTTCGTCAGGGAGTTGATGCGATGGGACGGGTGATTTGCGTGGCGCCCGTTGCGCGTGCGAGCTGTTCGAGGAGCGGGGCACGGGCGCGTCGTCTTCACGCCATGAGGGAGGGCTCCCCCGTCGCTTCAAGAGGGGACGCGAGCCTAGCGGCGACTTGACTGCTGCTTTCATTCGTCTGCCGCTGCAGTTACTGCCGGCCCACTTTTGACCACGCCAACCATCGTGCCTGCCCCGCGGATGATCGACCCGTGGACGTCGCCTTTAATTGGCACTGTTGGGTCATGCGCAGGGGTACCTCGAGTCACGGTACCGGTCCCGCGGTCGAGGAGGCGCGACATTGGCGTGAGTGGCGGTGTAGCTTCTTGCACGTCGTAACCGGCGCGCCGGTTACATGACGTGCAGGCCCTTTTCCTTTGTGCTGGTCCACCGGATGTGGACGAAGCCGAAGGGGCGCACAGTCGTGGTGCAGTTGGACGCTTGTCGAGTAGCAGTCCACCCTTTTGACCACCGGTTTTTGCGAAGATGGGGGAGTGCTTGTAACCGCGGGATGGTTATATGCCTTGCGTGCGGCGGTTCGCCTTCTTCGGGCTTCGGGTCAGCTTGTATGACGCGTGGGTCCCAGCCCCCGTGTCGTGCGGGGAGAACCCTGGAGGTTGTCAGTGGGGACTTCGCCCGTGACGCTAAGGGGTGCAAGCGAGGAGGTCTGCCTATAAAGGGGGAAACGATCCCCTGGGCAGTGGCCATGCCTTCGTCCTCCCCTCATGCCTTGCGCCCTTCCGCCTTTTGAGCCCCGGATGGGGTGCCCCAGCGTCGTCTTGCTCTTGCTGTCATTGGAGGAGTGCGGACTCGTGGAGATCGGTACCCTTCAGCCATCGTTCGGCTTCAAGGATTTTCGTTGTGCAGCCCGGCTGCATTCCCTCACCAAAGGGCAGTTTGGTGGGGAGAAGCAAGCTGGGCTGCGGCCTCCGCCCCGCCCTCAGCTTCAAGGATTTTCGTCATCCGGGCTGAGGCGGAGGAGCGCACCGGGTGGGGGGTTGTTTCCGCGTGGGCCGGTAACCCTTTTCTTCCCCCAGGGTTTGGGGGAGAAAGGCATCCTCTAGCCCTGTGGAGGCTTCCTCCAGCCATGCGGGGGAAGGCGAACTGCTGCTTCCTGGACAGGGTGCAGCGTTTCGTCCTTCGTCGGGGCGGCGGTCGCGCCGCGTACGGGCCGGCCACGTCTAGGCCTTCCTCGCGCCGTCAGTCGTGCCAGAGGGTTGCCCATCACGTCGTACGCCGCTAGGCCAGTGCTCGTGTTCTGGGGCGGCCTCGGCGAGGGCAGGAGTGAGGACCTGACAGTGCGCTTTGGGGCCGCCGGCGCTCACTGGTGCGGTGTTGGTGGACAGGTGGACGCCGCCGTCGGTGCTGTGGTGGCAGCAACCGGAGAAGGTTTCTCCGCCGATGAGACCGCCAACTCTGCCCGCACCCCTGGACCTCCGTCTCCTTGGCTTGAATGGCTGGTTCTCGTCCTTCATGGGCGAGGGCTTTTCTGCCGCAGCGTTTGCCTTGAAGCCGTTGCTGCAGCTGTCTTGCCGCCCGGGACGGAGGTCGTTGTCGCTGCTGTCGGGGCGGTTGCCGGTGAGCCGCTTGGAGTTCGTCGTCCCGTGGGCCCTCTGGTATGGAGGTTGTTCATACCCGCGGGAACGGAACCAGAGTCCCGTTTGTAATGGCACCTTGAGTGCCAGTGTATGTTCATTGTGGCTATCGAGGCCTGAACATTTGGGTATTCGAGAATGAAGCTGTGTGTCTTCCTCATTCCGAGCGCTGGGACTTGTCTGTTGGCTAGCCGAACCAATTAACCGAGCGTCGGTTGCCTTTCGCGGAAGGTGACGAGTGAGGTGTCCGTATCTTGGAGGCGTAGGAGTCCCTCGGCTCTGTTGGCCTTGCCGCTCTAGGCCTCCCTTGCTCAGTTTTTGGAAACCTCGGCTGCTCTGCGATGAGCCGAAGCTGGAGGCAGCGGTGCTAGCGCAGACAGACGCGGAGTCGGCTCGGAACGAGGCTTCGTCGGCCCGGGAGATGGCGTCTTCCCAGGCCGAGGAAGATGTGGCAGCAGGCTGCTAGAGCTTGGCCAAGACATCTGCTGGCGCGGTGCTGGTGTCCTCCCTTAGGTGGAGGTCCTTTTGCTCGGGTCGTCGTTCGAGGCCGGGCCTGGTTCCGTCGAGGGTGGAATCAATGCCGAGGGTGCTGCTGCTCCCCCTGCCGATGCCAAAACCTGCAGGAACAGTTTCTCTGTAGCATGCGCATGCTTTTTTGCGGCCGCCGAGGCCTAAACACTTTATCGTCGTGTTTAAGAAGCTGCGTCTTCTCTCCTCTTGTTTCGAGCATCACGACTTGTCTGTCAATAGCAGAATCGTTTATCCGAACAAGAGTTACTTTTCGCGGAAGGTGATGAGTGAGGTATCCGTATCCCGGAGGCGTAGGAGTCCCTCGGCTCGGTCGGCCTTGCCGCTTACGTGTGCTCTCATTCAGTCGAAGGATTTCATTGTTGGGACAATCGAGAAGGCGCAAAAGTCGTTTTCTACCCGAGCGTTAGGACTTGTTTGGTAACAGGATCGCTTATCCGAGCGTGAGTTACTTCTCGCGGAAGGTGATGAGTGAGGTATCCATATCCCGGAGGCGTAGGAGTTCCTCGGCTCGGTCGGCCTTGCTGTTTATGTGTACTCTCGTCGTTCTCAGGATCCCGCTATCAATACGGAAGTCGAAAGCACAAAGGTTGTTTTGGTAGAAAATTTTTTCGAGGAAAATTTTGACGTAGAGGGGGTTCCCCCTTCTAGCCCCTGAGGGAGGGTCGGGCTTTGCTGAGGCAAGGTCGACCCTTCCTTGACGGTTAGACTTTGTGTACGTAAATGTGGTACATGAACGACTTAAAACATCTTAAGGGTAGAAGCGACGTAGCTATTGGATGTTCCAAGCATTGCTGTAGACCTCACCTTAGTCGTTAGCTAGCTTGTATGTTCCGGGCTTCAAGATCTTAGCGATGATGAAGGGCCCTTCTCAGGGAGGAGTGAGCTTGTGGCGCCCTCGGGCGTCCTGTCGCAGGCGAAGCACCAAGTCTCCCACTTGGAAGCCTCGGGCCCGAACGCTTCGGGTATGGTAGCGCCACAGCGACTGCTGGTACCGTGCTAAATGTAGTAAGGCGACGTCCCGAGCCTCCTCGAGTTGGTCCAGCGCGTCTTCTCAGCTGGTCAGGTTGCTTCGGTCGTCGTACGCCTTGGTCCTTGGGGAGCCATATTCCAAGTCTGTGGGGAGGACGGCCTCGGCCCCATAGACTAGAAAGAACGGCGTGAAACCCGTGGCGTGGCTCGGCGTCGTCCTCAGACTCCAGACTACCGAGGGTAGCTCTTTCGTCCATCGCTTGCCGAACTTGTTGAGGTCGTTGTGGATCCTTGGTTTGAGCCCCTGCAGAATCATACCATTGGCTCGCTCCACCTGCCCATTCGTCATGGGATGAGCTACGGCGGCCCAGTCCACACGGATGTGGTGGTCGTCGCAGAAGTCCAGGAACTTTTTTCGGTGAACTGCGTGCCATTATCGGTGATGATTGAGTTTGGGACCCCGAACCAATGAATAATGTTGGTGAAGAATGCCACCGCCTGCTCGGACCTAATGCTGTTTAGGGGTCGGACCTCGATCCACTTGGAGAATTTGTCGATAGCGACCAGCAGGTGCGTGAAGCCCCTGGGTGCCTTCTGCAAGGGTCCGACGAGGTCCAAACCCCACATAGCAAATGGCCAGGTGATGGGTATTGTCTGCAAGGCATGAGCTGGCAGATGCATCTGCTTTGCGTAGAATTGACACCCCCGACAGGAGCGTACAATCCTAGTGGCGTCGGCCACCGCGGTTGGCCAGTAGAAACCTTGTCGAAAGGCATTTCCCACGAGGGCTCGAGGCGCTGCATGGTGGCCGCAAGCCCCCGAATGTATTTCTTGCAATAGCTCTTGTCCTTGGGCGATGGATATGCATCGTTGAAGGATGCCCGAGGGGCTGTGGTGGTAGAGCTCCTTTTCATCACCCAGTAGGACAAATGACTTGGCGCGCCGAGCTAGCCACCGAGCTTTGGTCTTGTCGATGGGAAGCTCTCCTCGGAGGAGATATTCCAGGTACGGGGCCTGCCAGTTCGGATCTAGCGCGTCCCCATTCTGTTCCTCTTTGACGGGCAAGGCCTCTTCCTCGATGGCCGAGGGCGCCTCGGGCGCGGCCGAGGGTGCCTCGGGCTCGACCGAGGGTGCCTTGGGCTGGGCCGAGGCTTCCTCGGGCTCGGGCGCGTCGTCGATCTTGACGGATGGTTGATGCAGCTCTCTGGAGAAGACGCCGGGGGGAACTGTTGTTCGCCCCGAGGCTATTTTCGCCAGCTCGTCCGCAGTCTTGTTGTACCGTCGGGCGATGTGGTTGAGCTCCAGCCCGTAGAAGTTGTTCTCCAGGCGCCGGACTTCATCGCAGTAGGCTTCCATCCTCCGGTCACGGCAGTGGGAGTTCTTCATGACTTGGTCAATGACAAGCTGTGAGTCGCCTCGAGCGTCGAGGCGTCGGACCCCTAGCTCGATGGCGATGCGTAGCCCGTTAACCAGTGCTTCGTACTCGGCCACGTTGTTTGACGCCGGAAGATGGAGGCGAATGACGTAGCGGAGATGCTTTCCGAGGGGTGAAACAAAGAGCAGGCCAGCGCCCGCTCCTGATTTCATGAGTGACCCATCGAAGTACATGGTCCAGAGCTCGGGCTGGATTGGAGTCGTCGGTAACTGGGTGTCGGTCCACTCAGCCAGGAAGTCTGCCAAGACCTGGGATTTTATGGCCTTCCGAGGAGCGAATGATAGCGTTTCACCCATAAGCTCCATCGCCCACTTTGCTATCCTACTCGAGGCCTCGCGGCACTGGATGATCTCCCCCAGGGGGAAGGATGACACCACAGTTACCGGATGAGACTCGAAGTAGTGTCGCAACTTTCGTCGTGTCAGGACCACTGCATAGAGCGGCTTCTGGATCTGTGGGTAGTGAGCTTTCGTCTCAGAAAGTACTTCACTGATGAAGTAGACCGGCCTCTGGATGGGAAGTGCATGCCCTTCTTCTCGTCTCTCGACTACGATCGCGGCGCTGACCACCTGAGTAGTCGTGGCTACGTAGATCAAGAGGGCTTCTCCTGCGGTGGGGGGCACCAGGATGGGTGTTTTCGTAAGGAGCGCCTTAAGGTTTTCGAGAGCTTCCTCGGCCTCGGGGGTCCAAGTGAAGCACTCGGCCTTCCTTAAGAGGCGGTACAGAGCCAAGCCTTTCTCGCTGAGGGGTGAGACCAAGCGGCTTAGAGCCGCAAGGCATCCCATGACCCTCTGTACTCCTTTTAAATCTTTGATCGGTCCCATGCTGGTGATGGCCGCGATTTTCTCCGGGTTGGCCTCGATGCCCTGCTCGGAGACGATGAACCCAAGGAGCATGCCTCGGGGGACTCCGAAAGCACACTTCTCAGGATTGAGTTTCACGCCTTTCGCTCTCAGGCACTTGAATGTCGTTTCAAGGTCGGAGAGGAGGTTGGAGGCTCTCTTCGTCTTGACAACGATGTCGTCGACGTAAGCCTCGACCGTTCTGCCGATGTGTTCTCTGAACACGTGATTCATGCACCTCTAGTAAGTGGCGCCTGCATTCCTCAACCCAAATGGCATTGTGGTGTAACAGTACATGCTAAAGGGTGTGATGAAAGAAGTCGCGAGCTGGTCGGACTCTTTCATCTTGATTTGGTGATAGCCTGAGTAGGCATCAAGGAATGACAGGGTTTCGCATCCAGCTGTGGAGTCCACGATTTGATCGATGCGAGGTAGAGGGTAGGGAACTTTCGGACATGCTTTGTTTAGACCAGTGTAGTCTACAGACATCCTCCATTTCCCATCCTTCTTCCTTACAAGAACAGGGTTAGCTAACCATTCGGGATGGAATACCTCTTTGATGAACCCTGCCGCGAGTAGCTTGTGGATCTCCTCGCCTATGGCCCTGCGCTTTTCCTCATCGAAGCGGTGAAGGGTTTGCTTCACGGGTCGGGCTCTAGCTCTGATATCCAGTGAGTGCTCGTCGACATCCCTCGGTATGCCGGGCATGTCCGAGGGACTCCATGCAAAGACTTCGGCGTTTGCGCGGAGAAAGTCGACGAGCACTGCTTCCTATTTGGGGTCGAGCTCGGAGCCGATCCGAACTTGCTTGCTGGCGTCGTTGCTGGGGTCGAGAGAGACGGACTTGACCTCCTCAACTGGTTCGAAGTTGCCGGCGTGCCGCTTCACGTCGGGCTCCTCCTTCGAGAGGCGTTCAAGGTCGGCAATGAGGGCCTCAGACTCGGCGAGAGCCTCGGCGTACTCCATGCACTCCACGTCGCATTCGTACGCGTGGCGGTACGTGGACTCGATAGTGATAATCCCATTCGGACCTGGCATCTTGAGCTTGAGGTAGGTGTAGTTGGGGACGGCCATAAACTTGGCGTAGCTTGGTCTTCCCAACACCGCATGGTAGGTTCCTCGGAACCCGACGACCTCAAAGGTGAGAGCTTCCCTTCGGAAGTTTGAAGGAGTTCCGAAGCAGACGGGTAAATCGATCCGTCTGAGAGGTTGGATTCGCTTCCCGGGCGCGATCCCGTGGAAGGGTGCCGCACCGGCCTAGACTTCGGATCGATCAACCCCTAAGAGTTCCAGGGTCTCGGCGTAGATGATGTTAAGGCTGCTGCCTCCGTCCATGAGGACCTTGGAGAGCCTAACTTTACCGATGATCGGATCGACGACGAGCGGGTACCTTCCCGGGCTCGGCACAAAGTTGGGGTGGTCGCCTTGGTCGAAGGTGATTGGCTTGTCGGACCAGTCTAGGTAGACTGGCGCCGCCACCTTCACCAAGCAGACTTCCCGGCGCTCCTGCTTGCGGTGCCGAACCGAGGCATTCGCCGGCTGCCGGTCATAGACCATGAAGCAGTTATGGACTTCCGGGAATCCCTCTTCCTTGCCGCCCTCCTTTTTGTCATTGTCATGGCCCTTGCCATCCTCCGCCGGGGGCCCGGTCTTATGGAAGTGGCGTCGGAGCATGATACATTCTTCGAGGGTGTGCTTGACGGGCCCCTGGTGATAGGGGCACGGCTCTTTGAGCATCTTGTCGAACGCGCTGGCCCCTCCAGGTGGCTTCCGAGGGTTCCTGTGCTCGGCCGTAGCGACGAGATTCGCGTCTGCGGCATCGCTTTTCGCTCACGACTTGTTTTTGGCCTTCTTCTTCGTGCCCCGCTGGGCGGACACCTCAGGGGCGTCTGTCTTTGGCTCGACCTGAGGCTGCTTGTCCTTCCAAAAGATGGCTTCGACCGCCTCTTGACCCGAGGCGAACTTGGTGGCGACAACCATCAGCTCGCTCGCGCGGGTGGGGGTCTTGCGCCTCAGTTTGCTCACCAGGTCCCGGCAAGTGGTGCCGGCCAGGAAAGCCCCGATGACATCCGAGTCGGTGACGTTGGGCAGCTCGGTGCGCTGCTTCGAAAACCGCTGGATGTACTCTCGAAGGGACTCCTCGAGCTGCTGGCGGCAGCTTCGGAGGTCCCACGAGTTCCTAGGGCGCACGTACGTGCCTTGTAAGTTCCCCGCGAAAGCTTTGACCAGATCGTCCCAGTCGGAGATCTGCGCAGGAGGCAAATGCTCCAACCAGGCTCGGGCGGCGTCGGAGAGGAAAAGGGGTAGATTACGGATGATATGGTTGTCATCATCCGCCCCTCCCAACTGGCAGGCCAGTTGGTAGTCCGCGAGCCACAGCTCCGGCCTCGTCTCCCCCGAGTACTTGGTGATAGTAGTCGGGGCTCGGAAACGGGCAGGGAACGGTGCTCATCGTATGGCCCAGCTGAAGACTCGTGGGCCAGGTAGTTCGGGCGAAGGACTGCGGTCCTCCTTGCTGTTGCAGCGTCCCCCGCGCCTAGGATGGTAGCCTCGGTGCACCTTCTCGTCGAGGCGGGCTCGATGGTCGAGATGGTGGTGCTCGTTGCCGAGGCGTTCCCGGGCGGTGGGCGCCTCGTCCCGTGTACACTCGGGACGGACCGAGGCTTCCCGAATGCGCCGGGATGACACCGCGCGATGCTCCGAGGAGTCAGCTCACCTACGGGAGGCAGAGCTCTCGGCTCGTCGAACCGCGGCACCCTCTAGAAGATTCTTGAGTTCGCCCTGGATGCGCCACCCCTCGGTGGTGGATGGCTCCGGCATGGCCCGAAGCAGCATCGCCGCTGCAGCTAGGTCCTAGTCGGACCCGCTGACAGCCGGAGGCAGTGCTGCCCTGGCATTGTCGATGATGCGGTGCCGAATGTCTTGGGCCCGGTGATAGGCTTCTGTGGCGAGTGATCAGCCTGACCACTCCTGTTCGATGTTCTGTCGGAGCTGCACAAGCTAGTCTGCTTCCCCATCGACCCAGGCCTGCATCTCACGGATTTGCTCGAGCTGTATGTCCTGACCCCCCGCAGGGACTGGGATGATAGCTAGCTCCCGCAGGATGTCAACGCGAGATGAGGGCCCAGGGGGATCGTCAACCTCTGGCATACCGAGGTGGTTGCCTTCGTCGTGATCCCCCAGATCGACGTGGAAGCATTCGCGATTTGGGCCGTAACCTTCGTCATCAAGGTCATGGCCATCGTCAGAACAACCGGAGAGGTAGTGGTCGCATGCGGACATGAAGCTCCGCATGGCACCGAGGTCATTGAGGGCAGAGAAATCCCAACCGGAGTCAGGGATGTCCTCCTCCTCAGAACCCGCCGGTCCGAAGGTCGAGACGGCTGTCAGTCGGTCCCAGGTCGACCACATGTGGTACCCCGGAAGGTTTGGATACGCATTTACGAAGGCGCTCACCATCGCGGGGTCGCTAGGTGGATCGAAGCTGAACCGAAAAGGTATGGGATGGAAAACGGACGGTACCTTTTGGTCGTTGGACGGTGGTGAAGTCACGTCGGGGCGGTGCACACCGTCAACTCAGGTACGAGGGTAACGCCCAGCAGGCCTTTCGCGAGGGTGCTGGCGTCATCAGTCCGCTTGGGGCTGACATGTTGCAGGGAAGTGACACCTGCCGTCGCCTCAGGTGCGAGGGCAATGTCCGACATGTCCCGCGGGGGAGTGCCGGCATCGTCGACTCGCTCTGGTGCGACAGCCGACAAGGTGCCGCCTCCTGCGTGGCCATGGTTGCCCCGTCTCCGCCTCCTCCGACAAGGAGGATGGCGGGGACGACTGGAGTGCTCCTCTTCTGCCGCGGGGAGATGCTGTCGTAGAGCTCGTCATCGTTGTGCGAGTCGAAGACCGTCGTTGTCGTCGCACCGCGGGGGGAGGAGTACCATGTCATAGCTACCGTCGAGGGACATGAACTCAAGACTCCCGAAGCGGTGCACCGTCCCGGGCTGGAGAGGTTGCCGAAGACTCCCCATCTAGATCTCAACGGGAAGGTGTTCGTTAACACGCAGCAGGTCCCTACCTGGCACGCCAACTATCGGCGTTTCGACCCCGGGGGGGGGGGGGGGGTCCCGGGACCGACGAGTGAATTGTCGCTGCATGTCCCTGCCCAAATGGGTTGGCGTGGGATGGAACACAAGATGTGGGACAAGCCTTGTATTATCCTGCACCAGGGGTGCCGCTCGCAGTAGGGGTTACAAGCGCGTCGAGTGAGGGAGAGAGAGAGAGAGATGGCTCGTACGCCGCTTCCCCTCGCGGAACCCCCCGAACCCTTTTTCAGGGTGGCCCTGGAATCCCCTTTTATAGAGGCAAGGAGAGAGTCTAGGTGTACAACGGGGGGCGTAGCTATGCACTAACGTGTCCGGCAGTGGAGTGCCTAAGCCCTGTGTACAAGCCAACGTGGCCGTCGAGGGAGAGCTTGGGCGCTTTACATGAGATGGCGTGGCCGCCGGAGGAGCGCCTGAGTCCTGTAGGAGCACACCTGGCAGCGCGGCGAGGACCCTGCTGACGTCTCCTTGCTGTCGTAACGGGCGGAGAGCCACTGGTGTCATGGCGCACGCGGGGCACCATCATTACCCGTCGCCGGGGTAAGCGAGATGGGACGACGGTCTTGTTCCTTTTAGCCTGAGCAGGCTAGAAGTAGGGGAATGATGTATCCCCTATCAGCACGGTCAGTCCGAGCCTAGGGTCGGTCGAGGCGGAGACTTCTCTTGTGGCCGAGGCTGGGGTCAGGCGAGGACGCGATTCTTCCCGAGACCGGGGTCGAGGCCGAGTCCGGAGGTCGGGTGAGGCAGAGATCTCCTCCCAAGGCCGGAGCGTGAGGTCGGGCGAGGCAGAGCTTCCTGTTGCGCCCGAGGCCTGAGCTCGGTGGTTGATCGTGACCTGTTGTCAGTCGTTGCCGGGGTGGCTGACACGACAGTTGGAGCGGAGCGGGCGGCACTGTTTTCCTGTCATATCGGACAGTAAAGAGGAGGGGCGAAGTGACTGCGGTCACTTCGGCCTGACCGACTGAGGCGCGTGTGTCAGGATACGGCGTCAGGCGTCCCCCGCATTTAATGTGCCTGCGAAGCGGTCGATTGGTGAGGCGGTATGGCCAAGGTTGCTTCTCGACGAAGCCTGCCCGAGCCGGGCCTCGGGAGAGCCGAGGGGGCGCCTGCCGTCTGAGGAGGCCCTTGGGCGAGGAGTGAATTCGTCTGGGACCACTGTTCCTGCCCGAGGCTGGGCTTGGGTAAGATCGCGTCCTTCGGGTAGACGAAGTCTTGGCTTGAACCGCACCCGTCAATTGTTCTGAGGGTGTTAACCAGCCGTGATTAGGAGCGTTGGGGGTACCCCTAAATATGGTACCCGACAAGAAGCAATAAAAGTTGGCTGCTTCTTCACCTAAAACAACATGGGACAAAGCCCTGAGTACGAAGTGTACTTTCGCAAGACTTACCCGACAAAGTAAAAGACTCTCAAGGATATGTTGTCTTTAAGGTAGTCAAGGTAAGGCTTTATCAATAATCAATGACTTTGTTTGCAGAAATGCTTACTAGGAGTGGATCCTTAAAAATCCAGTTTTAATTGTCAGGTTAAGTAAAGTTACCTACATCTAGAGTTCTTTCTACCCTAGTTCAATCACTTGACCTGCACTAGCCAATTTCTTATCAAACCTTTATATTCACTGGAATGCTACGTGTAAGTCAGTGACCAAGTCTTCATGTCCGCGATGTTACGGCGATCCGAATCGATTACACTCAGTTGAGGATCCCCAATCACATGACATATGTAGCACTTAACCCTTGCATATGTTAACTCGCCACTACGGTTCATAAGACCAGAACAGGTTCACGCCAACCGAGAGCACAGATACACCACTGTCCAGCCTCTTGCCACAAAGGGTACACGCTACTCTCGCCATCTCTCCACTCCTATTGCGTGTTATCTTATTCCGGTATTAGTCTGCTCGAGGCAAAGCTTAACCATGACGAGGCATGTGACCAGTTAAAGGGTCCTCGGTCAGCAGGTCTACATCGACACAGTCCTTAATCGACTCAGATGGAGACACTACACCGAGATTCTCTACTCATGCAAGTCACCCGCCCGGTCTCAGCTTTATCATTTCAAACCCAAAGTTTGGTACCTGGCAGAGGTACATCTTTTCTGATGTTGAACCCATCATGGCCATGATGAATCCACCATCAAGTTTTATTTTTGAAAACATCCCACCCGCTTTGAAGCAACATCTTTTGTAAGAACAAAACATTTTGTTTTCTAAAGCAAGGCTAAGCATAAGCAAAACCTTTTGTAAATCAGGGATTAAGGAAATAATCAAATCCAAGGAAGGAGATGCAACAATGGTTTAGCACACAACTCCTATTACCTGATGCATCAAGCAAGTGAGAAAGATTTTAAAAGGAACAAGGAAGTGGTAAATGCACCAGGGCTTGCCTTGTGTCACTGGTGAATCAGGCTCTGTTCCGCAGATATCAAAATAAAAACAGTTGCCTGCCTGATGTTCCTAAGGTGGTGGTGGTGATGAAGTCCTTGTCTCTTCAACCTCTACTTCCACCTCGTTTTCTAAATATAGCCAAGTATAATAATGAATGCTCATGTAATGCTCATGAAGATGCAAATGTTAAAAAAAGTTTATTATCTAAGGTCTTGAATACAACTTTCCTTCACGGATCTTCGAGAACTTAGGGTTTTCGGAGTCAATAGTGAAGTTCATAGGGCAGAGGCAAGAGTTTTGGGTTCTAAGTATCAAACATGGTCCAAATCATACCAAACTTTACTCAAGGCTTCAAAATATTATTTAAAGTTTTACCCTAAAAATTTAGTGAATTTTGGATTTATTAATTATTTTCTAAAAATCCAGAAGCATGGTCTTAGGCTGTTTTAAATACTCTATAATTCCCTATTTGGACTAAAAGTCAAGAAACTATTTTAATTAAATACTATAGGAAATTAGAGACCTAGCAAAATTGGTTTGGTATTTTTTATCATTTTTCTACAATTTTCTAGAATTTCTTTAGCTCTGGCAGAAAAAGAAAAAGGAAAACTATGAACAGTATTGGACCGAAACCGGCCCAAGTCAGCCCACTACAGAAGAAAAGCACCCCCACGCGCGCGCCCGTGCAGACTTTGCAAGGATGACCCTATCTTTTTGAATAACCAGAAGCGGGGTCGCAACACTATTCAATGGAGTCACTTGCACTGTATAGAAACCCCCTGCTAGTTCTATTTCTTCGCAGGCCGAGGTCCACGACGACGAACGGCGCTGGGCTGCGCTCCGGCAAACTTACGCCGGCCGATTTACTTGATGACCGGCGCCCTACTATGGCAGAGACTGATTTCAATCCCTAACCAACGTTTTCCCTCAACTAATTTCATGAACGACTACCTAATTTGCCCTATCCACGGTGACAGCGGGCATCGCGGACAGTCAACCGCGTTTCGGCGATCTAAGGAATCCTAGCTCAATGGAGTTGGTCGGGGAGTATCAGGGGCACACAAGAACGCTAAAACAGGAGGGCAGAAGGTATGAGCGGACCTGAGACGCGCTGGCCACGGCGAGGTCAAACTGCTCGGTGTTCTTGAGGGATTTGGAGGAAATCCCAAATTGGGGAGTTCTAGGGGAGGATTTGTGGAACGGGTTGCTTCACTGGTTGTGCAATTACCTAGCGGAGCGGACGGGGGTGGCAATTTATAGCCTCTAACGGCGGTGGCATCCAATTTCACAAGAATGTGCTGGCGGCCGGAGGGGAAAAGAGGTACTGGCGCTCGGGGTGAGTGGCTTTCACTATGGCAGCCCTCCGGCGATCACCGGACATGCATACCATGATTCACCGTGATGTGGGCTAGCGTTTAAGCACGTGGCGCACAATAGTGAGCGATCAACGGTGGTGAAATCTATCCCGGCCGCACGACGAGCAAGTGGGTATGGTGAACCTCATCCGCGCCCGAGCCCGAGCTGATCCACTGCCAAGATTTTTACTCCCTCGTGGTTATCCCCTCACCAGCGAACATGAATCGCGGCAACGGCGTGAATCACGGCGTAAGGATCACCGGCGGCGAGGGGGATGCATCCGGGATCTGATTCAGCTACTGTACCATGGGATGTTTCAGCAGATAGCCTGACAGTCGATGTTTAGGATAGATTTTCTCCCAATTTTCCATGGCAACACAACCAATGCTCTGCACCGAAGTTGTAGCCCTCCAAACCATCTTCACTTTTGCTATAGCATCCCGAATCAAATTCCCACTGGATCATGATTGAATTCCAGCCCTAAGTTCATGCAATTCCATTGTCAGTCTGAATTTCAGACTCCAAGCAGTCTGACAGCCCATCTTTGGGTCTAATTATCTCCAAATTTCTTATGTAACCAAAGCTTAATCTCTATAGTAAAATTGTTCCCCTTTTATAGCTCTACAAACTTGATGTGGTGACCTAGGGCAAAATCTTTATAATTTGGAAGTTATGGAGTTTCAAAGTTGGGCCAAATGCACTGAAATTAGACTGAACACCATAGGGTTCAAATGGGGCTTTTTGCAAATAAGTCCAAAACTTAAGGTTTAAGTTGCAAATCCACATACTTGTGAACCATATGACTTAAGGTGCCTTAACTTCATGATTTTTGCACTTTAGTCCAAAAGTGCACTAATTTTGCACTTAGCCCCCTAGGGTTTAAGTCTAGGGCTTTCTAGGGTTCTTTTTAGGGTTTGTGATACTTCTAGGGTTTGGATGTTCCTTAAATTCATTAATGGTGGTATTTCATGATCATTATTATCAAGTTTTCAAGTTTTCTCTTGTTTAGGCTTTGGTTACCCCTTTAAGCCCAATCCAGGGTTAAACACTGTACCCTAGGGTTTCACTTATGAAATGTCACATCAATACAACTTGTTTGAACTTTTGCCTAGTGAGTTCATTCTAGGTGTGACAAACACATGAGATGCCAATGCTTATGATGTCATGCTCATGTTTTAGTGATAGTAACACCAAGGTGTGACATCCTTCCCCCCATAAAAGAATCTTGTCCCGAGATTAAAAGTCCTAGGGCAAGTAATGGAAAAGGAAACGCGTCATACTTTTATTTCCTTATTTCTGGCACAAGGCAGGGGTGGTATGGGGTTCATTCTTCTATTACAATTAATGTATACACCTTACAAATTACATGAGGCTAAAAATCCTAGGAAATTCTTTTCTAAAAAGTCTTGAGTTTCCCATGTAGCCTCGTCTTCTGAATGTTGGTTCCACTGTATCTTGTAAAACTTGAGAGTTTTTCTTCAGGTAATCCTGTCCTTTAGATCCAAGACTCGAATAGGATGTTCTGAATATGTCAAGTCTGGCTCTAAGGCAACATCTGTTACTTCAATAGTTTGATCTGGAACCCGAAGACACTTCTTCAACTGAGACAAGTGGAACACGTTATGTATAGCAGACAAGGTTTCGGGTAATTGAAGTCGATATGCCACTGGTCCACATTGCTCAAGTACAAGAAAAGAACCAATGTATCGGGGTGCAAGCTTCCCTTTTACCCCGAAACGTGTTACCCCCTTCATTGGTGAGACTTTCAGGTAGACATGATCTCCAACAAGAAAGTACAAGGGTTGACATCGCTTGTCTGCATAACTTTTCTATCAAGCTTGGGCTTTCTTCAAGTTATGAATTATTCATTGAACTTTTTCTTCTGTTTCCTTTACGATATCTGGCCTGAAGAAACTTCTTTCACCTGGTTTAGACCAGTTTAACGAAGTACGACACCGTCGCCCATATAAAGCTTCGAAGGGTGCCATCTTAATGCTTTCTTGATAGCTATTATTATATGAGAACTCCGCTAATGGTAAACAATCATCCCATTTCTGTGGGAATTCAAGAACACATGCTCGTAACATATCTTCAAGTATCTGATTTACTCTTTCAGTCTGCCCACTAGTTTGGGGATGATAGGCCAAACTGTGAAGCAACTTGGTACCCAGGGATTTATGAAGTGCTTCCCAAAACTTGGCTATAAATTGCGATCCACGATCCGACACTATAGTCTTTGGAACCCCATGCAGACTAAAAATACGAGTAATGTATAATTAAGCATAGACAGCAACAGGGTGATTTGTCTTGACTGGCAGAAAATGAGCAATTTTCGTAAGCCGATCAATTATAACCCAAATAGAGTCATACCCTTTTGCTGTTCTGGGCAATCCCACAATAAAGTCCATGCTTATATCTTCCCATTCCATGTAGGGATAGGTAAAGATTGTAATGGACCAACAACTTTCATGTGTATGGCTTTGACACGTCTGCAAGTGTCACATCTTGCCACATAGCCTACAATTTCAATCTTCATCTTTGTCCACCAATAATGATGTTTTAAATCATGATACATCTTAGTGCTTCCGGGATGAATAAAATAGCGACTAAGATGTGCTTCATCTAGAATTTGCTGGCGGATCTCTTCATTCTTAGGCACAACTATGCGGTTGTTAAACCATACAACACCTTGATCATCTTTTCTAAAGCAATTGGTTTTTCCGGCCTCTATTTTCTTATGGATGTGCTTCATACCCTCATCATCCTTTTGAGCATCAATTATCCTTTGTAAAAGAACTGACTCAAGCTTTAGTTGATTTAAGGTTCCATGTTGGATCATTCCTAGGTTTAACTTCTCCATCTCCTAGCATAACTTAATGTCAGAAGTCTTCATCGTCAGACAATGGCAGGAAGCCTTGCGACTTAATGCATCTACCACTACATTAGCCTTGCCTGGGTGATAATGAATTTCCAATTCATAGTCCTTAATAAGCTCAAGCCATTGCCCTATCTCATATTAAGCTCCGACTGGGTGAAGATGTACTTCAAACTTTTATGATCTGTATAAATGTGACAGATGTTCCCCAGCAGATAATTACGCCAGATTTTTAGAGCATGAACCACAGCAGCTAACTCCAGATCATGAGTTGGATAATGTTCCTCATGCCGGCGCAACTGCCTTAAAGCATAAGCTATCACTCGGCCTTCTTGCATTAGAACACAGCCGAGACCACTGCCTGATGCGTCACAATACACATCAAAGGGGTTTTCAATTTCCGGTTGAGCTAATACCGGAGCAGTGGTTAATAATACCTTCAACTGTTCAAAGGCTTCTTTACATTTTGAAGACCAAATAAATTTAGTATCATTCTTCAATAAACTTGTGATTGGCTTCACAAGCTTAGAAAAATCTGGAATAAATCGGCGGTAATAACCAGCCAGTCCAAGGAAGCTTCGGACTTGATGCACTGTTGTTGGTGGTTTCTACTCCAAAATATCCTTGACTTTGCTGGGATCAACCGCAATCCCATTGGCAGATAATACATGTCCAAGAAATTGAATCTTCTCCAGCCAGAATGCGGCACTTACTGAACTTAGCATATAACTGATGCTTCCTCAAGCGCGTTAACACGATCCGTAAATGCTGAGCATGCTCCTCTTCATTCTTGGAATATATTAAGATATCATCAATGAATACCACCAAATTTATCCAGCTCGGGCATAAATACTGAGTTCATAAGATATGTGAAGTGGGCAGGAGCATTTGTTAATCTGAAGGACATAACCAAATATTCAAATAATCCATACCGCGTAGTGAATGCGGTTTTTGATATATCTTCGGGCCGGATACAGATCTGATGATAGCCCGATCTGAGGTCAATCTTGGAGAATACCCTAGCTCCAGTCAGTTGATCAAATAGAATATCAATCCGAGGAAGAGGGTACTTATTCTTGATGGTAACCTCATTAAGGGGTCTATAATCCACGCACATCCGAAGCGTTTGGTCCTTCTTCTTGACAAAGACGGCTGGACAACCCCATGGCGATGAGCTTGGCCGGATGAATCCTTTTTCAAGTAGATCTTGTAATTAGGTCTTGAGTTCTGCCAATTCATTCGGAGGCATTCGGTACGACCTTCTAGAAATAGGAGCCGTACCGGGCTTCAATTCAATCACAAATTCTACATCTCTTTCGGGAGGTAATCCGGGCAAGTCTTCTGGAAAGATGTCTGGGAACTCCATACTACCGGAATATCTTGGATTTCTAGTATGATAGCTTCATATACTGTGCCAATTGGTTTAGCTGGAATAGTTACGGGAATGGTCAAGAGAACCTCTTCTTGGCCATAACTCAGTCTGATAGTTCTCAAATTAGTGTTGAGAATAGCTTTATTTTGGACTAACCAATTCATGCCCAGAATTACATCTATATCTTGGCCTTTCAGAACAATCATATTAGTAGGAAAGTCCCGTTCAGCCAATGTTACAGGCACTTGGAAAGCCACTTCTTTAGTAAATATTTGTCCCCCGGGCAAATGAATAGTAAACCCTTCCCTTGATTCATGGTATGGAATGCAATGTTGCTCCACAAATTTCTTACTTATGAATGTATGTGAAGCGCCAGAATCAAAAAGAATAACTGCAGGGTGATTGGCCACGAGAAACGTACCCATCATAACCGGTTCTCCTTCCGGTGTTGTGGCCACTTGTGTATAATAAATCCGCCCGGTTTTCTTCATGTTTTTGCCCACGGTATTGTTTGCCGCATTTCCCTTTCCTTGAGCGAAACTCCTAGAACTCTACTGATTACCTGATCTGTTCTGCTTCGGGTACGGATAGTCCTTGATAAAATGTCCGGAATTTCCGCAATTAAAGCAGCCTGTTGAAGAGCTGGGGAGGGCAGGGAAACGAGTACCAGGGGCACTCGGCTGATTTGTTGGGGTGGGGGCAGTGGCGGGGCGAATGAAGACTGGCTACTTGAAAGGGTAGGAGGGTGGACATGGCGAAGAACGATTCTGATTAAAAAGGTCGAATCACCAACCTTTGTCTTTTCTTAGGCCCCTGATTAGGCCTATCGCCTCCATAGCCCTTCGATTTTCCCAAGCCTGCATATTTGGCCTCGACTGCCAGTGCTGTGTTGACATCCCTTCCATAAGAAAGATCAATGCAGGTGGCCATCTTTCGTTGCATTCGGTCATTGAGGCCCCTCATGAAGCAATTTATCTTCTTCAGATCCGTGTTGACTTGATCGATAGCATATTGGGACAAGTGGTTGAATTTGTTGAGATACTGAGTGACAGTATCCCCACCCTGTTTCAGCTTCGTAAACTCCTCCTGTTTCATATGGAGCACTCCCTCAGGAATATAGTGCTCCCAGAAAGCCAACTTGAACTCATCCCAGGTTATTTGATGACCAGCCGGTTGAACGGCTACATAATTTCCCCACCAGGTACTAGCAGTGCCGCGCAATTGTTGTGCTGCAAATAAGGGCTTTTGAACCTCCGTGCATCAGAGAAGCCTGAACTTTTGTTCGATAACGCGGATCCACTCATCCGCTTCCAGAGGATCTTCTGCCTTGACAAACAATGGGGGACGTGTCTCTGAGAAATCCAGATATGACGTTTCGTGGGGTCCTTGCGGATACGCTCGCCCGCCTTCCTGCTGCATCTGTTGTCCCGCCATTTCCCGCAGAAAGCGGGTGTTGTTGGCCGTAGCATTAACTAAGACATCGATGGCCTCAGCTAATGTTGGAGGTACAGGTGGTGGGTTCGGGGTAGCTTCCCTCCCATGGGAGGTTCCTGCAGTATCTTGTGCGCGAGTCTTGGACGGCATCTGAGGCAAAGAACATTTGGAAAAAATATAATATGCCAAAGCAAACCATCCATTTTACATTACTAAAAAAGGGTAATGTTACAGACTCGAATTTTACAACAGGATTACATTACCTAGCATACATTAACACTATATCTATACTATACTATTTTAACTTCTTGTCACTTTTGGTAGCCTCGCTGTCGGGTGTAGGAGACCATTCATCAACCAACTTCATAGAGGGAGGAGGCCTGAAAAGGTCTAGTTGACCCCCAAAGGCTTCTCCCGCTGTCCCAGAAGGTCCGGCTTCCATCCCGATAGGATCCGCAGGTACGTTGGGGTGCAGTTGTGAATACAATACATGAACTTCCTCATGTAATGTATTACAATAAACCTGCAAGTTATCCATGGTTGTGCTAAGCTCCTCCATGCAGGCTCGAGCTCTAGCTTCCTTGGCCCAGGCAAGTGAACGGGAGTTAACAACCCAATCGAGTGCTAGATCCCGTTCAGCCAGTTGGTCTAGCAGGTGGCGGATGTCTGTTCTCAATTCGTTTATTCTCTCACCATTCGCGACCCATATATCGTTCCTGCAATGGAGTTCTGATCGAAGCTGTTCTGCTTGGGCTTCCAGATCCCTAATTGGATCATTACTACCACTACTACTGTCTTCATGCCTTGGGGCAAGTTGATGGCAGGGTACGCCAATCGGCCTGGTAGACTTGCGCGCGATCTTTCTTGGGCACGATGGCATATCTCCATGAGGGGAAAATCTTATTAGCATAGTTTTTATCATGATGCATGTATAATTACAGAATCAACCTTAGTTGATTCACACCTTCTATACATTGCACTCACCTATCTGGTCCTTTAAAATAAGTATCTCAAAAGGTGATTGGATAAGAAGGAAAGAAATTTTATGGATAAGTCTTTGAAAATTCTTTTTGAAAATGTCTCATAATATCTGCAGAGATGGGCTTTGCTCTGATACCAGCTGTGACGGAACCTCCCAAGTCATTAGGCCCACCTACAGTTGTCTTTGTTCAACGGACCTTAGACAACCCTGCAGGTGCACCTGATCACTTGATAAGTTCGGTATCTGAATTTCTTACCTTCCCAAGAGCGTTTCACCCGTCACGCAGACATTACAATACATCAGAGATATGGAAATGCGAAAGCAGTTACAATAACTTACTTTATTGAAAAGTAAGACAGAGTTATATAGTTACAGACTAGAACAAAATATATGAGTGCAGAGTATTATTATTACATAACATGGGAGGCAAAAACCCCTCCTAAATAAATAGTAAAAGTTTTTCTTAACGGAGGACCTTTCCTCCCGCAGCTTTAGTCTTGATTCTGTTCTTTTGGTACCACCTTTGAACAGAAGCAACAAAAGTTGGCTACTTCTTCACCTAAAACAAAATGGGACAAAGCCCTGAGTATGAAGTGTACTTTGCAAGACTTACCCGACAAAGTAAAAGACTCTCAAGGATATGCTGGCTTTAAGGTAGTCAAGGTAAGGCTTCATCAATAATCAATGACTTTGTTTGCAGAAATGCTTACTAAAAGTGGATCCTTAAAAATCCAGTTTTAATTGTCAGGTTAAGTAAAGTTACCTGCATCTAGAGTTCTTTCTACCCTAGTTCAATCACTTGACCTGCACTAGCCAATTTCTTATCAAACCTTTATATTCACTGGAATGCTACGTGTAAGTTAGTGACCAAGTCTTCATGTCTGCAAAGTTACGGCGATCCGAATTGATTATACTCAGCTGAGGATCTCCAATCACACGACATATGTAGCACTTAACCCTTGCATATGTCAACTCGCCACCAGGGTTCTTAAGACCAGATCAGGTTCACGCCAACCGAGAGCACAGATACACCACCGTCCAGCCTCTTGCCACGGAGGGTACACGCTACTCTCGCCATCTCTCCACTCCCATTGCGTGTTATCTTATTCTGGTATTAGTCTGCCCGAGGCAAAGCTTACCCATGATGAGGCATGTGACTAGTTAAATGGTCCTCGGTCAGCAGGCCTATATCGACACGGTCCTTAATCGACTCAGACAGAGACACTACACCGAGATTCTCTTCTCGTGCAAGTCACCCGCCCGGTCTCAGCTTTATCATTTTAAACCCAAAGTTTGGTACCTGGCAGAGGTACATCTTTTCTGATGTTGAACCCATCATGGCCATGATGAATCCACCATCAAGTTTTATTTTTAAAAACATCCCACCCACTTTGAAGCAACATCTTTTGTAAGAACAAAACATTTTGTTTTCTAAAGCAAGGCTAAGCATAAGCAAAACCTTTTGTAAATCAGGGATTAAGGAAATAATCAAATCCAAGGAAGGAGATGCAGCAATGGTTTAGCACACAACTCCTATTACCTAATGCATCAAACAAGTGAGAAAGATTTTAAAAGGAACAAGGAAGTGGTAAATGCACCGGGGCTTGCCTTGTGTTACTGGTGAATCAGGCTCTGTTCCGCAGATATCAAAATAAAAACAGTTGCCTGCCTGATGTTCCTAAGGTGGTGGTGGTGATGAAGTCCTTGTCTCTTCAACCTCTACTTCCTCCTCGTTATCTAAATATAACCAAGTATAATAATAAATGCTCATGTAATGCTCATGAAGATGCAAAGATAATAAAAGTTTATTATCTAAGGTCTTGAATACAACTTTCCTTCATGGATCTCCGAGAACTTAGGGTTTTCGGAGTCAATAGTGAAGTTCATAGGGCAGGGGCTAGAGTTTTGGGTTCTAAGTATAAAACATGGTCCAAATCATACCAAACTTTACTCAAGGCTTCAATATATTATTTAAAGTTTTACCCTAAAAATTTAGTGAATTTTGGATTTATTATTTATTTTCTAAAAATCCAGAAGCATGGTCTTAGGCTGTTTTAAATACTCTATAATTCCCTATTTGGACTAAAAGTCAAGAAACTATTTTAATTAAATACTATAGGAAATTAGAGACCTAGGAAAATTGGTTTGGTATTTTTATCATTTTTCTACAATTTTCTAGAATTTCTTTAGCTCTGGCAGAAAAAGAAAAAGGAAAACTATGAACAGTATTGGACCAAAACCGGCCCAAGTCAGCCCACTACAGGAGAAAAGCGCCCCCGCGCGCGCGCCCGTGCAGACTTTGCAAGGATGACCCTGTCTTTTTGAATAACCAGAAGTGGGGTCGCAACACTATTCAACGGAGTCACTGACACTTTACAGAAACCCCCTGCTAGTTCTATTTCTTCGCAGGCCGAGGTCCACGATGACGGGCGCTGGGCTGCGCTCCGGCGAACTTACGCCGACCTATTTACTTGATGACAGGCGCCCTACTATGGCAGCGACCGAATTCAATCCCTAACCAACGTTTTCCCTCAACTAATTTCACGAACGACTACCTAATTTGCCCTGTCCATGGTGACAGCGGGCATCGCAGACAGTCAACCGCGTTCCCGGCGATCTAAGGAATCCTAGCTCAATTGAGTTGGTCGGGGAGTATCAGGGGCACACAAGAACGCTAAAACGGGAGGGAAGAAGGTATGAGTGGACCTGAGACGCGCTGGCCACGGCGAGGTCAAACTGCTCAGTGTTCTTGAGGGATTTGGGGGAAATCCCAAATTTGGGAGTTCTAGGGGAGGATTTGAGGCATGGGTTGCTTCACTGGTTGCGCAATTACCTAGCAGAGCGGACGGGGGCGGCAATTTATAGCCTCTAACGGCGATGGCATCCAATTTCATGAGAATGTGCTGGCGGCTGGAGGGGAATAGAGGTACTGGCGCTCGGGGTGAGTGGCTTTCACCATGGCAGCCCTCCAGCGATCACCGGACATGCATACCATGATTCACCGCGACGTGGGCTAGCGTTTAAGCACATGGCACACAACGGTGAGCGATCAACGGCGGTGAAATCTATCCCGGCCGCACGATAAGCAAGTGGGTACGGTGAATCTCATTCGCGCCCGAGCCCGAGCTGATCCAGTGCCAAGATTTTTACTCCGTCATGGTTACCCCCTCACCAGCGAACACGAATCGCGGCAACAGCGTGAATCACGGCGTAAAGATCACCGGCGGCGAGGGGGATGCATCCGGGATCTGATTCAACTACTGTACCATGGGATGTTTCAGCAGACAGCCTGATAGTCGATGTTTAGGACAGATTTTCTCCCAATTTTCCATGGCAACACAACCAATGCTCTGCAACAAAGTTGTAGCCCTCCAAACCATCTTCACTCTTGCTATAGCATCCCGAATCAAATTCCCACTGGATCATGATTGAATTCGAGCCCTAAGTTCATGCAATTCCACTGTCAGTCTGAATTTCAGACTCCAAGCAGTCTGACAGCCCATCTTTGGGTCTAATTATCTCCAAATTTCTTATGTAACCAGAGCTTTATCTCTATAGTAAAATTGTTCCCCTTTTATAGCTCTACAAACTTGATGTGGTGACCTAGGGCAAAATCTTTATAATTTGGAAGTTACAGAGTTTCAAAGTTGGGCCAAAATGCACTTAAATCAGACTGAACACCATAGGGTTCAAATGGGGCTTTTTGCAAATAAGTCCAAAACTTAAGGTTTAAGTTGCAAATCCACATACTTGTGAACCATATGACTTAAGGTGCCTTAACTTCATGATTTTTGCGCTTTAGTCCAAAAGTGCACTAATTTTGCACTTAGCCCCCTAGGGTTTAAGTCTAGGGCTTTCTAGGGTTCTTTTTAGGGTTTTTGATACTTTTAGGGTTTGGATGTCCCTTAAATTCATTAATGGTGGTATTTCATGATCATTATTATCAAGTTTTGAAGTTTTCTCTTGTTTAGGCTTTGGTTTCTCCTTTAAGCCCAATCTAGGGTTAAACACTGTACCCTAGGGTTTCACTTATGAAATGTCACATCAATACAACTTGTTTGAACTTTTGCCTAGTGAATGCATTCTAGGTGTGACAAACACATGAGATGCCAATGCTTATGATGTCATGATCAAGTTTTAGTGATAGTAACACCAGGGTGTTACACTACCCACTCAGGTTCAAGTCACAAGAAGAGGGACGGGAAGAAGAAGAGACGCATCAAGAAGATCATCTACTTCGACAGCGATGCATCTTCCTCTTCACCAAGGGACGACGACAGCGACTCTTCAAAGAAGAAAACGGTTAATCAAAACTATTCATTTGATTATTCTCGTATTCCGTACAATTCGAATGCTCACTTGCTATCAATTCCTCTTGGGAAACCCCCACATTTTAATGGAGAAGACTATTCTTTCTGGAGACATAAAATGCGTAGTCACTTATTTTCTCTCCATCCTAGTATCTGGGAGATTGTTGAAAAAGGAATGCCTTTTGATAGTACTGACAATCCCGTTTCATAAATGAGCAAATTCACAAAAATGCCCAAGCTACTACTGTCTTGTTAGCTTCACTTTGCAGGGATAAATATAATAAGGTGAGTGGCTTGGACAACGCCAAGCAAATCTTGGACACCCTCAAGATATCTCATGAGGGAAACGATGCCACTATGATCACAAAGATGGAACTAGTGGAAGGCGAGCTAGGGAGGTTCGCGATGATCAGGGGAGAGGAGCCAACACAAACCTACAACAGGCTCAAGACCCTGGTCAACAAGATACGAAGCTACGGAAGCACAAGATGGTCGGATCATGATGTCGTCCAACTCATGCTAAGGTCTTTTACTGTAATTGACCCCCATCTTGTCAATCTTATTCGTGAAAATCCCAGGTACACCAAAATGACGCCCGAGGAGATCATCAGAAAATTCGTAAGCGGGCGCATGATGGTGAAGGAGGCTCGATACGTGAACGATGCTCTCAACGGTCCACTACCCATCTACGAGCCACAGCCCATTGCTCTCAAGGCAACTAGCAGCAAGGACATGCTACCAAGCAAGGTAGCACAAGTGGAGGCTGCTGGGCTAAATGAAGGTGAGATGGCGCTTATCATCAAGTGCTTCAAGACCGCACTCAAAGGACGCAAGGAGTACCCCCAACAGGAATAAAACAAGGGGAAAACGCTCCTGCTTCAAATGCGGTAAGACTGGTCATTTTATTGCTCAATGTCCCGATAATGATAATGACTAGGGGCAAGAAAAGAGCGGGAAGAAGGAGAAAAAGAAGAACTACAGGAAGGCAAAGGGCGAGGCGCACCTTGTAAAGGAATGGGACTCGGACTGCTCCTCTTCCGACTCCGACGACGAAGGACTTGCTGCCTCGGCCTTCGACAAATCCTCACTCTTCCCCAACAAACACCATACATGTCTTATGGCCAAGAAGAAAAAAGTACGTATTTGGGACACACCCAAGTACACTTCATCTAGTGATGAAGAATATTCCGATGATGAAATAGACTACACTGATCTGTTTAAAGGACTAGATAGAGCCAAGGTAGACAAAAATAATGAATTGATTGATGCTCTAAATGAAAAGGATAAATTGTTAGAAAAGCAAGAGGACATTTTGTATGAGGAACATGACAAATTTGTTAGTGTGCAAAAATCTCTTGCTTTAGAAACTAAGAGAAATGAAATGCTATCTGCTGAGTTATCTGCTTGCCATGAATCTATCTCTAGTTTAAAAAGTTTAAATGATGAACTAAATGCTAAGCTAGAGGAAGCAAATGAAACTAGATCATGTGTTGAACATGTAGTTATTTGCAATAGATGCAAGGACCTTGATGTTAATACCTGTGATAAACATCTTATTACTATTGCTAATTTAAATAATGAGGTGGCAAGTCTTAATGCTCAACTTAAGACTTGCAAAATTGATTTTGATAAATTAAAATTTGCTAGGGATGCCTACACTGTTGGTAGACACCCCTCAATTAAGGATGGACTTGGTTTTCGAAAGGAAACCAAGAACTTAACAAGCCAAAGGAACCTCGTTCTCAACAAGGAGAAAGGGAAGGCCCCTATGGCTAGTAGTCCTCAAAGGAACCATGCATTTATTTATGATAGAAAAGTTGCTAGTCGTTCTTATTACAATAGGAGTTATGATCATGCTGCTCATAATTCACATGCCATGTTTGCCTCTAGTTCTACTTTTGTTCATGGTAGAAGCAGGCCTAGGAAAAATCATGTTGTGCCTCATGTTCCTAGGAGAATGTGCAAAGAACCTTGAACTATTTATCATGCTTACAATACTTCGTTTGTACTTTCATGTAAAAATGCAAAAGTAGTTGCTAGGAAGTTGGGATCCAAATGCAAGGGAGACAAAACTTGTATTTGGGTTCCAAAACTATTGTGACTAACCTTGTAGGACCCAACAAGAGTTGGGTACCTAAAACCCAAGCTTAAAATTGCCTTGCAGGTTTATGCATCTGGGGCTCTAGCTGGATAATCGACAGCGGATGAACAAACCACATGACGGGGGAGAAGAAGATGTTCACCTCCTACGTCAAGAACAAGGATTCCTAGGATACGATCATCTTTGGAGATGGGAACCAAGGCAAGGTCAAAGGCTTGGGCAAGATTGCCATCACTAACAAGCACTCAATTTCGAATGTATTTCTAGTAGAGTCGCTCGGATACAACCTTCTATCTGTAAGTCAATTGTGCCACATGGGTTACAATTGTTTGTTTACAAATGTTGATGTATCTGTCTTTAGAAGGAGTGATGGTTCATAGCTTTTAAGGGTGTATTAGACGACAAACTCTACTTAGTTGATTTTTCGAAAGAGAATGCTGATCTAGATGATGCTTAATAGCTAAGACTAATTTGGGTTGGCTCTTGCATCGCCGTCTAACACATGTTGGGATGAACAACCTTCATAAGCTTCTTAAGGGAGATCATGTGTTAGGACTAATCGATGTCTGTTTTGAGAAAGATAGACCTTGTGCAGCATGTCAGGTAGGAAAACAGATGGGAAGCACTCATCACAGCAAGAATGTGATGACCACACCAAGACCACTGGAGCTTCTTTACATGGACCTCTTCAGACCCGTTGCCTACCTTAGCATCGGGGGAAGTAAGTATGGTCTTGTAATTGTTGATGACTTTTCCCGCTTGACTTGGGTGTTCTTTTTGCAAGACAAATCAGAAACCCAAGGGACCCTAAAGCGCTTCTTAAGGAGAGCTCAAAACGAATTTGAGCTAAAGGTGAAAAAGATAAGGAGCAACAATGGGTCCGAGTTCAAGAATCTGCAAGTTGAGGAGTATCTTGAGGAGGAAGGAAGGCATCAAGCACGAGTTCTCCGCTCCCTATACACCGTAGCAAAATGGTGTAGTAGAGAGGAAGAACTGGACGCTAATCGACATGGTGAGAACGATGCTTGGATAGTTCAAGACGTCCGAGCGGTTTTGGTCGGAAGCTGTGAACACAGCTTGCCATGCCATAAACCGGCTCTATCTGCATCGCCTTCTCAAGAAGACCTCCTACGAACTCCTTACCGGTAACAAACCCAATGTCTCTTACTTTCGTGTATTTGGGAGCAAATGCTACATTCTGGTGAAGAAAGGTAGACATTCTAAATTTGCTCCCAAGGCAGTAGAAGGGTTTTTACTAGGGTATGACTCAAATACAAAGGCGTATAGGGTCTTCAACAAATCATCGGGATTGGTTGAAGTCTCTAGCGACGTTGTTTTTGATGAGACTAGTGTTTCTCCAAGAGAGCAAGTTGATCTTGATGATGTAGATGAAGAAGAAGTTTCGACGGCCGCAATGCGCACGATGGCGATCGGTGATGTGCGACCACAGGAACAATAGGAGCAAGATCAACCATCTTCCTCCACAATGGTGCATTCCCCAACTCAAGACAATGAACATGTATCGCAAGAAGAAGGGCATGATCAAGGGGGAGCACAAGAAGATCATGTGATGGAGGAAGAAGCACCACGGGCCCCTCCAACCCAAGTCCAAGCTACGATCCAAATAAATCACCCCGTCGATCAGATTCTAGGTGACATCAGCAAGGGAGTAACTACTCACTCACGCCTAGCTAATTTTTGTGAGCATTACTCGTTTATCTCTTCTATTGAGCCTTTCAGGGTAGAAAAGGCCATGCAGGATCCGGACTGGGTGTTGGCCATGCAGGAAGAGCTCAACAACTTCAAAAGAAATGAAGTTTGGAGCCTGGTGCCACGTCCAAAGCAAAATGTTGTGGGAACCAAGTGGGTGTTCCACAACAAACACGACGAGCACAGAGTTGTGACAAGAAACAAGGCTCGACTTGTGGCAAAAGGTTATGCCCATGTCGCAGGTTTGGATTTCGAGGAGACTTTTGCTCCTGTGGCTAGGCTAGAGTCTATTTGAATACTATTAGCCTATGCTGCTCACCACTCTTTTAGGCTATTCCAAATGGATGTGAAGAGCGCTTTCCTCAACGGGTCAATCAAGGAGGAGGTATACGTGGAACAACCCCCTAGCTTTGAGGATGACAGGTATCCTGATCACATATATAAGCTCTCTAAGGCGCTCTATGGACTTAAGCAAGCTCCAAGAGCATGGTATGAATGCCTTAGAGACTTCTTAATTGCTAATGCTTTCAAGGTTGGGAAAGCTGATCCCACTCTTTTTACAAAGACTTGTGACGGAGATCTCTTCATGTGCCAAATTTATGTCGACGACATAATATTTGGTTCTACTAATCAAAAGTCTTGTGAGGAGTTGTAACACCCAAATTCTGAATCTGGAATTGGTAGAAGAAATCTGAACAAAGTATCATTGGGAAATAAGAAAATGAGGAGAAAAAGAATGTTTTTTTTTAAACCCATTTATACATTTCATGAAATAAATAAACAAGGAGAATAAAACTTAAACTAGTAATAATAAAATAATTTGGTTTATATTCACCTTTGGATTCCAATTGATACATTTGAAAATCTGAAAACTAAAATAGAAGTATAAATTTGAATTTGGAATAGAAAATAAGAAAATAAATGGGAAGGGAAGAACTAAGAAAAATACTACATAAAATAAAATAAAAATCAGGATAAACATCCTTCACACTTATATTATTGAATTATACCTTTCAAATTGAGGACAAGTTATTTCACAAAATTCGAATTTAAACTTGAACTCAAATTGGATTTGAAATTGAAGAAAAGAAATAGAAAATAAAATGGAAAAAGAATAAAGCCTTACCTGGGCCGGCAGACACTCAAATCGGCCCACAAACAGAAGCCCTCCCGCGCGGCCCAAGTCCCTCCACCGCGTTTACCTCACGGGTCACTGACAGGTGGGGCCATGCTGTCGGCGCGCTGTGGAACTTGAGCGTGAGACGGGCTCTCGCTGACGCATGGGGCCCACTGGGCGGTCTCTCGCCCCGCGCTCGCCTGCGCTCGGACTCACTGCTCCGCGGGGCCCGCATGTCAGCCCGTTCTTCTTCGCCTTAACAAACCCGCGCGAGTTCGCCGCGCGCGCCGTGGTCGCTGGGCCGTCCCAACCACCGGCCGAGATTCCCTCGCGCTAGTGGATAAAAGGGGGATCCCTCGACCTCGCTCGCCATGCTCGTATCACCGCGGAATTTCCCAGCCACCATCACCGTTTCTCGCCGAGAGAGAGAGATCGAGAGAGAGAGTGTCAATCCGCGCCACCACCGTAGACTTCATCCTTGGCCAGCTTCCCAGTCGCGGCAAACTGCCCCGGGTGCATCAGCGGGCCCCGCCGCGTGTGCTGGACCCACTCCTAGGTCGGATTCGCTTGCCCATCGACGGCGATTTCTCACCGTACCTGCAGCTCATCCGTGAATCCGCCTGCTCTGTGGTCAGACGACCTCGCCGCCCCACCGTAGGTAATTCGTCACCCAACTTGCTCGCCCTATCCTCCTCTGCGTAGAGAACATCTCGGAGCGAAGTAGAGGGCCTTAAAACTCGGAGATTGCTTGCGGCCGGAGCTGCTCCACCGTGTATTAGACCGCACCGTGGGCCGAGGATCTGCGCTGCGTGACAGAGGAAATTGAGGGGTGAGATGGGTTCGGGAGGTCACGAATCTCGCTAGGGCCGGGCGAACTGGTGTTTTGCGCTCGGGTTGGCCGGATTCGTGGACTCCGGCGATCCCCGCCGCCGTGCGTGGGGGCTCAGTGCGCGGCTCGGGTTAGGGGGAAGGCGAAGCTTGCGCGGCCGTCAGATCGGGCGCGAGCGGTTAGGATTAGATCACTGCTTACCCCCTTCGCACTTAAAATCTGGTCCGTTGGCGGTTCATCCGAGGGCATGTGAGCGGAGGGAACGTGGTTGGATCTGGGACGTAGATCTTAGATCCTGCGGGCGACAAAGCATACCGGTTCGCATAGATCCGGATCTAATCTGATGCGTCGGCCGTGGATCCAACGGTGGCAATCGGCTGGTACCGCGTCGGCTGTGTAGTTTTACACTTGAGACCCTCTATTATTTTAGAATGAACCCGCAGTCCACCTGGGGGATTTCCTGTGTCTCGGGAAAACTTGCAAGCTAGCCCCTGCGCTTTCCTGTAAATGAGGCCCAGTCCAGAACATAATAAAACCAGGGAAAATGATTAATAAATAGATTTTTAATATGAAAATAATTGTTAAAACTTAGATAATTCATAGAAAATCCATTTTAGCTCCAAATTGAACCATTCCAGTTTCTAAAATTTTGTAATAATGTTCTTCATCATTTAGTGTCTTTGTTTTGACATGAACTCTGTCAGAAAATTTATTTATCATTTAATCATATTTTAATCACATTAAACCTTAGGAAAATCATAACTTGAATTCTATAACTCCAAAATTAATGATTCCTGTTCCTATGATCTTATTTTAATATGTATATTATTAATGTGTATTTTGTTCTTATGTTTGGTGTAATGTTAATCCTGCCTATACACTGTTTGTTTGTAATGCTACGACTAGCAGTGAGGACACGTCATCTGAAGATCATCCTGGTACCTGGATTCTCAAGGCCCAGGCAAGTTGTGCCCCTGATCACTTCTTTTCACCTATTCATGTTCTAATTAATCATAATGATCTGCATAGGTTAATTTTGATGGGACCCAATAGGTTATCCTAGTTTGTCTATCTTTATACCTTGTTTACCACTGAACTTTCTGGGTAGTACTTGCTAGTGCTATATATGGTTTTGGGTATGGAGATGCACTAATCATGATTACACTTTTTGTTATCAGTTGTTATTTAATGTTCATGTTAAGATCATTATGTTAATTGGAACATGGAGAACCACCCGGGAAAACAGTGCTACCACAAGGGTGGTATGGGACGCCCTTGGCTGACTAATTAGGAAAGCTAGTGGAAGACTACCTTACCCGAAAGGGGCAAGGGCAGTAGGGGAGAGGTCAGTGTAGGGAGGCCCTCGGGAGGATTTTGCTGCGATGGCGGTCCTGCAAGGGATTCCTGCACTGGATCTTCCTATAAACTGTAGCGGGTTTTCGGAAGCTAGTGGAACTTTGTAAAGGCCTCATAGTGTTACCCTGCCTCGCTTCCTTGGTAGAGGTGTATGGGATTCATGACCCCTTGGCAGATGGGTAACACGGCTTGTGGGTAAAGATGCGCAACCTCTGCAGAGTGTAAAACTGGTATACTAGCCGTGCTCACGGTCATGAGCAGCTCGGACACTCACATGATTAATTTATGGAACTAAATTCAATTTGTCATATGCATTGCATTGCAGGTGGTGTTGTTACTTTTGATCTATTACTTAATTGGGTTTGGTATTTACTTATACTTAGTAACTGCTAATAAAATTTTGACCAACTTTAAAAGCAATGCTCAGCTCTAACCATCTTTTTTGGTAAGCCTTACACTTCACGTGAGCTCCCACCTTTGGCGAGTTCATGCACATTATTCCCCACAACTTGTTGAGCGATGAACGTATGTGAGCTCACTCTTGCTGTCTCACATACACCACAGGTCAAGACCAGGTACTGCAGGATGATGCTCATGGAGGATGCTGTGATGAGTTCGTGAGTGGTCTAGGTCGTCGTCTCCCAGTCAACTTTGGGTTGCTGGACCGTTGTCTCCTTATAATGTAATTATTTATTTTGTATAGAACTCCTGTTATATATAAAGTTGAGACATTCGATCCTGTGCCACTATACATCATATGTGGGAGACTTGGTCCCAGCATACCTGATGTTTATGTTAGCGCCCGGGTTTTGGACCCCTAAAATCCGGGTGTTACAGGAGTTTAGTAGGGTGATGACACAAAAGTTCGAGATGTCGATGATGGGCGAGTTGACCTATTTCCTTGGGTTCCAAGTGAAGCAACTCAAGGACGGAACCTTCATCTCCCAAACGAAGTATACTCAAGATCTTCTTAAAAGGTTTGGAATGAAGGACGCCAAGCCCACGAAGACACTGATGGGAACTGACAGGCATGTTGACCTCAACAAAGGAGGTAAGTCCGTTGATCAAAAGGCATACCGGTCCATGATAGGTTCATTACTTTATTTATATGCTAGTAGACCGGACATTATGCTTAGTGTATGCATGTGTGCTAGATTTCAATCTGACCCCAAGGAATGTCACCTTGTGGACGTTAAGCGAATTCTTAGGTATTTAGTTGCTATGCCTTGCCTCGGGATCTGGTATCCAAAGAGGTCTACCTTTGACTTAATTGGATACTTAGACTCCGATTATGCCGGATGCAAGGTTGATAGGAAGAGCACATCAGGGACGTGCCAATTTCTAGGAAGGTCCCTGGTGTCCTGGAGTTCCAAGAAACAAACATCCGTTGCCCTATCCACCGCTGAGGCCGAGTATGTTGCCACAGGACAGTGTTGCGCGCAACTACTTTGGATGAGGCAAACCCTCCGGGACTTTGGCTACAATCTGCGCAAAGTCCTACTCCTATGTGACAATGAGAGTGCAATCCGCTTGGCGGATAATCCTGTTGAACACAGCCGCACTAAGCACATAGACATCCGGCATCACTTCCTGAGAGACCACTAGCAAAAGGGAGACATCGATGTGTACCACATTAGCACCAAGAACCAGCTAGCCGATATCTTCACTAAGCCTTTAGATGAGAAAAGGTTTTGCAGGTTGCGTAGTGAGCTAAATGTCCTAGATTCGTGTAACTTGGATTGATCTAAAGCATACATGTTTTCTATGCCTTTGATCATGTTAATTTGAGCATTTATATCAATTGTTGTTTATTTATGGTGCTCAAGTTGTACAAGTCACCCCCGGACCTCACAAGTTCGTATGCAAATGATGCACGAGCTTAGGGGGAGTGTGCTACAACTTGATCCCTTTGAGACTAATTTGTTGGTTGAGTACACTCGTTGTAGTCTTGAAGGTACATTGAAAGGGAAAATGGACTTGGACGATGCAAAGACTTCCACTGCACTCCAGTATTAGTGTATTTAATTCCAAGTTCATTCTTATGCTCTCATTGCCTTTTTGCTCTTAATTGACATTTTTGGTGAGGCAATGCGGTTAAAGGGCCAACAATGATCCCGTTTTGGTGCTTAATGCCAAAGGGGGAGAAATTAAGGCCAAAGCAAATGGATCAGCCAACCACTTGTGAATTTTGAAAATAATAGAGTTAAAATTTTTGATTTGTCCAAAATGCTCTTATTGCAAAATTTGGTCTCTTGTGGGGGAGAATTTTGATTGTGGGAAAAAGGGGAAGTTTTTGGCACTTGATCAATTTCACTCTTGGAATATCTCTCTTTGTGCCCAAACAAGCATGTTTGACTTTGAGATAGGAAAATGAATTTGATTTACAAAAACAAACCAAGTGGTGGCAAAGAATGATCCAAATATGTCAAATCTTGTGCAAAAATGATTTGGTCCTCATTTGCATTGATGTTGCACTTATTTTGGTTGCTTTTTGATGTGTTGGCATAAATCACCAAAAAGGGGGAGATTGAAAGGGAAATGTGCCTTTGGGCCATTTCTATAATGTTTTGGTGATTAAATGTCCAACACGTTTGATTAAGTTCTTATGTGCCAAATAAAGTGAGAAGTGCAAATCAAGGCACAAGGTATGTTTCTAGACTTAGTACATTGTTTTTTGAACGCTAATGTGTTTGTCTAAGTGCTAGAAACAGTGACAAAAGGAGAGAAGAAACCGAAAAGACTTGGCTCTGTGTAGCCAAACCTCAGCTCGGCCTGGCACATCGGACTGTCCGGTGGTGCACCAGACAGTGTCCGGTGCGCCAGGCTGGTCTCCGTTGAAAAGGCTGCTCTCGGGAATTGACAGGGTTGTACGGCTATAATTCACCAGACTGTCCGGTGGTGCACCGGACTGTCTGGTGAGTCATCCATGGCGAACTCGTCGCTCTCGGGAAAAGGATCAGCGGCGTACGGCTAAAATTCACCAGACTGTCCGGTGAGCCAACAATCGCCAGCGCTAACGGTCAGCCGCGCAATCTTCGCGCGACACGTGGTCGCGCCAACGGTCGGTTGGGCTCACCAGACTGTCCAGTGTGCACCGAACAGTGTCCAGTGCGCCAACCGATCCCAAGGACCAACGGTTGTCTGCTCTCTGTATGGAAAGAAATCAAGCACCAGACATGAACAGTAGATGTCCGGTGGTGCACCGGACTATCCGGTGCACCACTCGACAGAAGGCAAGATTGGCCTTCCAAGTTGGTCTCCAACGGCTCCTAGCTGCCTTGGGGCTATAAAAGGGACCCCTAGGCATATGGAGGAACACACCAAGCATTCTCTAAGTATTCAAAAGCATCCAGACTCTGCTCCCGCGCATTCGCTTCATTGTGTTAGTGATTTAGGCTCCATTTGAGTTGTGAACTCCGTGTGTTGTGTTTCGAGCTCAAGTCTAGAATTGTGTGCGTGGTTGTGCTGCGGATTTGAGTCTTGCGTGTGTTGCTCTCCCCAACCTTACTCTGTGCTTTCTTTGTGATCTCTATTGTAAGGGCGAGAGGCTCCAAATTGTGGAGATTCCTCGCAAACGGGAAAACACTCGAAAGGAAAAGACCGTGGTATTCAAGTTTATCATCAGATCACTTGAAAGGGGTTGAGTGCAACCCTTGTCCATTGGGACGCCACAACATGGAAGTAGGCAAGTGTTACTTGGCCGAACCATGAGATAAAAATCGCGTGTCACTTGTGTTGCTTTCTCTATGATTGTGTTTGTTCACAAAAACTCGCTTAAAAGCTACTTAGTCAAACTAACACTTCAATAACTAAGTTTTGTGGCTATTTAGTGTTTGATTTTACAGGATCACCTATTCACCCCCCCCCCTCTAGGAGCACTCAAGTGTTGGTAGAGTTATATATGTCCCGGATTGTATGCTTGCATGGTGTTCCGAAGAAGATAGTGTCTGACCAAGGAACCCAGTTCATTTCTCATTTTTGGTAGTAGTTGCATGAAGACTTGGGCACGTACTTCAAGTTCAGTTTAGCTTATCACCGCAAACAGACAGTCAGACTGAAAGAACCAACCAAATCCTAGAAGACATGTTGAGGGACAAAAGGCTACCTTATGCAGAATTCTCCTACAACACACGACATGGTGAGCCATGGCTGCGAACGGGGAATCGATGGGGACGGTTGACGTGTGTGTGTGGGGGGGGGGACGGAGTGCCCTCACAGGTCCTATGTTTAGGTTTCCCTTGCAAGGTTAAAACTCGATTCGAATCGTCTACTTCTCGCAGCTAATGATACTGCTTGACCACTTGTACTACATTGAGTAAGAAGTGAAATGAGGTTTTCTTGTGTGATATCCTGGCCCCTGGGATGGTGATGTCCTGGCCCAAGGCTTAATAGAATTAATAGAGTATCCATACCAACAAGGTTCATCTTCTTTTTCGGAAGCCTATCTCAAAAGAACCTCCAAGTTAAGTGTGCTTAGCTTGGAGCAATTTGCGATGGGTGACCGACCGGGAAGTTTTCTCGGGTGCGCATGAGTGAGGACAAAGTGCGCACAAAAGACCCGTGTTGGTCTGTGGGGACAATATATGATCCTAGCGAGCTACCAGGAGTATGTACTGCCGGTCCAGGGATTGGACGGGGTGTTACATCTTGAGAACACATGTTGATTGTACTAAATGATTGTTACCATGTATGCTTAGAAAGGATCAAACCTAGCTTAAATAAATATGTTAGAATGGGAAAAGCTAAAAATTGTTTTTAGACTCAGCTAGTGCTTTTGGCAAACCAAACCCCTCAGCCAAACAATTGCATGGTCTAGAGGTAGAGGAGTAGACTCCTCACACCGGGTAAGTCTAGCTGAGTATTAGTATACTCAGCCTTGCTTGTGGCATATTTTTTTCAGGTACGCTATAGGATATGGTTGACGGTGTGACTTGGCCTTCCACCCTGCCACCGGGTTGGACGGTTGAGTGGGATGCTGCCTCGACAGGAGAGGACCAAGAGGAGTAGTGGGCTAGGCCTTGCCCTATTTCTCTGTATCATCGTTATCGATTATCCGCTGCATTTTGTTTATGAACTTGCTCTCTTTTATTAAAACTCCAACTTATGTAATAACTCTAGTACTTTAATTTCTGGTTTCATGTTTATTGTATTCTCTCTAAGACTCACCATCGTCTGAGCTAATGGTACTCGATCCTTGGTAAGTGGCTTTATCAGACTAGATCTGAGGGATTGACGGGTTATTCTGATTTAAATGTGTTGCTGTCTCTAAGGCGTGACTTGGGCACTTAAGCTCGAATAATTGGGGTGGTTCTGCCACAGCTGGTATTGGAGTGATTACCATTACAGAGGAATCAATAAGTCATGAATGCCAACCTTTCAAAAATAAAACTTTTCTTAGAAACCAATGTTGGAATCGTCAGGACTAGAACGCTATACCTAGGACGAAAGGCCTTAAGAGTATAGGGAAATAGGTGGCTAAATAAGTAGGTCGTATAGGCCAGTCTTAGAATACCAGGGATGTCCTAGAAGCACCCCTCCGATCGGTGAGAAGGCGTCTTTCCAGCATGCATGCATTATAAACTAGAAGTTAAGGAAAAAAGTGCATCACATAATAAGCCTAACAAGCGTTGTTAATATTGGATAATGAGATGAGTTGGAGTAGACGAATCTAATCTAACCCACCTCCTTTTAACAACCCGGGCACACATTTTTCTTTTCCACTACCATAACACTTACATCTAACCCTCTTTCACAGATGACTTCACCCACCCCCATCAATGGAGGAGACACTCGTTTCAGTTTTGACTACCTTTCTCACAAGGGTTTTCCCTCCATCTTGTGGGAGGTGCTCTGCTCCGCTGGTTACCCTACAGCCCTCTGTACGTAGTGTAGTTGTACAAGGAGCATCGGGTGCCACATTGCTAGATTTGGCTGAATCTGGAGGCTTAGCCTCTGTAGCTGGGCTGGTGTTCCCTTGATTTCGAGACTATCGGGTTCACGGCGAATGAAACCATCGAGGCCACAGCGCTGTAGACCCTAACAACCTTCTGCGAGTATCATCCCTTGGAGATGGTGATGCACCCACTAGGACTCTTCCTCGCCGAGAAGAGGGATGACCCCATGTGGTGCAACAGAGTGAGCCACGTAAAGGACGTATGGGCTATGCATCCCGACCAAGTTGGAAGGTGTTGGAACCTGCTCTCCTAGGCAAGTAGATCCAACGAGGGAGTGGAAAGAGTGCAAGCAAAGTTTAACGTGGGATGGCAAAAGCTCTGTTAATCTGGCTCCTCAAGGGCACTGTACGGGGGTATTTATAGGCACTCAAGTGGCCACCCGTCCCTTGTTAAAGACGTTTATGCCCTCAAGTACCCGGTCTATCCCCAGAATATTCCCATGAGAGGGGGTTACAGACCGTCATTACAGAAAAGGCTATTACAGACGCAGCCCGTAACATGTTTACCCGTGCAGGGCCCATCGTAGTGGGCCAAATCCTACTTGGGCCTACCGACGCGGTGAGGACATGGGTCCTGTAGACTTCGACGGAGCCTTCGTCTTGCAACGGAGAGAACGAAGGGGGACCATGCCGGTCTTCATCCACGCGGCGCTCTCGACTTGTTCGGGTGTGCTTTGTGGATGTGGACATCGTCGATGAAGGGAGGCAATGAAGACTTCGAGCAAAGGGTAGCGTGTTCGCCTTCGCCCCAACATTTGCCCTCCGACGGACCAGTTCGACTAAGTCATCTGGTGCCGAAGATGTCGCTAGATGGTGGAGACGCTGCCCTCGCTCGAAGTGGTCTCGCGGGGGTTTTTGAAATGTGACCGTTGACGGACGTGTTGCTGTTGGACTGCAAGTTTCCCGAAGCGCCGCGTCCTATCTATAAAAGGGGCAGGCGTGGCTGGGACTATTTCTTACCCTTGCTTGCGCCGTAGAAACCCTAACTTTTTCAAATCGCTCGCCTGTTCTCCATGCCCTTGCGCTCCGGAAATCTGGCCCGCGTCAAGCAAACCGCACGCCGCCTCCAACGGTACGTAGCAATGTCTTCTACCTCATCTGCTGCGAGTGCGTCGTCGGGCGGTCCGTCGTCCGAGGATACCTTGAGCGATTTGGTGGCGACATAGTTGTAGCCGGGCCACACCATGGAGTTTGGTACTTCTAGGATCTCCTCGGTTTGCGTGCAGGAGATGCAACAGCTTGGATACTTCGGTGATGGTGTTGGGCGAGTTTCGGGAGCCGAGGAGATCCCATAGCCTGAGGGCGAACTAGTTGTGTTCGAGGCATTTTTTATTGCCGGACTTCGTCTCCCGGCGCATCGTTTCGTGGCGGAGGTTTTGTGGAGATTCGAGGTGCAGGACAACCAGTTGACACCTAACGCCGTGGTCGCCCTAGCGAAGTATGTTTGGGCGGTTGCTTCGTACGGCGGTCAGCCGTCTGTGGAAGTCTTCGCCAAGAACTATTGTCTGCACTGGCAAAAGAGGAAAATTGGAAATAAGATTGCACAATTTGGATCGTGCACCTTCACACCGAGGACTAGAAAGACTTCGGCGGAGGTTGTGGAAATAGTCCCGTGCGCTCGGAATAAGTGGGGAAACTAGTGGGACTTTTGGTTTTATGTCTCTGTTGGGGAGGTCGAAGATCTCCCTAGGCTCCCTACAACCATTATGTGCTCCCACTGCTATGTGGCGTTCCCGCCGTTCAAGGTGGCTGAGGACGATGAGGACGAAGGGGCCCTTCGGTACGCTCCTCGCATGAGTAGCGGGCGCGATCTTGTCGAAGAATTTATTGGATATGGAGTGTGGCCTTTGGCGCACGGCTGGGTGCTAGGCGAAGTGTGCCCCCGTCGAATGCCATCCTTGGGTGATCAGTTGGTGCGAAGTCCTGCCTTCGCCTTGGATTTACATGGCAGGAACTTGGCTGCGTTTGTGCAGGAGGTGGAGGCCGAGGTCACGAGGATTGTGGGGCGCTACGTGCCGAGGACGGAAACCTGGCATAGTTGGGATATTCGCGGTTCTAACGTTTGTTTGAACCGCGTTTTTGAGTTGAACCGTCTGTCGTATGGCGGGTACCCAGGAGACGACGACGCTAGTGTTGTCGACCGCCGGTGAAAAAGGGCGACCACTACGGTCGATGAGGGCCCTTCGCGGGGAGCTATGCCGGCCGCGACCACTAAAAAGAGGAAACTAGGTACTGCAGCTGAGGGGTTGGGGGTCTCCAACCGTTTTGTTGTCGATTTGTTTGGAACTTGCGCGGCCCCCGGGGGGAGGATGTCTTCGCCCGAGCTCCGGGAATCTTCGACGCGAATGCTGGAGGTTACTGGGGGTCCCTGGCCTAGGAATGTTCTGATCCCCTGGGCGGCCAGCGAAGACATGTTTACGTCCCGATTAGCTCATGAGTTGAAGATTTTTCCTTGTGGACAGAATATTGCTGCTGTTGTATCGGCAGTGATGGATAAGGATCGCCAAGACACAACTCGGAAGCGTCGGGCATTTGCGAGGGTCGGGGACCCTAGTCGTGAAGTCAAGAAGGCGTGGGAAGCTACAAGGTCTGCCGCCCCCGGCAGCAGCAAACCACCGCTGGCTGCGAAGCCTACTGCCCCCAGCCCCAGGAAACCTTCGTCGGGCGCGAAGGTCGTCGCTCCTAGCTCCGGCGGGCCGCTTCCTACCGAGGCCGTATAGGAGCGAGGGACGCCATCTCCACTGCGGACTATCGAGGTTGTGAATGGTGGGGCCGAAGTCTCCATGGATGTTTGCGTGGATGATTACCTTGTGGACAGTGTCATGATGTTCGATGCCTGTACCGGGCGGGGGCTTGTTGGTGAGTTTTTTTGGGTCTTTGACAAGATTATGATTTAGGATCGGATGTTGAGCAACTGGCTGTTGTCCCGGCGTCAGTGGCGGCCACGTCGGTGGCAGCGACGACCGTGGTGAAGGGGTCTCCGCAGGACCCATGGTCCAAATTTTGTGCCAGCGGTGAGATTACTTCGGCCATCGCCGCCAAAGACGTGGCAGGCTCGGTTGCTCAGCAGCTGAAGCATGTAAGTCGTCTTGGACTTCGGCAATTTGTTATTCTTAAGTGATTACGAATTTGACGGCTTTTTACGCCAGGCGGTCGCCTTCGTCGAGCATGTTGCGTCGGGTGCCCTGACCTTAGAGTTCGCTTCTGAGAGGTGACAACTCGAGGGTAGGATTGAACGCCTCCGGGCGCAGCACACTGAGGCTGTGCGGGACAAATCAGCCGCGGAGAACAAGAGTCGCAAGCTAAAGGAGAAGCTGACGGTTGCGGAGGCTGAAAAGGAGGACCTCGGCCGCCAGATGGCGACGGAAAAGGAGGATGCGAATAGGGCATGTGCGAAGGCTCAGGCCGCACGTGCCGAGGCCAAGCTAGCGCGCGCTGAGGCCAACCTCACCATCCAACGCGTGGCGGAGGCGGAGGCGAACCACGGTAGCCTACGCAGCTGTCTGGACAGAGCAGGAGCCTCTACCCCGCACAGAGGTCGATCGAGCGCATGCATTATTAGTGGACGCGTACTGGCAACTTGGTGCGCGTACCACCCCCTTTGATGCATCTAGTAAAGAAGTGGGCCTTCGCTTTCTTAGATGGTTGCAGGAGGAGCTAGAGGTGCTGCCGATGATTGTGACGGGTCTTATGTCCTTCGCCTCGCTCGTCACTTGTGAAGGGGCCGTGAATGCCTTGTCCCGTGAGGGATGCAGGCATTTCGAAGTCTTTGACCGATCAGACGAAGACTTCGAACGCGGAATCTTCCAGGTCGAAGACCCGATGCTAAAGCGATCTGCTGGGGCGCTTTATGATAGGATGTGGGGCCCTCACGGCCGTGATATTGTCCGGGAAATTCTAACCGGGCGATGGAGCAGGTGTGGATTTTAGTATATGTGTATGTATATATATATGTATATATTTTTTTGTTGAATGTGTGTTGCTATTTTTGTAGATGGCGCACGATGAGGAGGTCGAAGACCTTGGGGACCTGGAGAGTACAATGCCGATAGCGGTGGATGCGAGGGCAGGGATTGAGGAGCAGCCAGCGCCGCCGACTGACACTGGAGAGGGCCCCGTGGAGGCCTCTGTGCGGACTAGTGAAGATACTCCGGTGGCAGTCGCGCCAGCTGCCAAAGACCCAGCGACGTAGGCCGGCCCTTCGTAGGTGGCAGGATAGGGCTGGAGGTATTGGATGTAGGATTTTGTTTTTGTGATACTGAAACTCGGTTGTTGCGTAGGTTCCGACGTGTGGGTCTGCGCAAACAACCCCTGCTAACGTTTCTAATTTTGTGGTGGCCGCTACCGCAGTGCCTGCTGATTACAGTGTGTCAGGTTCTAAATCTGGGTCTTTTTCATATGATGAGTTTGGGAGTCCGTTTTCCTAGGCCGAAGAGTCGTCGGATGTGACGGAACCTCCCAAGTCATTAGGCCCACCTACAGTTGTCCTCGTCTAACGGACCTCGGACAACCCTGTAGGTGCCCCTGAATCACTTGACAAGTTCGGTATCTGCTTTCCTTACCTTTCCCAAGAGCGTTTTACCTGTCACGCAGACATTACAAGAATCAGAGATACGAAAATGCAGAAGCAGTTACACTAACTTACCTTTATTGGAAAGTAAGACAGAGTTATATAGTTACAGACCAGAACATAATATATATAAGTGCAGAGTATTATTATTACAACCCATGGGAGGCAACAACCCCTCCCGATATGTGACGAAACCTCCCAAGTTATTAGGCCCACCTACAGTTGTCCTTGTCCAACAGACTTCAGACAACCGTGCAGGTGCCCCTGAATCACTTGACAAGTTCGGTATCTACTTTCTTTACTTTTCCCAAGAGCGTTTCACCCGTCACGCAGACATTATAAGCATCGGAGATACGAAAATACAGAAGCAATTACATTAACTTACCTTTATTGATAAGTAAGACAGAGTTATAATATTACAGACCAGAAATATAATATATGAGTGCTGAGTATTATTATTACAAACCATGGGAGGCAAAAACCCCTCCCGATAAGTATTAAACAAAAGTTTTATGGAGGATCCTTTCCTCCCGCAGCTTCACTCCTGGTGCTCTTCCTTTGGTACCACCTTAGAACAGAAGCAACAAAAGTTGGTTGCTTCCTCACCTAAAAACAACATGGGACAAAGCCCTGAGTATGGAATTACTCAGCAAGTCTTACCCGACTAAAGAAAAGACTCTCAAGGGTATGCTGGCTTTCATGGAGTCAAGGTAAGGCTTAACAATAGTCAATGACTCTGTTTGCAGAAATGCTTACTAAGAGTGGATCCTTAAAAATTAAATTTTACTTGTCAGGTTAAGTAAGATTACCTGTATCTAGAGTTCATTCTACCCTAGTTCAATCACTTGACCTGCACTAGCCAATTACTTAACAACCCTTACTTTACTGGAGTTCTACGTATAGGGCAGTGACTAATTCTTCATGACCGCGAAGGTACGGCGATCCGAATCGATTATACTCTGCTGAGGATCTCCAATCACACGACATATGTAGCACTTAACCCTTGCATATGTCAACTCACCACCGGGGTTCTTAAGACCAGATCAGGTTCACGCCAACCAAGAGCACAGATACACCACCGTCCAGCCTCTTGCCATAGAGGGTACACGCTACTCTCGCCAACTCTCCACTCCCATTGTGTGGTATCTTATTCTGGTATTAGTCTGCCCGAGGCAAAGCTTACCCATGACGAGGCATGTGACCAGTTAAAGGGTCCTCGATCAGCAAGCCTACATCGACAAGGTCATTAATCGACTCAGACGGAGACACTACACCGAGACTCTCTTCTCGTGCAAGTCACCTTCCCGGTCTCAGTTTTAACATTTCATTTCCCAAAGTTTGGTACCTGGCAGAGGTACATCTTTTCTGATGTTGAACCCATCATGGCCATGATGGATCCACCATCAAGTTTTATTTTTGAAAACAACCCACTCACTTTGCACATCATCTTTGAGAAAACAAAACATTTTGTTTTTCTAAAGCAAAGCTAAGCATAAGAAAACCTTTTGTAAAATAGGGATTAGGAAGTAATCCAAGGAAGGAGATGCAGCAATAGTTTAGCACACAACTCTTATCACCTAATGCATCAAGTAAGTGAGAAAGAGTTTAAAAGTAACAAGGAGGTGGCAAATGCACCAGGGCTTGCCTTGTTTTACTGGTGAATCAGGCTCGGTCCTGCAGATATCAAAATAAAAGCAGTTGCCTGCATGATGTTCCTCAGGTGGTGGTGGTGGTGAAGTCTTCTCTTCTTCAACTTCTACTTCTTCTTCATTTTCTAAACATAACCATACATAATAATGAATGCTCATGTAATGCTCATGAGAGTGCAAAGATAATAAAAGTTTATTATCTAAAGTCTTGAATACAGTTTTTCTTCATGGATCTCCGAGAACTTAAGGTTTCCGGAGTCAATAGTGAAGTTCATAGGGCAGGGGGTATGGTTTTTGGGTTCTAAGTACTAAACATGGTCCAAAACATACCAAACTTCACCCAAGGCTTTTAAATATTATTTGAAGTTTATCCTAAAAATTTAGTATATTTTGGATTTATTACTTATTTTCTAAAAATCCAGAAGCATAGTCTTAGGCTGTTTTAAATACTCTATAATTTCCCTTTTGGACTAAAAATCATAAAACTATTTTTACTAAATTCTATAGGAAATTAGAAACCTAGCAAAATTGGTTTGGTATTTTTAGGATTTTTCTATAATTTTCTAGAATTGTTTTAGCGCTGGCAGAAAAAGAAAAAGAAAAACTGTGAATAGTATTGGACCTCATTCAGCCCAGTCTGCACAGGAAACAGGGACGCGCCCACGCGCGCGCACGCCTGCACTGGCAATTTGCACAGAGGCCCTTGCTGTTTTGAATATCTATTAAGAATCCCTAGTTACTATTTACTCTCTCTCTCACAATCACACAAAGGTCCCCTGACCTTTGTTTCTTCTCCAAATAGATCCCTGGCCACGGCGCGCTCGCCGTCGATCACCGATGCGGCATGTACAGGCCATGGCCGGTGACAGTTGCCTAGTCTAGCTACAGGGGAGGCATAACCGACCAAGGGTGACCTAGGAACACTCATCAATTTGGCTTGAACACTTTGAGAACGGTCTGCCCACGTGCACGGCGGAAACCGTGACATCGAGCTCGTGTTCCCGTTCAATTATGGCTGAATTGACCAAACGGTTGCCACGATGAGCTTCCTGGGCACACCGAGCTGCTAAAACGACACTCGAGAGGCGTAGAGCCTTACCAGAGTGGGCTGGCCACGGAGCACGGAGGACCTGGGCTCGTTGGTGATAGAGAAAGGGGGAAAATGGTGTCGCGGTGGCTCTGGGTGAAATTAGGGGTGGAGATTGGGGCTATACAACCGTAAGGAACTATAGTTTCACCGTGCACATTCAATTAGGGAGGAGAGGGCAGAGGCAGCGCGAATCTTGGATTTCAATCAACTCACTGGGTGGAGGTGTGCATACCCCGCCGTGGTTCATGGTGCCCTTTATAGTCATGGCGGTCCGGCTAGCTATCTACGGCCACAGATAACTTTGTTTGCACATGGTTACCACGTAGGGAAGAGACATAGTGAGGGAGGAGCAAGGTACCGGTGACACCGCGGCGGAATTATCTGAGTCACGGCGGCCGCCGGTGACTAACTCCAGCCACGCTCGATTGGGTTCGCGGAATTGTGCCACGTTCGATGTTATCCATCCCGGATCGATTCTCATCACTGGATCGTGCGACCCCATCCGATTCAACAGTGGCCCTGATCTTATTGCATTCATCAGAAATTTGTCAGGGTTTGATCTTCAGTGTTCTTCTGAACCGACCACCTTCCATCCTCTATAACTCCTAATTCTTGTTAAGAACAGAGCAACCTTCCTTAATAAAATTTGTTCACTAAATATCAGTCTACAAACTTACTATAGGATTCTTGGGTCAAAACCGAACAAATTCGAAGATATGGCGTGCTCAAATTTGTCCCATATCTGTGTGACCATTTCTTTCTTCAAATATAGTTTCAGCTATTTGATACAAGTCTGACAGTGCAACTTTGGGCTTGCTTTTCTCCAATTTTTGTGTAACAACCAAAGAGGATGTCTGTATCAAAGTTATTCTCCTATGATAGATCTACAATATTGATGTGGTGACCTAGGGCAAAATCCTTTTTGTTTGGAAGTTACAAGGCCCCAAAGATGAACCCATTACACTGAAATTCAGACTTAACCAAAAGAGTTCAAGTGTGGCTCTTTTGCAATTAAGTCCAAATCTCAAGGTTTGGGTTGCAAATCTTCATAATTGTGAACCATATGACTTAAGACACCTTATTATCATGGTTTTTGCACTTTAGTCCAAAAGTGTACTAATTTTGCACTTAGCCCCCTAGGGTTTCTCAGGGGTCTGGATGTAACTTAGGTCCATTCTCAGTAGCATTTTATGACTATTTCAATTAAGCTTTAGAGTTTTCTCTATTCGGACTTTGTTTTACCCTTCTGATCCCCATTTAGGGTTAAGTACCCTATTATAGGGTTTTATCCACAAAATGTCATACCAATACAACTTGTTTGAAATTTTTGCCTAGTGAATGCATTCTAGGTGTGACAATCACATGAAATGCCAATGCTTATGATGTTATGCTCAGGTTTTAGTAGCAGTAACACCAGGGGTGTTACATCCTTCCCCCTATAAAAGAATCTCGTCCCGAGATTAAAATCCTGTGGTAAGTAATGGAAAAGGAAATACTTCACATTTTTATTTCCTTATTTCTGGTACAAGTCAGGGGTGGTTTGGGGCTCACTCTTTCATTACAAAAATTGTATACACTTTACAAATTACATGAGACTAAAAAGCCTAGGAAATTCTTTTCTAAATAGTCTCGAGTTTCCCATGTAGCTTCATCTTCTGAATGTTGGTTCCACTGTATCTTGTAAAACTTGAGAGTTCTTCTCTGGGTAATTATGTCCTTTTGATCCAAGACTTGAATAGGGTGTTCTGAATATGTCAAGTATGGCTCTAAGGAAACATCTGTTACTTCAATGGTTCGATCAGGAACCAGTAGACACTTCTTCAATTGAGACACGTGGAATACATTATGTACTGCAGACAAGGTTTTAGGTAGCTGAAGTTGGTATGCCACTGGTCCACATTGCTCAAGTACAAGGAAAGGACCAATGTACCGGGGTGCAAGCTTCCCTTTTACCCTGAAGCGTGATACACCCTTCATTGGGGAGACTTTCAAATAGACATAATCTCCCACCAGAAAATACAAGGGCATTCGTCGTTTGTCTACATAACTCTTATGTCGAGCTTGAGCTTTCTTCAAATGATGAATTATTCGTTGAACTTTCTCTTCTGTCTCCTTTACCATATCTGGCCTGAAGAAACTCCTTTCACCTGGTTCAGACCAGTTTAACGGAGTGCGACACCGTCGGCCATACAAAGCTTCAAAGGGTGCCATCTTAATGCTTTCTTGAAAACTATTATTGTATGAGAACTCTGCTAACGGTAAACAATCATCCCATTTCTGTGGGAATTCCAAAGCACAAGCCCGTAGAATGTCTTCAAGTATTTGATTTACCCTCTAAGTCTGCCCACTGGTTTGAGGATGATAGGCCAAACTATGGAGTAACTTAGTATCCAGTGCTTTGTGAAGTTCTTCCCAAAATTTGGACACGAATTGTGGTCCACGATCCGACACTATCGTCTTCGGAACACCATGCAAACTGAGAACACGGGCAATGTATAATTCTGCATATGTGGCCACTGTATACTTTACTCTGACAGGAAGGAACTGGGCGATCTTTGTAAGTCGATCAATGATGACCCATATAGAATCATACCCTTTGGTAGTCCTGGGCAATCCCACAATAAAGTCCATACTAATATCCTCCCATTTCCATGTAGGAACAGGTAAAGATTGTAATGGACCAGCAGTCTTCATGTGTATGGCTTTGACACGTCTGCAAGTGTCACATCTTGCCACATAGCGTGCAATCTCGATCTTCATCTTTGTCCACCAATAATGTTGTTTTAGATCATGATACATCTCAGTGCTTCCGGGATGAATAGAATAGCGACTAAGATGTGCTTCATCTAATATTTGCTGGCGGATCTCTTCATTCTTTGGAACAACTATGCGGTTGTTAAACCATACAATGCCTTGATCGTCTTTTCTGAAACATTTGGCTCTTCTGGCCTCTATTTTCTCATGGATGTGCTTCATACCCTCATTATCCTTTTGAGCATCAATTATTTTTAATAAAAGGACTGACTCAAGCTTTAGTTGATTTAACGTTCCATGTTGGATCATTCCCAGGTTTAACTTCTCCATCTCCTGGCATAACGTAGTATCAGAAGTCTTCATTGTAAGACAGTGACAGGAAGCCTTACGGCTAAGTGCATCTGCCACTACATTAGCTTTGCCTAGGTGATAATGAATCTCCTATTCATAATCCTTAATAAGCTCGAGCCATCGCCTCTGTCTCATGTTCAACTCTGACTGGGTAAATATATATTTTAGGCTTTTATGATCTGTATAGATATGGCAGATATTCCCAAGTAGATAATGACGCCAGATTTTTAGGGCATGAACCACCACAGCTAACTCCAGATCATGAGTTGGATAATGTTCCTCATGCCAGCGTAACTGCCTTGAAGCATAAGCTATCACTCGACCTTCTTGCGTTAGAACATAGCCGAGACGACTGCCTGATGCGTCACAATACACATCAAAGGGCTTTTCAATATCCGGTTGAGCCAATATCGGAGCAGTGGTTAATAATACCTTCAATTGTTCAAAGGCTTCATTACACTTTGCAGACCAAATAAATTTAGTATCATTCTTCAATAAACTTGTGATTGGTTTCACAAGCTTGGAAAAATCTGGTATGAATCGATGGTAATAGCTAGCAAGTCCTAGGAAACTTCGGACTTGATGAACAGTGGTTGGGGGTTTCCACTCCAAAATATCCTTGACTTTGCTGGGATCCACCGCAATCCCCTTGGTAGATAATACATGTCCCAGAAATTGGATTTCTTCCATCCAGAAGGCGCACTTATTGAACTTAGCATATAATTGGTGTTCTCTTAAGCGCGTCAACACGATCCGTAAATGCCGGGCATGCTCCTCTTCATTCTTGGAATATATTAAGATATCGTCGATGAATACCACCACAAACTTATCCAGCTCAGGCATAAATGTCGAGTTCATAAGATAAGTGAAGTGGGCAGGAGCATTTGTTAGTCCGAAAGACATAACCAAATATTCAAATAAACCATACCACGTAGTGAATGCGGTCTTCGGTATATCTTCGGGCCGGATACGGATCTGATGATAGCCCGATCTGAGGTCGATCTTGGAGAATACCCTCGCTCCAGTCAGTTGATCAAATAGAATGTCAATCCATGGAAGAGGGTACTTATTTTTGATGGTAACCTCATTAAGGGGTCTATAATCCATGCACATTCGAAGCGTTTGGTCCTTCTTCTTGACGAAGATGGCTGGACAACCCCATGGTGATGAGCTTGGCCGGATGAATCCCTTCTCTAAGAGATCTTGTAATTGGGTCTTGAGTTCTACCAGCTCATTTGGAGGCATTCGGTACGATCTTCTAGAAATGGGAGCCGTACCGGGCTTCAACTCAATTATAAACTCTACATCTCTTTCTGGTGGCAATCCAGGCAAATCTTCTGGAAAGACGTCTGGGAACTCGCATACTACCGGAATATTTTTGATCTCCAGTATGATGGCTTCATATACTCTGCCAAATGGTTTAGCTGGAATGGCTATGGGGATAGACAAAAGAACTTCTTCTTGGTTATGACTCAACCTAATGGTTCTCCGATCAGTGTTGAGGATTGCTTTATGTTGGGCCAACCAATTCATGCCCAAAATTACATCTATGTCTTGGCCTTTCAGAACAATCATATTAGTAGGAAGTCCCGTCTAGCCAATGTTATGGGCACTTGGAAAGCCACTTCTTTAGTAAATATTTGTCCCCCAGGCGAATGAATTTTAAACCGTTCCCTTGATTCATGGTATGGAATGCAATGTTGCTCCACAAATTTCTTGCTTATGAACGTATGTGAAGCACCAGAATCAAAAAGAATAATTGCAGGGTGATTGGCCACTGGAAACGTACCCATCATAACCGGTTCGCCGTCCGGTGTTGTGGCCACTTGAGTATAATAAATTCGTCCCGTTTTTCTTGTATATTTGCCCGCGATATTGTTTGTCGCATTTCCCTTCCCTTGAGCAGAATTCCTAGAACTTTGCTGATTACTTGAACGATTCTGCTTCTGATATGGACAGTCTTTGATAAAGTGTCCGGACTTTCCATAGTTGAAACAGCCAGTTGAAGAGCTGGGAAGGGCAGGGAAACGAGTGCCAGGGGCACCCAGCTGATTTGTTGAAGTAGGGGCAGTGGCGGGGCGAATAAAGACTAGTTGCTTGAAAGGGTAGGAGGGTGGACGTGGGGAAGAGCGATTCGGATTGAAAGGTCGGATTACCAACCTTTGTCTTTTTTCAGGGCCCTGATTGGGCCTGTTGCCCCATAACCCTTGGATTTTCCGGATCCTACATATTTAGCCTCAACTGCCAGCGCTGTGCTGATAGCCCTTCTGTAACTAAGATCGATGCAGGTGGCCATATTCCTTTGCATGCGATCATTAAGACCTCTCATGAAATAATTCCTCTTCTTTAGATCTGTGTTGACTTGATCGATCGCATTTTGGGATAAGTGATTAAATTTATTGAGATGCTGGGTAACAGTATCCCCGCCTTGTTTCAACTTCATGAACTCCTCCTCCTTCATGTGGAGCACCCCTTCAGGTATATAGTGCTCGCGGAAAGCCAACTTGAACTCATCCCAAGTTATTTGATGACCAGCCAGTTGAACGGCTACAAAATTTCCCCACCAAGTGCTGGCAGGGCCACGCAATTGTTGGGCTGCGAATAGGGGCTTTTGAACCTCTGAACACCGGAGGAGCCCGAACTTCTGTTCAATGACGTGGATCCATTCATCCGCTTCTAAAGGGTCCTCTGCTTTGACAAACAATGGAGGGCGCGTCTCGGAGAAATCCAGATAGGAGGTTTCACGAGGGCCTTGCGGATATGTCCGCCCGCCTTGTTGTTGTAACTGTTGACTCGCCATTTCCTGTAGAAATCGGGTATTGTCTGTTGTAGCGTTAACCAAGGTAGCGATGGCCTCGGCTAATGTGGGAGGTACTGGAGGTGGGTTCGGTGTTGCTTCCCTCCCGCTGGAGGTTCCTGCTCCATCCTGTGACCGAGTCTTGGAAGGCATCTGAGGCAACAAACATTTGGAACAAATATAATATGCCAAAGAAAACCATCCATTATACATTACTGAAAAGGGTAATGTTACAGACTCGAATTTTACAACAGGATTACATTACCTATTATACATTATTACTACTTCTACACTATACTACTCTTGCTTCTTGTCACTCTTAGTAGCCTCGCTGTCGGGAGTAGGAGACCATTCATCCACCAACTTCATAGAGGGAGGAGGCCTGAAAAGGTCTAGTTCACCACCAAAGGCTTCTCCCGCTGTCCCAAAAGGTCCGGCTTCTATCCCGACAGGATCCGCAGGTACATTGGGGTGCAGTTGGGAATACAATACATGAACTTCTTCATGTAGAGTATTACAATAAACCTGCAAGTTATCTACGGCTGAGCTAAGCTCCTCCACGAGGGCTCGAGCTTTTGCCTCCTTAGCCAGGGCAAGCAAACGAGAGTTAACCGCCCAGTCGAGCGCTAGATCTCGTTCTGCGAGCTGATCTTGCAGGTAACGGATGTCTGCTCTTAATTCGTTTATTCTTTCGCCATCCGCAACCCATATGTCGTTCCTGTGATGGAGTTCTGTACGAAGCTGATCAACTTGGGCTTCCAGATCCCTGATTGGATCGTTGCTACCACCACTGCTATCTTCATGCCGTGGGGCAAGTTGATGACGGGGTACACCGATTGGCCCGGTAGATTTGCGCGCGGTCTTTCTCGTGTGCGGCGACATTTCTTAAGGGGGAAATCTTATTAGCATAGTTTTTAACATGATGCATGTGTAATTACAGAATCAACCTGTCACACCCGGGTTTCGAGGCACCAAGACCCGGGCGCGAACATAATCACCAGGTGTGCTGGGACCAAGTCTCACACATATGATGAATCATGGCACAGGATCGAATGTCACATCTTTACTATATAACAGGAGTTCTATACAAAAATAAATAATTACATTATAAGGAGACAACGGTCCAGCAACCCAAAGTTGACTGGGAGACGACGGCCTAGACCTCTCACGAACACATCACAGCATCCTCCAAGCGTCTCATCCTGCGGTACCTGTTCTTGACCTGTGTGGGGGGGGTGTGAGACAGCAAGAGTGAGCTCACATACGTTCATAGCTCAACAAGTCGTGGGGAATAATGTGGCATGAACTCACCAAAGGTGGGAGTTCATGAAGTGTAAAGCTGATCAACGAAATAAAGGCTGAGGATGAGCATTGCTATTATAAGTTGGTCAAAATTTTATTAGCAATTACTAAGTGTAAGTAAATACCAAACCTTAATAATAATAAAGTAATAATAAAATAAACCCAAATGCGATGCAAATGTCAAATTAAATTTAAGTTCCATAATTAATCATGTGAGGGTCCGAGCCACTCATGACCGTGAGCATGGCTAGTATACTAGTTTTACACTCTGCAGAGGTTGCGCATCTTTACCCACAAGTCATGTTACCCATCTGCCAAGAGACGGCCAATCCCATACACCTCTACCGAGGAGGCGGGGCAGGGTAACACTACGAGGCCTTTACAAAGTTCCACTAGCTTCAGAAATCCCGCTACAGTTTATAGGAAGCTCCAGTGCAGGGTTCTTGCCTGACCGCCATCGCAGCAAAATCAACCAAGGACCTCCCTACACTGACCACTCCCATACTGCCCTTTCCCCTTTCGGGTAAGGAAGACCTCCACTAGCTTTCCTAGTTAATCAACCAAGGGCGTCCCATCAAACCCTTGTGGTAGCACTGTTTTCCCGGGTGGTCACTCCATGTTCCCATTAATTTAATGATCTTAACATGAACAGTAATAATATCAAGATAATAACAGAATAATCATGAGTAGTGTATCTCCATACCCAATCCACATAAAGCAATAGCAAGTACTACCCAAAAATATTTCAGGGGTGAACAAGGTATAGAGGTAATCAAAACTGGGGTAACATAAAGGATCCCATCAAAATTAACCTATGCAGATCATTAAAATTAATAAGAACATGGCTGGGAAAAGTAAGTGATCAAGGGCACAACTTGCCTGGGACTTGAGATTCCAGGTATCAGGATGATCTTCAAATTCTCGTGACCTCACTGCTATTCGTAGCAATACAAACATACATGGTATAGGCAAAATTAACATCACACCAAACATAAGCACAAACTGCATAATAATGATCTACGCGATGCTACAAGGTCGTAGAAACAAGAACCACTAAATTCGGAGCTACGGTTATTAGGTTATGAATTTCCAAAATTATTTAGTGCTTAGAATATATTAATCCAAATGAACAATTTTAATTCAAGTTTCATGGCTAAACACTATTACTAGTTGATAGACAATATTAATACAAAATTATTGCAACTGGAAGGAATGACTCAATTTGGAGTTAGAATGAATTAAATATGATTTATACAAATTTCTAGAATTATTTTTGTATTAAAATTCAATTTCTAATATTAATTATGTGGTTTTCTCTGTTGTCTGGACTAGGCGTCAATAGCAGAGAAACCGAGGGGCTAACTCGCAATTTCTCCCTAGACTCAGACTAACTCTTAAGTGGACGGCGGCTTTATTCTACAGAACAGCAAGGGTTTATTTGCAAATAGCGCATGGTGAAGGGGTACGGGTAAACCCCAGCCGCCAGATCTTAATCCGAGGGCCCAAAAACCACATAATCGAAAGGGTTTCAGCCATTTTAATCATAGCCATCCGCGGCTGGATCAACGGATCGGATTGGGTGATAAAACTCTACGCCCAGGATGTAATCCACACCTTCGATTTCGTCATCCACGATCAGTACACCTTCTTCTATCTCCCGTGGGAAACTGGGCAGCGGCGCTCGGTACCTGCGCTGACCACGGCGGCGCCATTGCCGCAGCACCCAGCACCCACGACCCGAGCTACGATTCCTTGATCCTATCGGTGCTACGCCTAGCGAAGGTTGAAGCGAGTTTGTAGGGGAGGATTTCGCGGAGGGTTTCTCACCGTGAGTCGTGCGCACCGAGGCTCGGTCCCCATCAGAGTTGCGGCATCGCGGCAAGAGATTCCCCATGGTCCGAGGCTGCCCTTGTCGAATTGGGGTCTCGCAAAGCCTACCCACAATCCCACCAACTGGTCCATGAACACCGAGCACCGATGAAGGTTCGTGCCCATGGCGGCGGCATCCATTCCGTCCAACCATACGACGCGTCAGGAAGAGGCTAGTCTGGCCATGCAGCACGGCGAGTCTGCGGTGGCGATCTGTCTGTTTCTCTCTCGTTGTTTCCCTCCTCTCTTTGTTTACTATGGCTCTTGGATCGGCTCCAAATCCGGTGTCAATTGATGGCGTATTTACGGAAGGTGTACAGGTGCCAATATTTATATGCACGTTAATTTTGCCAGTAACAGAAACCGAGTCTCGCGGGGGATTTTATTTTTTCGGTTTGTCACGGCGTCGAGATGCATGAAGAGCTGCTGTTGCAACGGCCCGCGAACTATACGATGATTATGTCCAAGTTTGTTACAAGCGCGGTAGAAGCTGGTTCAACTATAGCGGCCCCACGAGTCATTGAAACGCAGCATGCATTATAGCGAGGAACGACCAGCATGCATGGCCTAGAGAAACGGGAGCAGTTTCCCCTGCGGCCCACACGTCATTGAGACATTAATGACGTCATACATGTGCAAGCATGATGCAAGCATCCAGCTAACTAATAAAATAATAATAAAAAAAACTAGAGAAGAGTGTGGGCTACGTGCATTTGGAAAGGGCTAGGCCGAGCGTGTCTTGAGCCTACGGTAGAGAGAGGTAAGGCTTTTTTTCTCCTTTTTGTTTTATGTTTTTTTATTTTCAGTTTGTTTCCGTTCTCCGATTCAAATTTGAACATGAGTCTGAATTCTCATACTTTTTATTAAATACACAAGCAAGAATCCCAGCATGATGAAAAATACAATTGTATCCATTTATTTATTTTTATCCTATCTAAGCAAATACTTCTAATTATGAAACCCATACTCTCACAAAAAACGTATTTTGGGAAAAAGAATTCTAGTGCATAAAATTACTTTTGGAGAGTACTTATAAATATATATTCTAGTAAAGAGATAAATAGATTCATACATGAATCCACTTTATTCAATATTTTATTAGAAAACAATTCAAATTTTAGGAGAATTGGCTTAAGAGGTAGAAAAATCCTTATTACGAGATATTTTAATTCGAAATTCTTGGAGATTTTTCCTTGATCTCAAATCTATGATTTTGGGTTATTACAAATTCTACCCCCCTTAAAAATAATCTCGTCCTCGAGATTAGTAAGAAAAGGGATATACAAAGATTGTTTTGTAATTGAGATTTTAGTTTCTAATTGGTTCAATATGAAGAGTTTTTTTTCTTTAATTAGTAGGTTATTAGAAAAGCATGGGTATCTTTTATGTGTAGCCACCCAATTATGTAGGATAAAAGATGGGTAGGTTAGGGCAAGAATAGTTTGTGATGAGAAAGATTATGGTGAGGAAAGGTTTTCATCACGAATGGTGGGTCTTGTCTCATTTGAAGATCCGGATTGGCTCTTATCCTTCCTTGATGACATTGATGTCTTCCTTCTCTGGTCTTGGTCTAATTGAGTCGAGGTCAGTGTATTTTATCGGAGTTGGGGAAATATGGTGAATATAGATAGGGGTGAGATGGACTACATGACGTAGGTGAGAAGTTTATTTGATGTTAAGTGAAAATAGACATATTATGCAATCCATCATGACTCTATTGGTTGGGTTAGCTCTACTTAAGGTTAGACTTTGTTAGGTTAGACTAATCTATCACATTAGATCAGATCTAGGTTAGATCGTTATGACAAGATAGACTAGATAAGATCTATTTAATTTATTTTGGACTAGATCCTGGTTGTTACTTTAGGATGAGATAAGTAAAATGGTTAGGATAAGACAAATCTTCCAATATAAGATGGACCTATCAAGATAAGAGAGAATCTTTTAAGATAAGATGGATCTATTAAAATATATTCTAGTGGGGGCTATTTTTAGTTGATCTAATATATCTAGTTTAATAGATCCATTTTTAATATGGAATATTATGTGTTGTCTATTTTATAAATATTTTTTCCTTATGTCTATGTGTATATGCAGATGCAATTGTGGACATTACTCCACAACCCATCACACTCAATCAAAGATCCAAATAAGACAAGTATCATAAGAACAAGCATTCAAGCATACAAATACCTATAAAAATATTTTGTTTTTGTTCCTAAGATTAGGTCTCCTATTCCTAAAGTCACTTTAGGCACAAGATTTCAAAGTGTGAAATCCACATTTGTCTTTAGAGAGGAAAGGTAAGAATAATCAGAGTATAGCGGAAATAGATGAGAAAAGATTAAGAGAAGTTTAGAAAGAATCAGAGTAGCAAATGTAAGTAAGTATTGGTTGTCTAGTTCTATCTAGGTTTCGTCCTACAGTCAACATTCCTCTGATACCACTTCTGTCACACCCGGGTTTCGAGGCACCAAGACCCGGGCGCGAACATAATCACCAGGTGTGCTGGGACCAAGTCTCACACATATAATGAATCATGTCACAGGATCGAATGTCACATCTTTACTATATAACAGGAGTTCTATACAAAAATAAATAATTAAATTATAAGGAGACAACGGTCCAGCAACCCAAAGTTGACTGGGAGACGACGACCTAGACCTCTCACGAACACATCACAGCATCCTCCAAGCGTCTCATCCTGCGGTACCTGTTCTTGACCTGTGGGGGGGTGTGAGACAGCAAGAGTGAGCTCACATACGTTCATAGCTCAACAAGTCGTGGGGAATAATGTGGCATGAACTCACCAAAGGTGGGAGTTCATGAAGTGTAAAGCTGATCAACGAAATAAAGGCTGAGGCTGAGCATTGCTTTTATAAGTTGGTCAAAATTTTATTAGCAATTACTAAGTGTAAGTAAATACCAAACCTTAATAATAATAAAGTAATAATAAAATAATCCCAAATGCGATGCAAATGTCAAATTAAATTTAAGTTCCATAATTAATCATGTGAGGGTCCGAGCCGCTCATGACCGTGAGCACGGCTAGTATACTAGTTTTACACTCTGCAGAGGTTGCACATCTTTACCCACAAGTCATGTTACCCATCTGCCAAGAGACGGCCAATCCCATACACCTCTACCGAGGAGGCGAGGCAGGGTAACACTACGAGGCCTTTACAAAGTTCCACTAGCTTCAGAAATCCCGCTACAGTTTATAGGAAGCTCCAGTGCAGGGTTCTTGCCTGACCGCCATCGCAGCAAAATCAACCAAGGACCTCCCTACACTGACCACTCCCCTACTGCCCTTGCCCCTTTCGGGTAAGGAAGACCTCCACTAGCTTTCCTAGTTAATCAGCCAAGGGCGTCCCATTAAACCCTTGTGGTAGCACTGTTTTCTCGGGTGGTCGCTCCATGTTCCCATTAATTTAATGATCTTAACATGAACAGTAATAATATCAAGATAATAACAGAATAATCTTGAGTAGTGTATCTCCATACCCAATCCACATAAAGCAATAGCAAGTACTACCCAAAAATATTTCAGGGGTGAACAAGGTATAGAGGTAATCAAAACTGGGGTAACATAATGGATCCCATCAAAATTAACCTATGCAGATCATTAAAATTAATAAGAACATGGCTGGGAAAAGTAAGTGATCAAGGGCACAACTTGCCTGGGACTTGAGATTCCAGGTATCAGGATGATCTTCAGATTCTCGTGACCTCACTGCTATTCGTAGCAATACAAACATACATGGTATAGGCAAAATTAACATCACACCAAACATAAGCACAAACTGCATAATAATGATCTACGCGATGCTACGAGGTCGTAGAAACAAGAACCACTAAATTCGGAGCTACGGTTATTAAGTTATGAATTTCCAAAATTATTTAGTGCTTAGAATAGATTAATCCAAATGAACAATTTTAATTCAAGTTTCATGGCTAAACACTATTACTAGTTGATAGACAATATTAATACAAAATTATTGCAACTGGAATGACTCAATTTGGAGTTAGAATGAATTAAATATGATTTATACAAATTTCTAGAATTATTTTTGTATTAAAATTCAATTTCTAATATTAATTATCTGGTTTTCTCTGTTGTTTGGACTGGGCGTCAATAGCAGAGAAACCCAGGGGCTAACTCGCAATTTCTCCCTAGACTCAGACTAACTCTTAAGTGGACGGTGGCTTTATTCTACAGAACAGCAAGGGTTTATTTGCAAATAGCGCATGATGAAGGGGTACGGGTAAACCCCAGCCGCCAGATCTTAATCCGAGGGCCCAAAAACCACATAATCGAAAGGGTTTCAGCCATTTTAATCACAGCCATCCGCGGCTGGATCAACGGATCGGATTGGGCGATAAAACTCTACGCCCAGGATGTAATCCACACCTTCGATTTCGTCATCCACGATCAGTACACCTTCTTCTATCTCCCGTGGGAAAACTGGGCAGCGGCGCTCGGTACCTGCGCTGACCACGGCGGCGCCATTGCCGCAGCACCCAGCACCCACGACCCGAGCTACGATTCCTTGATCCTATCGGTGCTACGCCTAGCGAAGGTTGAAGCGAGTCTGTAGGGGAGGATTTCGCGGAGGGTTTCTCACCGTGAGTCGTGCGCACCGAGGCTCGGTCCCCATCAGAGTTGCGGCATCGCGGCAAGAGATTCCCCATGGTCCGAGGCTGCCCTCGTCGAATTGGGGTCTCGCAAAGCCTACCCACAATCCCACCAACTGGTCCATGAACACCGAGCACCGATGAAGGTTCGTGCCCATGGCGGCGGCATCCATTCCGTCCAACCATACGACGCGTCAGGAAGAGGCTAGTCTGGCCATGCAGCACGGCGAGTCTGCGGTGGCGATCTGTCTGTTTCTCTCTCGTTGTTTCCCTCCTCTCTTTGTTTACTATGGCTCTTGGATCGGCTCCAAATCCGGTGTCAATTGATGACGTATTTACGGAAGGTGTACATGTGCCAATATTTATATGCACGTTAATTTTGCCAGTAACAGAAACCGAGTCTCGCGGGGGATTTTATTTTTTCGGTTTGTCACGGCGTCGAGATGCATGAAGAGCTGCTGTTGCAACAACCCGTGAACTATACGATGATTATGTCCAAGTTTGTTACAAGCGCGGTAGAAGCTGGTTCAACTATAGCGGCCCCACGAGTCATTGAAACGCAGCATGCATTATAGCGAGGAACGACCAGCATGCATAGCGTAGAGAAACGGGAGCAGTTTCCCCTGCGGCCCACACGTCATTGAGACATTAATGACGTCATACATGTGCAAGCGTGATGCAAGCATCCAGCTAACTAATAAAATAATAATAAAAAAAACTAGAGAAGAGATGTGGGCTACGTGCATTTGGAAAGGGCTAGGCCGAGCGTGTCTTGAGCCTACGGTAGAGAGAGGTAAGGCTTTTTTTCTCCTTTTTGTTTTATGTTTTTTTTATTTTCAGTTTGTTTCCGTTCTCCGATTCAAATTTGAACATGAGTCTGAATTCTCATACTTTTTATTAAATACACAAGCAAGAATCCCAGCATGATGAAAAATACAATTATATCCATTTATTTATTTTTATCCTATCTAAGCAAATACTTCTAATTATGAAACCCATACTCTCACAAAAAAACGTATTTTGGGAAAAAGAATTCTAGTGCATAAAATTACTTTTGGAGAGTACTTATAAATATATATTCCAGTAAACAGATAAATAGATTCATACAGGAATCCACTTTATTCAATATTTTATTAGAAAACAATTCAAATTTTAGGAGAATTGGCTTAAGAGGTAGAAAAATCCTTATTACGAGATATTTTAATTCGAAATTCTTGGAGATTTTTCCTTGATCTCAAATCTATGATTTTGGGTTATTACACAACCTTAGTTGATTCACACCTTCTATACATTGCACTCTATATCTGGTCTTTCAAATAAGTTTTTCAGAAAGAAGTTAGATAAGAAAGAAAGAAATTTTCTAGATAAGTCTTAGAAAATTCTTTTTGAAAATGCCTCATAACATCTACAGAGATGGGCTTAGCTCCGATACCAGCTGTGATGGAACCTTCCAAGTTATTAGGCCCACCTATAGTTGTCCTTGTCCAACAGACTTTAGACAACCCTGCAGGTGCCCCTAAATCACTTGACAAGTTCGGTATCTACTTTCTTTACTTTTCCCAAGAGCGTTTCACCCGTCACGCAGACATTATAAGCATCGGAGATACGAAAATGCGGAAGCAATTACATTAACTTACCTTTATTGATAAGTAAGACAGAGTTACAATATTACAGACCAGAAATATAATATATGAGTGCTGAGTATTATTATTACAAACCATGGGAGGCAAAAACCCCTCCCGATAAGTATTAAACAAAAGTTTTATGGAGGATCCTTTCCTCCCGCAGCTTCACTCCTGGTGCTCTTCCTTTGGTACCACCTTAGAACAGAAGCAACAAAAGTTGGTTGCTTCCTCACCTAAAAACAACATGGGACAAAGCCCTGAGTATGGAATTACTCATCAAGTCTTACCCGACTAAAGAAAAGACTCTCAAGGGTATGCTGGCTTTCAGGGAGTCAAGGTAAGGCTTAACAATAGTCAATGACTCTGCTTGCAGAAATGCTTACTAAGAGTGGATCCTTAAAAATTAAATTTTAGTTGTCAGGTTAAGTAAGATTACCTGTATCTAGAGTTCATTCTACCCTAGTTCAATCACTTGACCTGCACTAGCCAATTTCTTAACAACCCTTACTTTACTGGAGTTCTACGTATAGGGTAGTGACCAAGTCTTCATGACCGTGATGGTACGACGATCCGAATCGATTATACTCAGCTGAGGATCTCCAATCACATGACATATGTAGCACTTAACCCTTGCATATGTCAACTCGCCACCGGGGTTCTTAAGACCAGATCAGGTTCATGCCAACCGAGAGCACAGATACACCACCGTCCAGCCTCTTGCCACGGAGGGTACACGCTACTCTCGCCATCTCTCCACTCACATTGCGTGGTATCTTATTCTGGTATTAGTCTGCCCAAGGCAAAGCTTACCCTTGACGAGGCATGTGACCAGTTAAAGGGTCCTCGGTCAGCAAGCCAATATCGACACGGTCCTTAATCGACTCAGACGGAGACACTACACCGAGACTCTCTTCTCGTGCAAGTCACCCGCCCGGTCTCAGCTTTATCATTTCAATTCCCAAAGTTTGGTACCTAGCAGAGGTACATCTTTTCCGATGTTGAACCCATCATGGCCATGATGGATCCACCATCAAGTTTTATTTTTGAAAACATCCCACCCACTTTGCACATCATCTTTGAGAAAACAAAACATTTTGTTTTTATAAAGCAAAGCTAAGCATAAGAAAACCTTTTGTAAAATAGGGATTAGGAAGTAATCCATGGAAGGAGATGCAGCAATAGTTTAGCACACAACTCCTATCACCTAATGCATCAAGTAAGTGAGAAAGAGTTTAAAAGTAACAAGGAGGTGGCAAATGCACCGGGGCTTGCCCTGTTTTACTGGTGAATCAGGCTCGGTCCCGCAAATATCAAAATAAAAGCAGTTGCCTGCCTGATGTTCCTCAGGTGGTGGTGGTGGTGAAGTCTTCTCTTCTTCGACTTCTACTTCTTCTTCGTTTTCTAAACATAACCATACATAATAATGAATGCTTATGTAATGCTCATGAGAGTGCAAAGAAAATAAAAGTTTATTATCTAAAGTCTTGAATACAATTTTCCTTCACGGATCTCCGAGAACTTAAGGTTTCCGGAGTCAATAATGAAGTTCACAAGGCAGGGGGGTAGGGTTTTTGGGTTCTAAGTATTAAACACGGTCTAAAACATACCAAACTTCACCCAAGGCTTTTAAATATTATTTAAAGTTTATCCTAAAAATTTAGTAAATGTTGGATTTATTATTTATTTTCTAAAAATCCAGAAGCATAGTCTTAGGCTGTTTTAAATACTCTATAATTTCTCTTTTGGACTAAAAATCATAAAACTATTTTTACTAAATTCTATAGGAAATTAGAAACCTAGCAAAATTGGTTTGGTATTTTTAGGATTTTTCTACAATTTTCTAGAATTGTTTTAGCGCTGGTAGAAAAAAGAAAAAGAAAAACTGTGAATAGTATTGGACCTCAGTCAGCCCAGTCGGCCCAGTCTGTACAGGAAACAGGGACACGCCCACACACGCGCACGCCCGCACTGGCAATTTGCACAGAGGCCCTTGCTGTTTTGAATATCTATTAAGAATCCCTAGTTACTATTTACTCTCTCTCTGACAATCACACAGAGGTCCCCTGACCTTTGTTTCTTCTCCAAATAGATCCCTGGCCACGGCGCGCTCGCCGTCGATCACCGACGCGGCATGTACAGGCCATGGCCGGTGACAGCTGCCTAGTCTAGCTACAGGGGAGGCATAACCGACCAAGGGTGACCTAGGAACACTCATCAATTTGGCTTGAACACTTTGAGAACGGTCTGCCCACGTGCACGGCGGAAACCGTGACATCGAGCTCGCGTTCCCGTTCAATTATGGCCGAATTGACCAAACGGTTGCCACGATGAGCTTCCTGGGCACACCGAGCTGCTAAAACGACACTCGAGAGGCGTAGAGCCTTACCAGAGTGGGCTGGCCACGGAGCACGGAGGACCTGGGCTCGTTGGTGACAAAGAAAGGGGGAAAATGGTGTCGCGGTGGCTCTGGGTGAAATTGGGGGTGGAGATTGGGGCTATATAGCCATAAGGAACTATAGTTTCACCGTGCACATTCAATTTGGTAGGAGGGGGTAGAGGCAGCACGAACCTTGGATTTCGATCAACTCACTGGGTGGAGGTGTGCATACCCCGCCGTGGTTCATGGTGCCCTTTATAGTCACGGGGGTCCGGCTAGCTATATACGGCCACAGATAACTTTGTTTGTGCATGGTTACCACGTAGGGAAGAGACACAGTGAGGGAGGAGCAAGGTACGGGTGACACCGCGGCGGAATTATCTGAGTCACGGCGGCCGCCGGTGACTAACTCCGGCCACGCTCGACTGGGTTCGCGAAATCGCGCCACGTTCGAAGTTATCCATCGCGGATCGATTCTCATCACTAGATCGCACAAGCCCATCCGATTCAATAGTGGCCCTGATCTTATCGCGTTCATTAGATATTTGTCAGGGTTTGATCTTCAGTGTTCTTCTGAACCGACCACCTTCCATCCTTTATAACTCCTAATTCTTGTTAAGAACAGAGCAACCTTGCTTAATAAAATTTGTTCACTAAATATCAGTCTACAAACTTACTATAGGATTCTTGGGTCAAAACCGAACGAATTCAAAGATATGGCGTGCTCAAATTGGTCCCATATCTCTGTGACCATTTCTGTCTTCAAATTCAGTTTCAGCTATTTGATACAAGTCTGACAGTGTAACTTTGGGCTTGCTTTTCTCCAATTTTTGTGTAACAACCAATGAGGATGTTTGTATCAAAGTTATTCTCCTATGATAGATCTACAAAATTCATATGGTGACCTAGGGCAAAATCCTTTTTTTTGGAAGTTACAAGGCCCCAAAGATGAACCCATTACACTGAAATTTAGACTTAACCAAAAGAGTTCAAGTGTGGCTCTTTTGCAATTAAGTCCAAATCTCAAGGTTTGTGTTGCAAATCTTCATAATTGTGAACCATATGACTTAAGACACATTATTATCATGGTTTTTGCAATTTAGTCCAAAAGTGTACTAATTTTGCACTTAGCCCCCTAGGGTTTAGGTTTAGGGCTTTCTAGGGTCCTTTTTAGGGTTTTTTGACATTTCAGGGGTCTGGATGTAACTTAGGTCCATTCTCAGTAGCATTTTATGACTATTTCAATTAAGCTTTAGAGTTTTCTGTATTCGGACTTTGTTTTACCCTTCTGATCCCCATTTAGGGTTAAGTACCCTATTATAGGGTTTTATCCACAAAATGAAATACCAATACAACTTGTTTGAATTTTTTTGCCTAGTGAATGCATTCTAGGTGTGACAATCACATGAAATGTCAATGCTTATGATGTTATGCTAAGGTGTTAGTAATAGTAACACCAGGGGTGTTACACGATAAGTATTAAAAGTTTTATGGAGGATCCTTTCCTTCCGCAGCTTTACTCCTGGTGCTCTTCCTTTGGTACCACCTTTGAACAAAAGCAGCAAAAGTTTGCCGCTTCTTCACCTAAAACAACATGGGACGAAACCCTGAGTATGGAATTACTCAGCAAGTCTTACCCGACTAAAGAAAAGACTCTCAAGGGTATGCTGGCTAAAGGAAGTCAAGGTAAGGCTTATCAATAATCAATGACTCTGTTTGCAGAAATGCTTACTAAGAGTGGATCCTTAAAATCCAGTTTTATTTGTCATATTAAGTAAAATTACCTGCAACTAGGGTTCTCTCTATCCTAGTTCAATCACTTGACCTGCACTAGCCAATTTCTTAACAACCCTTTGCCATCACTGGATTTCTACGTGTAAGTCAGTGACCAAGTCTTCACAACCGCGAATTTACGGCGATCCGAATCGATTATACTCAGCTGAGGATTTCCAATCACACGACATATGTAGCACTTAACCCTTGCATATGTCAACTCGCCACTGGGGTTCTTAAGACCAGATCAGGTTCACGCCAACCGAGAGCACAGATACACCACCGTCCAGCCTCTTGCCATGGAGGCTACATGCTACTCTCGCCATCTCTCCACTCCCATTGCTTGGTATCTTATTCTGGTATTAGACTGCCCGAGGCAAAGCTTACCCATGACGAGGCATGTGACCAGTTAATGGGTCCTCGGTCATCAAGCCTAAATCGAGACGGTCCTTAATTGACTCAGATGGAGACACTACACCAAGACTCTCTTTCTCGTGCAAGTCACCCGCCTGGTCTCAGCTTAATCATTTCAAACCCCAAAGTTTGGTACCTGGCAGAGGTACATCTTTTCCGATGTTGAACCCATCATGGCCATGATGTATCCACCATCCAGTTTTATTTTCAAAAACAACCCATCCCATTTGCAACATCATCTTTTGATAAAACAAAACATTTTGTTTTTCTAAAGAAAAGCTAAGCATAAGAAAACATTTTATAAAACAGGGATTTAGGAAATAATCCAAGGAAAGAAATGCAGGAATTGGTTTAGCACACAACTCCTATCCCCTAATGCATCAAGCAAGTGGGAAAGATTTTAAAAGTAACAAGGAGGTGGCAAATGCACCAGGGCTTGCCTTGTGTTACTGGTGAATCAGGCTCGGTTCCACAGATATCGAAATAAAAACAATTGCCTACCTGATGTTCCTCAGGTGGTGGTGGTGAAGTCTTCTCTTCTTCGACTTCTACTTCTTCTTCGTTTTCTAAATATAGCCATACATAAGAATGAATGGCCATGTAATGCTCATGATGATGCAAAGATAATAAAGGTTTATTATCCAAAGTCTTGAATACAATTTTCCTTCACGGATCTCCGAGAACTTAGGGTTTCTGGAGTCAATAGTGAAGTTCACAGGGCAGGAGGGTAGGGTTTTAGGTTCTAAGTATCAAACATGGCCCAAATCATACCAAACTCTACCCAAGGTTTCTAAATATTATTTAAATTTTATCCTAAAAATTTAATGAATTTTGGATTTTTTATTTATTTTCTAAAAATCCAGAAGCATGGTTTTAGGCTGTTTTAAAGACTCTATAATTTCCCTTTTGGACTAAAAATTATGAAACTATTTTTGTTAAATTCTATAGAAAATTAGAAACCTAGCAAAATTGGTATGGTATTTTTATCATTATTCTACAATTTTCTAGAATTGTTTTAGCTCTGGTAGAAATGGAAAAAGAAAAATTGTGAATAGCACTGGACGTAATTCAGCCCAGGACGGCCCAACTTCGGGCGAAACTGTGCTCGCGTGCGCCTACGTCTTCAGTCTTGCAGAAACCCCCCCCGATTTGGAACAACTACGGAAGAAACCCGCGCACTATTTAACCAAGTCACTGACGTTTGCAGTTAGACCCTTCTACTTCTAATTCCTCACAGCGTCACGTCCACGATGTCGCCCAGCGGAGGTCCGATCATAGGCGAGGTTAGACCAGCCGGATTACGTAAAGACTGGTGCTCCCGAGCGGCAGACACCAAATTCAAGTCCTACCAATGGTTTCCCCTCACTTAATTTCACAAATGGGTACCTGGTTTGCTCTGGCCACGGTGACCGTGGGCGTCGCGGACAGACAATCATGTTCCTAGCGATCAATGGGTTTCTTGTTCAATTGGGCGGGTCGGTGAGTATCAAGGGCAAGCATGGGTGCTGAAACAAGAACACAGATGGCAAAATTGGACCTGAATCGAGCTGACCGCGGCGAGGTCAAAACGCACGGTGTTCTTGAGTAGATTGGGGGAAATGCGAAATTGAAGCTCTCTGGTGGAGGATTTGAGGTGCGGGTGGGTGCGCTAGTTGCTTGGTTTCATGACGGAGCCGAGGGCGCGCTTAATTTATAGAGCCCGCGAGCGGTGGCCGGTAAATCGGACGACGACGCGCGGCGGTCGGAGGAACAAGGAGTTACTAGCGCAAGGAATTCGTGGCATCTACCGTGGCATCCCTCACCAGCGATGATCAGACGACCAAAGTGAGTCACGGCGATGCGGTGAATGTGCCCGGGTACGTGGCGCAAGGCTGTGAGGCAGCTGTCACCGGCGAGCTCATCCGAATCCGCCGTGGCAAGCTCGGTACGGGGGCAGGAGTAGTTTAATGGCCGGAGTTTATCCACGGCGGTGATACTTACTCAACCCCGAGCGTTATCCAATTGATCTGAGCACGAATCATGGCGGCAAAAGCGCGAATCCATGCGCAGCTCACCGGCGGCGAGATGCACTACATCAGTGATCTTGTGCAGTTCACTGTACCATTGGAACCTCTGACAGAGCGCCTAACAGACCATGTTTAGGGTAAATTTTCTCCCAATTCTCTATGGCAACATATCCAAGGCTCTGCATCAAAGTTGTAGACCTTTAAACCATCTCCATCTTTATTATAGCGTCCCTAATCAAATTCTTACTGGATCATGCTTAAATTCGAGCCCTAACTCCATTCTATTCCACTGTCAGTCTGAATTTCAGATTCCAAGTAGTCTGATAGTCCAACTTTAGGCTCATTTATTTCAGAATTCTTCATGGTACCAAGGCATGATTTCTATAGCAAAGTTATTCTCCTTCCATAGATCTACAAAGTTGATGTGGTGACCTAGGGCAAAATACTCATAACTTGGAAGATATGAGGCTTCAAAGTTGGGCTAATGTCACTGATTTCAGACTTAGCCATATGAGTATTAGTGTGGCTATTTTGCAAATTAGTCCAAAACTCAAGGTTTAACTTGCAAATCCACTCTTTTGTGAACTATATGACTTAAGACATCTTACTTTTATAGTTTTTGCACTTTAGTCCAAAAGTGCACTAATTTGCACTTAGCCCCCTAGGGTTTAGGTTTAGGGCTTTCTAGGGTTCTTTTTGAAGTTTTTGATACTTCTAGGGTTTGGATATCCCATAAGTCTATTCAAGGTGACCCTTTTATGATCAACTCTAATAAGTTTTGAAGTTTTTCTCTTGTTTAGGCCTTGTTTGCTCTATTAAACCCAATCCAGGGTTGAGTACCCTACTCTAGGGTTTTATTCACAAAATGTCATATTAACACATCTTGTTTGAACTTTTTGCCTAGTGAATAAATTCTAGGTGTGACAAACACATGATATGCTATGCTTATGATGTTATGCTCAAGTTTTAGTAACAGTAACACCAGGGGTGTTACATAGGATGAGGACTTGGATTATTTTGTTGCGTTAGATGCGGCCGCGACGAAGTTCTCGCCGTGGTTGGAGCTTGGCGAAGTATCTGATTTCCTAGTGTGGGGATCAGGCAACAGTGATGAAAAGTGGTTTCGAAGCATAGTGTTGGTGAGGTGTCGCGAAGTGGTAGGCGCCGTCGGATGGGGGTGGAGCGAGCCCGCCTTCGAGTAGATCGGTTTGATAAACGAGATTTACTGTCTTTGCCGATTGGGACGAGTATTGGTGAAGGGGATCTGCAGAATCTTTTTGAGTGTGAGGAATTGAAAATAATGTTTTTCAATTATAGGGAGGCGGGCATCATCCCGATGGTTGAGCCGATGTAGTGTGTGGTGCCCTCGCGTTGTCCTGCGGTAGTAGAGGGCACAATTGTGTTTATGTGCGGTGGGTCTGGTGGCCCTTCGCCGATTGTATGTAACCTGCAACTTGTATTGTAATGTGGCCTATTGCCCTTCGCTTGGCAGTGTGATGTTATAAGTGCCGACGGCACCCTTCGGCGATTTTTGTGCGGTGTCTTTGAGTAAAAGACTTCGTATCGCGCACTTGTTGTGCTTGTCCGGCTGCACCTTTAGGCGACTTTTGCATGGAGTGTCTTTTAGTAGAAGACTTTGTATTGCGCACTTGTTGTGCTTGTCTAGCTGCACCCGCAGGCGACTTTTGCACGGAGTGTCTTTTAGTAAAAGACTTCGTATCCCGCACTTGTGCTTATCCGGCTGCGCCCTTAGGCGACTTTTGCACGAAGTGTCTTTTAGTAAAAGACTTTGTATCGCGCACTTGTTGTGCTTGTCCGGCTGCACCAGCAGGCGACATTTGCACAGAGTGTCTTTTAGTAAAAGACTTCGTATCGCGCACTTGTTGTGCTAGTCCGGCTGCACCCTTAGGCGACTTTTGCACGGAGTGTCTTTTAGTAAAAGACTTTGTATCGCGCACTTGTTGTGCTTATCCGGCTGCACCCTTAGGCGACTTTTGCATGGAGTGTCTTTTAGTAAGACTTCGTATTGTGCACTTGTTGTGCTAGTCCGGCTGCACCCTTAGGCGATTTTTGCATGGAGTGTCTTTTAGTAAGACTTCGTATTGCGCACTTGTTGTGCTACTCTGGCTGCACCCTTAAGCGACTTTTGTATGGAGTTTGTCGCACACGAGGGTAGTCTGTGCTACCTGTCGCTGTGACCTCGAATGGGTCGAATGCCGAAGACCGTCGAAGCGGTCTTTTTTGACATGGAGATACTTGGATATTTTTGTGGGGGCTTTTCACTGGTATATTATATGACTCCGCCTCATTAAAAACCTCACCCCCGGGAGGAAAAGAGCGTGGGCCTGAGCAACATTGTTTGTGGAATTACATGGGCACGTAGGCCCTGAGATTTAAACAAAAAATTTCCGGAGATTGTCGATGTTCCAGGAGTTCTCTAGGTCTTCGCCGGATGATGTTGTTAGTCTGTACGTGCTGGGAGATGTCTTTGACTTGACAATGAATGGACCTTCCCATTTCAGCTCTAGCTTGCCTCGTGATTCTGTCTGGGTGGTCCGGATGAGCACGAGGTCTCCTTTGTTGAATTCTCTTGGGACGACTGCGTTGTCGCGCCAGGCCTTTGTTTGAGCCTGATATCTGCCGAGGGCCTGCAAGGCGAGGATGCGGTCTCCGTCGATGAGATCTTTGGAGGTTGGCTCATCGACATCGGGGATTGCTGATGTGTTTGTTCTGGGCGACCCATGCTTTATCTCTTGCGGTGTCATGGCCTCGGATCCATACAATAGGCGGAAAGGTGTGAACCCGGTTGCCCGGCATTCTGTCGTGTTTAGGGCCCATACCACTTTAGGTAGCTGGTGGGCCCATTTGCCCTTTTTATCGTCGAGGAGTCTTTTCTTGATGGCGGTAAAAATCTTGCCATTGGCACGCTGAACGACGCCGTTGGACTGTGGGTGGTACACCGAGGCGAAGACAGGTTTGATGTTGATGGAGAAGCATAAATCCCTGAAGTCTTGGCTGTCGAACTGTTTGCCGTTGTCAACTGTGAGTTCAGACGGGACTCCAAAGCGGCAGACAATGTTTTGCCAGAAGAATTTTTGAGTGGTCTTCGATTTTATTGTGGATACTGCTCTGGCCTTGATCCACTTTGTGAAATATTTGACGGCGACAAAGGTGAACTTGAGGTTCCCTTGAGCCGTAGGCAGTGGTCCGACGATGTCCAGCCCCCAGCGCTGAAGCGGCCATGTATGGGCAATGAGCTTGGTGAATTGCGATGGGCTGCCTGAGCGAGGGGAGAACATTTGGCATGCTTTGCACGACCTTGTGACTTGATTGGTAGTGCAAATTATTGCAGGCCAATAAAACCCTTGACGAATCACCTTGGCGGCGAGGGCCCTGGGTCCTGAGTGGGAGCAGCAAGTGCCGCTGTGGACTTCGTGGAGGATTTTTATGGCTTCGGTTTCAGTTATGCACTTTAGCATGGGCTGGCTGATCCCCTTTTTGTATAGCTGTCCCTCGACCAGAGCGAAGTCCTAGCTTCTGTGCTTCAGTTATTTGGCCTCGTTGTGATCATTGGGATGGTAGTGACCTTGCAGGTACAGGGTTATTGGGGCCCGCCAGTCTTCGGCCATGATGAGATTAACAATGCGGTGGCCTTCTGTGTCCTGTGTTATTTGCAGGCCTTCAGGGTTGCGAACGGCTGGTGTGCCGATGACGTGGTAGAACACGTCAGAGGGCAGGGCCTTGCCCTTGGCTGCTGTTTTGGCCAACACGTCGGCCTCTTTGTTCTTGGCGCGGTCGACGTGCTGCAGGGTGAAACCCTTGAATTGCTTCTTGAGGCTGCGGACGGCTGTGAGGTATTGCATGAGCGCTGGATCTTTGGCTGAATATTCTTTTTCGACTTGGCCGGCGACTACTTTGGAGTCTGTTCTGATTATGTAGGTGGTGACACCGAGTGCTCGTAATTTGCAGAGTCCTAAGATGACGGCTTCATACTCTACTATGTTGTTGGTGCATCTGTCGGACTCCAAGGCAAAGCTTAGGCGGGCGGCATATCTGTATTTGACGCCTGTGGGTGAAGTGATGATTGCCGCAATGCTTGCCCCCGCATGGCACCACGCACCGTCGCAGTGAATGGTCCATACTTTATCTGGGGACTCTTGTTGTCGTGTTGATCCTGTCCAGTCAACGATGAAGTCTGCCAGGACTTGTGACTTAATCGCTATTCTGGGTTCAAAGGTGATGTGGTACCCAGAAAGTTCTGCTGCCCACTTGGCGATTCGGACGGATGCCTCCAGGTTCTGGAACAGTTCACCTAGACCTCTGTCCGAAGTGACCCGTACTTTGAATGCTTCGATGTAGTGGCGCAGCTTGCAAGATGCCATGACAACTACGTATGAAATTTTTTCCAGCGTAGTCATGTTGCACTTAAAAGCCGTGAGGACTTCAAAGATAGTACACTGGGCACTGTCGGGTCGTGCCCTCTCTGTCCTTCTCTTGGACCAACGCTGCGCTGACTGCACATGGTGAGGCCACTATGTATAGCAGTAAGGGCAACGAAGGGTCGGGACTAGCGAGGGTTGCCAGGTCGAACAAGTGTTGCTTGAGCGACTCAAAGGCTGCTGCCTGCTCTGTTCCCCAAGTGAAGTCTTTTGCACTGCGCAATGTCTTGAGGAAAGGTAGGCTGCGCTCTGCAGATTTTGAAATGAACCTGGTCAAGGCGGCCAATCTACCTGTCAGTTGCTGGACATCCCTGGCGGACAGCGGGGGTGTCATGTTAATGATTGCTTCGATTTTTGTCGGGATGGCCTCGATCCCTCTATGCGACACCAGGTAGCCGAGTATTTTCCCCTGGCGGACTCCGAAGACACACTTTTTGGGGTTGAGCCAAAGTCGTGCATCACGCGTATTAGCGAATGTTTCGGTGAGGTCGGCCAGGTGATCCTCTTTGTTCTTGCTCGCGACAACAATGTCGTCCACGTAGGTGAAAATGTTGCGGCCTACTTGACTTTTGAGGACCCTTTTTGTGAGGCGGGAGAAGGTTGACCCAGCATTTTTGAGTCCTTCCGGCATTCTGATGAAGCAGTATGTGCCAAAGGGTGTGATAAAGCTTGTGCTGGCCTTGTCTTCCACTTTCATGTAGATCTGGTGGTAATCGGAGAAGCAATCGAGGAGGGACATGACTTCGCATCCTGCTACGCTATCGACTATTTTGTCGATCCGTGGCAGGGGGAAATTGTCCTTGGGGCAGGCCTTATTGAGACTGGTGAAGTTGATACACATGCGCCACTTGCCATTTTTCTTTTGCACCATGACCACGTTGGCGAGCCATGTAGGGTAAGCGATTGGCTCAATGAAATTGGCTTCCAACAGGTGGTGCACCTTGGCTTTGGCGGCTTTGGTCTTCTCGTCGAATATTTTGCGCAGTCGCTGCTTTCTTGGGCGCACCGAAGGGTCGATGCCCAGGCCATGCTCTATGATGGTGTAGCTGACTCCAACCAGGTCGTGGGCGGACCAAGCAAAGATGTCCTTGTTTTGGGAGAGGCAGGAGATGAATTTTTTGTCGTCTCGCGAGGTCAGGTCTTCGCTTATTACGACCGTTTGCTTAGGGGTGGCCGGGTCGAGGGGTACTGCCTTCGTTCCGTCGTTGCTTTGCATCTGCGCCTTTACTTTTTCGTCGGCGACTGGGCGGGTCCTGTGACAGAGCCTCCCAAGTCATTAGGCCCACCTACAGTTGTCCTTGTCCAACAAACCTCAGACAACCCTGCAGGTGCCCCTGATTACTTGACAAGTTCAGCATCTATATTCCTTACCTTTCCCAAGAGCGTTTCGCCCGTCACGCAGACATTACAATACATCGGAGGTACGAAAATGCGGAAGCAGTTACAATAACTTACTTTATTGAAAAGTAAGAAAGAGTAGTATTTATTACAGACCAGAACAAATATAAGAGTGCTGAGTATTATTATTACATAACCTGGGAGGCAAAAACCCCTCCCGATAAACATCAACAAAAGTTTTTAACGGAGGATCCTTTCCTCCCGAAGCATCACTCCTAGTTTTCTTCTTTGGGCACCACCTTTGAACAAATGCAGCAAAAATTTGCCGCTTCCTCACCTAAAACATGGGACAAAGCCCTGAGTATGAAATGTACTTTCGCAAGTCTTACCCGTCAAAATAAAAGACTCTCAAGGATATGCTGGCCTTTGGGAATCAAGGTATGGCTTGACAAAAATCAAAGACTCTGTTTGCAGAAATGCTTACTAATAGTGGATCCTTAAAAATCCAATTTTATTAGCAAGTTAAGTTATTACCTGATTTCTAGAGTTCTTTCTACCCTAGTTCATGCACTTGACCTGTACTAGCCAATTTCTTATCAACCCTTCATATTCACTAGAATGCTACGTGTAGGGCAGTGACCAAGTCTTCATATCCGCGAAGTTACGGCGATCCAAATCGATTATACTCAGCTGAGGATCTCCAATCACATGACATATGTAGCACTTAACCCTTGCATATGTCAACTCGCCACCGGGGTTCTTAAGACCAGATCAGGTTCACGCCAACCGAGAGCACAGATACACCACTGTCCAACCTCTTGCCACGGAGGGTACACGCTACTCTCGCCATCTCTCCACTCCCATTGCGTGTTATCTTATTCTGGTATAAGTCTGCCCAAGGCAAAGCTTACCTATGACGAGGCATGTGACTAGTTAAAGGGTCCTCGATCAGCAAGCCTACATCGAGAAGGTCCTTAATCGACTCAGACGGAGATACTACACCGAGACTCTCTTCTCGTGCAAGTCACTCGCCTGGTCTCAACTTTATCATTTCAAACCAAAGTTTGGTACCTCACAAAGGTACATCTTTTCGGATGTTGAACCCATCATGGCCATGATGGATCCACCATCAAATTTTGTTTTTGAAAACATCCCATCCACTTTGAAGCATCATCTTTTGTGAAAACAAAACATTTTGTTTTTCTAGAGCAAAGCTAAGCATAAGAAAAACCTTTTTGTAAATCAGGAATTAAGGAGAAGTAATCAAATCCAAGGAAGGAAATGCAGCAACTGGTTTAGCATACAACTCCTATCACCTAATGCATCAAGTAAGTGAGAAAGATTTTAAAATAGCAAGGAGGTGGCGAATGCACCAGGGCTTGCCTTGTGTGATAGGTGAATCAGGCTCTACTCCATAGATATCAAAGTAAAAGCAGTTTCCTGCCTGAGGTTCTTCAGGTGGTGGTGGTGGTGAAGTCCTTGCTTCTTCGACTTCTACTTCCTCCTCGTTCTCTAAATATAGCCATATATACTCATGAATGCCCATATAATGCTCATGAAGATGCAAAGATAATAAAAGTTTATTATCTAATGTCTTGAATATAGCTTCCCTTCATGGATCTCCGGGAAACTATGGTTTTCGAAGTCTATAGTAAAGTTCATAGGGTAGGGGGGCTAGGGCTTTGGGTTCTAAGTATCAAACATGGTCAAAATCATACCAAACTTTACACAAGGCTTCTAAATAATAATTAAAGTCTATCTAAAAAGTTTGGTGAATTTTGGGATAATTAATTACTCTCTAAAATTCCAGAAGTATGGTTTTTGGTTGTTTTAAATACTCTATAATTTCCTATTTGGACCAAAAATCATGCAACTATTTTTATTAAATACTATGAAAAATTAGGAGTTTAGCAAAATTGGTCTGGTATTTTTAGCATTTTTCTACAATTTTATAGAAATTTTTTAACCCTGGCAGAAAAAGAAAAGGAAAAGAAATGAACAGTATTGGATCTGAACTGCCCCAAGACGGCCCATCAACAGGCGGAATCGCGCCCGCGCTGCTGGTTTTGCAGAAAGACCCCTATCGGTTTGAATAACTGGAAACGAGTCACGACGCTATTTCCATGACTCACTGACACGTTACAAAAACATCCCTCAAGTTCTATTTCTTCACCGCCCGAAATCCACGATGGCGAACAGCGCAGGGCCGAGCTCCGGTGAGCTTGTACCGGCCAGATTACTTGATGACGGGTGCTCTATTTTAGTTGAAACCAAAATCAAGGCCTAACAATCGTTTTCCCTCAACTAATTTCACTATTGGACCTCTAACTCTCTCTATCCACGGTAACTGCATGATTGACAGACATTCTAATGCGTTCCCGGCGATCTAGGGTAGCTTAGCTTGATCGAGTTGGCCGAGGAGCAACAGAGGCACTCAAGAACACTAAAACAAGAGGGCAGAGGGTATGAGTGGACCTGAATCGAGCTGGCCATGGTGAGGACCCTTTCACGGTGGTGGAAACACAGTTTGGGGGAATGAGCAATTTGTGGTCTCTAGTGGACAATTGGAGGCAAGCGCTGGTGCTTTGGATGGGTGATTACCCTACGGAACTCACGGCGTGCTCAATTTATAGCGTGCTTGAGCGGTGGCCAGTGAATTTGGGTTGGGCGTGGTGGCGGTCGAAGAAGAAATGAGTCACTTGCGTGGTGATTCGTGGTCCTCACCGTGGCGGGCTCCCCGGTGATCACCGGATAGGCTTAACACGATTGACTGTGACGTGGTAAGATGCCCAGGCACATGGCGCAAGGCCGCGAACTGGCTATCTTCGGCGAACCCATCCGAAGCAACCATGACTAGCTCGGGTACGGTGGTCGGAGTAAATTAGTGGCCGGAGTATATCCACGGTGTGATATTTACTTACCCCCTGCGCTATCCAACTGATCCGAGCGTGAATCATCAATGGCGAGCACGAATCCGAGCGCACAACACATCGGCGGCGAGGGGATCTGAACCTGAGCCTATCCGGTTACTGTACCATCGGATTGTTCTTCAGTCATCCTGATAGACCAAGTTTGGGGTGGATTTCCTCCTGATTTTACATGGTAACAAGGCCATCGTTCTATAGCAAAGTTGTAGTCTAATGATCCAGTGACAATCTTAGTATAGCAATTACTCCCGAATTCTTACTGGATCATACTTGAATCCCAGCTCAAAGATGGCTCAATCACACTGTCAGTCTGAATTCAGTCTCAAGGCAGTCTGACAGCTCGACTTTGGGCACATTTTTCTCCAAATTTTTCATGTGACCATTGTTTAATCCCTATAGCAAAGTTGTCCTCCTTTTACAGCTCTACAAACTTAATGTGTTGACCTAGGGCAAAATCTTCGTAATTTGGAAGATATAGGGCTTCAAAGTTGAGCCAATACACTGAAATTCAGTCTTAACTCAATAGAGTTTACATGGGGCTTTTTGCAATTAAGTCCAAATCTCAAGGTTTAATTTGCAAATTCACATACATGTGAGCCATATGACTTAAGATAACCTTATTTCATGGTTTTTGCACTTAGGTCCAAAATGTGCACACTTTTACAGATAACCCCCTAGGGTTTCCTTCCAGAGCTTTCGAGGGGTCAATTTAGGGTTTTTTGGTACTTCTTGGGTTTGGATGCTACTTTAGTCCATTCATGGTGATATTTTATGATTATTACAACTAAGTTTTGAAGTTTTCTCTTATTAGGCTTTGTTTACTCCCTTAAGCCTGGTCTAGGGTTAAGCACTGCACCCTAGGGTTTCACCCATGAAATGTCACATCAATACAACTTTGTTTGAAATTTTTGCCTAGTGAATGCACTCTAGGTGTGACAAACACATGATATGCCAATTCTTATGATGTCATGCTCAAGTTTTAGTAGCAGTAACACCAGGGGTGTTACAGGTCGCTTCAAAGCCTTCGTGTTGTGCTGTGAGGCAGTGCATGTTTCGTTGCCCTGGGACAAAGTCTCTTTCAATGTGGCACGCGGTGTGCTAGTTGCCATAGACTGTGATCACACCTTGTGGACCCAGGATTTTCATGCATAGGTAAAGTCCGTGGATGGCCGCTTCAAACTTGTTGATGGAGCCCCGGCCCATTATGGCATTGTACGGGTATACCATGTCGACGATGTCGAAGGTGACCTGCTCACTTCGTGCATTGGGTGCTACACCAAAGGACAGGGGTAGCTCAATCTTGCCAACGAGAAAGGTGCCCTTCCAGCTGAAGCCAAAAAGGGGGTTGTCTGAAGGCTTGAGCAAACTGTGGCTGATGCCCATGTGGTCGAAGGCGTGCAGGAAGATGATGTCAGCTTGGCTGTCATTGTTGACCAGGACTTTGTGTAGGTCCCAGCCTGCTATGCTGCAGTTGATCACCATGGTGTCGACGTGAGGGGCACTGGGCAGATCAACGACCCTAGCATCGAAGGTGAGTGGCTCATGAGACCACCTTGTTTTTACGACTGGGCTGGTGAGGGCGACGTGGTTAACACTTCGGTAGTGGTCCCTCTTCTGCCGCTTCGTTTAGAAGTCCACGCTGGACCCTCCGGTGATCATATGGATGACTCCGCGATATGGTTGTTCGGCGAAGTCTTCCTACTTTGGTGCTTGGGGGTGATTATGGTGGTGTGGATTTGGGTGATGCGGAGGTGGAGGCAGGGGTGGAAGGACTTGTACTTCCTGGCGGTGTTGGTACGCGTGGTTGGGTGGGTGCTGGACGTGGTCGTTGTAAGGTTGTTGTTGTTGGTGGTGGTATGTGTGCGTGACAACTCTCTGGTTGTTGGCTGGCTGTGCTCTGGACATCCTGTCCTTGGTGGCCTTCGTTTCCGGACAATCTCTTGTTGGGTGCACACAGTCCTCGCCATGAAACAGGCAGTAGAATCTGCATGGCTGCTGCGTCTGTCCCCGGCCTCTCCCTCTGGTGCCATTGTCGTGGCCTTGGGGGTATTCCTGTCGGTGGACGGTTTCTCTGGCTGGGTGCTGATTGGCTATGTTGTGCACCTATTGTTGGCTTCGGCTGTCCCGACCAGAGTCTGGCTACGAAGGCCTGGTCCAGGTTCTGCTGGATTGCGGAGGGTCCTTACGCTTCCTCTGAGATTCGACCTTTCATTGATGTAGCTCTTCGGACCTGGCATACTTCTCGAATAGCTGGTATAGCTCTTGGAGATTCTTAGGTGGGTCCCTGATGCAGTGACTGTACAGGACGCCAGCCCGAAGGCCACTGATGGCATAATGGATTGCGATGTGGTCGTCGACCGATGGCAGTTGAGACTTGAGGGTCAGGAACTTTCTGTAATACTCCCGAAGGGTTACCTTTTCTTGCTGCTTGCAGAGTGATAGCTTGGCCAGGGCATCAGTATCGGGTCGGTACCCTAGAAAGTTGAGCAGGAACTTGTCCCGGAGTCGTTTCCAGGAGTCGATGGATAGTGGCGGTAACCTGGTGTACCAGGTCAGGGCCCGGCCTTCGAGCGCAATGATGAAAGATTTGGCCATCGTGGCGTCATCCCCTTCGGACGATGCGACGGAGACTTGGTAGCTCATGATGTATTGTGCTGGGTCAGTGCTACCATTGTACTTGGGGTAAGTGTCTGCCCTGAAGTTGCCAGGCCAAGGTGATGCTTGGAGCTACGGTGCCAGGGGCTTCGCTCATCGAGGTAGTTGATCCCTTGGAAAGATGTGACATGCGGTATGAAGGGCCCGTGCTGTGGTATGAATAGGTCTCCTTGCTGGGATGCGCTGCTGTAGGGGCGGTCCATGCTGTAGACTTTGCTGGCCTTGGCTCTGCATGAGCGTGATTTCTTGCTCGAGCTCCCGAGCTCTCTGCTCCTCGTCCCGTATCATCTGGCGCACTTTGTCCTAGGCGGTGACACGTTGGCACTTAGCCTCGAGGATGTCTTTCTGCTTTTGTAGGTTGTGGTTCTCGATGCGCAGGGCCTGCAGCTGTAGCTGGTCTTCGGCTGAGATGCTGATGACCTCGCCGTCCTCTATTGTGTCTTCGCCCTCTGTTGGAGCGAAGCCTGGGGGTGGTGCTTGCAGTACGCCTCTGGAGCTGTAGGTGCGCAGGGTGCCTTCTGGGCTGGGGTGGTCTTGGCCTTGTCTTTTACTGACAGCTTCATCTTCGAAGGCTTCTTGGGGGGTGTTGTCCGTGAGGGCCTTGCCTTTTTTTCTCGGCTAGCAACGCTACCTTCGCTGCTTCGTTGATGGATGGGGCTGCCTTCGAACTAGCTCGCTTGGGGGCCACCGCGGGTTGTTTTTTGTAGCACGAACAGTGGGCGCCAAATGTTGGAACCTGCTCTCCTGGGCATGTAGATCCAACGGGGGAGTGGAAAGAGTGCAAGCAAAGTTTAATGTGGGATGGCAAAAGCTCTGTTAATCTGGCTCCTCAAGGGCACTGTACAGGGGTATTTATAGGCACTCGAGTGGCCACCTATCCCTTGTTAAAGACGATTATGCCCTCGAGTACCTGGTCTATCCCTAGAATTTTCCCATGAGAGGGGGTTACAGTCCGTCATTACAGAAAAGGCTATTACAGACGTGGCCCGTAACATGTTTACCCGCGTGGGGCCCGTCGTAGTGGGCTGAATCCTACTTGGGCCTTCTAACGCGGTGGGGACGTGGGTCCCGTAGACTTCGACGGAGCCTTCGTCTTGCAACGGAGAGAACAAAGGGGGACCGCGCCGGTCTTCATCCACGTGGCGCTCTCGGCTTGTTCGGGTGTGCTTTGTGGATGTGGACATCGTCGATGAAGGGAGGCGACGAAGACTTCGAGCGAAGGGTAGTGTGTTCGCCTTCGCCCCAACAGAAGGATCACTATTCAGTGTATGAGCGCACTGTACCACCTACAAGCCCTGCAGAGCGACACCATGGCACACCTCACTAACCTTGCTCAGACTACTAAGATCACCCTCGACAATCGAGAGGACTTCGTGGTCAACTTGTCTTCGGAATTGGTGGAAAAAGACCTATAGGTGGAATAGTTGAGCCAGCGCATCGTGACCCTAGAGCAGCAGGTGGAAATCCGGGATAATACCATCGATGTCCTGGAGATCCAGCTCCATGATGTGCAGGAGAAGTTTGAGGAGGCCAACAACCACTAGAGATGCACCACCAGGACATGGAGGCAAATGAGGCAGGAAGCGAGGGAGAGGAGGATCCCGAGGAATTAGAGCCAGCTCCAGGTCCAAATGCGACTCCCTCTGGAGTGCCCCCTTCGCCTGCTTCCAGCGTTGCCTCTACCACTCAGGGTTGACAGGTTAGTTTGACATATTAGGAGGATAGGAACCCACACAAGCATAGTTTTGGTACTAATTTTGGACTAGGCTTGAGCGTGAATTTCCAAAATTGTTGTAATCCAGGAAGAACTCTCATGCGCAATGAATGCAAGCATGTTATTCTCGTTTGGTTTCAATACTATGTTATGACATTTTCTTCTCATAATATAAAGGATTCTGTTGGAACCATGAGTCAAAATAACAATGGCGAAATTTCTATTTTTAGATGGCAGCTAGGCAGTGCCGCGGGTAGAACGAGCAGGTTCCCCCACCACCTCCTCTAGCTCCCATGGTGTAGGAGCTAATGGCTTAGCAGAATGAGATTCTGCAGCAGCTATTACAGCGCCAGCCCCACCCTCAGCAGTATGGTGGAGGCCAGCCGCAACATCCTCCGCCCGCGGCAATCTATCAAGAGTCCTTGAGCACGTAGCCGGCCTTGTTCACCGAGGCCGAGGATCCGCTAGACGCTAATGTGTGGCTAAGGGTTGTGGAGTCAAAGTTCCCACTCCTCACGGGAGCTTGCCCTGACGACACGAAGACCTGCTTCGCCGCACAACAACTTCATGGACTTGCTAGGACATGGTGGGACCATTTTCGTGCCATGTTACCTGCTGACCATGAGGTGACATGGGAGGAATTTAAGACAGCTTTCAGGGGACACCATATTCCAGTAGGGATTCTGGATCGCAAGCTCAATGAGTTCTTGGCTTTGACTTAGGGAACCCGCACTATGCTACAGTATGCTCAGGCCTTCAACGACCTATGCTAGTATGCGGGCTATCATGCAAATTCAGAAGAGAAGAAGAGAGACCGTTTCCACAGAGGACTCAACACCAAGCTGCGTGAGCGCCTCAACACTGTTTGGGCTGACAGCTTCAATGAACTGGTCAACCTTGCCATATCACAAGAAGACTGTATTGTAGCTCATCGAGCACAAAAGAAAAGGAAGGCACCACTGTCAGGACCCTTAGCTCCACCCAGAGATTCTGGATTGTCTCCAATAGTCAGAGCAGGGGATTCCAGCAGCAGGCAGGAAGATGGGTCATCAGACCGCAGCAGCAGCAGCAAGCACCCAACTGTTTTCCCGCTCCTGCTTCAAGGAACACTCAACCTCAACAGCAACAGCAGTTCTGCTAAGAGAATGGAAACAAGTGCTTCACGTGTGGCAATGTGGGCCACTATGCCAAGAATTACCCGTGGAATCAGCCAAGGTAGATGCCAGCCCCCAACCAAGATAAATGAAGGAAGCAGAAAGTGCAAGTCAGGCAAGGGAAACTCAACTTCACCACTCTAGAGGAGCTACCTGAAGGAGCACCCGTCATAAATAGTACCTTTTCAGTTTTTAATCAACATGCATTGGTTCTATTTGACTCTGGTGCATCACATAGCTTCATTAGCCAGAAGTTCAGCGTTAAATGACAACTGTCTTTCTATCATACCCAAGGGTCTTTCATGATAGCAACGCCTGGGGGCAAAACTGCAACAAACCAATTAAATTGAAATGTGCCTATCTCACTAGGAAGTAAAATCTTCAAGACTACACTCCTGATTTTGGGATTAGAGGGCATGGACATCATTCTCGGAGCTAACTGGATGACTCAACACTGGGTGGTGTTGGATGTAGCTGCTAGAGCTCTGGAAATCCGTTCTCCTACATTCGGAGAACTTACGTTGTACCTGCCTAGCCAAGAGACCTCTCGATCATGTGCTTTTTACATGATAGAATTACCCTTGAAGAACATTCCAGTGGTCTGTGAGTATGCAGATGTTTTTCCTGATGAGTTGCTAGGAATGCCGCTAGACTACGATATTGAGTTTGCCATCGAATTGCAACCGGGAACGACACCTATCTCTAAGAGGCCCTACCGGATGCCACCAGCCGAGCTGGCAGGATTAAAGAAGCAGTTGCAAGAATTACAGGACAAAGGTTTCATCCGCCCAAGTACTTCACATTGGGGATGTCCGACCTTGTTCGTGAAGAAGAAGGATGAAAGCTTAAGATTATGTATAGATTACCGCCCACTCAATGAAGTGACTATCAAAAACAAGTATCATTTGCCTCGTATTGATGTTCTTTTCGACCAATTGGTCGGAGCAAAATTGTTTTCCAAAATAGACCTTCGCTCCGTCTATCATCAGATCAGGATACGAGCAAGTGATATTCCAAAATCTGCCTTCTCAACTAGATATGGGTTGTATGAGTATTTGGTGATGTCGTTCTGAGAGAACACCGCCTTTATGCCAAATTGTCAAAATGTGATTTTTAGCTAAAGGAGATTAAATTCTTGGGTCACACTATCTCTCAAGATGGCATAGCCATTGATCCGGATAAGGTGCAAGAAGTAATGAATTGGAAGCCACCCACAACTGTCCGCCAGATTCGGAGTTTTCTGGGATTGGCCAGGTATTATTGACGATTCATTCCAGACTTCTCCCAAATTGCGAAGCCCTTGATAGAATTGTTGAAGAAGGGAGCAAAATTTGAATGGGGTCAGAAATGTGAGGATGCCTTCCACACCTCGAGGCAACATCTGACCACAGCACCTGTATTGGTGCAGCCTGACAACAACCAGCCGTTTGATGTGTATTGCGATGCCTTGGGCACTAGACTGGGTTGTGTTTTGATGCAAGACAACCGAGTCATTGCCTACGCATCAAGAGCACTCAGGCCTCATGAGCAAAATTACCCTACTCATGACTTAGAATTAGCAGTCATGGTTCATGCATTAAAAATGTGGAGGCACTACTTGATGGGAACCCACTTCAACATCTATACAGATCACAAGAGCCTCAAGTATATCTTTACTCAAGCTGATCTCAACATGAGGCAGAGAAGATGGTTAGAGTTGATCAATGACTATGACTTGGAAGTACATGTTGGGGGTCTGCTTCGTCGCCGAAGGTCCTGTGAGAAGAAACACCTTTAGAAGGCCAGAACAGGAATAATGCCGAAGCTACCAGTCAGGGAGCTTCGTAGTATATTTCAAAATGCACCGACTTAAAGATGAGATGACCAATCGGCCCATGATAAACTGTGTAATAATTGTAATCATTTGTAGAGGACATGAATGTAAATTCACACAAGCTACGCCCTGTGCCTATAAATAGGTGAACAGTACCCCGTACTGTTCACGCTTTGGCATCACATTTGTATCTTCGCATTCTGTCAAGTTCAAGGTATAAATGTAATTTAGTTTAACTTTTATATATTCATGATTATTTAGCAATAAATGTTCATATTTCGATACTATGTAATTATTTACTGTTGGGGGTCTGCTTCATCGCCGAAGGTCCTGTGAGAAGAAACACCTTCGGAAGGCCAGAACAGGAACAATGCCGAAGCTACCAGTCAGGGAGCTTCGTAGTATATTTCAAAATGCACTGACTTAAAGATGAGATGACCAATTGGCCCATGATAAACTGTGTAATAATTGTAATCATTTGTAGAGGACATGAATGTAAATTCACATAGGCTGCGCCCTGTGCCTATAAATAGGTGAACAGTACCCCGTACTGTTTACGCTTTGGCATCACATTTGTATCTTCGCATTCTGTCAAGTTCAAGGTATAAATGTAATTTAGTTTAAATTTTATATATTCATGATTATTTAGCAATAAATGTTCATATTTTGATACTATGTAATTATTTATGTTGTTGTCTTATGTTTCATAACCTTCATCCTCTGATTATACATGTCGTATCTATGAAGGTATGTCATTCATAACCTTCGTCCGAAGATCATTATATCCTAAGGGAAATAATGCTTCGAAGGACAAAGGACATTAACATTTAACATTTTTTGTGTTGCCTTGTTCTTAATCCATAGCATTTGAGAACAAGTACCCAACATTGGCGCCCACCTCCGGTGAACTCACTTCCACTGTTGAGATGATGGCTTCATTCAACAATCAAGCTGAAGCACCTTCGGCTACAAAGCTTGTGCTCCCGATAATAGGCGGCTCAAGTTTAGAGCCGGCTAACAAGAAGCAGAAGAAGGAAGCACAGAGAAGCGTGCAACATGTTGGGGTGCAGGGACCTTTCATCAAGTCAAAATGGTCTCACATCCCAATCACCTTCTCCCAGGAGGACCTTCAGCTCAAGGATTATCCTCACAATGATGCTATGGTCATATCTTGCATCATCAAGGGTTTTCTGGTTCACAATGTTCTGGTTGATACAAGCAGTGCTGCGGATATCATATTTGCTAAGGCCTTCAGACAAATGCAAGAGCCAGAAGATAAGATTCACGATGCAACACATCCCCTATGTGGCTTCGGAGGAAGACAGATCGTAGCACTTGGCAAAATCACAATACCAGTTACCTTCGGCTTTGTTCACAATACAAGGACTGAATAGGTTGTTTTTGACATTGTTAACATGGAGTACCCCTACAATGCAATCATTGGTCGAGGGACACTTAATGCTTTTGAAGCAATACTTCACCCAGCATATCTATGCATGAAGATACCTTCGGAATAAGGGCCTATTGCTATTCATGGAAGTCAAGAGGCTGCCAGAAAGGCCGAAGGAAATTGGACAGATTCAAAAGCAATCCACAATACAGATGAAGTTGAAGCTTGTGAACAGTACAAGTATAGAAGAGAGAAGGCTGCTTCGGCTGATCAACCGAAACCCATGCTTCTATGTGAAGACATAGCAGAGCAGAAGGTACTGCTGGGGTCTCAACTATCTGAAGAGCAGGAGAAAACTTTGATAAGGTGTCTATTCAACAACAAAGATGTCTTTGCTTGGTCAGCCAATGACCTCTGTGGTGTCAACAAAGACGTCATTGAACATTCACTCAATGTCGACCCATCTTTCAGGCCAAGAAAACAAAGGCTTCGGAAAATGTCTGATGATAAAGCCGAAGGTGCTCGAAATGAAGTAAAAAGGCTTCTCAGTGCTAGGGTTATCAGAGAAGTAAAATATCTAGAGTGGCTACCCAATACTGTCATGGTGAAGAAGTCCAACGGCAATTGGAGAATGTGTATTGACTTCACAGATCTTAACAAGGCTTGTCCAAAGGACGAATTTCCATTACCAAGAATAGACTCTCTTGTAGATGCAGCAACTTCTTCAGAGCTTATGAGTCTGTTGGACTGCTACTCAGGATATCATCAAATATGGATGAAGAAGGAGGATGAGCCAAAGACTAGGCTCATAACTCCTAGTGGCACCTATTGCTATCTTCGGATGCCTGAGGGGCTCAAGAATGCTGGAGGAAGCTTCAGCAGAATGACAGCTAAGGTCCTTCATTCCAAGATAGGCAGAAATGTGCTAACATATGTTGATGACATCATAGTAAAAAGTACAAAGCAAGAAAATCACATTACTGATCTTCAAGAAACATTTGCTAATTTCAGGCAAGCTGGCCTGAAATTAAATCCAGAAAAATGTGTCTTTGGAGTGAAGAAGGGTAAGTTCCTTGGCTGTCTAGTTTCAACGAAGGGGATTGAAGCTAACCCAAGCAAGATCGAAGCTATCCTTCAGATGGAACCACCAAGCACAAAGAAGGGGCTCAACGGCTAACAGGAAGACTGGCATCATTAAATAGATTCATATCTAGATCAGCAGAAAGAAATTTGCCATTCTTTGAAATACTAAAGTCAGCCGAAGTTTTTCAATGGGGCCCAGCTTAACAGAAGGCCTTCGAAGAGCTGAAGCCATACTTGATTGATCTAACAACATTAACTCCACCTGCGCCAGGGGCTCCGTTACTATTGTATGTGGCAGCTTCGTACTCTGCAGTGAGTGCGGCGCTTGTACAGGAGAAGCTTGAAGGACAAATTAAAAAGCAAGCCCCAGTATACTTTGTCTCCGAAGTTCTAAGTTTATCAAAGAAAAACTATACAGAGTTGGAGAAGGTGGTGTATGCTGTGTTAATGGCCTCCAGGAAACTTCGACACTATTTTCAAGCATACCACATAATTGTTCCTTCATCACAGCCTCTGAAGGATATTATGAGGAACAAAGAAGCTAATGGAAGGATTGGAAAGTGGGCTGCGGAGCTTAACGAATTCACTATTGACTATGTCCATAGATCCTCAATTCAGTCCCAAGCGTTAGCAGACTTCATTGCTGATTGGACGCCAGGGGCTCAGGAAGAAGAAGCAAATAAAGATGTCGAAGCCTGGATAGTATTCTGTGATGGTTCATGGGGAACCTTCGGTGCAGGTGCGGCTGCTGTCTTAGTTGCACCTTCCAAAGTCAAAACATGCTATGCAGCAAGGCTTGATTTCAGCTGTACAAATAATATTGCTGAATACGAAGCATTAGTTTTGGGACTTCGAAAGTTAAAGGCAATGGGAATAAGAAGGGCAGTCCTCAAAACTGACTCTCAAGTTATTTCTGGTCATGTTGACAAGAGTTGCAAGGCAAGAGATCCGAAGCTTGAGAGATACCTGGACACAGTTCGAAGGCTTGAAGCTTCTTTCGAAGGATTTTCTGTTAAGAATATTCCAAGAAGGGAAAATGAGCATGCTGATCTGCTAGCCAAGTCAGCAGCACAAGGGCTTCCTCTACCTTTGGAAGTGTTTTTCAAGACAATAAGAGCACCTTCGGTAGAACTCCTCGAAAGAGCAGTGCTCACAATATCTTCTGTCCATAGTGAAGATTGGAGGACTAAGATTATATCTTTCCTCCAAAGTAATAATCTCTCGGATGATGAGGTTTATAACAAAAGAGTGGAAGCAAGAACAAGACCATATGTCATAATAGAAGGGGAATTATATAAACATGGAGTTTGTTCCCCACTTCTCAAGTGCTTATCCAGAACTAAAGGTATAGAACTAATGAAGGAGATACATGCAGGATTGTGTGGATCTCATATTGGGCCCAGACCTCTTCTAGGAAAGGTTTTCCGACAAGGATTCTATTGGTCGAAGGCAGCTTTGGACGCAGCAGATTTGGTTCAAAAGTGTGAAAATTGCCAAAAATGTGCAAGAGATCAGAAACAACCTTCGTCATTGACTCAGCTAATACAACCAACCTGGCCGTTGCAAAGATAGGGCCTAGATCTGCTAGGTCCACTTCCACCAGCACAGGGCAACTTGAGATATGATGTGGTGGAAGTAGAATATTTTTCTAAGTGGATCGAAACGAAGCCTTTGGCTACAATAACTTTGGCTATAGTCCAAAAATTCTTCTGGCAGAATATAGTTTGCCGCTTCGGTGTGCCAAAGGCTATAACTGTGGACAATGGAACGCAGTTTGATGCTGAAACTTTCAAAGATTTCTTCGATCAGATCGGCACAAAAATTCATTTTGCATCAGTCAGGCACCCGGAATCAAACGGACTAGTTGAAAGGGTAAATGGTATTATAATGACAGGGATAATGAAGTTAATCTTCAATCAGCCTAGAGGAAAGTGGCCAGATGAGTTGGTTAAAGTGGTGTGGAGCCACAATACAACTATATCAAGGTCAACAGGTTTTACACCATTTAAGTTATTGTTCAGTGACAAAGCCATAACCCCCGAAGAGGCTAAAGCGGGGTCAATAAGAACAGTAGCTTCGGCCGAAGACGAAGCTAATTATTCTGTGACTAAAGATACTATAGAAGGGACCAGACTTCAGGCTGTGGAAAATATCAACAAATATCAAGCCGAAACAATAAAATGGCATGATAGAAAAGTCCGATTGAAAGACATTAAGCCAGGACACTTGGTGCTTCGGAGAGTAGCCAACCCTGACACAGTAGGCAAGCTTCAGCTGAAGTGGGAAGGACCCTTTCTGGTAGTATCTTCATCAAGACCCAGTTCTTACAGGTTAAAGGACATGGACGGCAACGACATTCCTAGATCCTAGAATGCGGATGAGCTTCGAGGATATTATGTATAAATTGATGTAATCTTTTTCATTTTTCTTATGGCACCCTTTTCCTTTCCAAAGGGGGAGAAAGGTTTTTAATGGGGCCATAGTTTGTAATTTTTCCTTTCTTGTTCAGCTCTACGAGAGCAAAATCCCCCAAAAAATATGTAACTGTATAACCTGAGCATGCACCATCGAGTGTAGAGAGAAAAAAACAGGGAGAAGCTCTAAAGTCGTGCCTAATGGGATGCAGAGCACGATAAAGCTACAAAAAGCCGTTCCTAAGGGAGCGTAGCGTAAGTTTTCTACTCAAAAGTCGTTCCTAAGGGAATGCAGAGCCAAATACCGCCGAAATATAAGGCGAAGCGCGAAAAGTCAACGCGAATACCGCCAAAATATAAGGCGAAGCGCAAAAAGTCAACGCGAATACCGCCGAAATAGAAGGCAAAGAAGTTCAAAAGACGTTCCTAAGGGGATGCAGAACTTACACCTAAAAATAAGCGGTGCAGCCGAAAAATAAACGACAAAGAGATTTCAGTCATTCCTAAGGGAATGAAGGTTATGGATGAAGCTTCGAATGTGTGTGTTTGGGCATTCATTGGCACGATACATCACATCATACATTGCATTCATAAACATTCATTTAGACATACATAGGATCATCATCATCATATCATACAGATAGACAGCTGCTTCGGCTCTAAGAATACAGCTTCGGAAGCAGATTTATGCTTTGTTGCGTACGAAAAGAAGGGAATGTGTTTTTCACCTTTGGCTCAAAGAATACAAGTTTCGTCCATATCAAAGCAGTTCACACATTGACGGAAAGGTAAAAATATATTACAAGGCATGGACAAATTTACAAAGTAGAATCTGATTTTCAAATTATAATATTCTTTACAAAGGATAATACAAGAGTTTTTCTAGAGTTTTTTCACAACTAGGTTTTCAGCTTCATCATCATCTGCTGAGCTTCGGATTGTCTGCTAGGCTTCGGCTCAATGCTCCTCGGCTTCATCATCCTGTACATATCAAAGCATTATAAGGTAAATTCAAGTTTCAAGGAAAAAGGTAAGCACAAGGTATGAGTTTATTACCGGTTTAAGGTGACTTCGAGCTTCATCACCAGCCAAGTCTCGCCCGCCCTTTGCCCAGATTTGAGTAACAAATCTATTTTCGATGCTTCGGGCCAGGCCGAGGATGTCATCCAAGTCTGCTGATGACAGGCTGAAGTTTGGTATGTGAAAGGGAAATGTGCCCTTGGGCCATTTCTAAGTATTTTGGTGATTGAGTGCCAACACAAGTGCTTAAGTGTTAAAGTATCCCAAGTGATGGACAAAGTGCAAATCAAAAGTAAAGGTATGTTTCTAGACTTAGTACATTGTTTTATGGACTAATGTATTGTGTCTAAGTGCTGGAAACAGGAAAAATCAAGTTGGAAAAGAGATGGCTTTGTTCAGCCAAAGTCTGCTCTGGCGAACTTGCTGCTCTCGGGACTTCGACGGCGGTGTACGGCTATAAATCACCGGACTGTCCGGTGGTGCACCGGACTGTCCAGTGAGCCGTTCACAGGCGAAGTCGTCGCTCTCGGGAAGTGATTAACGGCGTACGGCTAAAACTCACCGGTCTGTCCGGTGGTGCACCGGACTATCCGGTGAGCCAACGGTCAGCCGGGCCAACGGTCGGCCGAGGATTCCGCGCGTGACGCGTGGCCGAGCCAACGGTCACATTGGAGCACCGGACTGTCTGGTGCGCCAACGGCTCTGAATCTTCAACGGTCGGCTTCGCCAAATAAGGAAAGAAATCCGCACCGGACAGTGTCCAGTGGTGCACCGGACTGTCCGGTGCGCCAGGCGACAGAAGGCAAGAATTGCCTTCCTGGAATGCTCTCAATGGCTCCTAGCTGCCTTGGGGCTATAAAAAGGACCCCTAGGCGCATGGAGGAGAACACCAAGCATCCTTAGAGCATTGTTGATCACTCACACTTCATTCTTGCGCACTTGTTCAACGTTCTTAGTGATTTGAGCTCCGTTCTAGTGAGAACCTCGTGATAGTCTTTTGAGCTCAAGTCTGGGTCTTGTGTGTGCGTATTTGCTGTGATTTTTGTGTCTTGTGTGAGTTGATCATCCCTCCCTTATTCCGTGCTTCTTTGTGAACATCTTTGTAAGGGCGAGAGACTCCAAGCTGTGGAGATTCCTCGCAAGCGAGATATAGTAAAGCTAAGCAAAACACCATGGTATTCAAGTGGGTCTATGGACCGCTTGAGAGGGGTTGATTGCAACCCTCATCCGTTGGGACGCCACAACATGGAAGTAGGCAAGTGTTGTACTTGGCCGAACCACGGGATAAACCACTGTGTCTATCTCTGTGTTGATCTCTTTGTGGTTATTGTGTTTTTGCTAAGACTCCACTCTAGCCACTTGGCATTATTGTGCTAACTCCTAATCAAGTTTTGTGGCATTAAGTTTCAAGTTTTACAGGATCACCTATTCACCCCCCTCTAGGTGCTCTCAATTGGTATCGGAGCCGTTCTCTTCAAGAAAGAGACTAATCGCTCGAAGAGATGGATCCTAAGGGGAAGGGAATTGTGATCAATGATAAAGAGAAGGAGTCCTTCATCAATGAGCCGAAAGACGACAAGCCTACCGACTCCGGCTCGGGCCACAAACGAAAAGATGGGAAGAAGAAGAAGACGAGGCGCATCAAGGAGATCGTCTACTACGACGACAGCGACGAGTCCTCTTCTTCCCAAAAGGACGACTACGACTACGAGAAAAAGAAAACGTTCAATTCAAACTTTTCTTTCGATTACTCTTGTATTCCGCAAAGTACAAATTCTCATTTGCTCTCCATTCCATTTGGTAAACCTCCTCACTTTGATGGAGAGGACTACGGATTTTGGAGCCACAAAATGCGTAGTCACTTGTTCTCTCTTCATCCTAGCATATGGGAGATAGTAGAGAGTGGAATGAAATTTGATAGCTCGGATAGTCCTATGTTTATCAATGAACAGATTCATAAAAACGCACAAGCTACTACTGTGTTGTTAGCCTCTTTGTGCAGGGACGAGTATCATAAGGTGAGCGGCTTGGACAATGCCAAGCAGATCTGGGACACCCTCAAGATCTCTCATGAGGGGAACGACGTCACCATGGTCACCAAGATGGAGTTGGTGGAGGGCAAACTCGGGAGATTCGCGATGATAAGGGGCGAGGAGCCAACCCAAACGTACAACCGGCTCAAGACCCTCATCAACAAAATAAGGAGCTACGGAAGCACGTGATGGACGGACCACGACGTTGTCCGCCTAATGCTAAGGTCCTTTACTGTTCTTGATCCACATCTTGTGAACAATATTCGTGAGAATCCTAGGTACACCAAGATGTCGCCCGAAGAAATTCTTGGGAAATTTGTAAGCGGGCGGATGATGATCAAGGAGGCAAGATACGTCGACGATGCACTAAATGGACCAATCCAAGAGCCTCAAACTATTGCTCTCAAGGCAACAAGGAGCAAGGAGGCGCTACCTAGCAAGGTGGCGCAAGTTGAGGCGGCGGGGCTTAATGATGAAGAGATGGCCCTCATCATCAAGCGCTTCAAGACGGCGCTAAAGGGTCGCAAGGGGCAGCCAAGCAAGACCAAGACAAAGGGGAAGCGCTCATGCTTCAAGTGTGGTAAGATTGGTCATTTTATCGCTAATTGTCCCGATAATGATAGTGACCAGGAATAAGGGAACAAAAGGGAGAAGAAGAAAGCTTATAAGAAGGCTAAGGGCGAGGCACACCTTGGCAAGGAGTGGGACTCGGACTGTTCGTCGTCCGACTCCGACAACGAAGGACTCACCGCCACCGCCTTCAACAAATCGGCCCTCTTCCCAAACGAGCGTCACACATGCCTCATGGCGAAGGAGAAGAAGGTATGTACTCAGAATACTACTTATGCTTCTTCAATTGAGGATGAGTCTAGTGATGATGATGAAATAGATTATTCATGTTTATTCAAGGGCCTAGATAGAACCAAGGTTGATAAAATTAATGAATTAATTGATGCCTTGAATGATAAGAATAGGCTATTAGAAAAGCAAGAGGATCTTTTGTATGAAGAACATGATAAGTTTGTAGAGGCTCAAAAATCCCTTGCTTTAGAAATTAAAAGGAATGAAATGCTTTCTTGTGAATTGTCTGCATGCCATGACTCTATTTCTAGCTTAAAGAGCATAAATGATGATTTAAATGCTAAGTTAGAAATAGCAAATAAATCAAAATCTTGTGTAGAACATGTTACAATTTGCAATAGGTGTAAAGATTTTGACGTTGATGCTTGTAGTGAACACCTAGTTTCAATTTCCAAATTGAATGATGAACTGGCTAGTCTTAATGCCCAACTTAAGACTAGCAAGAGTGAATTTGATAAAATAAAATTTGCAAGGGATGCCTACACGAGTGGTAGACACCCCTCAATTAAGGATGGTCTTGGCTTCAAGAGGGAAGTCAAGAACTTAACAAGCCATAAAGCTTCCATCTCCGCCAAGGAGAAAGGGAAGGCCCCTATGGCTAGTAACGCTAAAAAGAACCATGCTTTCATATACCATGATAGGAGACATTCTAGAAATGCTTATAGGAGTTGTAATGCTTATGATTCAAATGCAATGATTGCTTCAAGTTCTTCCTATATGCATGATAGAGATATGCCTAGGAGAAATGTCATTCACCATATGCCTAGGAGAGATGTTGCTCATGTTCCTAGGAAAGTAATACATGAACCTTCTACAATTTATTATGCTTGCAATACGTCCTTAGCTATTTGTAGAAAGGATAAGAAGGTAATTGCTAGGAAGTTAGGGGTAAGATGCAAGGGAGATAAAACTTGCATTTGGGTCCCTAAGACCATTGTGACTAACCTTGTAGGACCCAACAAGAGTTGGGTACCTAAAACCCAAGCCTAAATTTGCCTTGCAGGTTTATGCATCCGGGGGCTCAAGCTGGATTATCGACAGCGGATGCACAAACCACATGACGGGGGAAAAGAGGATGTTCTCTTCCTACGTCAAGATCAAGAATCCCCAAGATTCAATAATATTCGGTGATGGGAACCAAGGCAAGGTGAAAGGGTTAGGAAAAATTGCTATTTCATCCGAGCACTCTATTTCTAATGTGTTCTTAGTTGAGTCGCTTGGATATAATTTGTTATCTGTTAGTCAATTATGCAATATGGGATATAATTGTTTATTCACAAATGTAGATGTGTCTGCCTTTAGAAGAAGTGATGGTTCATTAGCTTTTAAGGGTGTACTAGATGGCAAACTTTATTTAGTTGATTTTGCAAAAGAGGAGGCCGGTCTAGATGCATGCTTAATTGCTAAGACTAGCATGGGCTGGCTATGGCATCGCCGCTTAGCACATGTGGGGATGAAGAACCTTCACAAGCTTCTAAAGGGAGAACACGTGATAGGCTAACTAATGTGCATTTCGAAAAAGATAGACCTTGTGCAGCTTGTCAAGCAGGTAAACAAGTGGGAAGCTCTCATCATGCCAAAAATGTGATGACAACATCAAGACCCCTGGAGTTACTTCATATGGACCTCTTCGGACCCGTCGCCTATCTAAGCATAGGAGGAAGTAAGTATGGTCTTGTTATAGTTGATGATTTTTCCCGCTTCACTTGGGTATTCTTTTTGCAGGATAAAACTGAAACCCAAGGGACCCTCAAGCGCTTCCTAAGGAGAGCTCAAAATGAATTTGAGCTCAAGGTGAAGAAGATAAGGAGCGACAACGGGTCCGAGTTCAAGAACCTTCAAGTGGAGGAGTACCTTGAGGAGGAAGGGATCAAGCATGAGTTCTCCGCTCCCTACACACCACAACAAAATGGTGTGGTAGAGAGGAAGAATAGGATGCTCATCGATATGGCGAGGACGATGCTTGGAGAGTTCAAGACCCCTGAGCGCTTTTGGTCGGAAGCCATGAACACGGCTTGCCACGCCATCAACCGGGTCTACCTTCACCGCCTCCTCAAGAAGACTTCATATGAGCTTCTTACCGGTAACAAACCCAATGTGTCTTACTTTCGTGTATTTGGGAGCAAATGCTATATTCTAGTGAAGAAAGGTAGAAATTCTAAGTTTGCTCCCAAAGCTGTAGAAGGGTTTTTGTTAGGTTATGACTCAAATACAAAGGCGTATAGGGTCTTCAACAAATCATCGGGTTTGGTTGAAGTCTCTAGCGACGTTGTATTTGATGAGACTAATGGCTCTCCAAGAGAGCAAGTTGTTGATCTTGATGATGTAGATGAAGAAGACATTCCAACGGCCACGATTTGCACCATGGCGATTGGAGATGTGCGACCACAGGAACAAAAGGAGCAAGATCAACCTTCTTCCTCAACAATGGTGCATCCCCCAACTCAAGACGATGAACAGGTTCATCAAAAGGAGGCGTGTGATCAAGGGGGAGCACAAGATGATCATGTGATGGAGGAAGAAGCACAACCGGCACCTCCAACCCAAGTTCGAGCGACGATTCAAAGGAATCATCCCGTCAACCAAATATTGGGTGATATTAGCAAGGGAGTAACTACTCGTTCTAGATTAGTTAATTTTTGTGAGCATTACTCCTTTGTCTCTTCTATTGAGCCTTTCAGGGTAGAAGAGGCCTTGCTAGATCCGGACTGGGTGTTGGCCATGCAGGAGGAGCTCAACAACTTCAAGCGTAATGAAGTTTGGACACTGGTGCCTCGTCCTAAGCAAAATGTTGTGGGAACCAAGTGGGTGTTTCGCAACAAACAAGATGAGCACGGGGTGGTGACAAGAAATAAGGCTCGACTTGTGGCAAAAGGTTATGCCCAAGTCGCAGGTTTGGACTTTGAGGAGACTTTTGCTCCTGTGGCTAGGCTAGAGTCCATTCGTATTTTGCTAGCATATGCCGCTCACCATTCTTTCAGGTTGTTCCAAATGGATGTGAAGAGCGCCTTCCTCAACGGGCCAATCAAGGAGGAGGTGTACGTGGAGCAACCCCCTGGCTTTGAGGATGAACGGTACCCCGACCACGTGTGTAAGCTCTCTAAGGCGCTCTATGGACTTAAGCAAGCCCCAAGAGCATGGTATGAATGCCTTAGAGACTTTTTAATTGCTAATGCTTTCAAGGTTGGGAAAGCCAATCCAACTCTTTTCACTAAGACTTGCGATGGTGATCTTTTTGTGTGCCAAATTTATGTCGATGACATAATATTTGGTTCTAGTAATCAAAAGTCTTGTGAAGAGTTTAGCAGGGTGATGACGCAGAAATTCGAGATGTCGATGATGGGCGAGTTGAACTACTTCCTTGGGTTCCAAGTGAAGCAACTCAAGGATGGCACCTTCATCTCCCAAACGAAGTACACGCAAGACTTGCTAAAGCTGTTTGGGATGAAGGACGCCAAGCCCGCAAAGACTCCGATGGGAACCGACGGACACACCGACCTCAACAAAGGATGTAAGTCTGTTGATCAAAAGGCATACCGGTCAATGATAGGGTCTTTACTTTATTTATGTGCTAGTAGACCGGATATTATGCTTAGCGTATGCATGTGTGCTAGATTTCAATCCGATCCAAGGGAGTGTCACTTAGTGGCCGTGAAGCGAATTCTTAGATACTTAGTCGCTACGCCTTGCTTCGGGATCTGGTATCCAAAGGGGTCTACCTTTGACTTGATTGGATATTCAGATTCCGACTATGCTGGATGTAAGGTCGATAGGAAGAGTACATCAGGGACGTGCCAAGTCTTAGATTCGCGGAACTTGGATTGATTTATAGCATACATGTGTTTATGCCTTTGATCATGTTCCCTATGCATTTTGTTGTTTACTTGTGGTGCTCAAGTTGTACAAACACTCCCCGGACCTCACACGTCCTTGTGCAAGTGATGCACATATTTAGGGGGAGATGTGCTATAACTTGACCCTTTGAGACTAACCGTGTGCTTGAGTTTGCTTGATTTAGTCTCAAAGGTAGATTGAAAGGGAAAAGGTGGACTTGGACCATGCAAGACTTCCACTGCACCCCGATGAGAGGGTAACTAATTCCAAGTTCATCTTCATGTCCTTATTGCCTTTGTACTCTTATGTGAAGATTTTGGTGAGGCAATGAGGTTTAAGGGCCAAGATTGATCCCGTTTTGGTGCTTGATGCCAAAGGGGGAGAAAATAAGGCCAAAGCAATAAATGGATCAGCTACCACTTGAGAAATTTTGAAAATAGTAGAATAGAGCTTTTGGTTTGTCAAAACTCTCTTGTTGTTTCTCTTTGTCAAAAGTTGGTCTCCTGTGGGGAGAATGTTTGATTATGGGAAAAAGGGGGAGTTTTTTAATCTTTGATCAATTTCTCTTGGAATACCTCTCTTTATGTCTCTACAAGTGAAGTTGACTTAGAGATAGAAAATTGAGTTTGATTTGCAAAAACAAACCAAGTGGTGGCAAAGAGTGATCCATATATGCCAAATTTGAATCAAAACAATTTTGAGTTTTCATTTGCATTGATATTGCACTTGTTCTAGTTGATTTATGTTGTGTTGGCATAAATCACCAAAAAGGGGGAGATTGAAAGGGAAATGTGCCCTTGGGCCATTTCTAAGTATTTTGGTGATTGAGTGCCAACACAAGTGCTTAAGTGTTAAAGTATCCCAATTGATGGACAAAGTGCAAATCAAAAGTAAAGGTATGTTTCTAGACTTAGTACATTGTTTTATGGACAAATGTATTGTGTCTAAGTGCTGGAAACAGGAAAAATCAAGTTGGAAAAGAGATGGCTTTGTTCAGCCAAAGTTTGCTCAGTCTGGGTGCACCGGACTGTCCGGTGGTGCACCGGACAGTGTCCAGTGCACCAGGCTGGCTCTGGCGAACTTGCTGCTCTCGGGACTTCGACGGCGGTGTACGGCTATAAATCATCGGACTGTCCGGTGGTGCACCGGACTGTCCGGTGAGCCGTTCACAGGCGAAGTCATCGCTCTCGGGAAGTGATTAACGGCGTACGGCTAAAAATCACCGGTCTGTCCGGTGGTGCACCGGACTGTCCGGTGAGCCAACGGTCAGCCAGGCCAACGGTCGGCCGAGGATTCCGCGCGTGACGCATGGCCGAGCCAACGGTCACATTGGAGCACCAGACTGTCCGGTGTGCACCGGACAGTGTCCGGTGCGCCAACGGCTCTGAATCTTCAACGGTCGGCTTCGCCAAATAAGGAAAGAAATCCGCACCGGACTGTGTCCAGTGGTGCACCGGACTGTCCGGTGCGCCAGGCGACAGAAGGCAAGAATTGCCTTCCTGGAATGCTCTCAACGGCTCCTAGCTGCCTTGGGGCTATAAAAAGGACCCCTAGGCGCATGGAGGAGAACACCAAGCATCCTTAGAGCATTGTTGATCACTCACACTTCATTCTTGCGCACTTGTTCGACATTCTTAGTGATTTGAGCTCCGTTCTAGTGAGAACCTCGTGATAGTCTTTTGAGCTCAAGTCTGGGTCTTGTGTGTGCGTATTTGCTGTGATTTTTGTGTCTTGTGTGAGTTGCTCATCCCTCCCTTACTCTGTGCTTCTTTGTGAACATCTTTGTAAGGGCGAGAGACTCCAAGCTGTGGAGATTCCTCGCAAGCAGGATATAGTAAAGCTAAGCAAAACACCGTGGTATTCAAGTGGGTCTTTGGACCGCTTGAGAGGGGTTGATTGCAACCCTCGTCCGTTGGGACGCCACAACGTGGAAGTAGGCAAGTGTTGTACTTGGCCGAACCACGGGATAAACCACTGTGTCTATCTCTGTGTTGATCTCTTTGTGGTTATTGTGTTTTTGCTAAGACTCCACTCTAGCCACTTGGCATTATTGTGCTAACTCCTAATCAAGTTTTGTGGCATTAAGTTTCAAGTTTTACAGGATCACCTATTCACCCCCCCCCCTCTAGGTGCTCTCAGTATGTTTACAATATTTCCATGTGTACAGCAAGCCTTCATGAAAACGACAGTTGTGCCTCGAGAAGCTAACAAGGCACAAAAATCACCATGTCCAGCTATAACTTCGTCGAGAGCATCAACTTCACCTTCAATATGATCAAATGTGCCTGGCAGGTCTTCAACCGAAGGTTTAAACTTTTCGGAGCTGGCCCCAACTGAGTTAAAGACCTGTTTCAACCGTTGAATGCACCGGGTGCCGAAGCCTAAGCATTTTTCCTGAAGATCCTTAAGTGACTTCTATAGATTTAAACTTTTTTCAGCCTCGGCTTCGTGTTTTGTTTTGAAATCTTTCTTCTCTTGCTCAAAGCTTTTTGACTGTAGGGAAAGTTCACTGTTTAATCTAGCGATCTCGGCTTGAGCTTCTGCTAGTGAACCTTCCATCGTTTGAAGCACGAAGTCTTTCTTTTCTAGGGCAGCTTCACGATCTTTAATCTTCTTCTCTAAACCCTCAATTATAACTTCGTTTTTCTTGTCCTCGAGGTCTTGTTGCATCCTCAAGGCCTTGCTTAGCAGTAAGCTTTGACAAAGTAACTTTCATCAGAAAACATCTTCATATCAAAACAATAAAAAGTTAAAGAAAAATTTTACCTTAAAGTTAGAATAAAACAGGCTACCGGCGATATGCTATCGCCGGTATCTGCTGAGATCAGCTTCGAGCTTCAGGAAACCAACACTTTTCGTTGAAGTGCTGACAACCTTCGCCCCAACTCGGTCCCAAAGGCATCCTAAACTCTCTTCGGCAACACCGCTGAAGAGCAGTGCCCCTGGCTGGTACCCGCATGATATGGCATAGTCCCTCAGCTCTTCTTTTTCAGCCTCTTACAATTTTTGCCCAATTATGTTTTGAAAATTGAAATTTTCTTCTTCTGAAGTATCTTTGGCAGGCTCCTTCTCTTTTCCAAGCATCTTCTCCCCTTTTTCGGGCACTGCGGCCAGGGTTTCCTCAACAGCTGCAGCAGTTTCTTCCTCAGCCATATTCAAAATCATTTCATCAATATCATTGAGTGTGTTTTCCAAATCTATGGCTTCGGCTACTGTAGCTTCGGAAGTAGAAGCTTCGGCAGGAGCAGCTTTGGCTCCTGCTGTTTTCGGCGCTGAGGCCGATGGCTGTGTTTCTTCAAGAGCCTCAATGACAGTAATAATTCTTCGCTTTTTTGGTTCAATAGGCTTCTCGGCAGCCAAAGGCTTCTTCTTCTGTAAAAGTTCATCAGTTTCGGTCCCAGCGGACTTAGCTTATTAGGTAGAGATTCAGTCATTACCTTTAAAATTTCTTCTGCGTCAGTGACAGAAGGTGTTGAGGGAGCTTCTTCTTCTAAATCAGCTTTCGGCTTCGAAGCTAGAACCTTTCTTTTCTTCGACACAGCCACCTTCGGCTCAGGACTAGATTTTTTCTTTTTTGCCAACTTTTCATCCTCTTTTATCATCCTAGCAGCTTGTCTTTGTATAATACTAACAACCCTTTTTCGTTTTGCCCCTTCGGCACCTTTGCTTAACCTTTCGTAGTCTGGGTATTCAAATTTCAAAGCGTCCATTACTCGGTTTAACCTTCGTTTCGGCCGGGTGCCGAAGGCTGCTGTCATCAGTTGATCTTCTTTTTTCCTATAATTGCCCAAGATTTCATTGCACATAACTTCAATTGTATCCAACCATTCCTGGCAAGGTTCTTTGAAGTGTTTCTTGAACTTAAAATGATAGGGCAATCGAACGAGTTCATTCTTTTTCTTCTCTCCTTTAAGCTTCGGCATACCCCATTCCTTTAACGTTGGGAATACCCTATTGGCTAAGTATTCCTGAACTAAATCCCTAGTACCAATATGCTCAGACACAACTCTAAATTCACCCACAGGATCTGGGCAAGATGTCCCCGGCGTCATGTTGCACTGAGGCCTAGTCAACCCGAAGGTTAGCTCCAACGGGCTCTGAACTAGCTTCTCCTTTTTCTCATCAATCTTAACATAAAACCATTCAGTTTTCCAACCGGTCGGCCATTTGGTGCGGTAGCTAACCACCGGTGTCTTCATGTCTTTGCGATAAGCAAAATTATAGCAGCCAAAGTTCTCATGCAGTCCATCTTCTCTAGCCTTCGTCTGATAGTGAAGTTCGTGTACCCGACAGAAGGATTCGACAAGCGGCTCCGCTCCTTGGCTTCAGAGAGCCCAGATAAAGACGCTGAGCCTAACGATAGCGTTAGGAGTCAGCTGATGAAGATAAACTTCGAAATTTTCCAAAACATCTGCAATCATCCCATGTAGATGAAACCTTAATCCTGCTTTAAAGAAGCTTCTGAAGACTACCACCTCATTGTTTTCTGGCTTTGAGGTTGTCTCTTCCTCGCCAAAGCGAATTAGCTTCTTCTCGGGTTCCCCGAAGTAGCCTAGTTTTGTCATCATCGGCATATCAGCTTCGAAGACAGTCGACTTCCCAAAATCCAAGTGGCTGGGCTTAGATGGCACGATGGAATAATCTATATCTTCCTCGTTAGCCTCACCGTCTTTAATATCTGCCTGCTCGGCTTCGGCAGCAGGTGCACCTTCGTCAGCAGTATCCTCTGGCATAACCAGTCCCGACTGCCTCATTACTTTGGAGATCGGGGCAGTTTCAGCAGCTTCGACCTCCTCTTCGTCGCGTGTAACCCTAGCTGTTGAGCGGACCCTGGCCATTTGATGCTGAATTTCTTGCGTTTTGACGAAGTTGAATACTTTTTATCTTTGCCGAAGCTCCCTCTTGTGACGAAGCTTTGATTTGGAATACGGTGAATAAGCTTCGGCTGTGGTCAAATTTTCGGCAGCACAACAGTGCAATAGTAGTAAATGTTGTGGTAACTTCACACCTACTCGTCTGTATATATAGTGCTGTAGGTGGGAAGGTAAATCGACAAGACGATCGCACCCGCTGAACAGCCGCCCGCACCCACTGAACGGTGGACCATACTACCCGAGGAGACGAATCACCAGATCGAGTGTACTCGTCGTATGGTGGGATTGCCTTACACTCAGAATATTTAAATCGTTTCTCGGTAACGAGATCAGGGAAGGTGTTTTTCAGACCTTCGGCATTCCGAAGCATAAAATAATTTTTCACGGGTCGAGCTCGTTACGAAAAACGATCTGGCACTGTGAAGGGGCTACTATTGGGGGTCTGCTTCGTCGCCGAAGGTCCTGTGAGAAGAAACACCTTCGGAAGGCCAGAACAGGAACAATGCCGAAGCTACCAGTCAGGGAGCTTCGTAGTATATTTCAAAATGCACCGACTTAAAGATGAGATGACCAATCGGCCCATGATAAACTATGTAATAATTGTAATCATTTGTAGAGGACATGAATGTAAATTCACACAGGCTACGCCATGTGCCTATAAATAGGTGAACAGTACCCCGTACTGTTCACGCTTTGGCATCACATTTGTATCTTCGCATTCTGTCAAGTTCAAGGTATAAATGTAATTTAGTTTAACTTTTATATATTCATGATTATTTAGCAATAAATGTTCATATTTCGATACTATGTAATTATTTATGTTGTTGTCTTATGTTTCATAACCTTCATCCTCTGATTATACATGTCGTATCTATGAAGGTATGTCCTTCATAACATTCGTTCGAAGATCATTATATCCTAAGGGAAATAATGCTTCGAAGGACGAAGGACATTAACATTTAACATTTTTTGTGTTGCCTTGTTCTTAATTCATAGCATTTGAGAACAAGTCCCCAATAGTACATTACCACCCGAGGAAAGCCAATGTGGTAGCTGATGCCTTAAGTTAGAAGTCACAATGCAATTGTATGATGATGGATTCTCGCATCAACACCATGTTTGATGAGTTGAGTAAGATGAGGATCGAGGTAATTCCTCCTGGTACCTTGTCTCACATTTCCGTCGAGCCAACCTTGCTAGACTAGATTGTTATGGCCCAACTCAGTGACAAGGGAGTGCAAATCATCAAGGAGAATCTTCATCAGAAAGTGGAGAAGTATAAGTGCTTTCGCTAAGACCGCAATAGGATACTGCGGTTTGAAGACAGATTAGTGGTTCCTAAAAATAGAGACCTCAAGAAGAGAATCTTGGATGAGGCTCATCTCTCCATATTCTCCATGCACCCAGGAAGCACCAAGATGTACCATGATCTAAAGCCCCTATATTGGTGGACCAGAATGAAAAGGGAGATAGCCCAATATGTATCGGAATGTGACACGTGTCAGAGGATAAAGGCAAGCCACTTAAAATCAGCTGGTGCCTTGCAACCCCTATCGATACCTTCATGGAAATGGGATGGCATCAGCATAGATTTCATTGTGGGTCTGCCCAACACCTCTCGACATCATGATTCAATCTAGGTCATTGTGGACCGATTGACAAAAGTGGCACACTTTCTTCCTGTGCACTCCACCGATAAGGCTCATAAGTATGCCGAGTTGTACATTGACCGAATTGTGTGTTTGCATGGATTACCCCGGACAATTATCTCTGACCAAGGAGCCCAATTTGTGGCAATATTTTGGGAGCAATTGCAAGAGTCCTTGGGAACCAAGCTAATAAGATGTTTGGCTTACCACCCCTAGAGTGATGGTCAGATCGAAAGGGTATATCAGATCCTTGAAGATATGTTAAGGGCTTGTGCGATCAATTGCGACAAGAACTAGGATAAGTGCCTCTCTTTGGCAGAGTTTGCTTATAACAACAGTTATCAATCCAGTCTGAAGATGGCACCTTTTGAAGCCTTATATGGAAGAAGGTATCGAACACCCCTCCACTGGTCACAGCTTGGAGAAAGAGAAATCTTTGGGCCTGACCCTATGTCGGAGGCCAAAAGAAAAGTCAAACTGATCAGGAGGAACCTAGAAGCTGCTCAGGCCAGGCAAAAGAGTTACCATGACAAGAGAAGGAAGCCCCTCCAGCTTGAAGTGGGAGATTTTGTGTATCTGAAAGTATCACCCACAAAAGGAGTGCAAAGGTTTGGGATCAAAGGCAAGTTAGCCCTTCGCTACATTGGACCTTATGAGATCATAGAAGCATGTGGACCCGTGGCATACAAATTGAAGCTACCTCCAAAGATGTCTGCCATCCACAATGTATTCCATGTATCCTAATTGAAGAAGTGTGTTTGTTTGCCAACCGAAGTCATAACAGAACCAGATGTGGAGATAGAGCCAGATATATCATACCAAGAGCACCCTTCCAAGGTTCTGGATTGCAAGGAAAGATCAACCCGTGCGAGGTCGATCAAAATGTATAAGATCCAATGGAGCAACCATTCAAAGGAAGAGGCTACCTGGGAAACTAAGGAATTCCTGCGCTCGAACTACCCCGATTGTCTACCTAAGGAAATTGGTACGTAACCATACCCTAGCCCCCCTGCCCTTTGAATCCAAATATAAGAAAGATGATCTTAACATAAACCAAGTTAAGCTATGAAACAAAAACAGAAAGGACTTCCTTCTGAAGTTGCAAAGAGGATGACATTCGAAGATAGGTTTTCTAAAGAACCTTAATAAGCAAACCCACACCATGAAAGCAAACCGTAACCTTCTCCTAACCCCTGGAGGATCCCGACCTAAATCTCGGGACGAGATTCCTTTAAGGGGGAAGGCTGTAACACCCAGGTGTTACTTAGGGTTTCTTCTTAGTACTAACCTCAAGACCATTATCACATGTGAATCAAATTGAGCAAAAGACACCAAACTTGAGGAGCAAAAACTTGATTAAGTCTTTTTCATCTCAAGGATCATGCCTTAACCATATCGTGCACATCAAGGTGAGAAAAATGCCCAAACCCTAAAATAACCCTAATTAAGCCATTTAAGTGAAAACGAGGAAATTGGTAAAAAGACTATGAAAAACATGGAATCATGGCTTGGGCCAATTATAAAAGTGGAAATACACTAAATAAGCTACGAAAATTAGTAAGAGAGTTTGGCCAAAAGAATTTTTCAAAACCCCCAAAAAGGCCATTCAATTGGAGGCTCTCTATAGAAATCTGAAATTTAGATTTCTGAATTCCAGCCTCTCTCTCATAACTCGAGCGCGTTCACCTTGGTCCCTAACTCAAAACCTAGGGCTCCCATTGACAAAGTTGTGTTAAATTAACCCCTATGCAACATGTATGAAGATGACAATGGGATTTGGGCCCTAGCCACGTCAAGTCGAGGGTTTTGCCTCGAGTTCAAGCCGTGAGACAAACCCTACTAGAGCACCCCATATCTTCGGTTCCAGTCAACAAAATCCATAGGTTGCCACAAACAAACGACAAAGGGGAGTCTGGTGATGAGATCTTACAAAGGGATCATGGCCATAATCGCAAAGATCTGGAGCCAATGGGCGCCTGAAAACGACCACTCTAAGCGCTGCCTCGTGCTCGACGCTGTGCCCAGGAGGCCGAGCATGCACTGGCGCTCCCCCACGCATGCCCTGAGCACATGTTAGAGCAGCCCTCGGCTACGCTTGCCCGCGCCTATAAAGCCACCCCCAGACGCGCGACACCCCACTCCGCACTTGCCCTCACTGTCCCGAACTAGCTCTTAGCTCCGGCGAGCTCTGCGCCGCCCGTCCGAGCCATCCGAGCGTCGACCACCGTGGCCAGCCATTTTTGTAGACACCTAGCCTCGCTCGAGCTCTTGGACAGCTTCCCCATGGAGCCGGGAAGCTTTGTCAAGCGAGAATCGAGACCCTGCCTCACCTGAGCATCGGGATCGCCCTCGCCGGACTTCGGCCGCCCGTCGCCGCACGTAGACCGGGCTACCAAGTAAACCATTTTCCAATTACTTGTGTCTACAACCTCCCTGACCTCACGTGAAGCTCCCCAACTCACTGGATTGAGCTATCCCGCCATGTTTAGGCCGGAATCCTCGCCACCGACGAGCTCCATCGCCTGCGCACAAGGTCCGACCAACTTCGGCCATCCCCGACGACGACCCACACACCGACGTGACTGCCATGATCTCCCCCACGTCATCGACCACTTTGTCGGAGCTAATTCGCCGCCGATGAGTCTCGCCACCGTAATCTCTGCCCTAGCCACTGTTCCGAGAACCAAGGGGCCACGAGTTAGATTAGGGTTTGTTGGGGGCTTCTTTTCTTCGCCGAAGGTCCCCTTAAGCAAAAAACACCTTCGGCAGGACGATATGCAAGCAAGCACGACATGAAGATATATTACCGAAGCTACAATTGAAGGAGCTTCGACATAACGACATGCCTAAGGCGAAGGATGGCACCGACTTAAAGAGGAAAAGACTACTAAGTCCCTGATAATTTGTGTTATAGTTGTAACTGGTCATTAGGGACACAAATGTAATTTTGTCTAGGCTGCGCCCCATGCCTATAAATAGGTGAACGTACTGTTCACGGTGATTTGTAACTATTCTGGCGTCACCTTTGTACTTCCATCTTATATCGAGCCGAAGGTACAAATGTCATATAAACATTATTGATGTTTATTCATGCTTATAAAATGTGAATATAAACAATTCAATGTTTTGATATCATTGTTTACATTCTTTTTATGCTTCATATGTTTCTATTTACACTTTTGCTCGTAAAAGTGATGAAGGTATGTCCTTCATGACCTTCGTCTAAAGATCATTATATCCAGAAGGAGATAATGTTTTGAAGGACGAAGGTCTCTAATCGTTAACAATTGTGTTGCTTTGTTCTTGGTGTATAGCATCCGAGAACAAGAACCAACATTGGCGCCACCTCCGGTGAACTCACTTCCACTGTTGTGACGATGGCCTCATACAACAACCAAGCTGAAGCACCTTCGACCACGAAGCTGGTGCTCCCAATCACTGGTGGTTCAAACTCAGAACCAGCCAACAAGAAGCAGAGGAAGGAAGCGTAAAGAAGAGTGCAGCATGTTGGGGTGAAAGGACCCTTCATCAGATCCAAGTGGTCTCACATTCCAATTACCTTCTCCTAGGAAGATCTTCAGCTTAAAGATTATCCTCACAATGATGCTATGGTTATATCTTGTGTCATCAAGGGATTTCTGGTCCACAATGTTCTGTTTGACACAGGCAGTGCAGCGGATATCATTTTTGCAAAGGCTTTTAGACAGATGAAGAGCCAGAAGACAAGATACATGATGCAACACAACCTCTTTGTGGCTTCGGAGGAAGACAGATTGTAGCACTTGGCAAAATAACAATGTCAGTGACCTTCGGCTACGTCCATAACACAAGAACTAAACAAGTTGTTTTTGATATTGTTGATATGGAGTATCCATACAATGCCATCATTGGTCGAGGGACGCTCAATGCCTTCAAAGCCATTCTTCATCTAGCATATCTATGCATGAAGATACCTTCGCAACAAGGGCCCATTGATGTTCACGGGAGTCAAGAAGCTGCCAGGAAGGCCGAAGGAAGCTGGACGGATTCAAAGGCTATCCATAACATAGATGAAGCCGAAGCCCATCAGTAGTACAAGCACAAAAGAGAGAAGGCTGCTTCAGCAGATCAGCCAAAGTCTATGCTCCTGTGTGAATACATAGCAGACCAAAAGGTACTGCTGGGATCCCAGTTGTCCGATGAACAAGAAAAGACTCTGCTAAGGTTTTTGTTCACCAACAAAGACGTCTTTGCTTGGATAGCTAATGATCTCTGTGGTGTTAATAGAGATGTCATTGAGCATTCACTCAATGTGGATCCATCTTTCAGGCCAGGAAAGCAGACACTTCGGAATATGTCCGAGGATAAAGCCAAAGGTGCTTGAAATGAAGTAAAGAGACTTCTCAGCGCTGGTGTTATCAGAGAAGTCACATATCTAGAGTGGCTAGCTAACACTGTTATGGTGAAGAAGGCTTATGGGAAATGGAGAATGTGCATTGACTTCATAGATCTCAACAAAGCTTGTCCGAAGGATGAGTTCCCCCTACCAAGAATAGACTCCCTTGTAGATGCAGCAGCTTCTTCAGAGCTTATGAGCTTATTGGATTGTTACTCGGGCTATCACCAAATCTGGATGAAGAAAGAGGATGAGCCCAAGACAAGCTTCATAACTCCCAGTGGCACTTATTGTTACCATCGGATGCCCGAGGGTCTCAAGAATGCTGGAGGAAGCTTCAGCAGGATGACTGCCAAGGTCCTCCACTCTCAAATTGGCAGGAATGTACTGACTTATGTTGATGACATTACAGTGAAAAGAACAAAATAAGAAAATCATGTTGCCGAATTGCAAGAGATGTTTGCCAATTTCAGGCAAGATGGTCTCAAGTTGAATCAAGAAAAGTGCATTTTCGGAGTGAAGAAGGGCATGTTCCTTGGCTATCTGGTATCAACAAAGGGTATCGAAGCTAATCCAAGCAAGATTGAAGCTATCCTTCGGATGGAACCGCCAAATTCAAAGAAGGGTGCCCAGCGAATGGTAGGAAGGCTGGCATCGTTGAACAGATTCATATCAAGGTCAGCAGAAAGAAATTTACCATTCTTTGAAGTACTCAGGTCAGCCGAAGTCTTCCAGTGGGTCTGGCTCAACAAAAAGCTTTCGAAGAGTTAAAGCAATACTTGATAGATTTGACAACTCTAACTCTACCTTCATCAGGAGCTCCGCTACTTCTGTACGTAGCTGCCTCCCATTCTGCGGTTAGTGCCGCACTGGTGCAGGAGAAGCAAGATGGCTAGGTAAAAAGACAAGCACCGGTATACTTTGTCTCTGAAGTACTCAGTTTATCAAAGAAAAATTACACAGAGTTGGAGAAGGTATTGTATGCTGTGTTGATGGCCTCCAGGAAGCTTCGGTATTACTTTCAAGCATACCATATAATAGTACCTTCGTCACAACCTCTGAAGGACATAATGAGAAACAGAGAAGCTACAAGAATGATTGGAAAATGGGCTGCGGAGCTTAATGAATTCACCATTGATTATGTACACAGATCCTCAATTCAATCCCAGGCATTAGCAGACTTTATTGCTGATTCGACGCCAGGGGCTTAGAAAGAGGAGGCAACGAAAGATGCCGAAGCTTGGACGGTATTCTATGACAGCTCTTGGGGAACCTTCGGTGCAGGAGCAGCTGCCGTCCTAGTAGCTCCGTCTAAAGTCAGGACATGTTATGCAATAAAGTTAGACTTTAGTTGTACAAATAACATTGCAGAGTATGAATCTCTTCTTTTAGGGCTTCGGAAGCTAAAGGCAATGGGAATAAGAAGGGCAATCCTCAAAACTGATTCCCAAGTTATTTCTAGCCATGTGGACAAAAGCAGCAGAGCAAGAGATGCGAAGCTTGAAAAATACTTGGATGCAGTCCGAAGATTGGAAGCTTCTTTCGAGGGATTTTCTGTAAAAAATATCCCAAGGGGGAAAATGAGCATGCGGATTTGCTAGCTAAGTCAACGGCACAGGGGCTCCCTTTGCCTTCGGAAGTATTCTTTGAAACAATAAAAGCACCATTAGTCGAGCTTATGGAGAGAGCAGTGCTTACAATATCACCTGTACATAGTGAAGATTGGAGGACTGAGATTATATCATTCCTCCAAGGCAACCGTCTTTCGGATGACAAAGTTTACAATAAAAGAATGGAAGCAAGAACAAGACCATATGTAATCATAGAAAGGGAGTTATATAAATATGGAGTATGCTCTCCATTACTCAAGTGCTTGTCCAGAACCGAAGGTCAGGAATTGATGAAGGAAATACATGCAGGATTATGTGGGTCTCATATTGGGCCTAGGCCTTTGCTGGGGAAGGTTTTTAGACAAGGATTTACTGGCCAAAGGTAGCTTCGGATGCAGCAGACTTGGTTCAAAAGTGTGAAAATTGCCAAAGATGCACCAGAGACCAGAAACAACCTTCATCTTTAACCCAGCTAATACAGCCAACTTGGCCACTACAAAGGTGGGGTCTGGATTTGTTAGGTCCACTTCCACTAGCACAAGGAAATTTAAAGTATGTTGTTGTAGCAGTGGAATATTTCTCTAAGTGGATTGAAGCAAAGCCATTAGCCACAATTACTTCGGCAACAATACAGAAATTCTTTTGGCAAAATATTGTTTGTCGCTTCGGCGTGCCGAAGGCAATAACCGTTGACAATGGAACCCAATTTGATGCTGAAACATTCAAAGTATTTTGTGACCAAATTGGTACAAAATACATTTTGCATCAGTAAGACATCCAGAATCAAATGGGTTAGTAGAAAGAGCAAATGGAATCATAATGACAGGGATAATAAAGCTAATCTTCAATCAGCCTAGAGGAAAATGGCCAAAAGAGCTGATCAAAGTGGTGTAGAGCCATAACACAACTGTCTCAAGGTCAATAGGTTTTACACCTTTCAAGCTTTTATTCAGTGACGAAGCAATAACACCGGAAGAAGCAAGAACAGGATCAATAAGAACCACAGCTTCAGTTAGGGATGGATCCGGATATTTATTCGGATGTCAATTTTTTGGTCTTCTTCTTCGATTGTGAACAAATAACATATAGAATTTGCTATGTAAATTTATATTCTTGTTTTTAGCATTGAGGTTATTAACCTTCACAAAAAATAAACATTAAATTTGTTCTAGATATTTTTAAATAATTGATATAAAATTCGGATGTCTATCCGAATACGAATTCGGATGTTTTTTCACCTTTTTTGTTGTAGGGAGAAAATAATGTACATAAAAAGTATACAAAAATTTATTTAAATACTTCATAATATTCTTCATAACATTGCCAAAAATTAGCTTTAAATTATATGTATATCTATGCTAAAATATTAGATTTGTGATACAATTCGGATGTTTTAGGAACATCCCTAGCTTCAGTGGATGTTGAAGTTGATTCTCAAATAACAAAAGACACCATAGAAGGGACCAGACTTCAAGCCATAGAGCACAACAATAAGTATCAGGATGAAACAATATAATAGCGTGATAGAAAAGTTCGATTGAAAAATATCAAGCCAGGCCATCTGGTCCTTCGGAGGGTAGCTAACCCAGATACATTAGGCAAGCTGCAGCTGAAATGGGAAGGTCCTTTTCTGGTGGTATCTTTGTCAAGACCCGGTTCCTATAGAATGAAGGATATGGACGGCAACAACATACCCAGATCTTGGAATGCGGATGAGCTTCAGCGGTATTACGTGTAATTGATGTAATCTTTTTTATCTTTTTTCCTATGGCACCCTTTTCATTTCAAGAGGGGAGAAAGGTTTTTAACAGGGCCATAGCTTGTAATTTTCATTTTTGTGTAGCCCTATGCAATACAAGGGCCAAAATCCCCCAAAGATGTAATATGTAATGTCAGAACCCGCACCATCGAGTGCAAAAGAAAACAGGAAAAAGCTCAAAAGACGTCCTTACGAGGATGCAGAGCCATAATCACCCCAAGGATGACGAAGCTACAAAAGTCGTTCCTAAGGGAGCGCAGCATAAGTTCCGAAGCTGCAAAAGTCATTCCTAAGGGAGCGCAGCGTAAGTTCTGAAGCTCAAAAGTCGTTCCTAAGGGAGCGCAGCGTAAGTTCCGAAGCTCAAAAGTCGTTCCTAAGGGAATGCAGAGCCAAATACCACCGAAATATAAGGTGAAGAAGCTCTAAAGTCGTTCCTGAGGGGATGCAGAACTTAAATGCCATCGAAATAGAAGGTTAAGAAGCTCCAAAGTCATTCCTAAGGGGATGCAGAGCTTAAATGCCACCCAAATAGAAGGTGAAGAAGCTCCAAAGTCGTTCCTAAGGGAATGCAGAGCTTAAAGACTCCAAAGTCGTTCTAAGGGGATGCAGAGTCTGGGTGTGGCTTCGTGTGTGTTTGAGACATTCATTTGCACATTACATCACATCATGCTTTGCATTCATACAAACATTCATTTAGACATTCGTAGGATCATCATCATCATCATGACACAAAGCACGAACAGAAATACTCTGGCTTCGATGACAAAATGTTTCGATGAACACGAAGAAGCTTCATTTTAGACATACAAACATTTTATGCAAGGAAATGCTTTGATGTGTACAAAAAGAAGGGAAGGTGTTTTTCGCCTTCGGCTTAAAAGATACAAGTTTCGTCCACATCAAAGCAATTCGTACATGGATAAAAAGGTAAAAATATATTACAAGGTATGGACAAATGTACACGGTACTATTTAATTCTCGATTACAATTGTTTTTGCAAAGGTAATGCAAATATTCCTAAGCTCTATACAGGAAGTCCTAAAGAGAAGCTTCATCTCAGCAACCTTTGGAATGTGCTTCGGGTTAACAACCTTCGGCACCACTATCCTGCAGACAAACAACGGTATAAGGTAAAAGTAATTACAAGAATCAAGACAAGCAATAGGTATAAGTTCCATACTGATTTAAGCAGTTTCGGGCTTTGTCCCTAGCCAACTCTCGTCCACCCTTAGCCCAAATCTGAGTTATGAATCTGTTTCCGTTGCTTCAGGCTTCACTAGGAATATCAATCAAATCTGATGGCGGCAGGCTGAAGGTGGGTCTGTTTACCGTCTTCACATGCGTGCAGCCATCCTTCAAGAATGCGGCAGCTGTGCTGCAAGAAGCTAGCAAAGCACAGAAGTCACCATGCCCAGCTATCACTTCATCGAGTGCATCAACTTCAATTTCAATATGTTTGAAGGTATTTGATATGTCTTCAGATGAAGGGGTAATATCTTCAGAGCTGACCCCAATCGAGCTGAAGACCCCTTTCAACCGTTGCACGTAGCGACTGCCAAAATTCAAACATGTATCCTGAAGGTCCTTCAAAGATTCCTGCAACTTTGTATTTTTATCAGCTTTGGCTTCATATTTTGCTTGTAGATCTCTCTTCTCCTGTTCGAAGCTCTCTAATTTTTCTTTTAAGGTTGTTTGACTTTGGAGAAGCTCCTCGCTTAATCTAGCATTTTCAGCTTGAATTTCTGCAAGCGAACCTTCTGTTGCTTGAAGAAGGAAGTCCTTCTTCACCAGAGAAGCATCGCAGTCCTTAACTTTACTCTCCAATCCCTTCATTATGATTTCATTCTTCTTGTCCTCAAGATCTTATTGCATTCTCAATGCTTTACTTAGCAGCATATTCTGTGGAAATAAGCTAACATCAGAAAATTTTGATTCATCATAAATATAGCAGAAATCTAGACAAAAAGAATTTTACCTTGAAATTGGAATAAAACAGACTGCCGATGATATGTTGTCACCGGTAGCCGCTAATATCAGCCTCAAGCTTCAGAAAACCGACACTCTTCAATAGAGTGCCGATTATTTTTGCCCAGGCGCGATCGCGAATGCATCCTAAGGCTCCTTCGTCAATTCCACCAAAGAGCATAGCTCCTGGCTGGTAGCCATAGAATATCCCATATTCCTGTAGCTCCTTCTTCTAAGCCTCGGATAATTCTTGATCCACCAGGTTCCAAAGGTCAAAGTCCTTTTCTTTTGAAGCAGCATTAGCAATCCTTTTTCCTTTGTCAGGCACTGCGGCCATGACCTTCTCTGCAGCCGCAGCTGTCTCTTCTGCAGCCATATTCGAAAGAAGTCTATCAATTCCTGACAATGTACTTTCAATATTGGTAGCTTTGGCAGCAGCTGCAGCTTCGGCACAAGTTTCAGCCTCAGCAGTGGCCTCGCCACTCGCAACAGGCATTATTTTGGACGTCGAGGCCAGCGATGGTGTCCGTTCAATGGCTTGCATAACATTGACAATTCTTCGCTTTTTCTGACCCTCAGTCTTCTCCTTTGCAGTTGAGGGTTGATCCTTCTTCTATAAAAGTTGTGTCAGTTCTGGTCCCAGAGGACTTAGCAGCTTGACGGGTAAAGATTCAGTCGTTACCTTTAAAATTTCTGCTATATCAGCAGCAGGAGGCGTCGAAGCAGTCTCCTCTGTTGCCTCAGTTATCTTCGGCTCCGGAGTTTCAGCCTTCCTTTTCTTCAAAACTGCCGCCTTCGGCTCAGGAGTGGATTTTCTCTTCTTCGAAGCCTTCTCATCCTCCTTTACCATTCTAGCAGCTTGCCTGCTCAGAATGCTAACAATTCTTTTCTTTTTAGCCCTTCGGCACCTTTGTCAAGCCTTTCATAATCAGGGTATTCAAAATTCAAGGCATCCATTCCCGGTTCAATCTTCATTTTGGCCGGGTGCCGAAGGCAGCGGTCATCAGTTGATCTTGCTTTTTGGTGTAATTCCCAAGTATCTCGTTGCACATGGTCTCAATCATGTCTAGCCATTCTTTGCAAGGCTTTTTGAATTGTTTTTCAAATTTGAAACGGTAAGCAAGACAAACAAGTTCATGCTTCTTCCCCACTTCTTTCCTCTTTGGCATTCCCCAGCCACTTGACGTTGGATATGTTCTGTTCGCCAAAAATTCATGCACCAAGTCTCTGGTACTGATCTGCTCAGCCACCACTCTAAATTCCACTTTAGCCAATTGACATGGTGACCCCAGTTGCATATTGCATAAAGGCCTGGTCATTCCGAAGCTCAAACTCAGCGGACTCATAACTATGGTCATCAGCTTCTCCCTATTTTTCTCGTCAGCCTTCATGTAGAACCATTCATTTTTCCAACCAATTGGCCACTTCGTGCGGTAGCTAAGGACTGGTGCCTTTGTATCCTTTTGATACGCAAAATTATAACAACCAAAATTTTTGTGAAGGCCATCTGCCCTGGCCTTCGTCTGATAGTGTAGCTCATGCACTCGGTAGAATGCTTCGGCATCTAGGCTCATCCCTTGGCTTTGGAGGGCCTAGATATAGACGCTGAGCCTAACAATTGCATTGGGAGTCAGCTGATGTAGATATATTTTGAAGTTCTTTAAAACTACCCTTATCATCTCATTCAGGGGGAATCGCAGCCCTGCTCTGAAGAAGGTCTTGAAAACAACAACTTCATCTTTCTCCGACTTTGGGATCACTTCTTCCCTAGCAAATCGAATAAGCTTGCTCTCAGCCTCTCCAAAATAGCCCAATTTCATCATCATGGCATGTCATCTTCTGTCACAGTAGATTATCCAAAATCAAGATGACTGGGCTTCGTTGGGATCAGAATGCTATAGTCTTCTTCACTCTCTTCAGCATTTTCATCAACATTTTCGCCTTCACCCAGGCTGCTCGCGCTTGCTGAATGGTGGACCGTCCGGCGCCTGGAATGTTATAATCATTTCTCGCCAACGAGCTCAGGGAAGGTGTTTTTCGGACCTTCGACATTTCGAAGCCTTCGAGTTTTTCGTGGAACAAGCTCGTTACGAAAAACGATCTAGCACCGCGAAGGGGCTACTGTTGGGGGCTTCTTTTCTCCGCCGAAGGTCCCCTTAAGCAAAAAAACCCTTCGGCAGGACGATATGCAAGCAGACACGACATGAAGACATATTACCGAAGCTACAATTTAAGGAGCCTCGGCATTACGACATGCCTAAGACGAAGGATGGCACCGACTTAAAGAGGAAAAGACTACTGAGTCCCTGATAATTTGTGTTATAGTTGTAACTGGTCATTAGGGACACAAATGTAATTTTGTCTGGGCTGCGCCCCATGCCTATAAATAGGTGAACAGTACTCCCATACTGTTCACGCTAATTTGTAACTATTCTGGCGTCACCTTTGTACTTCCGTCTTCTATCGAGCCGAAGGTACAAATGTCATATAAACATTATTGATGTTTATTCATGCTTATAAAATGTGAATATAAACAATTCAATGATTTGATATGATTGTTTACATTCTTTTTATGCTTCATATGTTTCTATTTACACTTTTGCTCGTAAAAGTGATGAAGGTATGTCCTTCATGACCTTCGTCTGAAGATCATTATATCCAGAAGGAGATAATGTTTCGAAGGATGAAGGTCTCTAATCGTTAACAATTGTGTTGCTTTGTTCTTGGTGTATAGCATCCGAGAACAAGGACCAACAGGGTAGATCCTAGGGGGTTTTCGCGCTGTTAGTCACACTAGTGAATAGTGCCCTGGGGACATAGATGTAATAGAAACAGTGAAAGAAACCAGGGTCGCAACGCAAATCAGTTTTTCCCTTCGATTTTGAACTAAACTTTCAATAAATAACAACAGTCAACTTCAAAAATGCATAACTTGAGTTTTATACATCAAAAATTGGTCAACCCAATTTTGCTAGGTTTGAAAATTATGAACTGCCAAACAAAAATATTGAACCCCATGTTTTCTGTACTAATTTTTAGAGTTTGGAATTAAATTAGAAAACTACCCAAACCTTATTAATACATAGAAAAATAGGAATACTTCTATACTGGACTGGAGAAAATTTGTGGAGATACTCACCTAGTATATACACTGTTTAAAAATAATGAACACCCCAGTATACAAGAATAAACCGAAAATGTTCATTAAAGACTATTTCTTCCCAAACTTAGAAAAATGAGAAAGGAGATAGAAAGTAAAAACCAGAGGATGACCATATTTTTCCTAATATACCTAAGTTATATAGAACATAGGAAAAATATATGGAACCCTAGTCTAGTGCTAATCTAAGATTATAATTTTATTTAGGCATTAAGAAGTCAACAAAAGCCATAGTTAAAATTATATGGGCACATGCAATAATAGTAAGAAAATTTCAGTAGACCTCTAACCACTAGTATACCACTGCAAAAATGGTAAACACTCCAGACCATCACAGTAAGTGAATTAAACAAATAGAACTTGAAATTGGCCAATACTTCAAATAAATCAAAAGAAAGATTAAAAATGTGAAACAGTGAGCAACCCAATTTTTATCTAAGTACTTATCATGTATACTACCAGAGAAAAATATAAGACTAAGGTAAAGATGTGATGAAATACACCTCACTCCCTACCCCATGAAAAAGGCCATATATTCCAAGAAATTTTACCAGCCCTTCCCTATGAAAAAATTTAACCAACTTTAAGAATGATTGCTCTTGCACAAAAAAAAGATAGGAAAATTAGGAAATCTGTTGTTTGACATTTTTCAAATATAGTAGTAATAGAAAGCACCACTAAGCCCTAAAACTTTAGAAAATCACCATAAAATGACCAGTAGGTATCATTGGCTAAAATTTGGTACATAGTCATATTATTACCCCTAGATGCCAGCAAAAATAAGCCTTAGAGAAAAATCTACTGTTAGAGGAGAGTTGTAGTTCAAAGCATCCCCTCTACCCTAAATTTTAATATTTTTGTGCAGAGAAAACCATTCTCATTTTAAGCCTCAATCTTTGAGACTTCGTTACATACACCAGTGAGAAGCTACTGTAATTTTTACAGAATTTTTGTAAATTTTTAAATCAATGTTGTAGTTCAAACCTACTCAAAACAAAAGCCTACGTAGAAAAAGGAAAAGAAAGGGATTAATGAAACACTAAGTTAAGTCATAGGTAATTCCAGCTAGGAACCTTGATCACTCTATACCAAGACCTTGAAGGATTATTGAGTACAACCTTAATCCAACTTCCTAAACTAACCATACCTATTTCTAATTACTAAGTATACCCCAAAAATCTAAAATAAGAAACTAAGACCTGTCCTGCTAACTTGAGTATTTCGCCTCGCATTTTAATTATGAATAACATACCATAGCATACATATCTCTTATTCATTGCATTCATTTAGATTGCAACCTCGCTGATGGAGAGTACGTGCTCATTCCCGAGCAAGGAGTTGTTCCAGAAGAAGTTCAGGAGCCAGCTCCAGAGCCTGCCATCGAGGATCTCCCCGCAGCCTCAGCTTTTGAAGGCAAGCCCCGATTTTATGCATAACCATTATATATGCTACTTTACTACATTTAATGTTTGTAGGTTTATAATGTGCACTTAAGTGTAGGAGTTGCTTGAAACCCTTAGTTGCATGAACTCAGGATTCCTTTTTGAGATGAATACTAGTATGCCAGGTCGAGTAGCTGCTTTGCTAATTAGGGTTCTCGGTAGAAGTCGAGTGATTTTTCTAGCACTCACGCAAGGTCAGGAATTGATTGTAATCATCTTGATAATAGGGTCTATGATGGTCCATGGACTTGGATCCACGGTGGATGCTTTGTCTATGAGACGGAAATTGAATTAAGGATTAATGTGTTGATACCTGAGTCAAGCGTTTGAAAGTACTAAACACATGTTGGGAAATATGGTAACCGGTAAGCCTAGTACTTGAGTGAAGCCGGGTGTGGACTTTCCTCCTCACTTGTCCTGAGACTAGGTCTCCCATGGTAGCTATGGTGGGTACAAGTGCGGTCACTGCACGGCGGCAGCCGGGGTCAGTGGAGCATTGTATGCCAAGGCGGTGAGCCCTGGCCGTGAACGGGGAATCAATGGGGACAGTTGACATGTGTGGGGGGCGCAGTGCCCTGACATGCCATGTGTTTAGGTTTACCTTGCAAGTTTAAAACTCGATTGGAATCGTCTGCTTCTCGCAGCTAATGAGACTGTTTGACCCCTTGTACTGCATTAAGTAAGAAGTGAAATGAGGTTTTCTTGAGAAAACATGTTGATTGTACTAAATGATTGTTACCATGTATGCTTAGAAAGGAGCAAACCTAGCTTAAATAAATATGTTAGAATGGGAAATCTAAAAATTGTTTTTAAACTTAGCTAGTGATTTTGGCAAACCAAACCCCTCAGCCAAACAGCTGCATGGTCTAGAGGTAGAGGAGTAGACTCCTCACACCGGGTAAGTCTAGCTGAGTATTATTGTGGCATATTTTTTTCATGTACGCTACAGGATATGGTTGACGGTGTGACTTGGCCTTCCACCCTGCCACCGGGTTGGACGGTTGAGTGGGATGCTGCCTCGACAGGAAAGGACCAAGAGGAGTAGTGGGCTAGGCCTTGCCCTATTCCTCCGTATCATCGTTATCGATTATTCGCTACATTTTATTTATGAACTTGCTCTCTTTTATTAAAACTCTGACTTATGTAATAACTCTAGTACTTTAATTTGTGGTTTCATGTTTATTGTATTCTCTCTGAGACTCATCATCATGTGAGCTAATGGTACTCGATCCTTGGTAAGTGGCTTTATCAGACTAGATCTGAGGGACTGACGGGTTATTCTGATTTAAGTGTGTTGCTGCCTCTAAGGCGTGACTTGGGCACTTAAGCTAGAATAATTCGGGCGGTTCCGCCACATGCCCTTAGCTGATTAATTAGATGAGCTTGGGGTGTAGTTGGCTTTGTCGTCGTGCCGTCAATGGGGGTCGAGGCATAGTTCTTGCTCTGCTAAGGTGGGTGCCAAGGTTCATTCAATTTTGTTTTGTTAGTCACCCACCTTAGGGAGGAGTACTATGTTTGTACAACTGGCAAAACCTAACAAGCAACTACACACCAGGGAATCTTTGTAAAGGCTACATAGTGAAACCTTGCCGACTCACCTTGGTAGTGTTTAAGGGTTTGATCGACCCGAGGCAAAAAGGGATCACAACTCATGGGTAAAGTGTGTAATTTCTACAGATTGTTAGAAACTGGTATATCAGTTGTGCTCACGGTTATGAGCAGCCTTGGGAGCTCCTTTGATTAGAATAACTTAGGATACTTTTATGATGATGGTTAATGGTGATGATTATAACTATGGTTCTTGGTATTTCCTCTTGGAGGGAGTACTTCTGGGTAATAACTTGAGTTTATCACTAAAACTTGGATTTCTACTAGTAATAAATACCTGATCAACTAAAAGCAACTACTTTGAGCTTAACTCCACATACAACTAGTCCACTTTAGCCAAACGGGACATTTGATGAGTACGTTGATGTGTACTCACCCTTACTTTAAAACCCACCCAACCCCAGGTTGTCCCGATTGCAATCAGTGCTCAGGAGAAGATGAAGGCAACATGGAGGACTTTCAGGAGTTTTAGGACTTCGATGAGTTCTACTCATGTTTAGTAGCAAACCCCCAGTCAGCTGCCTGTGAAGGCCTTATTATTCTACGTTTCGTAGCCGCACTTTGATTATGACTATGACTTAAGTTAAGGACTGTGGATGTCTTGGACATCTTGATGTAATAAAGTACTATTTCCATTATTTATTTTGAGCAATGTGTGATGATGTCCAACTATGTAATCATTGTGTACGTGAGTTTCTGATCCTGGCATGTATATGGTTTGCATTCGGTTTGCCTTCCAAAACCGGGTGTGACAAGCACATACCCATGTTTCTGCATATTTGTCAGGGCTGTGACTGCCTTGGTGGTGGGAGGGACCTTGCATCATCATACGCCATTCCTGGCTAGCGTTGTGCGCCTCGTCCCACTCAGGTGAGCACCACCTATCCACCATCTGCTCCCAGCACTAAGGATGCACGGCGCACCAATAAGGAATCATCTACAAATTAAAACAAGTACACGACATATCAAAAGATAAAATTGGGAAATTTTTCATGAATATTAAAGTTCTCTATTTACCAGCAAGTACTGATCTCAAGTCAATGACATGGATCGGGCATCCTGCTTGGTCACCTTCTCCCCAAGGACGGAGCAGTGGTAACTGACGATGGCCTAGATTCGTGCCTCGTAGTGCATGTCCACGACAAGCTTCTTACAGCTCGTGGTAGCCACCACATCCGCCCTAGCCTCGTATCCAGCCTCGCATCTAAAGAAATCCTGCATACAAAGACGATGTATGCATAAAATATTTCAAGAACGTGCAACGAATGCAACATATTTTACAATATAGGAAGACTTACCCATAGCTCTTGCTTCATCCGCTCCGCCTTGTTGTTGAATTCCTTGCCATCTCGATCAACTACATCGGGGGCGACGGCATAGTGGTCGAAGGTGTAGGCTGGGCCCGTCACTCCGGCATACTCAACCAGTCCAGGGAAGTGTTCCCTGCATAGAAGGCCGTGGATGCCATTGGGGTTGCGGCCGTGACCCCTGCATTCTCCACAATCTTCCAAGACATGTCCAAGTGATAAAGAAAAAGTATAAGGTTCTATTATGAATTTGAAAACATAATATGAACAAGCAGCAAGAACATCTAAAGTTGCATGCCTCTCCCCATCTAGCCGAATCAGCAGCCGCCTGTCATGAAGTATGGGTCGCCGAGGCAGACTCGCGGGACCTCACAAGTAGCCGTTCCTCGAACTTGTGGCACCAGAACATGAGGTGTCCTACTGAGCATCATCGTCGTCCTGCTGTGTCTCTTCAATAACGGCATGCTGCTCCACCTGCTGCTGAGCGTCGTCGTCCTGCTGTGCCTCCTCCTCCATCCTACAGGTGATCATCCTCCCCCTCTTCGTCCTCATCCCACTGCCCACCATCTTTGTCCAACAACCTACAATTAAGAGTAAGCAAATAAGCGCAGATAAAAAAGATGTATTTAGAAACAGATGCGAAATAAATAAATTATAGCATTACATCGATTAAAAATAATCTTCATATGTGTCCGGGTTAGCCAGATCATAAGTCTCATCATCACTATCAACCATTTCATAGTCAACACCATCTGAAGGTGCAAGTTCATCATTAATGTCATTGTCTTCAAGTATTTCTAAGTGATTCTCGTTTTGCACCTCATCATCCTCCTCATCAACAACCATTTCAAAATCTACTTCCATTATGATAGCTTTGGTTAAGTCTATCTCAAATCGTCCATCTAGCCCATCTTCTTAGAAGAACTCTCTATCATATGTGTCCAAGTCTAAGTTATAATCTTCATCGTTTGGAACAGGTAATTTACCGTGCGGTGATACATTATACACAACATCCCAACCCTTAAGATGTTCTTTCGTTTGGCACGCATATGAGAGATAATACACTTGTGGCCTATTGGGCCACGATATAGACATCGTCTCCTGGTAAGGTGGAATCCTGTCAAATTTTGACTAGCCCAAGATTAGAATGTGTCCATCTCGTCACTTTATGGTCAAACCAATGACATTTGAATATCACTAGAGTAAGAGGTTTGGAAACATGAAAATTGACGACATTCTTTCAGTGTGCATCACGACATTCTTTCCATTAAGAGGCTTGAATATCACTTTAGGGTTTAGGCTCTAGGGTCAAACCAATGGCATTCGAGTATCACCTTAGGCCTTCTCCATGTCTTACCACCACTAGGCGGCTTCATCTCTTGGTTTGGTATATCACATAACGCTACCAGATCCACTCTTGTCTTTATGTTAACCTTTGACTTACGAGAAATATCCATAATTGTCGTCCAAAGTGCCTAGACGACATTCTTTTCAGTGTGCATCACGTCAATGTTGTGTGGAAGGAGCAGGTCATCATAATAAGGGAGCCAACTCAAGCCTGACTTATGTGTCCACATATGTTGCTCACCATATCACATAAAACCACCTTCTGGATTGGCCATGAGACCATCTATCTGTTGATGAACTTCAACACCAGTCATCATTGCAAATGGGCGATCTGTCACTACGACACCTTTCGTAAAGTTCTTGATGTCTAGTCAAAATGGATGGTGAGGAGGGAGAAATTGTCAATGTTTATTGAGTGATGAATATTTTCCACCCTTCTTCAACCAAATGAGCCTAAGAGCTTCCTTGCAAACTAGGCATGGGAACTTACCATAAACACACTAGGCGCAGAATAGCCCATACGCCGGTAAGTCATGCATGGAGTACTGGTACCAAATATGCATTTTGAAGTTTGTCTTCGTAGCTCGGTCATACGTACATACCCCTTCCTCTTAAGAATGGACCAATTCATCAATCAAAGGCTCCATGTACACGCCCATTTTATTCCCTAGGTGTCCAGGAAATATCAACGACACAAATATGTTGTCTTTGAAAGCATACGCCGGGGGAGATTGATGGGGATAACAAACATGGGCCAACATGTGTACGGGGCAGCGGTCATTCCATAGGGATTGAACCCATCTGTGGCCAACGCAACACGTACATTACGAGCCTCTTCGGCTTTCTCATGATGAATGGCATCAAAGTGTTTCCATGCTTTACCATCGGATGCATGCACCATCATGTCGAGATTATATCGTTTGCCATTTTTGTGCCATGTCATCTATTTCGCTGCATCCTCGGTCATGTATAGATGCTGGATCCTTGGTATGAACGGGAGGTGGCATAGGATTGTCACGGGGATGTCGAGCTGCCTCTTCTGTCCATCACCAGAATCTACCTCCATGACCTAGATGATTTACACTTCGGATAGTACTTTGTCTCCACGTATTCTTTCCTAAATAGCACGTAGCCCTTTGGGCAAGCATGCATATGTTCATACGTCATCTTGAGTGCACGAAGGAGTTTCTGTTCCTCGTACATGCTCTTTGGCAGAATGTGATCCTCCGGAAGCAGGCTACCAATAACTGTCAACAAACCATCGAATGCGTCTCGACTCATGTTGTACTGTGACTTGAATGCCATTGCACGCCCAATGGCATCCAGTTGAGAAACCTTTGTTTGGCCATGAAGTGGCTTTTGTGCTGCGTCAAACATGTCGTAGAACGCCTTTGTGGTCGGCTCTAGCTCGTCCTCCGTACGTCCTACAGTGAACTCGGCCTCATGATAGTCGTTCAACATATCCGCTATTCCGGCATCAGCATCATAATCCTCGAATCGTTGTCTCACCACCTCCTCTCTCGTACGATGCGCTTCACCATGGAAGATCCACCGATTATAGTCTGACATAAATTCATTCTTTCAAATATGTTTTACAATGGTATTCTTTGATTTTCTTTTCCTGTTGGTACATTTATTGCACGGGTATGAGACTAGACTCGCTCCTTTAGCAGCTTCACCAAATGCCTATTCCACGAAAGCATCTGTCTTTCTAAGCCATTCATGGGTGACATCATTCCTTCCTACATGGCCCGTGTGCATCCACTCACGGTCCTCCATCCTCTAACATATATAGCTGAGTATAGTTTAATATATACATGTAATGCATGTACACTACGTTCCTACCTTCAAATAGGTGAGGATAGGTCCTAATCCCACCCGTGGTTGTGTAGACAGGGTTAGTTTCCATGCTATACTCTGATCCGAGACAGTTTCGACAGCACCTACTCGCTGTTCTCCGGATACACGTCCTGGCAGGGCGAGTGTACTGTCCGGAGAATAACAAGGAGGTGACACCAAAATCTGTCTCGGACCAGAGTAGAGCATGAAAACTAACACCATCAATGCAATGGTGGGCTGTCCAAAAAACGTGGAAAATCCAAAACAGATACATTTATAGATATGCAAAGATCTGCATATCTACGCCATATCTCTTTCGAACGGGAGACACCTAACTGGGTTACGTGATCTACGACCATGAAACAGAAATCGAGGTTATACCTAGGGTGGTGGTGGAGTCAGCTTAGCGGGGCTATGGCAGGTCGGTGCAGTGGCGACGCGTCACGGTGCAGGCAGACCCGCAACGATTAGAAAGACCTCTACAAAAAAAGAACACAAGTCTGTCAATAAAAAATTTCGGCGGCACCTCCCCCGCACCGGGAGGTTTCCAAAACCTACAAATAAATCTAACAACATGATGGCCGACATGCACACACATTTCATGCTATAAGAGGATACAATCTACCAAAAGATCAACCTTGTAAAGACAAAATAACCCATAATGGTACTAACTTGGACTTAAAATTATATGGAAGAAAGAGAGTTTACCTTGACGTGGTTCCGGGGGCGGTGGCTGGAGCCGAGGACGTGGCCGGTGGCGGGAGCGGCTGCCGAGTGTGCGCGGGGCACGGGCGAGGCCAAGGAGAAGCACACGCCGACGAGGGTCGCGGGCGGCGGTGCGGTGGGCGTGAGGGCGATGGCGCGGTGAGCAAGTGAGAGTGAGCGAGCGGGAGAGAGAGAAAGAAGAAACACTCTGGTTATACAAAACATCTTTGCCGAGAGCCTGCGATCTGGCACTCAGTAAAGATTTTTTAATTTAAAAATATACTTTGCCGAATGACCTAGATCTAACACTCGTTAAAGAGTTCTTTGTCGAGTGCCCACTGACAAGCACTCAACAAAGATTGTTTTAATTTTTTAAAAAAATCTTTGCCGAGTGTCCCACGGAAGACACTCGACAAAGAATGCTTTGTCGAGTGTTCCTCTAACACTCGACAAAGTATATTTTCATTCTTTTCTTTTTTTTCACCAAACTTTTTATGGTGTGTTCTTACAGTATATATGTAGACCTACATGTTCAATTTTGGCACAATTATAAAAGTGTTTGTTATAGCTATTTGATTTAGTTTGTTTAATTGAATTTCTTCGGATGATTCAAATTTGAACTACAAGTCACTCAAAAATGGAAAACGGTGAATGCAAAAATGATATTCATGTTGCTTAGCACAAGTTACGACCTATTTCAGGAGCAGACTAGAATGTTTGAGCACCATGCTCATGAAACATGACCGTGAACTTGCCATCCAATTGTTTTAAAATTGTATAAAATACATAAAAAGTTAAAAAATCATGAAACTTGTCGACATGTCATGATATCATATGTAGAGCCTATGATAAAACTTGGAGACTGTTTCGAGAAAGTTGTCACGCACTATGTGTAGAAAGCTAGCCGATCTACATTGAAGTTCTATGATTTCATGTGAAGGATACTTACCTTTCTACACATAGTGCGTGATAATTTTTGTGAAATGTTTTCATTTTTTATCACAGGCTCTACATATGATATCATGACATGTGGATAAGTTTCATGATTTTCTAATTTTGTTTGTGTTTTATACAATTTTAAACAACTGGATGGCAAGTTCACGATCTTGTTTCGTGAGCATGGTGCTCGAAAATTCTGATCTGCACCTGAAATCGGCCGTGATTTGTGCTAAATAACATAAATATCATTTTTGCATTCATGGTTTTCTATTTTTCGAGTGTCTTGTAGTTTAAATCTGAATTATCTGAGGAAATTCAATTAAATAAACAAAATCTAATAGATATAGCAAACACTGTTGTAATTGTGCCAAAATCGAACATGTAGGTCTACATACTGTAGGAACACACCACAAAAAGTTTGGTTGGAAAAAAGAAAAGACTAAAAATATACTTTGCCGAGTATCAAAGTAAGACACTCCGCAAAGTATGGTTTGCCGAGTGTCAGCAGAGCGACAATCGGCAAAGCAGCTTCTTTTCCGAGTGCCAACGTCTGGCGCTCGACAAATATAATGGTCGTCAGCTGTAGACGGCTGCTGACAAACCTTTGCCAAGTGTCGCCATTTGCCGAGTGTTTTACACTCGGCAAAGAGGTCATTGCAGAGTGTCTATCTATGCTGAATGTCTTACTCTCGGTAAACATGGTCGTTACGAAGAGTATGACTTTGCCGAGTGTGGCGCTCGGCAAACAATTCTTTGCCGAGTGCCCGATTAAAAGCACTCGGCAAAGCGCCAAGCACTCTGCAAAGAGTCGGATCCCGACAGCGAAGGTTGGTTTAATTGTTTTTCAATTGCCAATTATTGTTTATTTTTGCTCAATTTTAGCTATATTTTGGAACTAAGCCTTCACCATGTGTTAGAGAGAAGAGTATAGCTAGGAAAGTTTGTTTTATGTTTCTCTTCCCAATTTTTGCTCATTTTTCCTCAATTTTAGCCACATTTTGGATATAGGGTTTCACCCCTTCATCCTTCCCAACAGGAACAGTTGCTCGCAGCCCAACTTTCATTGGACGACTAGATTTCACAAAATACAAGGGGGAGGTTTTGATCTTTATTTTTTAGAAGAAGGTTGCTAAGAAAGGTTGGTTTGTGTTTCTTTTGCCATTTTTTATCCATGATATATTTAGTTTTTAGGAAATGTTGGTTTATGTTTCTCTTGCCAATTTGTGTTCTTGTTTGTTTATGTTACTTTTTTACAAGTGATGGTGGAGAGGACATCCTGGATGTATAACTTATCAAGGATAGATCCATCATATATATCCTAGGTCCATAGGTTTATTGATGTCGCTATGAACCATGCTTGGAAAACAAAGACAAAGCACATATATTGTCCATGCATGGACTGCAAAACTGGTGTTATATTTGATGACAGAGAACAAACCATATCTCATTCGGTATGCGAGAATTTATGAAGGATTGCATCATTTGGACAAAGCATGGAGAGGGTAGCTCTTCACGTTATACAACTAGAAACCCTGCGAACATCGACGACAAATTTCAATTCATTCACGAGAAACAACAAGCTCTTCCACAGAGCGAACATGTTGTGTCAAATGTTACTAATCATGGTTCAAGTAGAAACAAAAGTATATTTTACTAACCATCCTTATTTCTGGACCTACACAACCTAGAGTTGACACTGATGTATTTTAGAGGCCATAATAGAGGATATGAAAATATTGCGGGAAACAGGTGTTCAAATGTTGGAGGAGTATCGTAAAGATTAATTCACGCTAAGAGCAATTATTTTTATTACGATCAACGATTACCCTACTCTCTTCACATTATCAGGTTAGTTTAAGGGAAAGGTTGGTTGTGTAGTATGCATTGACGGAACTGCTTATATGTCCCTTTTTGTATCTAAGAAGATAGTGTACATGAGGCACAGACACTTTTTATTGGAAGGACATATGTACCGCATGTGAAAGATGGATACATACTTCGACAATAATGATGAACTACATTATACTGCTCCATTGAGTAACAATAAAGTTCAAAGAGTTTTTGAAATTGTCAGGAATATCAAAAACTTTTGGGAAGAAGACAAAAGACAAAAAACAAGGATACCAAACTTCTGGGGGTACATTCAAGAAGTATATTTTCTTCGGGTATTTGCCTTACTAGAAAGAGTTAGATGTGTGGCACGCGATCGATGGTATGCATATTCAAAAGAACATGTTTGAAAGCAAAATTGGCACCTTGCTAGACATGAAGGGCAAAACAAAAGAAGGGCTCAATTCACGCATGGACTTGGTGAATTTAGGCATAAAAAATAAATTCATCCTATTCTTCAAGAGAATGGAAAGTACCATATCCCAGTAGCAAGCTACAATCTCAATGTAGATGAGAAACATATGATGTGTGTTTGGCTCAAGAATTTGAAAGTCCCATCCAGATTCTGCTCTAGCATATGGGGTATCTATGAAAGACCTGACAGTCACCAACTACAACTCACATGATTGTCATGTTATGCTTACTACTTTCCTACCTATTGCTATCAGGCCTATAAATCCTATGTTCTTACAGGTGGCAATCACACGGTTGTGCTACTTTTTTATCAGGATTTCAAAAAAGGTAGTTGACCGTGATGAGTTGGCGTCTCTTTAGGAATTTGTAGTGGAGATAATAACAAAGTTTGAGATGTGTTTCCCTCCATCATTTTCTAATATTATGTGCATCTTGTGGTGCACTTGGTGCCACAAATAGAGGCATTGGGTCCCATGTACTTGCATGAAATGTGGACGTATGAGCATTTCATGTTAATGTCGAATGGCTATGTATCAACTCATGCTCATCCTGAGGCATCCATGATAGAGGGGTATTGTACTGAAGAGTCCATTGAGTCAGGAGGTGTAGTCTACATAGTATCCTAAAAGACCAAGTTGCAATAGGTTTGTCTCCATCACGACATGAGGGTAGACTGTATGGAAGTAGGAGGATGGGACAGAAATCATTCATCCCACCAGATTACAATACACTACTTGAGGCACATCATAACATCTTACATTAGCTATCGATAATGGAGTCATTTATCCAATTACACATCAATGAGCTTCGCGAGCAAAATCCTAAGCATACAAATGATTGGATAATGAAGCAATAGAAGTAGCGGTTCAACACATGGCTAATGATGAAGGACATTCCACATGGAGAAACAACAGAAGAACAAACCATCAAGGGGTTGGCATATGGACCATCACACCAGGTCATGACATGGAAAACTTATGACATTAGTGGATTCACATTTTGTACCAAATCCAAGGACAAAAAGAGCATGTCACAAAACAGTGGTGTTCGATGTGAGGCCATAGACGATGAAACTAGTGAGATTAGTACATATTTTGGCTTTATTGAGTACATATGGGAACTAGACTATGGTACATTTTAGATCTAGGTTTTTTGATGTCAATGGGTTGAAGACAAACATGTCACAGTCGACAACTATGGGTCAGAGTTCTTAATCTATGTAAGGTAGGTTAGAAAGATGACCCGTGGATCCTTGCTAATCGTGCTACATAGGTCTTCTATACTGAATATATCATTTCTAACAATGAGAAGAAAAGCACCGACAAACCGAAACATGTAGTTTTTCCTAAAAACAATAAGCTATAGGAGTTGATGGTGTATCTAATTTAGAGGATTTTAACTAGTTCAGCGACATGTCTCTTTTCATAGATCATCCAACCAAGATAAGGAACATTGAGCGAAGCATCCCACATAATTTGTTGCCCTGGTTACGCCATGATGGACAAGGAAGAACAATAGCTCCCTAGATTATATATTTGTCATGTAATTGATTAATGTTAGGACTTGTCTACTAAGTTTGAGATCCATATATATTTCTTCATTGTCTTCATTCAACTTTTGTGGCCAAGGAAAGAGAGAGAGGAGAGAAATGAGGGAGAGGGAGAGAGGAGAGAGAGGAAAGAGGAAAGAGGAGAGAGAGGATGGAGGAGAGAGAGGAAGGAGACATAGAGGATGAGGGAGGATGAAATGTATACTCAATAGTATACTAAAGCCTAACTCATATTGGCCAAGGAAAGAAGTTCAATTCCATTAGCGAGGAAAGATCATGCTGCCCAACGAAGTAGGTGATGCTACAAGGAAAGAGAGAGGAGGGAGAGAGGAGAGAGAGAGAGGAGAGAGAGGAGGGAGAGGAGAGAGGCAAAGAGAGTGGAGAGAAGGGAGAGATAGGAAGGGGATGAGGGAGAGAGGAGAGCGAGAGAGGGTTTAGGGTTTAGAGAGGAGAGAGAGTAGAGAGAGGAGATGAGAGATAGAGAGGAGAGAAGATGTAGGAGAGAGAGGAGAGAGAGGAGGTAGAGGGAGAGGAGAGAGGCAGACAGAGAGAGAGAGGAGAGGAGGGAGATGAGGGAGAGAGGAGAGCAAGAGGAGGGAGGAGAGAGATGAGATAGGAGAGAGAGGAGGGAGAGGTAGAGAGGTAGAGAGGGGAGGAGATAGAGAGGGAGAGAGGAGAGAGGAGAGAAAGAGAGGAGGGAGGAGAGTGAAGAGGGAGGTAGATGGAGAGAGAGAGAGAGGTAGAGGGGGAGAGAGGATGGAGATGAGGGAGAGAGAGAGGAGGGAGAGGGAGAGAGGAAGGATAGGGAGAGAGGAGAGAGGTAGAGAGAGAAGAGGGAGAGAAGCGAGAGAGAGGAGAGAGAGAGGAGGGAGGACAAAATGTATACTAAACAATATATAAAATTTATACTAAATCATAAATAAAAATATAATAAATAATATAAAAATGTATTTTTATTGGTGGTAGAGAGAGGAGAGAGGTAGGGAGAGAGAGACGAAAGAGGTAGAGGGAGAGAAAAAGGTTTAATTAATAATTGTTGGGGACTTGTTCTCAAATGCTAAGAGTTAAGAACAAGGCAACATAAAAAATGTTAAATATTAAAGTCCTTCGTCCTTCGAGACACTATGCCCCTTCGGGGATAATGAGTTCCGGACGAAGGTCATGAGAAACATACCTTCGTAAATTATAACAAGTAATGACGAAGGGTTCATATAAAGCACGAAATATAATTTAGACATTACCATAGAATCATTTCTATTTTATTAACATGAGAAAATAGAAATGACTTCGAATTACAAATGTACCTTCGGTCCTGAGAAAAGGTAGAAAGTACAAGCGTGACGCAAAAGCGAATGCACAGTCAGCGTGAACAGTACGGGAGTACTGTTCATCTATTTATAGACGCGGGACGCAGCTCACGTAAAATTACATCCATGTCCATTACATTTGTTAACGGTTTATGGAAATCTGTCGAGGCCCCCGAAGTCTTTTCATCTTTAAGTCGGTTCCCCCTTATGCTATCGCGCCGAAGCTTCCCTGCGCACAACTTCGGCTGCCCTCGACCTTCGTCTAGTTCAGGCTTCGTCCTCGTCGTGCTCCATATCCATAATTCTGAATCCGAAAATACCTGTTCATATAATCCACTTGGAAAACATTGTCAAATCATGTTTTTGAGGACCTTCGGAGGACGAAGGCCCCCAACAGTAGCCCCTCGCAATATTAATTTGTAAATAATAAATTCAGATTGCGATATGGACGAAGGCCTTGAGCCGAAGGTCCGAAAAAAACACCTTCCCTTTGCTAGAATAGCAACATTCACTGACAAGCGGGGCCTTTCAATTTCCAACGCCCTAGGCATATAAATAAGATCACATGGCGAACTCATTTGGTACGCATACTTGCCTTTTGCTTCGGCCCACTAAAATTTCTAGCTCTTGTTCATTAAGATTTGCTGGTCTTTTTGATTTCGAAGCTTCGGCCTCGGGAACAATTTTTTAGCGTTTCCGAAGATGTCTGAAGGCAAGAAGACCCCTGCTGAGACGAAGCTGAAGATCCCTGCTGAGACGAAACTGAGTCTCGAGGAGGAGAAGAATCTGGGATTCCTGATAGCGATGGCAGAGACCAATACAGAGAAAATCACGAAGGAGATTCTCGAGGGTTTGTCCGAAGATACTGATGACAGCGACAGCTATGATGTGGAAAGTGGTGGGGAAGAGGCCGAAGATCGACCGTGGCGACCAAGTCACACAGTTTTTGGGAAAACGACCATCAAGCAGAGTCACATTGATAATATGAGGGGGCGATATTTCCGAGACATATCTATTGTGAGAGCTGATGCCGGGGAAAAGACTTCTCCCACCCCCGAAGAGGATGAAGTTGTGATTTTCCGAAGCTTCCTCAGGGCTGGGCTTCGATTCCCCCTGAGCAATTTTGTTGTTGAGGTACTAAAAACATTCCAAGTCTACCTTCATCAACTCACTCCCGAAGCTATTATAAGAATGGGGATTTTTGTCTGGGCTGCGAGAAGCCAAGGTTTGGAACCGAACGCTAAAAGCTTCTGCAACATTCATGAGTTATTATACGAGACGAAGCCCTGGGGAAAGGAGCAATACCACAACAACTTTGGGTGCTACAGCTTCGGCGCCCGCTCCGGGTCAAGCTGCCCTGTGCCGACCTTTCGGAAGAGATGGCCTGGAGCCTGGATGACTGAATGGTTTTATGTAAAGAATGATCTAACAGCTCAAGAGAATGTGAAGAGTATTATTATGCACCCAATCTGGCAACGCTTCGGTCTTCGAAGGCCGAAGGTTGAAATGGACGAAGCCGCCGAAGAATGCCAAAGAGCCTTCGGGGTAGTCTGCTTGTTTATCGGGACAAGGGACTTGGTCCAAGAACACATTGCCTTCAGGGTATGGCCACTTGCAGAAAAGTGGGACATGCCGAAGGAAACAATCAAAGAGTCCGGCGAAGGCGGACTAGTCAGATTAAAGTACACATTCAAATATGCAGATAAATTTATTGAACCTGATGACGACTGGCTGAAAAGCATTGAAACATTAAGTGATGAATTACTTGGGGCATATTCGAAGGCTGAAAATACGGCACTATCAGCAGCCTTCGGAGGCCGAAAAAAGAAGAGACTCAACCGAGTGTTTGATGCAGTCGGGTTCTTCTACCCTGATTATCGTTATCCCATCCGAAGGCAAAAAAGGAAAAACATAACCCCTGAAAAAGAAGAAGCAGGAACTGCTCCTAGCGAGCCAGAACCAAAAGGAAAAAGGTTGAAGGTCCTCACACACCGAGCACGCCATATTGAACCAGCTTCGGTGCCTGAGTTCACTGGAGAAACTTCTTCGGCCGCCGAAGCTGAACAGCCAACCTTGCTGCCAGAAATTGCAGAGATGGCCGAAGCACCATCGACAGAAAAAATGGAAGAAGCAAAAAATCCGACTAAGGAAAAAGCATCAGAAATTTTGAGTCCTGTAATAAATGTCGAAGCAGCAAAAATCCAAAAGGGTCCAATGGTGACCCCAAAAAGGAAGAGAATGGTAAATGTACTAGATGTCTTGGAGACAATTAAGTCTTCAAGCACAACTCCAAAAAAGAGTGTTGAAATTGCTGAAGCTTCTTCTGAAGCTCCGACGCAGCAAGCTGAAGCTGAAGCTGGGCCTTCAGAGCCCTTCATGGAGCAAACTTTAGAAGCCGAAGCAATAAAAATACCAGAACCAATTTTAATTGAAGAGACTGACACTGCCATCCCCGAAGCGCCTGCCAGCATGTGTGATTACACCATACGACATGCTTCGGGGAAAAAACTATCTGAAGAAGAAACTCGCGAAGCTAACCATTATGCAAAGGAGCTAAAATATCCAAAGGGGGCAGTAATATTCAATGGGACAAATGAAGATGACTTCTTATACTGCCTTCCTGACAACAAAGAGCTCTCTGTCTGTCGAGAGATGGCCAGGAGTATTGGTTTCCCGAAGCTTGAATCTGGATTAAGCGCCATGACGAAAGAAGATCTCGCAGACAGTCTTGCGTACAACAGCCTGAAGGTACGGGAGTTTAACGCTTGAAAAGAAAACCCCCTTATAATTTTTTACGCAACTCATTCCTTTTTTCTTATATGAATTCTTTTTCGTATAGGGCTTGATCCTAAGCAACGCGCTAAGAGCGCAAAAAAGCGCCGAAGATGAAAGTTATGAAATTGCGTTTAATAATTTACGCTCTGAAGTTATCAAACTGAGAAACGAAGCTTTGGAAAAAGATAAAATTCTGCTTACGCTGGTAGATAAAGTGAAAAAAGACGAAGCTGCTTCAAAGGCCCAATCCGAAGCTCAAAAACGCGAGATAAAAGATCTTCAGAAACAGCTGGCTAGAGCTAAAGAGGAGCGCGCGCTTGAGGAAACAAAACGAGAACTTAGTGATTTTATGGTCAGCAAGTTGGAATCAAGAGTTAAGGAGCTTCGCACATCTCAGGGGAAATGCTATGTTAAATCTATAGAATGCGTGAACAAAATTAAAACTAGCTTTGCTAGCGTCGGCGCCTTTTCCAGCGAAGAGAATTTTTCTCGAGGCAATCCCGAAGATCCGCTGGAATGGATTAGCCACGAAGCAGAGGCCTTCGAAGAGATTCTGAACAGTCGCGGCGACATCTGCGCTTTTTCGGGCGCCAGAGGAATTGCTTCTGTCTTAGAGAAGAAAGGTTGCGATCATGTAAAATTTCTAGCTCAGTCCGAAGCTGCCTTATCTTCCGAAGACATTAAGGACCCCTCGGCCGAAGCAAGCGTGGTTGGCGGCAAATTTTTTACGGATATCTGGAACGACGGCGGCCGAGGAATGGCGCAAGAGATCATCCAAAGGAGCGAAAAAGGCATCCACGATGCTAGAAAAGTGGCGGAAACTGCTGAAAAAAGTACGGAGCCCGAAAGGCAATTAGGTATTAATTAGTTGTTCTTATTGTGTTGTAATTTTTGTTTCAAACTCTGCACATAGCTTGTAATAGTGATGAAGAAATGTTCTCTTCCCTCAGAAGCTGCTGGGTCGACTGCCGACCCCCACACAAAAGGAGATGAAGAAATCAAACAAATGGCCGAAGCTATCATGGACAAAATTGTTGATCAACTTTTAAATGAAGTCGCCGAAGCAGTATTAAGAGAGGACTAGATGCTTATTAGAAAAACATTTAAATTGTGATCTATGTAATATTTTGTATATTTGGATGTAATATACAAGTTTCTTTTCATTATTCAATTCTTCACGATGCATGAAACTCTATATACATACCTTTTTGAGCCTTCGGCGAAAAAACACCTTCCCTTCTTTTCATGCTTCGTGAAGAAGACATTCTTCGTTAAAATTATTCTGATGAATCACTTCCATGTTTCATGAAATCATTATCCGAAGCTATACTCCGAAACTATATAATCTCAATATCACTTTCTCAGAGCATCCTTTCGAAGATTGAGAGTGTCACTTTCTTTTGCCAAATGCAATATGATGTATGATGCTTATGCTATGGAAAATGATGTGATGATGTTATGCTATGCATGTGACATTTGTTCCGAAGATACTCATAAAATATATTCGTAAGCTCTGCATTCCCTTAGGAACGTCTTTGGAGCTTCTTCGTCTTTTACTTAGACGATCTCAGCGTTGACTTTTCGCTGTAAGCCTCCCTTAGGAGCTTCTTCGCCCTTTACTTAGGCGGTATCAGCGTTGACTTTTCGCTGTAAGCCTCCCTTAGGAGCTTCTTCGTCTTTTACTTAGACGGTATCAGCGTTGACTTTTCGCTGTAAGCTCTGCATTCCTTTAGGAACGACTTCTGAGCAGAAAACTTACACTGCGCTCCCTTTGGAACGGCTTTTTGTGACTTCGCAAACTTACTCTGCGTTCCTTAGAACGACTTTGTGTTACTTCGAAGGATTTTTAATTCGAAGGTCCTCCTTGGTAACGGAAAAAATTTTAAGCTTCAGCAACTTAAGCTTGTGGAGCAAATAGATCTTCCTCGTGGAAAACAACGAAATTATTACATGAAAACTATCAATGTTTTTTGCTTCACAGAAAATAAAACTGAAAAGGAAAGACTGCTATCAAAGGTAGGATATGTATCAATAAATGTGCTTCGACTCTGGCACAGTGCTGTTGACTGTGCGAGCTTCGGACTGTTCTCTGAAGTCCCTCTGATGTGGAGCGTGTTGACTCCCTTCTGGCTGTTGACCTTGCTGCAATGGAGGTGGAGGCGGAAGCTGCTGCCAGGAAGCTTGAGGTTGACTTGCCGAAGCTACAGAAGCTGCAGGGTGGTTGTCTATGTATTGTGGGATATAAGGTGGATGATACGAAGCAGTATGCATGACCTGCTTCGGCTGAGCTTGTTGAGATGCAGCTTCGGCTATTTCCTTTTGCTTCTGGATTGTGACATGGCACGTCCTAGTGGTATGGCCCTTGCCTTCTCCGCAAAACAAGCAGAACAATCTCCTTGGCTGATCTCCGAACCTTCCGCCGAAGCCCCTGGCGCCTCTGCCCCTTGGAGCTGGTGGCCGGAAGAAGGCTTGTTGTTGCCCCGAAGCCTGTGAGGAGCTCTGTGGCCTGTTTTGCTGACTCCCCTTGTCATCATTCTGAGTGTTGTGGATGGAACGGACATGCCTCGTGTAGTATCTTCCTCCGAAGCCCCTGGCCATTTCAGAAAATCTGAAGGCCTCCTCCCTTCTTTGGCGAAAATCATTGTCAGCACGAATGTACTCATCCATCTTTTGGAGCAATTTCTCCAGAGTCTGAGGAGGCTTCCGAGCGAAGTATTGAGCTGCAGGTCCAGGACGAAGCCCCTTGATCATGGCTTCGATAACGATTTCATTGGGCACCGTTGGTGCCTGCGCCCTCAATCGTAAGAACCTTCGGACATACGCCTGAAGGTATTCTTCGTGATCCTGAATACACTGGAAGAGGGCTTGAGCTGTGACCGGCTTCGTTTGAAATCCTTGAAAGCTGGTCAATAACATATCCTTCAGCTTCTGCCATGAAGTGATTGTTCCTGGCCGAAGAGAGGAATACCAAGTCTGAGCAACATTCCTGACGGCCATAACGAAAGACTTCGCCATGACTGCAGCGTTGCCCCCGTACGAAGACACTGTTGCTTCGTAACTCATCAAGAATTGCTTCGGGTCAGAGTGGCCGTCAAACATGGGAAGCTGGGGTGGCTTATAGGATGGAGGCCAAGGTGTAGCCTGCAGCTCAGCAGACAGAGGAGAAGCATCATCGAAAACAAAATTTCCCTGATGGAAATTATCATACCAGTCATCTTCGTTGACGAAGCCCTCCTGATGAAGGTCTTTCTGATGAGGTCTTCTGTTCTGCTCATCATGACTGAGATGGCGAACTTCCTCAGAGGCTTCGTCTATTTGCCTTTGCAACTCAGCTAGGCGGGCCATCTTCTCCTTCTTCCTCTGCACTTGTTGATGTAGCATCTCCATCTCTCTGATTTCTTGGTCTAGCTCTTCTTCCTCAAGCGTCGGGCTGACGGCTTTTCTCTTCTGGCTTCGGGCCTCCCGAAGAGAGACGGTCTCCTGGTTGTGGTCCAGCGGTTGTAGTGCTCCTGCCCCAGTCGCTGAAGCCTTCTTCGGCGCCATAGCGAAGGTCTATAGCTTCCGAAGATGTTCACAAAAACTCGAAGTGGAAGTGAGTTCACCGGAGGTGGGCGCCAATGTTGGGGACTTGTTCTCAAATGCTAAGAGTTAAGAACAAGGCAACATAAAAAATGTTAAATATTAAAGTCCTTCGTCCTTCGAGACACTATGCCCCTTCGGGGATAATGAGTTCCGGACGAAGGTCATGAGAAACATACCTTCGTAAATTATAACAAGTAATGACGAAGGGTTCATATAAAGCACGAAATATAATTTAGACATTACCATAGAATCATTTCTATTTTATTAACATGAGAAAATAGAAATGACTTCGAATTACAAATGTACCTTCGGTCCTGAGAAAAGGTAGAAAGTACAAGCGTGACGCAAAAGCGAATGCACAGTCAGCGTGAACAGTACGGGAGTACTGTTCATCTATTTATAGACGCGGGACGCAGCTCACGTAAAATTACATCCATGTCCATTACATTTGTTAACGGTTTATGGAAATCTGTCGAGGCCCCCGAAGTCTTTTCATCTTTAAGTCGGTTCCCCCTTATGCTATCGCGCCGAAGCTTCCCTGCGCACAACTTCGGCTGCCCTCGACCTTCGTCTAGTTCAGGCTTCGTCCTCGTCGTGCTCCATATCCATAATTCTGAATCCGAAAATACCTGTTCATATAATCCACTTGGAAAACATTGTCAAATCATGTTTTTGAGGACCTTCGGAGGACGAAGGCCCCCAACAATAATATATATAGTGTAATTAATAATATATAGTTTAACTAATAATATATATAGTGTAAATAATAATGTATATAAAAAAGTTAGTGATAAAAATGGGTGATACCACCGTCTTCGTCACAAGCATCGCCATTTAGGGCTCGACCACCTCCTCCTCATCCTCTTGGTCACCCACTATCTACGCCACCACCAAGGGATCCACCGTTTCCATAGCCATCAAAGGATCCACGACCATCAAAGAAATCGAAATTTTCTATACCAAAATTAGTGTCCATGTATGAGAAAAAGAAGAGTAAAGCTACTACTACTGGCACAACGAGATTTTTGTCAGGGATTGCACAAAAGGCTCACGTCAGGTACTATTGATTTGGCCGAGCATTAGAAGTCTACAAAAAAGACCGAGGCAATGACCGTAAAGATAAAGAAGCCAACTAAGACAGATTATAAAAATATGCCAGGCAGACCTCTACTCACTTTTGAGAAACTAAGAAAGCTCCCGGCTAGTATTAAAAGGTTACATGACTGGTACATGTGGGAATTTCAGTTAGCATCAACACCATCAGTGTACATGTACCAGGAAATGCTTTTCATGGTTTAAGCAATAAGACATTTATTGCATGTGAGGATATGTGGTTAATGATGAACCTTCAAAGACTCGTAGTGCAACTCATAATGGTGTTTGCATTGTAAGTGTTTCTCATACTTCCACATATATGTGTTATTATTAGTGAGTTGTATAGATTTTCAATATATGACACGCACGTGTGCCTTGCAGAATGCATCATGATCAGTAGGAGATCCTCTACGGTACCATTCTCGTTGCTAGTACCGCTACAAGGGTTGGGGTACCCAACCCAATAGAGATATCCGAGCAAAATCACATTTTCATAGTCAGAAAAGACAACAAAGAATTAAAAGGAAAGACGGACGAAGAAGTTGCGAAGCGTATACATGATATGAAGAAAGATTTTGAAGCTCGATACACCACCTACATAGGACACGTAATGCTTTAATTTCAAGATAGAGAAGCCATGTGGCCCCATGCAACTTTAAATATGTGTGATTTTGCATAAATAAAATTAATAATTTCAATGCATATGCATCACAAATTCAATTCATACAGGGACCACCGGATATGCTTCCTCATTTATCCTAAGGTTGGAAAGGTGCTGGTGCTCGACTCCTTGGATTATGACCCTTCGACCTATGCAAAATTCATCAGCATCTCAGAGTTGTAAGCCTTTTCTATGCATGCATTCTTTTATCGATGAAAAATTGAGAATAACATGGTGATTCTATTTGAGATCACAGGGCTTCTTAGATTCTATAAGATGAGGTGGAAAGTACGATACGTCGAAACAACGTGTGCCACTAGACATCCACTATAAATGGTTGGTAAATATGTGAATTTATGAATACATATCATACATGTACGTACATAGGACAATGTTGCAACTAAATAATTAATCTCCCCTTATGTAGTGCCACAAGCAACCACCCGGATCTATCCTATGTGGGTTCAATGTGTGCGAGCTCATGAGACAAAACGGACGATACATCACAAACCCTGGCCAGGTAATATTAGTAATAGTCATATATGTATTTATGTCATTAAAGATGCAAATGTGTTATCTAGTGTAAATATATGATGTTTATAAACTTCCTTTATAGGAATTTCAACGAGGAAAGACGGAAAACATGACAGAAGGTGCATTGTATGACATAATTGAGGACCTATGCACATTCATACTAAAAGAGGTCATTTCTGTTGAAGGAAAATATCATGATGCTACCGGTACATTAGTCAGGCTAGAGTTTAGAGTACTCATAGAAATTAGTAGACTATCTCTTAGCCGAGTTAGTTATTAGAGCCTAGGTGAAAACTTTGATGTATACAATGTGTGATGGTTGTAAACACAAGACTTTGATGTATATAAATGTATGATAGATTTTAATTCCATGTTGATTTCAATATGAAGCGTGCGACAGTGACCTTGCGGGCCGGTGGATCCAGTGCAGGCGTCGCTGGCCGAGAGCACGGCAGCTGCCGCTGGCGTGGCGATCGTGCAGGAACCTGCTACCGCTGCTGGTCCCGTCCGCGATGGAGAGCACGCGCACCCGATCTCGCAGTTCCTCGAGGCGCCATGGGGCTATGGCGGCTGTAGCAGTTGTGCAACAGCAGAACAAACGCACGTGGACAGGCGGATCTGACACGGGCGGACCACGATGGCGATGGCCGACATGCGAGCACCCGGGTCTGGCGGGATCTAGTGCGGACGGAGCGCGACTCTGGCCGACGCGTCGGCAGGCGAGCTGGCGAGGATGGGGCGTGGCTCTGGCCAACATGTGGGCAGGTGAGCCGGTGAGGACGGGGCGTGGCTCTGGCCGATGCGCGGACAGGCACTTCCGGTGTGGACAAAAGGGGTCCACAGCGGGCAGACAATGAGTTCGCGGTTAGCGGACAGACGCGGCACCGTCACAAGCAACGCAACTGAGATGGGATCGGCGGTGGCGGACTTCCATAGGGGCGAGCTGCGACGGTGGCATCCCCTAGGTGCGAGCAGCGTCGGATCCCACAGGCACGTGCGGTGGGTGATGGCTCCCTTAAGGCGTGAGCGACGGCGTGTTCTTATGCTACTCTGTATACATATTTATGCCAACATCAATAGGTGTTTACGACATATATTTCAGTCATTGGCTACCCTTCCATCTATTGTCTATTTATGATATTTCTATTCATATTTTACGCAAACGTTTATAGATTTGTATGCATTATCTCATTACCCAACCTAGTGCGTAGATGGGGTTTCTAACATTTACGTTAACTCGGTATTTACGATCAAAACTGAGAGGTTTTACACTCAAAACTGAATGTTTTTACAATCGAACATGGAGATGCGTCTAAATAGTAACCCACATGCCAATTTTTAAGTAGTGTACTGTAATGCATAAATACCTTCACCGTGTAGCAAAGTTAGTATCTGTTGGGGGCCTTCCTCTTCCGAAGGTCCTCAAAAACATAATTAACCATTTGTTTTCAGCATAAGCCATTACAGGGAGCTTCGTCTTCAGGATGCAAGTCTTTTCCTCATAATGAAGGCATACGAGATGAAGATATGATCTAAGGATGATAAGGATAAACACTAAAGCTATCGCCAGATTGAAAGCTTTGGCTTGTAACGGAGATGAAATATGATGATGATGCTGACCGAAGGGGAAAAGACTACTTAGTCCTCAGTGACTTGTATCACGATCATTAGTGAATATTGGGGACATGAATGTACTTTTACTCGGGTAGCGTCCCGTTTCTATAAATAGATGAACAGTAGCATCATAATGTTCACGCTGAATTGTGATCACTCTCTCGCGTCTTCACTTTCGAGCAAGCCGAAGGTATCAATGTAATATGAATTCTATTGATATTCATACATGTTTTATAGAATGCAAATATGAATGAATTAACGAGATATACTTACTGTGTCTCATTACATTCTTGTTTACATACAGAATGATGAAGGCATGTCTTTCATGAGCTTCGTCTGATGATCACTATATCCATGGGGAGATAATGTTTCGGAAGACAAAGGTCCCTAATAATTAACAATTGTGTTGCCTTGTTCTTGATTCATAGCATTGGAGAAAAAGTGACCAACATTGGCGCCCACCTTCGGTGAACTCACTTCCACAACCTTCGGCAAACGCTAGCCTTTGTCATGCCGCCGAAGAAGACAACAGCGCCAGGGGTTGCTCTGCAGCCACTGGACTCCAATTAGGAGACACTCTCACTGAGAGAGGCTAGGAGCCAGAAGAGAAAGGCTACCAGCCCAACACCTTAGGAGGAAGAGTTGGACTAGGAGATCAGGGATTTAGAAGCTATACATCACTAGGTGCAGAGGAAAAGAGAAAAGATGCTTCGGTTAACCAAACTTCAAAGGAAGATCGACGAAGCAGCTGAAGAAATGCGCCACCTCGCGCAGGACGATCAAGGACGAGGGCCTCAACATAGAGAGCTCCGTCAAGAAACTCCAGTCAATGATGATGGATGGTATGATGATCTGTACCATGGTAATTTTGCTTTTGACGATGCTTCTCCCCTGGCAGCAGAGTTGCAGGCTACCCCATGGCCACCTTCATACAAGCTGCCACAACTCCCCATGTATGATGGGAACTCTGACACGAAGCAATTCCTCATGAGCTATGAAGCAACCATATCAACATATGGTGGCAACACTGCTATCATGGCTAAGTCCTTCGTCATGGCAGTCAGGAGCGTGGCTCAGACTTGTTATTCTTCTCTTCGGACAGGAACAATTACATCATGGCAGAAGTTAAAGGATATGCTAGTCACAAGCTTCCAGGGCTTCCAAACGAAGCCAATGACTGCTCAAGCTTTGTTCTAGTGCATGCAAGACCATGAGGAGTACTTGCAGGCATACGTCCGAAGGTTCTTGCGGCTAAGAGCCCAGGCGCCAACTATGCCTAATGAAATCGTCATCGAGGCCATGATCAAGGGGCTCTGACCAGGACCAACAGCAAAATATTTTGCAAGGAAGCCACCACAGACCTTGGAGAAGCTTCTCTAGAAGATGGATGAATACATGCGAGCTGACAACGATTTCTACCGGAGAAGGTAGGAAGCGTCCAGGTATTCTGAGATGACTAGGGGCCTCAGAGGAAGACTTCACCCAAGGCATGTCAGAACTATCCACAACCCCAACACAAATTATGACAGGGCCAATCATACTCAGAGTAGCCAACAAAGCTCACAGTCTTTGGGAAAGCAGCAAACTTCCTACAGGCCACCAGCCCTGAGAGGCAGAGGGGGGAGGACCTTCAGAGGAAGGTATGCTAATCAACCTAGGAGACTGTTCTGATTATTCTGTGGAGAGGATAAGGGACACACGACAAGGACGTGCCAAGCCACGATCCAGATGCAGAAGGAAATCGTTGAAGCCGAAGCACGGCAGAACCAGCTGAAGCAGGTCTTGCATACTTCTTCATGCTATTCTCCATATATCCCTGAGTATGTGGGCAATCAGCAACCTACGGCGTCCGTTACTTTGGCGAATCACTCCCAAGCCCCCTAGACTCAGTTGCCACCACCACCACTAGCGCCTACCTTGGTCCATAACCAATAGCCAGAAGGGCATCACTAGGCTCAGCAACAGCGCGATACTCAGGAGGAGTCTGAAGCTCGCACGGTCAATAGCACAGCGCGATACTGAAGGTGGCACGACGCTTTGACCAAAGAGTGTCCTAATCCAATGTATTTTTACCTTTTTGCCTTTATATTTTCTCCTCAAAAGACAATACAAGGAGGTTTAACCTTCAACTTGATGTAATAAATCTGGTTACGCCATCGATGTGGTGGAACCGCCTGAATTATTCCAGCTTAAGTGCCCAAGTCGCACCCTTAAAGGCAACAACACACTTAAATCGGAATAACCCGTCAGTCCCTCGGATCTAGTCCGATAAAGCCACTTATCCAGGATCGAATACCACTAGCTCACTCGAAGGTGAGGCACAGAGAAATACAATAAAGCATATTTAGAAGTGTCATTAGTAATTACATTATCGGAGTTTCAGAAATAATAACCATAAATTTTAATGCAGCGGAAATAACTAACGGAGAAGAACCGAGCAACATGGCGAAGCCTAGCCACGCTACAACTCCTGGTCCTCTCCTGCGGAAGCAGTAACCCACTCGACCATCTATCCCGGTGGTGGGGATGAAGGCCAAGTCACACCATCAACCAAATCAAGGAGGTACCTGCAAAAAGTGTGCCACAAGCAAGGCTGAGTATACTAATACTCAGCTAGACTTACCCGGTGTGAAGAGTCTACTCCTCTACCTCTAGACCATGAAGTTGTTTAGCTGAGGGGTTTAGTTTGCCAAAAGCACTAGCAGAGTCTAAAATCAAGTTTTAGATTTTCAAGTTCTAGAATAATAATTTTAGACTAGATGAGCACCTAGCTATTTATACATGGTATCAAACATTATATCAATCAACATCTTTTGCCAGTATCTCATTTCCACTTATTACTCAATACAGTACAATGGATCAAGCAGTCTCATTAGCTGCGAGAAGTAGACGATTCGAATCGAGTTTTAACCTTGCAAGGTAAACCTAAACACACAACATGTAGGGGCACTCCGTCCCCACACACGTCAACTGTCCCCATCGATTCCCCGTTCGTGGCCAGGCCTCACCGCCTTGGCATACAATGCTCCACTAACCCCGGCCGCCGCCGTGCAGTGACCGCACTTGTACCCACCATATCTAGAATGGGAGACCCAGTCTCAGGTCACGTGAGGAGTAAAGTCCGCGCCCGGCTTCACTCAGGTTCTAGGTTTACCGGTTACCATATTTTCCGACATGTGTTTAGTACGTTCAAACGCTTGACACAGGTATCCGCACGTTAATCCTTATTCCAATTTCGTCTTGTAGACAACACATCCCCATGGATCCGTGTCCACAGACCATCATCATTCTGTATCAAAAATGGATACAACCAATTCCTGACCTCGCGCGAGTCCTAGAAAAATCACTCGACTTCTACCGAGATCCCTAATTAGCAAAGCAGCTACTCGACCTAGCATACTAGTGTCCATCTCAAAAGGAATCCTGAGTTCATGCATCTAGGGTTTCAGGCAACTCCTACACTTAAGTGCACGGTACAAGCCTACAAACATTAAGTGTAATAAAATAGCATATATAACGGTTTTGCATAAAATCGGGGCTTGCCTGGAATTTAACACTTAGATAGTGTTTGCTGGGGGATACTCGCTTGGTGAGCATCCACTGGTTAAGTCCATTATTCTTCAGGTCGTCCACCAACTGAATCTTGTGGTTGGCACCACATCACTTGCACGATCATCATCTCTCGGTCCTAAATGAGATGCAGGATGCATATGTATGAATATAATGAAAGTAGCACAAGATATTTAAATACATGGTAGCGAACTAAACATTAAATTGTAAGACATCGTAAACAACCACACGTTAGCATTAGTTATCTACACGTTATCGGCGTTCAACATTAACACCAATAAAAAGACGACAACATTTTATTTATTTACGCAACATGACTACGACATCACAAGTACACGCATTTACTATGTTCACTTTTATCCTTTCTTAATTACTCTATTATTAAACTACTTAGGCACGCGTACATTCACTGTGACTTCTAAACATCATACAGACAAACTTACTTCAATAGGGAATATTTACTTAATCGGGTTTTACAATCATCCACATCATTCTACTGCAAGCATACAACCCAGAGAACACACATGAGGAGATAGTTTAATCCCAATTACATATTATACTACTTTAATGATGTTGGTTACTTAGTAGTATTCGTAGAAAGCCAAAGACATGACATTATTCATTTTGTTTCTCTAATATATAACTGCACTTGCTAACTGTTGATTAAGCTAAGCAACTTATTAGACCTTAACCAATATAGTTCACTAACTTAGTGAGATGTGTACTACTTACTTATATATATAACTCAAATTATATTAGTCACTCTCATTATTACTCATGTTCAATAAAAACCAAAACAAGCAAGCAGTCGACTCAAGACAAACACACTGGAGTGGAACAATCAATCACAATTAACATATTTAGGACAATAGCACATTAGTTGTTTTAGTCATAACCCACAAGATATTTATCCAAAATTAGTGAACCAGTACTTTTTGGAAATCTTATTAAACTCTCTATAACTTTGGTATTTTCATCTCAAGGTGATTAGATACTTAATAAGGTTAAATAGTGATAAATGACAGTTTTATTTAGATTTGGACAGATTCAGGCTTGCGACTTCAAAAATTTATAACTAGAGACTCAGTCATTCAAATCAATTGATCCTAGACTTTCTGGAAAGCTAATTAAATATTCTACAAATCATTTATAAACATCTCAGGTTGATTTAAATGTATCAAGGTTAAAAGACACTAGTAAGGCATTGTTGTCTAGATTTGGCAGATTCAGTCTTCACACTTTAAACACCTATAACTTAATCTACAGACCACCAAAAAGAGTGATCCCAGACTTTTTGGAAAGCTTAGAAAAAGTACTACATAACTTTTATAATCACCAAGAAGTGATTCTATGTTTAACCCAATCAAACAATTCAGTTTTTGAAATCTGTTCTGACAGTGGACAGAACACAACAACCATTTTATAAAATTCATAACTCTTAATCTATTAGGCCTCTGGATATGAAATTTTAACACAAACAAGATAAGAAAAGCATCTACAACTTTCTTATAACGACCATGAACAGATTGTAACATCAAATTAGGCAAACAATGCAGTTTCTGAAATCTGTAGAGAATTTGGACAGATTCAGTTACTGAATTTGTAAAAAGCATAGATCCTAAACGATCAGACTTATGCCTGTCAAATTTTAACATCAGCAAGATAATAAAGTTATCTACCGAAAACACAATTTGGTTCATCAAACATACAGCACGGGGAAATCACTGCGTGCAGTCCAAAGCAGCAACTAATAATTTCAGCTCCTATTTTCTTCAAGAATTGCCGCGTTCTAGAGACTCGAACCATTCTAACACTTTACCATTTGTTAGCATTAAATTAATTAAATAAGGACTAATAAGTAGACTTACTAATTCTTATCCGAGTCATTTCATGCGCTAGAATTACCACACAATTAACAAACGCATTCACCAAAATAAAACACTTCGGCACACATGTCCGACATCACACAAAATCATGATGAAGCACTATTAATATTTATCTTTAGAACACCATGACATATAACCATTAAATCTCTAATTAGTTTTAAGGTGTAATTCAAACATTCCAAGAGATATGCATGGTTTGCTTTCTTCTAATTTCTCGCTAACTCCTACAATTATATACTGAGTGATATTTTAGCATCATATGAAACTATCTAATTTGGGGCTGGAATTTTTATGAGGCATAGGTAATAATAAATTATGACTAATGTATAAATTTCACATGCTCAGGTTTTATATTTTATTTACTACAAAAATAATAAATTGTTAATGCAATAAAGCTTGTGAGAGCAAGTTAATTCTAAAATTAATTATTTTCTGTGGATGCATGACCATATTAAGTTTTCTTAGGCTACTATAATATCATGCAAGGATAGTGGAACACCATTTTCCATTTTTACATCCATATATTATTTATCAACCATTTAAAACTACTTAATATGCATTAAACAAGTTAAATCACTAACTTAATCATACATGCACCACAATTCATGAAATTTTTACCAGTCACCAAGCATCACACAGAGGGTCTACTGTAATGTTTCAACCCATTTAGAGCACTAGAGTTACAGATCCAAAAATAACAAGCAAATAAATCTTCTTTTTCCTATTCAACATGATTTAATTAGCACACCAAGAAAACAGTGAACAACATAAAACTTTTATATTTTTTCTTGATGGAGTATGACAACATATAACTAACAAAACAGGTTTCATCATTTTTAGATTTTTATAAATAAAATTATAGAGAGAAGCAAGTTCGTTTATTCTCTAAACCAGTTTTTAAATACGAATTTCTACAGAAAAACTTTTCACTAAAACATGCCAACATGTAGATCCAATAGTTAGAGCATTTCATAAAGAAGCCAACAAAACAAATTTCACGATTTTAGGAGCTCTAAAACTCAAGATATGAATTTTTGAACACAACACAAAAATCTACAACTTTGTGTACTCACATCTCGCGTCGGGCCCACTTGTCATTGGCTCAGGGAGTCATCTTCTTCCTTGACGTAACTGCAGCATGCTGAAAGAGGACAGCTGAGCAGCCATAGGGAGAGGAGCTCGGCTCGACGTGGAAGGGAGCAGAGAGGGTCGTCGGTCTTCCCTTCTCGAGGAGGAAGAAGGGCACCGCTGGGACTTCCCTGGCTGGTGCGCTGCTGCGTCCAAGGAGCCGAGCAAAGGGGCAGCTCGCCGTGGCCATGGCGAGCGACAGTGAGTTGGAGCTCGGCTGCCAGAGAACTGCAAGGTAGCCATGCCATGGAAGATGGAGAAAGGGCGCCAGCTGCTGTGAGGGAGAGGGAGGACGGCGTGGGGAGGAAGGGAGTGGGCTGCCATTTAAAGAGGCGTCGCCGGTAGCCATTGGGCGAGATGGGACGCCTGCAGAGCTCTGGTCAGTCAGTCTGTTGGCAGGTGATGGCAAAGCGACTTTGGGGGCATGTTTTTGGTATTTTCCTTTTGAAATCGAACCTTGGTCGCTGCACAAAATATATTCCTTGTTGTATAATCTACAAATCGTGTAAAGGGCTTCAGGTGATTCGGGCACTGGTTAGAGAGTTATGGACCCACGAAAATTGGTTTGTCAGTGGGTTAGAAATCAGTGGAAACTTGTGAAAACTGAATGTCAAAGCATGTCAAACGGGATCGGATGAATGCCACCTTTTAATATGTTGTGCCTCCATTAGTTATTAACAACTTTTATATTTGGGGAAACTTGAGTTGTTCAACAAAAATTTGGGAACGCGAGACGTCGACCCGAACGACGCTGATTTTAGACTTAGAAGAATTCGAATCCTGAAATCAGAATTTTATTCTGTCTTGATGGCACTGTTTGAGGTACTTAGAGATTGAATCAAGGCTTAGTTTAAATATAAAATTTGTCATATTACACAGGTTATACAACATTTATTAAAGGTCAAGCCTCATATCTTGAATATAAATTAAAGTTTCACTTTGGTCAAGGTAGCATCATCATAAAGCTTCAAACTATATTTTTTAGGCAATCGGGGTATTTTCTCGACATTTCCTTGGCATGGACCCTCAATAACTTTTGTTGTAGAGTTAATATAGGGTTGTTTGAGCAAGATGACAAGGTTTTGTTGAATTTCAAAATTCGCATTTGTTCGGACGAGAAGTTTCAAGCATGCGTAGGATTTATAACTTCACACGAATATTTGATTCAAACTTTAAGAAATTTTTAGAATACTCTTGATAGATAGAGATGAATGATGATATAGATATAACAAGTCGAGTTGCATAAGAATTAATAATAGGTTCGCACAAAGAGATCCTGTGGGAGAATGCGGATTCGGATTAAGTATTTGGACGTAGACCGACTATCAAGACAGCGGATTCGGACATAGATCGGATAACATCACCACTGTCAAGAGTCCGAATAAATGAGTCTGGACAGGAGTCGTGAGACGAGATTGACTTTCGAATTTGCATTTGCTCCGAGAAATAAAAGTTTTAACAGGCTCCAAATTTGGCTGTTCTTGAGATCGAATAGTTCCAAATTTGGTGAAATATTCATGAGTAACTTGATAAATGGAGATAGATGCGATTGAGAAATAGAAATTTTCACTGAGCATCCGAGATTAGGATAAATCTCCCGACATAACATGAAATAGACACCTGGGGTGTCACAATCGAGTGTAACCAAAAAGGATCAAGAAGCTCCGAAGTCATTCCTAAGGGAATGCAGAGCTAAGTTACCACCTAAATGAAAGGTGAAGAAGCTCCAAAGTCGTTCCTAAGGAGATGCAGAGCTTAGCTCCAAAGTCGTTCCTAAGGGAATGCAGAGCTAAAATACCACCTAAGTCAAAGGTGAAGAGACTCCAAAGTCGTTCTTAGGGGGATGCAAAGTCTTATCTTTTATATTTCGTGCGCCAACATCATTTGCATCATGCCATCACATCATATTGCATCATGGCATTGCATCATACATCATTTTTCATCAACAAAAGCAGTGCAAAATGGGGATTCCTCTATCAGCTTCGGCAAAGACACATGAAACAGTATTAAAGATGCACGATTCATGCTTATGACAATACTGCTATGCGAAGTTTGGACTTCCGACAATACTATTCATACGTAATGTCTACAGCAAGAAGCAAACATCATACAGTAGCTTCGGCAAAGAAGGGGGATTTCTTTTTGAAGCGTGAAAAGAAGGAAAGGTGTTTTTTGCCGCCAGCTCAAAAATGGTATGTATGAAGGTTCCACGCTTCATAAAGAAATATATTACATCAATATACATACAAATTGTTTACAAGTGTCTCTTACAAAACTAGGGATCATGTTCAAGGACATTAAACTAGCAAAAAATACAAAGTTTTAGTCTTCCCTAAGGACTTTATCGGTAGCTTCGTTTAGAAGCCTGTCGATAGCTTCGTCAATAGTGTCATTATCAATTTAATTATATCCAGCGCCTCTTTGATGGATGGGTCAGCTTCAGGGATGTATGGTTCGGGAGGTGGAGAGAGCTCAGCTGCATTGAGGCACAAATATCTATCAATGTCGAAGCTGAAAAACTTATGAAAATGAGTTAAAAATGCATGCCTAAAAGTCTAGCCCGCTCAGTAGCTTCTTCAACTCTTTTTGCTTCTTCTGAAGCATCATGAGATTCCTTCTCATTTCTTTGATAGCTTCATCGGTGATTTCTCGTCCACCCTTCAGCCATAATTCGGAATAAAATTTCCCACCTAGGGTAGTAGCTTCGGCTGAAGGGTTTCTAATATCATCAGCTGAGAAGGCAAAGTCTGGCTGAACTACAGCCTTAGCATGATCACAACCAGCCTTCTCCAAGATGGACATAGCCCCACGGGCACCAGCAAAGGAACAAAAGTCTCCTTGGTCACTAAGAACTTCTTTGAAAGCTTTGACTTTGCCATTTATCCATTGAATGACTTCATCAGGATTTCCACGAATAAATTTATGCTCGGAGAAGTAGGCTCCAACCTTAGAAAAGTTGTTCTTTAAATTTTTAGCGCATTCCATGGATATTTCATAACATTTTTCTTTAGAGGCACGAAGCTCATCGACATTCTTTTGCACTCTTGATCTTTCAATTTCACATATTTCACGCTTCATCGCTTCAACTTCAAAGTTCTCAGTTGCTTCAGCAACTTTCCTCTTTAGTTCTTGAACCTTGGCTTCATGAGCTTTGGCTTGAGTGGAAAGCCTGGCTTCGCTAGATTTCAATCTTTCCACTAAAGAGAGTAATATTTTATCCTTCTCAAGAGCTTCGTTTCTTAATGTAATAACCTCCAAATGAAGGTTTACAAGTGCTATTCAATAGCTCTCATCCTCTGCATCTTTCTAGGCCTTCAAAGCCTTGCTTAAAATCAAGCCCTGGAAAATGAAGAGTGAACATGTAACGACGATAAAAAACCATAAAAATAGTTTATCGTAACACAAATTACAGAATGAAAAATCAAAGTATACACACCTTCAGGCTGTTGTAAGCAAGACTATCTGCAAGCTGATCTTTGGTCATCATAGATAAGCCGAGTTCAAGCTTCGGATACCCCATGTGATCCATCATTTCGCGGCAAACATTGGTCTCCTTACCATCAGGTAGACAGTAGAGGAAATCATCATCATCATTATCTCCTCCATATACTAAGGATCTATGGGGGTACTTCAGCTCTTTAGCATAATGCTTAGTTTCGGCAAATTCCTCCACTGATAGTTGTTTTCCCGAAGCATGTCGCACAATGAAATTCAAATCACTACTGGAAGGTGCTTCGGGAGCAGGCGACGAGGTATTCTCTGGAAGGCTCTCTTCCACAAGATTTTCTAGTGCAGTATCCAAAGGTCCCGCCTCGGCATGAGCAGAGGTGCTGGCGATGATCATCTTTGTGACATCTTTAGTTTTGCCGCCTGAAGCTTCGGCAGAGTAAGGACACGGCGTCTTCACAGACTCTAAAACAACTTCCAAAACACTAGCCATCCTCCTTTTCCTCAGAGTTCCTGTAGCAACTGACAGCTTCGACATTGCTGTCACCATCATCATCTTAGGCTGTTCCGGTACCTTCTCTGCTACCTATTCTGATTCCGCCACTCTGATTGGGTCTGCAATGACCACAATAGGCGTATCAGAAGCAGTCTCTGTAGCTGGGGGGTAGTTTCCACCCTTTCAATTAGTTTCGGCACATCGGCCGTCTCAATGTGCCTAGGTCTGCGTGTCAAGACCTTGATTTTCTTTGTTTTCGACGCGCTAGCAGATACCGAAGCAGCGACTTTCCTTTTCTCCCTTATTTCTGGACAGGATAGCAATAGTCTGGGTAAACGAACCCAATAACATCAAACACTCTATTCAACCTCTTCTTGCCGCGAGCGCTGAAGGCAACCGTCATAACTTCATCTTCTGCCTTCGAGTACGCTCCAAGTATCTCATCACTTGTTGCCTCTATAGCATCCAACCAATCATCATTTGGCTCAAACTGGTTTCTGAACCGAAAAGTATACTTCAGATAAACTAGGCCACCCTGGCTGCAACCAGCGGCGGCTTCCTTTGGCATTTCCCATTCGCTTGCAAGAGGACATACTTTGTAAGCAATATGCTCTTGAACTAAGTCTCTTATGCCAATATAGGTGCACACTATGTTGAAAGCAGCTTGGCACGCTTGCACATCATTCTCGAGTGCAGTGGATGGCCTTCTAATGTCGAAGCGAGACCATACAGGACCTTGGATAATTCCTTTATCATCTTCCCTTTGACTCAGGTCATTCTTCATGTAAAACCATTCCTTCATCCAAGAACCCGGCCAACTTCTTCCGAAACATGGGCACAGGGTAATTCGCCTCAGATCGAGGTACGAAGCTGTAACAACCAAAATTGTTTTGATACTGCTCCTTCCCGGTTGCCTTCGTCTGATAGGACAGCTCATGAATATTGCAGAAGCATCTTGCATCTGGCTCCAGCCCTTGGCTCCTCATGGCCCAGATAAAAACTCCCACTCTAATAAGAGCTTCGGGGGTAATCTGATGAAGGTTGTTGGTCACTCGTTCTTAAATGCTATGAATCAATAACAAGGCAACACAATTGTTAAGGATTAAGGATCTTCGTCTTCCGAAGCATTATCTTCACATGGAGATAATACTCATCAGATGAAGATCACAAAAGACAAACATTCATTATTTAATATATGAATGGGAATGCAAAAGGACAAAGATGAAGGTTGGATCTTCATTAATTCATTTATATTCATGTTCCATAAAATATAAATGAATACTCAATAGTATTGATATTACATTGATACCTTCGGCTTGCTCAAAGGCGAGAACGCGGGAGAGTGATTACAATCCAGTGTGAACAGCATGGTGTTATTGTTCATCTATTTATAGGCACGGGACACAGCCCGAGCAAAAGTACATTTATGTCCTCAACATTTACACATGATCATAATACAAGTTATTAAGGACTAAGTAGTCTTTTCCTCTTTCAATCATCATCATTATTCATCATCTTCATTGCGAGTCAAAGTTGTCCATCTTGTGATAGCTTCGGCGTTTACTCTTATCCTCTTTGGATGTCTTCATCTTGTGTGCCTTCGTCATAAGGGAGAAGCTTGTATCTTGAAGACGAAGTTTTCTATGATAGCTTATGCTGAAAACAAATGGTTAATTATGTTTTTGAGGACCTTCGGAAGGAGAAGGCCCCCAACAGTAGCCCCTCATAGTATTAATTTGTTTCTTTGTAACAAATTTAGGCTGCGACGTAAACGAAGGCCTTTAGCCGAAGGTCCGAAAAAACACCTTCCCTTCGCTAGAATAGCGAACTACACTAACCTGTGGGACCCACCAAACTGTGGGGCTCTGAACATATAAATAGAGCCTGCATTGTGAGTATTTTTCGTGTTATTTCAGTTGCTTACATTGCGCTCGTCATTTTAACCTTTCTTGGCTCGTCGAGTTCAATTAGATTTTAAGCTTCGGCATTCTAGCAACCATCGACCAAATGGCTGATGAAAATAAGGTTGTTGATCTGGCGCTGGCCGGATTTTACGAAGCTATGGAGAAAACCAATGCAGAGAAGATTGCAAATGATATGTTGACTGGAATATCTGAAAACTCCAGCGATAGTGAAAGTTTCGATGTAGAAAGCGGAAATGAAGATGACGAAGATCGGCCCTCGAGGCGAAGCCATGTTGTCTTCAGAAAATCAACTATTAAACAAGGGCAGATCGATGCAATTAGGGGGAGGTATTTTTGTGATATCTCAATCGTAAGGGCTGGAGGAGAGAATAATGTTCCTCTTCCCGAAGCTGACGAAGTGGTAGTTTACAAAAGCTTTATGAAAGCGGGACTTCGGTTCCCCCTGGACAAATTGTTTGTCGAGGTTCTGAAAACCTTTGAAATTTACCTTCATCAACTTACTCCCGAGGCCATCATTAAAGTGGGGATCTTTATATGGGCTATGAGGAGCCAAGGACTAGAACCAGATGCGAGATGCTTTTGCAACATCCATGAGTTGTCTTATGAGATGAAGGCTACCGGAAAGGAGCAGTATCACAACAACTTTGGTTGTTACAGTTTCGTGCCTCGGTCTGAAAAGAGCTACCTAATTCCCACATTTCAGAAGAGATGGCCTAGGTCCTGGATGCCGGAATGGTTCTATGTGAAGAATGACCTAAGTCAAAGGGAAGATGTAAAAGGGATCATTCAATGTCCTATGTGGTCTCGCTTCAGCATTAGGAGGCCAGCCACTGCCCTTGGAAATGATAAACAAACATGCCAGGCGGCTTTCAATATAGTGTGTACTTACATAGGCACAAGGGACTTGGTGCAAGATCATATTGCTTATAGAGTGTGGCCACTTGCAGATGGGTGGGCAGTGCCAAAGGAGACTGCTGCTGGCTCTAGCCAAGGTGGTTTAGTCTACCTGAAGTATACCTTCGGGTATAAGAGCCAATTTGATGAACCGAATGATGACTGGCTAGATGCCATAGAGGCAACTAGTGATGAATTGCTTGGAGCATATTCGAAGGCTGAAGATGACACCATGACAACTGCCTTCGAAGCTCGAGGCAAAATGAGGTTGAACAGGGTATTCGATGTCATTGGATTTGTATATCCAGACTACTGTTATCCTTCACGGAAGCAAGGAAAGAAGAGAAAGACTGCTACTTTGGCGACTTCTAGAGCGCCAAAGTCAAAAAAGGTTAAAGTTTTGATGCCTCTACCTAGGCACATTGAGATGACCAAAGTGTGGAAGCTAATTGAAGGGTCCAAGTCGCTATGTGCCCGTCGAAACTAAGACAGAACCGGCTGAAGAGCCAAAGCTAGAAAAGGCGGTAGAGCAGCTGAAGGCCCTGAGTCCACCATGCATAACGGAACTGCCGAAGGCATCAAGGTTCCTTGCAACAACTCCAAGGAAAAGGAGAATGGCCAGCTTGCTAGACTTTGCTATGGAATCTGTAAAGACATCAACTCCTGCTTTTGCTGAAGCGCATAGCATAGAAGGTGAAATTTTAAAGAAATCTGACGAGGCTGACATGGCGCAAACTATTTCTAAGGCTGGAGCCTTAGTTTCTATCAAAGCAAGACCTTCGGAAATGGCAACACCAATCCTAGAAAAAGAGGGTGCCTCTGAGAAATCCAAGTCTCCTGCTCCTAGAGAACCTGCCGAAGAGCTGGAGTTCATTGTGCGACATGCTTCGGGAAAGCAATTGTCGGAGGAGCAAATTGCCGAAGCAAGACAATATGCCAAGGATCTGAAATACCCTCAAGGGTCCTTGGTGTACAGTGGCAGTGACGAGGGTGATTTCCTTTATTGTCTGCTAGACAATAAAGAGGTTTCTGTCTGCTGAGAGATGATGAAAAATATGGGGTACCTGAAGCTTGAACTTGGCCTGTCTGCAATGTCAAAGGATGATCTTGCAGATAGCCTTGCTTATAATAGCCTAAAGGTACATATACTTTTTTCTTGTAAAATAAACTATATTTGTAGCTTTTCTTGCTAACGTTACGTCTTCAAAATCTCGAACAGCATCTTGTGGAGCGAAAAATGAAGCCCAGCTTTCATGAAGCTCCTGAAGACTACCAGTTCATCACTTTCCGGCAGGGGAACAATGTCTTCTCCTCTAGCCCTCACTATAGATACATCATGAAAGCATTTGCATTTCATCACTTCAATTTGACCTTGTCTGATTATGGATTATCCAAAAACAACATAGCTTGGTCTCCACAGCTGATCTTCGGTATTCTCATTCTCACTCTCAATGTTGAAGTTTTCACTATCGCTTGAATCACCAGATAGCCCAGCTAATATTTCGTTGGTGATCTTCTGTACATTGGTCCTTTCCATGGCTTCGTAGAAGCCAGCGAGTGTGGGGTCAGCGCTTTTCTTATCCTCAACCATTTCGGTGATGGTCAAGACAGAAAGCTGAAGCTCACAAACAAGTGAACTCAGAGAACAGGAAAACTAAAATAACAACTGCAACATGAAAGTTAGATGGCACGAAAAATATTTATGACACAGCCTTCTATATATATACTCAGAGCCCCACATCTAGATGGGTCCCACGGTTCAGAATGATTTGAAATCTAGCGAAGGGAAGTTATTTTTTGGATCTTCGGCTAAAGGCCTTCGTTCACGTCATAGTATAAATTTGTTACATAAAAATAAATTAATACTGCGAGGGGCTACTGTTGGGGGCCTTCCTCTTCCGAAGGTCCTCAAAAACATAATTAACCATTTGTTTTCAGCTTAAGCCATTACAGGGAGCTTCGTCTTCAGGATGCAAGTCTTTTCCTCATGATGAAGGCATACGAGATGAAGATATGATCTAAGGATGATAAGAATAAACGCCGAAGCTATCGCCAGATTGACAGCTTCGGCTCGTCATGGAGATGAAGTATGATGATGATGCTGACCGAAGGGGAAAAAGACAACTTAGTCCTCAATGACTTATATCACGATCATTAGTGAATATTGGAGACATGAATATACTTTTACTCGGGCTGCGTCCCGTGTCTATAAATAGATGAATAGTAGCATCGTACTATTCACGCTGAATTGTAATCACTCTCTCGCGTCTTCACTTTCGAGCAAGCCGAAGGTATCAATGTAATATGAATTTTGTTGATATTCAAACATGTTTTATAGAATGCAAATATGAATGAATTAATGAGATATACTTATTGTCTTCGTCTCTTTACATTCTTGTTTACATATAGAATGATGAAGGCATGTCCTTCATGACCTTCGTCTGATGATCATTATATCCATGGGGAGATAATGTTTTGGAAGACGAAGGTCCCTAATAATTAACAATTGTGTTGCCTTGTTCTTGATTCACAACATTTGAGAAACAAGTGACCAACAGTATCGGTATATATCATAAATTGTTTATAACGAGCCTAGCTGCATGGCTGTTATAGAGATCATATTTTTATGGACGAAATAAAGCATTTAAATCAGATTTTTTTTGTTTCCATGCATGCCAATCCATTTCCTTTCAATGCACATTCTTACTATCTTAAATTTTTGTGAATGCAGCAGGAAACATATTTTTTACGCGATGTATCACACTACATAAATACCTACACCGTGTAGCATAATTAGTATCAGTATATGTCATATTCTAGTTCCAACGAGCCTAGTTGCATGGATGTTGGAGAGATCCTATTTTTATGAACAAAATTAACCATTTAAATCCAATTTTTTGGTTTCCATGCATGCCAATCTATTTACTTTTAACTCATATTCTTTGTCATCCTAAATTTTATGCATGCAACAGGAAACTGATTTTTTACGCGGTGTACCACACTGCATAAATATCTACATCGTGTAGCATAATTAGTATCAGTATATATCATAAACTGATTCTAACGAGCCTAGTTGCATGACTATTTGTAGAGATCTTATATTTACGAGAGAAATAAAGCATTTAAATCAGATTTTTTGTTTCCATGCATGTCAATTCAATTCCTCTCAATACACATTCTTGTCATCCTAAATTTGTGCACATGCAGTAGGAAACTAATTTTTTATGCGATGTACCATATTGCATAAATATCTACATCGTGTAACATAATCAGTATCAGTATATTTTATAAAATGTTTCTAATGAGACTAGCTGCATTCCTGCATGACTGTTATAGAGATCCTATATTTATGGACAGAATAAAGCATTCAAATCAGATTTTTTTTTCTATGCGTGTCAATCTATCTCCTAAACTTGTGTGCATGCCTTCCAATTTTATTGTGCATGCAAATGGAAACAAAATGCACATATGCAGGGATGGGCACGGGGGTGGAGGCGGCCAGGCTGGTCTAGTTGGGTGGTGCAGGGGCGGCTGGGGCTTCCACCATATGTTTAGAAGTACAGGGCTCCCAATAGCCTCACCATATATATATATATACATATATATATATATAGTTTGTATATTTGGAGTCCTGGCTTTCCAATAACTAGAGGAAGCCCTCGTCCAACGGTGCCATCTGGTTCAGCCGCACCAGGTGCAGACGGCTATAAAAAGACCCCCAGGCCGCCGGGATTAGGTTTTAGCGGGGTGGCGGTTCTCTCGGGCGAGCGAGCGGTGGCGGCGGTTTCCTCGGGCGTGCGAATGGCGGTTGTCGGCGTTCCGAGACCGGGGGGTCCCTGAGCCGACGAGTGAATGTCGCCGCGTGCCCCAGCCCAGATGGGTCGAGCGCGAGGGCGAGCGCGAAGGGGGGAGAGCGAGGCGGCCGGAGACCGACGTGAGAGAGGTGGGAATCCCGCGGCCTTCGTGTTCGTCCTGCGCCCAGGTCGGGTGCGCTTGCAGTAGGGGGTTACAAGCGTCCACGCGGGAGAGGGAGCGAGCGGCTCCGGGCGAGCGCGTGTCTCGTCCTCGTCCCCGCGCGGCCAACCCTCTCTAAGAGGGCCCTGGTCCTCCCTTTTATAGGCGCAAGGAGAGGATCCAGGTGTACAATGGGAGGTGTAGCAGAGTGCTACGTGTCTAGCGGAGGAGAGCTAGCGCCCTAGGTACATGCCGTTGTGGCAGCCGGAGAGATCTTGGCACCCAGCTGGTGTGATGTCATGGCCGTCGGAGGAGCGATGGAGCTTGGCGGAGGGACAGCTGTCGGAGCGGTTGAGTCCTTGCTGACGTCCTCTTGCTTCCGTAAGGGGGCTGAGAGCCGCCGTCGTCACAGAGCATGTGGGGCGCCATCATTGCCTATCTGGCGGAGCGAGCCAGATGGGACGCCGGTCTTGTTCCCTGCGGCCCGAGTCAGCTCGGGATAGGGTGATGATGGTGCCTCCTGTTGACGTGGCTGGTCTGCGCCCTAGGTTGGGCGATGTGGAAGCTCCTCCGAAGCCGAGGTCGAGTCCGAACCCCCGGGTCGGGCGAGGCGGGGATTGCCGGCTGGTGCCGGGGCGGAGTCCGAGCCCTGGGGTCGGGCGAAGCGGAGTTCGTCGTCTTCTGGGGCCAAGCCCAAGTCCGAGCCCTGGGTCGGGCGAGGCGGAGATCGTCGTCTTCTGGGGCCGAGCCCAAGTCCGAGCCCTGGGTCGAGCGAGGCGGAGATCGTCGTCTTCTGGGACTAAGCCCGAGTCCGAGCCCTGGGTCGGGCGGAGTTCGCCGTCTTCCGGGACTTAGCCCGAGTCCGAGCCCTGGGTCGGGCGGAGTTCGTCGCCTTCCGGGACTTAGCCCGAGTCCGAGCCCTGGGTCGGGCGGAGCGGAGTTCGCCGTCTTCCAGGACTTAGCCCGAGTCCGAGCCCTGGGGTCGGGCGAAGCGGAGCTTCCTATGGAGCCTTCGGCCGGGCCTGACTGCCCATCAGTCTCACTCTGTCAAGTGGCACCGCAGTTGGAGTGGCGCAGGTGGCGCTGTCCTTCTGTCAGGCCGGTCAGTGGAGCGGCGATGTGACGGCGGTCACTTCGGCTCTGCCGGCTGGGGGGCGCGCGTCAGGATAAGGGTGTCAGGCCACCTTTGCATTAAATGCTCCTGCGACTTGGTCGGTCGGTGCGGCGATTTGGTCAGGGTTGCTTCTTAGCGAAGGCAGGGCCTCGAGCGAGCCGGGAATATGTTCGCCGCTGAAGGGGGGTCTCGGGCGAGACGGAAATCCTCCGGGGTCGGCTGCCCTTGTCCGAGGCTAGGCTCGGGCGAGGCGTGATCGTGTCCCTCGAATGGACTGATCCCTGACTAAATTGCACCCATCAGGCCTTTGCAGCTTTGTGCTGATGGGGGTTACCAGCCGAGAATTAGGAGCCTTAAGGGTACCCCTAATTATGGTCCCCGACAGTAGCCCCCGAGCCTCGAAGGGAGTGTTTGCACTCGCTTGGAGGCTTTCGTCGCACTTTTTTGCAAGGGGACCAGCCTTTCTCGGTTGCGTTTTGTTCCGGTGGGTGCGCGCGAGCGCACCCGCCGGGTGTAGCCCCCGAGGCCTCGGAGGAGTGGTTTCACTCCTTCGAGGTCTTAATGCCTCGCATAGTGCTTCGGCTGGTCTGGTCGTTCCCTCATGCGAGCTGGCCGTTGCCCAGGTGTACGGTCGGGTCCCAAGTTCTCGGGCTGGTATGTTGACGCTGTCAACGGTTCGGCCGGAGCCGGGTTTGCAAGAGCAGCCCCCGAGCCTCTGCACAGGGCGAGAGGGCGATCAGGGACAGACTCGGCTTTTTTACATACGCCCCTGCGTCGCCTTTCCGCAAGGAGGAGGGGGGGAAAGCGCCATGTTGCCCTCGATGGGCACCGAACATGGTGTCTCCGTTGAGCTGCAAGCGGGTGATCCGAGTGGACGTCCGTGCCCCGTTCGTTAGGGGTCGGCTAGGGGCCCAGAGGCACGCCCAAAAGTACCTGCGGGTGATCTGCCGGACCCGGTCCCCTGGCGACGGGGTCCGAGGGCTCGATGCCTCCCTCTGATGGGATTCCGTTACAAGATCGTTCCCGCCGGTCTCGGAAATGTCCTAGGGTACCTCGGGAGTGCAGCCGGAGCCTTGGTTATGTATCGAACGTACCCATGGTCATCCCTCGCTCGGCGTCTGAGGCGGCTGTGAACCCTTCGGGGGCCAGCCTTCGAACCCCTGATCAGTATTGGGCGTGGAGCCCGAGTAGCCTGAGGCGGTCGTTGAACCCTTCCGAGGGGCCGGCCTTCGAACCTCTAACCAGTAGTGGGTGTAGGGCCCACGTGATCTGAGGCGGCTGTCGAACCCTTCCGAGGGGCCAGCCTTCGAACCTCTGATCAGTAGGGAGGCTCGGAGCCTGGTTCCTTCTCGAGGAAGGATCCTTTTCGGGGTATCCCCCTTTCCCGGTCCCTGTTGCAAGAGAGAGAAAGAGGAAAAAAGGAAAAGGATACGAAATCGAACGACGCGGCGTACCTTTTTGGACGCGGTCATTATGGCGAAGGCGAAGCGTCACTACAGGTTTTTTTGTAGTGCGTCCCCCGCTTCTCCTGCCAGAGGAGCCGCGTGTCCCGCCGCGAAGTTAATGCGACGGGGCGAGTGGTTGGAGGAGCGACCGTTGCGCGTGCACGAGCCGTTCGAGGAACGGATCACGGGCGCGTTGTCTTCACGCCGTGAGAGAGGGTTCTCTCGCTGCCCCCGGACGGGACGTGAGCTTGGCTGACGACGTGGCCGCTGCTCCTGCCCGCCTGCCACCGCCATTACTGCTGGCCCACTTTTGGCCGCATTGACCGTCGCGCCAGGCTGGTGCTGCTGGGTCGCCTCGAGTCGCGGTATTGGTTCCGCAGTCGAGGAGGCGCGGTAGTGGCGCAAGTGGCGGTGCAGTTGCATGCACGAAGCATTCGGCGCGCCGGTTGCACGACGCGTGGGCCTGGGCCTCCATGCCGGGCGTGTTGGGAGTCGGAGAAGCGCGCCCACTTGGCGCGGTGGCATGCCGCCTGCATGGCTGCCCACCCTTTCGCCCGCTGGTCTGGGCAAAAGTGGAGGGTCGCTTATAACCGCTGGGCGGTTGTACGCACCGCGCGCGGCGGTTTGGCTTCTTCTGCTCTGAGCCGGCTTGCATGACGTGTGGGACCCAGCCCCCGCGCCGTATGGGAGGACCTTGGAGTGTGTTGGAGAAGACTCAGCCCATGACGGCTGGGGACGCAAGTAGGGAGAGCCGCCTTTAAAAGGAGGGCGATCCCCTTGGGGGGCGACCATGTTCTTCGCGCTCCCTTATGCATCGCGTCTTTCCGCCTTCCAAGCCCCCGGATGGGGGATATCCGCCGTCTTTCCGCCTCGTCATTGGAGGAACGCAACTCCGCGGGAGTTGGTACCTTTCATCCATCGTTCGGCTTCAAGGATTTTCATCGTGCAGCCCGGCTGCACCCCCCCCCCCCCCCCCGCCGGCGGTCACCCCAGATGGTGACCACCAGCCCCTGGGTGGGGAGAAGCAAGCCGGGCTACGATATTGGTCCCGCCCTCAGCCTCGAGGGTGTTCGTCATCCTCGCTGGGGCGGGGAGCGAGGCGAGCCGGAGCTCTACCTCCCGCGCGGGCCACCTCTTCTTCCAGCTTCTGGTGGTGGCAAACACCCTCCAGTTCTGGGGAGGAGATGTCCTCCAGCCATGCCGGGGAAGGCGAACTGTTGCTGCCCAGCTAGGATGCAACGTTCCGCCCTCTTCCTTGCATTCGCGGCGAGGACGGCAGTGAGGACCTGCCGGTGCGCTTGGGAGCGGCCCGCCCTTTAGCTTTAATAGCTGGTTCGCGTCCCTTGAGCGGGAACGTGAACGAGAGCCCTCCGGCGGCCGCGTTCGTCCTGGGACCTTGGCTGCCGCTGCAGAGGTCGCTGGCGGGTCCCCCGGTGTTCGTCGCCCCGCAGGCTCGGGGTTGTTCATACCCGCGGGGACAGAACCAGAGTTCCGTTTGTAATGGCACTTCGAATGCCAGTGTTTTTGTTCATTGTGGCTGTCGGGGCCTGAACATGTATGTAATTTTGGCACGGAGCCGTATTTTTTCCTCCTTTTCGAGCACTGAGACTCGCCTGTTGGTTGTCTGAACCGCTTCACCAAGCGTGAGTCGCCCCATGTAAAGGTGACGAGTGAGGTATCCGTATCCCGGAGGCGTAGGAGTCCCTCGGCTCGGTCGGCCTTGTTGTCCGAGGCTTCTCTAGCTTAATTAAAGGAACCCCACGGCCGCTCTTCGATGAGCCGAGGCCAGGGGTAGCGGCGTCAACATGAACAGAGGCAGAGTTGGCTCGAAAAGAAAACCTGGTTGGCCTGAGCCTGGCCGGGTCGTCCATTAGCGGGACCGACGCCGGAGTTGACCAGCCAGGCCTCGGGTTGGGCTGACGTCCTTGGAGGGCAGCTGGCTGAGGCCCCGGGGTGACCGGCCGAGCCGCCTGCTCGGGCCGGATTCCCGAGAAGACCCTAGTAGCGATGGCCCGGGCGTGGTGATGACGTCGTCCTTCAGAGTGGAGATCCTCGGACCGCGTCGCCGTCCGAGGCCAGGTTGGACCTTGCCGAAGGCGTCGTCGATGCCGAGGGCGCTGCTGCTCCCTTCAGCCGTCAAGATCCGAGCCTGCAGGATCGGATTGTCTTGTAGCGTGTGTTTTCTGCGGCCGCCGAGGCCTAAACACACCCTCACCATGTTGTAAAGCTGCGTCTCTTTTCCTTTTGCTTCGAGTATCTGGACTTTTTTGTCGGTAACAGAAATGTTTGTGCGAGCAAGAGTTGCTTCTCGCGGAAGGTGATGAGTGAGGTATCCGTATCCCGGAGGCGTAGGAGTCCCTCGGCTCGGTCGGCCTTGCCGCTTACGCGCACTCTTACCCGTCCATGGGGCTCTGTCACTGATGCAGTCGAGAAGGCTCGAAGGATCGCTTCGGCAGAAGAGCTTTCGAACGTGAAGACTTGTTCGGTCCGCAGAATCACTTATCCAAACGTGAGTTACTTATCGCAGAAGGTGATGAGTGAGGTATCCGTATCCCGGAGGCGTAGGAGTCCCTCGGCTCGGTCAGCCTTGGCTGCTTACGTGTACTCCGTCGTTTTCAGGATCCACTTTCGAAGTAGCCAAAAAGCGCGAAATACATTCTGGCAGAAGAGATCTTTTTTTGAGGAAAATTTCGACGCAGAGGGGGTTCCCCCCCTTTTAGCCCCCGAGGGAGGGTCGGGCTTTGCCGAGGCGAGGCCGACCCTTCCTTGATGACTAAACTTTGCGTGGGTGCGAGGTATATGATCAACTTGAAAACATCTTAAGGGTAGAAGCGACGTAGCTGTTGGATGTTCCAGGCGTTGCCGTAGACCTCGCCTTGACTGTTGGCCAGCTTGTACGTTCCGGGCTTCAGAACCTTGGCGATGACGAATGGCCCCTCCCAGGGGGGCGTGAGCTTGTGCCGCCCTCGGGCGTCTTGTCGCAGCCGAAGCACCAGGTCGCCCACCTGGAGGTCTCGGGACCGGACCCCTCGGGCGTGGTAGCGTCGCAGGGACTGCTGGTACCGCGCTGAGTGTAGCAAGGCCTTGTCCCGAGCCTCCTCCAGCGGGTCCAGCGAGTCTTCTCGGCTAACTTGGTTGCTTTGGTCGGTGTAGGCCCTCGTCCTCGGGGAACCGTATTCTAAGTCTGTGGGCAAGATGGCTTTGGCCCCATAGACTAGAAAGAACGGTGTGGAGCCCGTGGCTCGGCTCGGCGTTGTCCTCAGACTCCAGACCACCGAGGGGAGTTCCTTCATCCACCGCTTGCCGAACTTGTTGAGGTCGTTGTAGATCTGAGGCTTGAGCCCTTGCAGAATCGTGCCGTTGGCACGCTCTACCTGCCCATTCGTCATGGGATGAGCCACGGCGACCCAGTCCACCCGGATGTGGAGATCCTCGCAGAAGTCCAGGAACTTTCTGCCGGTGAACTGGGTGCCGTTGTCGGTGATGATGGAGTTCGGGACCCCGAAGCGATGGATGATGTTGGTGAAGAACGCCACCGCCTGCTCGGACCTGATGCTGTTCAGGGGTCGGACCTCGATCCACTTGGAGAATTTGTCGATGGCGACCAGCAGGTGCGTGTAGCCCCCGGGTGCCTTCTGCAAGGGGCCGACGAGATCCAGACCCCACACAGCAAAAGGCCAGGTGATGGGTATCGTCTGCAGAGCCTGAGCGGGCAGGTGGGTCTGCGTCGCGTAGAATTGACACCCTTCGCAGGTGCGGACGATTCTAGTGGCGTCGGCCACCGCCGTCGGCCAGTAGAAGCCTTGCCGAAAAGCATTCCCGACAAGGGCTCGAGGCGCTGCGTGATGGCTGCAAGCCCCCAAGTGTATCTCTCGCAGGAGTTCCTGACCTTCGGCGATGGAGATGCATCGCTGGAGGATGCCGGAGGGGCTGCGGTGGTAGAGCTCCTTCTCATCTCCCAGTAAGACGAACGACCTGGCGCGCCGCGCCACCCGCCGAGCCTCGGCCCGGTCGAGGGGTAGCTCCCCTCGGTGGAGATATTGCAGGTACGGGGTCTGCCAGCTTCGATTAGGCGTGACCCCGCTTCGTTCCTCCTCGACGCGCAGTGCCTCACCCTCGGGGGCCGAGGGTACCTCGGGCTGAACCGAGGGCGCCTCGGGCCGAGCTGAGGGTGCCTCGGGATGAGCCGAGGGTGCCTCGGACTGAGCTGAGGGCGCCTCGGGTTGAGCCGAGGGTGCCTCAGACTGAGCCGAGGGTACCTCGGGCTCGGACGTGTCGTCGATCTTGACGGAGGGTTGATGCAAGTCTCGGGAGAAGACGTCCGGGGGAACCGTTGTTCGCCCCGAGGCTATTTTAGCTAGCTCGTCCGCAGTCTCGTTGTAGAGTCGGGCGATGTGGTTGAGCTCGAGCCCGTAGAACTTGTCTTCCAGGCGCCGAACCTCATCGTAGTAGGCCTCCATCTTTGGGTCGCGGCAGTGGGAGTTCTTCATGACTTGGTCGATGACGAGCTGCGAGTCACCGCGAGCGTCGAGGCGTCGGACCCCTTGCTCGATGGCGATCCGCAACCCGTTGACCAGAGCCTCGTACTCGGCCACATTGTTGGACGCCGGGAAGTGGAGGCGTAGCACGTAGCGTAGATGCTTTCCGAGGGGTGAGATGAAGAGTAGGCCTGCACCGGCTCCTGTCTTCATCAGCGACCTGTCAAAGAACATGGTCCAGAGCTTCGGTTGGATCGGAGCCGTCGGTAGCTGGGTGTCGACCCATTCAGCCACGAAGTCCGCCAAGACCTGGGACTTGATGGCCTTCCGGGGAGCGAACGAGATTGTCTCGCCCATGATTTCCACCGCCCACTTTGCAATCCTACCCAAGGCCTCTCGGCACTGGATGATCTCTCCCAGGGGGAAGGATGACACCACAGTTACTGGATGAGACTCGAAGTAGTGTCGCAGCTTCCGCCGCGTTAGGATCACCGCGTACAGCAGCTTCTGAACTTGTGGGTAGCGGATCTTGGTTTTGGACAGTACCTCGCTGATGAAGTAGACTGGCCTCTGAACGGGCAATGCATGTCCCTCTTCTTGCCTCTCGACCACAATCGCGGCGCTAACCACCTGAGTGGTCGCGGCGACGTAGACCAAGAGGGCTTCTCCGGCAGCTGGGGGCACCAAGATAGGCGCCTTCGTGAGGAGCGCCTTCAGGTTCCTGAGGGCTTCCTCGGCCTCCGGGGTCCAAGTGAAGCACTCGGCCTTCCTCAAGAGGCGGTACAGAGGTAGGCCTCTTTCGCCGAGGCATGAGATGAAGCGGCTCAGGGCCGCGAGACATCCCATGACTCTCTGTACGCCTTTCAAGTCCTTGATGGGCCCCATGCTGGTGATGGCTGCGATCTTCTCCGGGTTGGCTTCGATGCCCCGCTCGGAGACAATGAACCCCAAGAGCATGCCTCGGGGCACCCCGAAGACATACTTCTCGGGATTTAGCTTAACGCCTTTCGCCTTGAGACATCGGAATGTCACTTCAAGGTCGGAAAGGAGGTCGGAGGCTTTCCTCATCTTGACTACGATGTCATCGACGTAGGCCTCGACCGTGCGGCCGATGTGTTCGCCGAACACATGGTTCATGCATCGCTGGTACGTCGCGCCCGCATTCCTCAAGCCGAACGGCATGGTGACATAGCAGTACATGCCGAAGGGTGTGATGAAAGAAGTCGCGAGCTGGTCGGACTCTTTCATCCTGATTTGGTGATACCCTGAGTAGGCATCGAGGAAAGACAGGGTTTCGCACCCAGCAGTGGAATCCACGATTTAGTCGATGCGAGGCAGAGGGTAGGGAACCTTCGGACATGCTTTGTTGAGACCAGTGTAGTCTACACACATCCGCCATTTCCCCCCTTTCTTTCTCATAAGCACAGGGTTGGCAAGCCATTCGGGATGGAATACCTCTTTGATGAACCCTGCCGCCATTAGCTTGTGGATCTTCTCGCCTATAGCTCTGCGCTTCTCCTCGTCGAATCGGCGCAGGGGCTGCTTGATGGGTCGGGCTCCGGCTCGAATGTCCAGCGAGTGCTCGGCGACATCCCTCGGTATGCCGGGCATGTCCGAGGGACTCCACACGAAGACGTCGGTGTTCGCGCGGAGAAAGTCGACGAGCACTGCTTCCTATTTGGGATCGAGCCTGGAGCCGATCCGGATCTGCTTGGAGGCGTCGCCGCTGGGGTCGAGGGGGACGGATTTAACCGTCTCCGCTGGCTCAAAGTTGCCGGCGTGACGCTTCACGTCTGGCACCTCCTTAGAGAGGCTTTCCAGGTCGGCGATGAGGGCCTCGGACTCGGCGAGGGCCTCGGCATACTCCACGCACTCCACGTCGCATTCGAACGCGTGTTTGTACGTGGGGCCGACGGTGATGACCCCGTTGGGGCCCGGCATCTTGAGCTTTAGGTAGGTGTAGTTGGGGACGGCCATGAACTTCGCGTAGCATGGCCTCCCCAGTACCGCGTGGTAGGTTCCTCGGAGCCCGACCACCTCGAACGTCAGGGTCTCCCTTCGGAAGTTGGAGGGTGTTCCGAAGCAGACGGGAAGGTCGAGTCGTCCGAGGGGCTGGACGCGCTTCCCGGGAATGATCCCATGGAAGGGTGCAGCGCCTGCTCGGACGGAGGACAGATCAACGCGCAGGAGTCCGAGGGTCTCGGCGTAGATGATGTTGAGGCTGCTGCCTCCGTCCATGAGGACCTTGGTGAGCCTGACGTCGCCGATGACGGGGTCGACGACGAGCGGGTATTTCCCCGGGCTCGGCACATGGTCGGGGTGATCGGCTCGGTCGAAGGTGATGGGCTTGTCGGACCAGTCTAGATAGACTGGCGCTGCCACCTTCACCGAGCAGACCTCCCGGCGCTCTTGCTTGCGGTGCCGAGCCGAGGCGTTTGCCGCTTACCCACCGTAGATCATGAAGCAGTCACGGACCTCGGGGAACTCTCCTGCCTGGTGATCTTCCTTCTTGTCGTCGTCGCGGGCCTTGCCACCCTCCGTGGGTGGCCCGACCCTGTGGAAGTGGCGCCGAAGCATGACGCACTCCACAAGGGTGTGCTTGACGGGCCCCTGGTGATAGGGGCATGGCTCCTTGAGCATCTTGTCGAAGAGGTTGGCACCTCCGAGGGGCTTCCGCGGGTTCTTGTACTCGGCGGCGGCGACAAGGTCCGCGTCGGCGGCGTCGCGTTTCGCTTGCGACTTCTTGCCCTTCTTCTTGGCACCGCGCTGAGTTGACGCCTCGGGAGTATCTTCCAATGGGCGGCCCTAGGGCTACTTGTCCTTCCGGAAGATAGCCTCGACCGCCTCCTGGTCGGAGGCGAACTTGGTGGCGATGTCCATCTGCTCGCTCGCCCTAGTGGGGGTCTTGTGACCCAGCTTGCTCACCAGGTCGCGGCAGGTGGTGCCAGCGAGGAACGCGCCGATGACATCCGAGTCGGTGATGTTGGGCAGCTCGGTGCGCTGCTTTGAGAATCACCGGATGTAGTCTCGGAGAGACTCTCCCGGCTGCTGTCGGCAGCTTCGAAGGTCCCAGGAATTCCCGGGGCGCACGTAAGTGCCCTGGAAATTGCCGGTGAAAGCTTGGACTAGGTCGTCCCAGTTGGAGATCTGCCCCGGAGGCAGGTGCTCCAACCAGGCGCGAGCGGTGTCGGAGAGGAACAGGGGGAGGTTGCGGATGATGAGGTTGTCATCGTCCGTTCCACCCAGTTGGCAGGCCAGACGGTAGTCCGCGAGCCACAGTTCCGGTCTCGTCTCCCCCGAGTACTTTGTGACAGTAGTCGGGGGTCGGAATCGGGTCGGGAACGGCGCCCGTCGTATGGCCCGGCTGAAGGTCTGCGGACCGGGTGGTTCGGGCGAGGGACTCCGATCCTCCCTGCTGTCGTAGCGTCCCCCACGCCTGGGGTGGTAGCCTCGGCGCACCCTCTCATCGAGGTGGGCCCGATGGTCCCGGTGATGGTGCTCGTTGCCGAGGCGACCCGGGGCCTCAGGCGCTGTGTTGCGCGTGCGCCCGGTGTAGACCGAGGCTTCCCGCATGAATCGGGAAGTCGCGGCATGAGGTTCCGAGGGGTACCCCTGCCTTCGGGAGGCAGAGCTCTCGGCCCATCGGACCGCGGCGCCTTCCAGGAGATTCTTGAGCTCTCCCCGGATTCGCCGCCCCTCGGTGGTTGATGGCTCCGGCATCGCGCGAAGAAGCATCGCTGCTGCAGCCAGGTTCTGGCCGACCCCACTGGATGCGGGTGGTGGCCTGACTCCGACGTCGTTGTTGATGCAGTGCTGGAAGCCCTGGGGTAGATGACGTATTTCCTCGGCCGGAGGGTGGCCCGCCCACGCCTGCCCGACGTCCCGACGGATCGGCTCAAGCGCTCCTGCTCCCTCGTCGAGCCTGGCCTGTACCCCGCAGATTTGCTCGAGCTGTGGGTCATGGCCCCCCGCCTGAACGGGGACCACAGCTAGCTCCCGTGGGATGTCAACGCGAGGCACCGGCCTAGGGAGGTCACCGTCCTCCGGCATGCCGAGATGGTTGCCTTCGGAGGGACCCCCTAGATCGACGTGGAAGCATTCGCGACTTGGGCCGCAGTCCTCGTCGCCGAGGCTACGGCTACCGTCGGAACAGTCGGAAAGGCAGTGGTCGCATGCGGTCATGAAGTCCCGCATGGCACTAGGGTTGCCAAGTCCAGAGAAATCCCAATAGATGCTGGGTTCACCGTCTTCCTCGGACCCAGATGGCCCGTAGGTCGAGACGTCCGTCAGCTGGTCCCAAGGTGACCGCGTACGAAACCCCAGAGGGTTTGGACTTGCCTCTACGGGAGCACCCGCCAAAGCGAAGCCGCTAGGAGGGTCGAGGCTGAATCCGAAAGACGTGGGATGGGTCGGTCGGTACCTTTTGGTCGACGAGCGGCGATAATGTCATGTCGGGGGCTGACTGCACCGTCGTCTCAGGTACGAGGGTGACGTCCAGCAAGCTTTTTGCGAGCGTGCTGGTGTCGTCCGCTTGCTCGGGTTTTGCGTGTCGCGGGGAGACAGCGCTCGCCTTCGTCTCAAATGCGAGGTCGACGCCCGGTGCGCCCCCCGTTGGGGCGCCTGGGCCATCGACTCGCTCGACAGCCGGCGAGGCGCTGTCTCCTGCTTGGCCTTGGTTGCCCCGTCTTCCCCTCCGCCGGCGGGGAAGAGGGCAGGATGAGCTCGAAGGTCGTTCTTCCACCACACGGGGAAGACGTCGCCGATTCCGCCGCCGGCAGGCGGGCTGTCGGCCGCCACTGTCGTTGTCGCGCGGCGGTGGAAGGAGTATCATGTCGTAGCTGCCGTCGAGGGACATGAACTCAAGACTCCCAAAACGGAGCACCGTCCCGGGTTGGAGAGGTTGCTGGAGACTGCCCATCTGGAGCTTGACGGGAAGCTGTTCGTCAACACGCAGCAAGCCCCTACCTGGCGCGCCAACTATCGGCGTTCCGAGACCGGGGGGTCCCTGAGCCGACGAGTGAATATCGCTGCGTGCCCCAGCCCAGATGGGTCGAGCGCGAAGGGGGGAGAGCGAGGCGGCCGGAGACCGGCGTGAGAGAGGTGGGAATCCCGCGGCCTTCGTGTTCGTCCCGCGCCCAGGTCGGGTGCGCTTGCAGTAGGGGGTTACAAGTGTCCACGCGGGAGAGGGAGCGAGCGGCTCCGGGCGAGCGCGTGTCTCGTCCTCGTCCCCGCGCGGCCAACCCTCTCTAAGAGGGCCCTGGTCCTCCCTTTTATAGGCGCAAGGAGAGGATCCAGGTGTACAATGGGGGGTGTAGCAGAGTGCTACGTGTCTAGCGGAGGAGAGCTAGCGCCCTAGGTACATGCCGTTGTGGCAGCCGGAGAGATCTTGGCACCCAGCTAGTGTGATGTCGTGGCCGTCGGAGGAGCGATGGAGCTTGGCGGAGGGACAGCTGTCGGAGCGGTTGAGTCCTTGCTGACGTCCTCTTGCTTCCATAAGGGGGCTGAGAGCCGCCATCGTCACAGAGCATGTGGGGCGCCATCATTGCCTATCTAGCGGAGCGAGCCAGATGGGACGCCGGTCTTGTTCCCTGCGGCCCGAGTCAGCTCGGGGTAGGGTGATGATGGCGCCTCCTGTTGACGTGGCTGGTCTGCGCCCTAGGTTGGGCGATGTGGAAGCTCCTCCGAAGCCGAGGTCGAGTCCGAGCCCCCGGGTCGGGCGAGGCGGGGATTGTCGGCTAGTGCCGGGGTGGAGTCCGAGCCCTGGGGTCGGGCGAAGCGGAGTTCGTCGTCTTCTGGGGCCGAGCCCAAGTCCGAGCCCTGGGTCGGGCGAGGTGGAGATCTTCGTCTTCTGGGGCCGAGCCCAAGTCCGAGCCCTGGGTCGGGCGAGGCGGAGATCGTCGTCTTTTGGGACTTAGCCCGAGTCCGAGCCCTGGGTCGGGCGGAGTTCGCCGTCTTCCGGGACTTAGCCCGAGTCCGAGCCCTGGGTCGGGCGGAGTTCGTCGTCTTCCGGGACTTAGCCAGAGTCCGAGCCCTAGGTCGGGCGGAGCGGAGTTCGCCGTCTTCCGGGACTTAGCCCGAGTCTGAGCCCTGGGGTCGGGCAAAGCGGAGCTTCCTATGGAGCCTTCGGCCAGGCCTGACTGCCCATCAGTCTCACTCTGTCAAGTGGCACCGCAGTTGGAGCGGCGCAGGCGGCGCTGTCCTTCTGTCAGGCCGGTCAGTGGAGCGGCGATGTGACGGCGGTCACTTCGGCTCTGCCGGCTGGGGGGCGCGCGTCAGGATAAGGGTGTCAGGCCACCTTTGCATTAAATGCTCCTGCGACTTGGTCGGTCGGTGCGGCGATTTGGTCAGGGTTGCTTCTTAGCGAAGGTAGGGCCTCGAGCGAGCCGGGAATATGTTCGCCGCTGAAGGGGGGTCTCGGGCGAGACAGAAATCCTCCGGGGTCGGCTGCCCTTGTCCGAGGCTAGGCTCGGGCGAGGCGTGATCGTGTCCCTCGAATGGACTGATCCCTGACTTAATTGCACCCATCAGGCCTTTGCAGCTTTGTGCTGATGGGGGTTACCAGCCGAGAATTAGGAGCCTTGAGGGTACCCCTAATTATGGTCCCCGACAGCGGTGATCCCGGAGGCTAGCGGTTGTGTCACACCAAGGCGGGTGAACGACGGTGACGCTCCTATGGCAGACGGGCAAGCACCGACGATGCTCTCGAACCGGACGAGCGGTAGCGACGGTGATTTCCTCAGGCGTGCGAGCGGCGGCGATCCGCCGGGGCTAGCGGCTGTGGCGCGCCGAGGCGGGCGACCAGCGACGACGCTCCTATGGCAGGCGGGCAAGCACCGACAGCACTCCTGAACTGGACGAGCGGCAGCGGTGCACCCTAGGCCCGGTGGTGACGTTAGTTGCAAGAGGCATGGTAGGCTTTGACAGCAGCGGCGGCGGATCTTGGAGGAGTGCATACGGCGGCGAATCCTAGAGGCACGCGCCGCGGAGTGGCGCCCACTGGCGTCCCTCCTCCCGCGACGACGTCAGCCTTCCCTAGGCGCGAGCGACAATGACGGACTTCCCTAAACGGCGAGCGGTGGTGGATTGACGGGCTAGTTTTTATGCTTGTATACATATTTATGCCACCGTTAGTAGATTTTTATAATATTTCTATTCACATTTTATGTAAGCATTTGTTGATTTTTGCGTAGTGTACCACAATACATAAATACCTTCGATATATAGCATAATTATTATCAGTATATATCATAAACTTGTTCTAACGAGCCTAACTGCATGACTGTTGGGGAGATCCTATATTTATGGACGAAATAAAACATTGAAAATCAGATTTTTGTTTCCATGCATGTCAATTCATTTCCTTTCAACTCACATTCTTGTCATCCTAAATTTATACGCATGCAATAGTAAACAAATTTTGTACACAGTGTACTACATTGCATAAATACCTTCGACGTGTAGAATAATTAGTCTCAGCGTATATCATAAACCGATTTTAACGAGCCTAGATGCATTGCTGTTGGAGAGATCCTATATTTATAGAGAAAATTAAGCATTTAAATCAGATGTCTTTGTATCCATGCATGCCAATCTATTTTCTTTCAACCCACATTCTTGTCATCCTAAATTTGTACGCATGCAGTAGGAAACAGATTTTTTCACGTTGTACCGTGCATAAATATCTATTTCGTGTAACATAATTAGTGTCAATATATATCATAAACTGGTTCCAACGATCCTACCTGCATGGTTGTTGACAAGATATTAGTTTTATGGACGAAATAAATCATTTTAAATCAATTTTTTGTTTCTGTGTATATCAATCTATTTCCTTTCAACCTGCATTCTTATCGTCCTAAATTTGTGCGCATGCAGGAGGAAACATATTTTTATGCGGTGTACCATACTGCATAAATATCTACACAGTTTAGCATAATTAGTATCAGTATACGTCATAAACTAGTTCCAATGAGCCTACCGCATTGTTGTTGTAGAGATCATATTTTTATGGACAAAATAAAGCATTAAAATCATATTTTTTGTTTCCATGTATGTCAATCCATTTTTCTCTCAACGCACATTATTGTCATCCTAAATTTGTGTACATGCAGCAGGAAACTGATTTTTTTACGCAGCATACCGTATTGCATAAATATCTACACTGTGTAGCATAGTTAGTAGCAGTATAATTCATAAAATGTTTCTAACGGGTCTAGCTATATGCTTGTTATTGAGATCCTATATTTATGGAAGAAATAAAGCATTAAATAAGTTTTTTTTTGTTTGCATACATGCAAGAGTTAATGAATACACTTCTTAATTTCTCGTGCATGCAACGCGCATGCAAGGAATAGACGCATGCCGGAGGTGGGATGGTGGACACGCTACGGTGGTGCATGGTTGGCTGGTTGTGGGCTGACGGATACGTTGTGGTAGTGCATGGCTGGCTGGTTGAGGCTTCCTGCATGCTATGCAAGCCTAGAGCTCCCAATATATATAATTTAGTTTTATTTGAAAATTTTAAAAAAAAGCGAGAAAACTTCCTCTAGCCCCAAATAAAGAAAACAGTCAGTGGAAAGTATATTTCTAATGGCGGTTTTATTAAGCAAACCGTCAGTGAAATTCTATTTCCTTTAGCATCGGTTGTCTTAACCAACCGTGAGTGAAAATGACGGTTAGTTTAAGAAAACCGCCAATAAAAATAGCAGGGATGTACCGGAAAGGGTGCAACATGTTCATGAGAACAGGGCCCAAATCTCTAAACTAAAAATAAAAATACAGTCCATATATTATAAAAGTTAAGTTATATAAAGTAAATAAATGATTTCTGCTATTGCTCATGGCGTTTAAGCCTCTGCCGCCGTCCACCCAGCCCTAAGCTGCCTGGTGCCTGCTCTCAAGCTGCCAAGTCCCGACTCGCAAGCTGCTATCACCACGACTCAAGCTTCAAGAAAGCAAACAGCAAGATTATTTTTTATTTTTTCCTTTAACTTATTTGGTTATTAGGCTACCTCCAGCGGATATCCTATCTCATTTTCTATTTCAAACTTCATTCTGTAAATAATATAATTTATAGTGCAAATCTCATATTTTACACGATCTATGCGGAGAGCCTTATGTTTTATTCATAATGCAAGTATTACATACAAAGTTTTATTGACCATTTCTGTGACTGTTGCATCCACAGAGTGGAGCTTTTCTAAACTGAAACTATTAAAATCATATATACGTTATATAATGACACAACAAAGGCTTGCTCCTTCTCTCAAAGACGAAATTAGTAATTGGTTGCAGAATTCTGTATTGTAATCCTTCCTTTTTTTTTTCTTTCCTTTCTATGTAAGTTGCATTTCTTGACACTAATTTTCTTTTGAGTTAATAAAATTAATGTAGGTCCTCTCTACAGTACCTTCACTTAAAAAAACAAAGGCTTGTTGATTTAGCCACAATGACGCTTGAGTGTGGATTATTGAACCCGATTGAATATGAGCCTATCATTTGAAGAATTTGTTTCAAGCAACACTAAGGTATTTAAGTAAAATTTATACACGCAACACTAAGGTATTCAGGTAGAATTTATGCAACCAAGAGTTGAATAGATACTTTTTTAATCAATTCTATTTTACGTAATATATTACAACATTTAAATAGTTATAGTTCTGTTTCTTTACATAATTTAGTGAGAAAAGTCTTATTTCAATAGTTTTGCACAGGTCTCGTTTTTTACCGTACGGCACACAAAAATGGCATTTCCATCCAAAACAATCGTTAGTTAAAATGTCGATTTTTATTAGCCTATAGCACTGACAACTAAAAAAACGCCACTATAAATAATTCTAGAACCTTAGTACTAGTGGACGGAACCGGTGTCATCCACATATAGACGTTGAATAACACAAGAAATTACGCCGGTAACGCACGTGCCGCCGGCGGTGTCTGACTCGGTTCCGACTCCACGGAACGGGCGCCCGTTGCCGCCGGAGGGCTGGCCACGGGTCTCTGCCTCCTCGCCGTTCCCACGGCCATGGAGCAACTGCCCGATGGCATCTATAGAGCAGCTATGGTCGGTTTGTTGCCATTCAAGTGGAAGAGGGAATAAGAATACTAGAGAGGGGCAGCGGTTACTCTCAATGAGCCAGGAAGGCAGCCGACGAGGCGAACCAGTCGGGGTGCGGCGACAATGAGGCGTCGGACGTCTTCGGGACGACAGTCATCACATCCGCTGCGGCAAACGAAGCTGTTCGCCTTAGCTTGGCGGGGATCTTCGTCCATCGGCATCGATTCATCGTCACCTACTAGCAGAAGATGCATCCAAATGCGAACACATCTCCATTTATGTCACATGCGATGCAAACCAAATGAATCGAATATTGCCACCTTTGGTCGTCAGCAAGTCGTCCTTGCATTTGCTCTTAGTGGCCTTTTAAAGTTGGTTTTGTTTTGGCCGCTAGTAAATCAATTAAGCTAAAAGATATTGTAGTCGTCCAAATCATGGATAAAAGTCTCTGCTACTTATTAAGTAAGCAATAGTAGTCTGCCGTTCTGTCCTCCCCCGTTCCACGCGCAGAAAAAAAATCTATTGAGCAGAATAGATAGCCTTCCACCCTCTAGCCAATATGACTCATGTTGAATTATGTACAACTTTAACTAAGACGTCTTTTATGTTTAACCCACCGTCCACTCTGTATGCTCACTGAGTCTAGAAAAACATTTATAGCTTAGCCCCTGATCTTTCTGGAATTTGGGACGCAGTCCAGAAAATAAAGAAAATAGGGAAAAGGAGTTTAGAAATTGATTTTTAGTTTAAAAATAATTGCAGAAACCTATTTAATTCATGGAAATTTTATATTAAATCCAAATGAGTTCATTCCAATTTCTATAATTCTATAATATTATTTTTATCACATAATACATCTGTTTTGTCATGAAAACAACAATAAAATTGATTTCCTAATTAACCCTATATCAAATACATAGAAACTTTGGAAATTCGTAAATTCCCCATTTTAATTCCAAATTGAATCGTTCCAGTTGTGTTAGTCTCGTATGAATATTTACTATGCAGTAACAACATTGATTATATCATGTTTCATACTTTTATAATTAGATATTTATTTATCCTATGTTAATTGGGTTAATCTATGTCTATTGGATTAATTTATTTAATATATTAATATAGTATTCTAACTTTATGGTTATACGATGTTTGACCATTATTCTTGCAAACACACACTTACCTTTTTGTTTAAGCAAAAGCGTATGGTGGTACGTGTCCGATGACTAACGATGTACGAAGGAATTTCTTCCGGTATGTGTGAAACGTGCTCTCCAATAATGAGACCATGTAAATCGTGACATATATCGAAGTCTGCATGATACTGATGGTTGCAATGTAGTGATGAAACATCTCTACTACTTATTAAGTAAGCAATAGTAGTCTGTCGTTCTGCCGTTTTGCCCTCCCCCGTTCCGCGCGCAGAAAAAAAAATTAAACCGTGGCTGCTCGGGAATCAAACTTTGGATCTATTGAGCAGAATACCTAGCCTTCCACCCTCTAGCCAACATGACTCATGTTGAATTGTGTACAACTTCAACTAAGACGTCTTTTGTGTTTAACCCGCCGTCCACTCTGTATGCTCACTGAGTCTAGAAAAACATTTATAGCTTAGCCCCTGATCTTTCTGGAATTTGGGACGCAGTCCAGGAAATAAATAAAATAGGGAAAAGGAGTTTAGAAATTGATTTTTAGTTTAAAAATAATTGCAGAAACCCATTTAATTCATGGAAATTTTATATTAAATCCAAATAAGCTCATTCTAATTTCTATAATTCTATAATATTATTTTTATCACATAATACCTCTGTTTTGTCATGAAAACAACAATAAAATTGATTTCCTAATTAATCCTATATCAAATACATAGAAACTTTGGAAATTTGTAACTTCCCCATTTTAATTTCAAATTGAACCGTTCCAGTTGTGTTAGTCTCGTATGAATATTTACTATGCAGTAACAACATTGATTATATGATGTTTCATACTTTTATAATTAGATATTTATTTATCCTATGTTAATTGGGTTAATCTATGTCTATTGGATTAATTTATTTAATATATTAATATAGTATTCTAACTTTATGGTTATACGATCTTTGACCATTAGTCTTGCAAACACACACTTACCTTTTTGTTTAAGCAAAAGCGTATGGTGGTACGTGTCCGATGACTAACGATGTACGAGGGAATTTCTTCCGGTATGTGTGAAACGTGCTCTCCAATAATGAGACCATGCAAATCGTGACATATATCGAAGTCTGCATGATACTGATGGTTGCAATGTAGTGATGAAACAGATAGGTTATAAATAACAAAATTTATGTATGGCCAGAATCACAAATTGATTATGAAACATTTTTTCATAACGGTATAACACATATTTTGTATATAAGTTATCGTAGTATACTGGTATTATATATTCCCGTTGTAACGCACGGGCATTCAGCTATCATGTATAGAAGTCTGCACGGTACTGTTGGTTGCAATGTAGTGATGAAATAGTTAGATTGAAATAACAAAATTTATGTATGGCTAGGATCACAAATTAATTACGAAACATTTTCACATAACAGTATAACACACATTTGTTCATAAGTTATCATGATATTAAATGTTTCTTTTGCAACGCACAGGCACCCACCTATATGTGTTTATGTCTACATCTATGACAGGAAACACATCTACTACATCTCTCTCCAAGCTCACTTGCTACCATTGCACAATGCGTAGTAGTAGATAAGTATCACCAAGATTCTTGAATTATATTTTTGGATGGAGGTAATATTATTTAAAGAAGAGCTTTGCATGCTATTTCTTTTGTTTGAATAATGCATTATACTTAAATTCCCTTTTTTGCATGTGTGACATTTTTTCTTCGTAATATTTTTTTCTATGGATCAGACTTGTGAGTCATTTTCATAAACCAACGCCAAGCATGAATTCATGTTTCCTACTTCAAACCCCGAACAAACTCCATGAGCAGGAGGCACTCGCGTTGTCGTCGCTCATCGATGACGAGAAGAAGCTTGGCGACTGTCAGTTCGACCTCTAAAAGCAGTCTTACGTGGTCGCATGCGCTGCTGTTTACGACAAGCTCCCGCGAAGCCGCCGCTTGGACGTGGTCCAGAGCAGCTGCACCGCGTTGTCCATCGTTAAGCAGGGGGGCCTCATGGTTGTCGCCAACGTCGATGACTCTCGGGTTGTTCTGGACACCGCATCCGACGACGACGCCACCACGCCGTCCAGCTCATCGTCCACCTGAAGCCCAACCTGACACGTAAGTCGCTACTGGCCGGACATGAATTCTTGTGCGCTGGGACGATGGACATTGCTGACGTTGTGTGAGTGTCCTCGAACATGATGTATGTAGTGGAATAGCGCATCCGGTGGTGCAACGACCAGGGGTACTACCTCGCTGATGAGCCCGGGGTGCACTTCGTTTGGCAGCCCAACCAAGAGTCATCGGTACTCGTCATGTCGCGTGCGTTCGATGACTACTATATCGAGGATTGTGGCGTCATCTTGGCGCCGGAGGTGACACAGAGGAGGATCGACAACAGTGACCAGTTCGTCATCCTCGCCACCGTCAGGGTAGCTTTTGTGTCGGCCTGCCTTTAATTCTCTTCGCAAACACATACACACTTACCTTTTTGTTTAAGCAAGAGCATATGGTGGTGCGTGTCTGATGACTAATGATGTACGAGGGAATTTTTCCAGCATGTGTGGAACGTGCTCTCCAATGATGAGACCATACAAATCGTGGCGTATATCGAAGTCTGCATGATACTGATGGTTGCAATGTAGTGGTGAAATAACTAGATTAAAATAACAAAATTTATGTATGGCTAGGATCATAAATTGATTATGAAACATTTTTTCATAACAATATAACACACATTTTGTATATAAGTTATCATAGTATACTGGTATTATATATTCCCGTTGCAACGCACGGGCATTCAGCTAGTAAACATATATAACTCAGTTCCATTCCATTGTACGTAGCTGATGGATCCATTGCAAGCATCGGTCTACTGGTTTCCCAAAGGGTTTGCACTTTGGCTTTAGTTGTTTGTCTTGTACTGCAAGTCTATCAACAGTTGGCACAAACTAGCTAGAGCACATTAATTACGCTTGATCCACCAATTAGTACATAATGATGTAGCACCCATGAACATGCATGTGCCGATGTTTTTACTAGAGTTAGTTATATAAAAAATGCATAAAACACAGCTAACAACAAACCAAATGAACATTGCCACGTCTAAAAAAATGCATAAACCAAACGAACCTTGTTTTTGCTCATACTGGCCTTTTGAAGGTATTTTATTTTGACAGCTAGCAAATTAAGAAAAAAATTGCAATCATCCACATCATGGCAAACATGAACACACTTTAGTTTCATTGTAGTTTATAGATCCATTGCAAACAACATAGTTTCACTGGTTTACCAAAGGGGGGTTGCACGCTTTGGCTTTAGTCGTATGTTCTTGTATTACAAGTCTATCAACGCCCAATTGTCTCAAAAACTAGTTAGAGTACAATAATTAGGCATCAACTACCAATTAGTACACACGGATACATCACTGACTAACATGTACATGCATTTTGACGATAATTAAGTATATAACTGTAACACCCGGTTTTAAAGGACAAAGCCGGGTGCATCTCATACATGCGCCAAAGAAGACAACATATATAATAACAGAGTGTATAGAGATAAATGTCATAAAACATCAGAGTATTTATTACATAGCGGAAGACTTATTACAAAATAAAATAATGAATATAAAACGAACTAAAGATCGTCGGCGCCAATGTCGACTGGGAAACGCCACCTAGATCAGATCGAACTCCTCAGTGTTAGGCGGCACCTCTTCGACCACCTGCTCTTCTCCTGTGGGGGGGGTGTGAGACAGCAAGAGTGAGCTCACATACGTTCATAGCTCAACAAGTCGTGGGGAATAATGTGGCATGAACTCACCAAAGGTGGGAGTTCATGTAGTGTAAGGCTTAATCAATGAAGTAAAGGCTGAGGCTGAGCATTGCTTTTATAAGTTGGTCAAAATTTTATTAGCAATTACTAAGTGTAAGTAAATACCAAACCTTAATAATAATAAAGAACAGTAATGGTAAAATAACCCCAAATGCGATGCAAATGTCAAATTAAATTTAAGTTCCATAATTAATCATGTGAGGGTCCGAGCCGCTCATGACTGTGAGCACGGCTAGTATACTAGTTTTACACTCTGCAGAGGTTGCGCATCTTTACCCACAAGCCGTGTTACCCATCTGCCAAGAGACGGCCAATCCCATACACCTCTACCGAGGAGGCGAGGCAGGGTAACACTACGAGGCCTTTACAAAGTTCCACTAGCTTCAGACTACCCGCTACAGTTTATAGGAAGCTCCAGTGCAGGGTTCCTGGCTGACCGCCATCGCAGCAAAATCAACCAGGGACCTCCCTACACTGACCACTCCCCTACTGCCCTTGCCCCTTTCGGGTAAGGTAGCCCTCCCCTAGCTTTCCTAGTTAATCAGCCAAGGGCGTCCCATTAAACCCTTGTGGTAGCACTGTTTTCCCGGGTGGTCGCTCCATGTTCCCATTAATTTAATGATCTTAACATGAACAACAATAATAACAAGATAATAACAGAATAATCATGAATAGTGTATCTCCATACCCAATCCACATAAAGCAATAGCAAGTACTACCCAAAAGTATTTCAGGGGTGAACAAGGTATAGAGGTAATCAAAACTGGGGTAACATAAAGGCTCCCATCAAAATTAACCTATGCAGATCATTAAAATTAATAAGAACATGGCTGGGAAAAGTAAGTGATCAAGGGCACAACTTGCCTTCAATGAGCTCCTGCTCAGCTATCTCTACTTGTTGAACCTCAGGATCCACAGTGGCTTGCTCGTCTATTCACATCAACACAATACATACATAGTATAGACAAAATTAACATCACACCAAACATAAGAACATACTGCAAAATAATGATCTACGCGTTGCTACGAGATCGTGGGAACGAGAACCACTAAAATTGGAGTTACGGTCACCGAGTTATGATTTTATGTAGTTATTAAGTACCTAGAATAGAGTAATTCATGTGAATAATTTTAAATCAATTTTTATGGTTAGATAAAGGTACTACGTGATAAACAATACTTAAACAAAATTAATGCCACTGGAATGAATCAATTTGGAATTAAAATGAGGAAGTTATGAATTTCCAAGGGTTTTATGTGTTTAATATATGATTAATTAGAAAATCAATTTTATTTATGTTTTCATGACAAAACAGAGGTACCATGAGATAAACAATAATATTATAGAATTATAGAAATTGAAATGGATTAATTTGGACTACACATGAATTTTCTATGAATTAAACCAATTCTAGCATTTATTTCTACATTAAAAATCCAATTCTATATTTGTTTTCTGATTTTTCTGGCTCTCTGGACTGGGCGCACTAATACAGAGAAGTTCAGGGGTCTCGGTGTAAGTTTACCGAGACACAGAGCACAGTCGCTAGGATGGCGGGTTTAATTCCTAAATCTGCAGGGGCTCTTTAGCAACCCGGCTGGCTGAAGGGGTATCTCAAGATCTCGGTCGTCTGATCTAGAGTGAATGGCTTCGATTAGATTCTGCCCCCACGCTAACTGGTACGCAGCAGAACCGTTGGATCCCAGATCTTCGATCAGAAATCCACGTGACTACCAATCTGTACGTAAGAGGATCGACGATCAGGATTGAATCGTGAAGGGGGTATCCCGAGTTTCAATCCCAACCTTCCAGAACCCCATCCACGGTCGCGGGTGTTTCATCTCTCCCTAACTAGGCCGACGGCGGCGCCAGAGCGTATGTCGCGGCGGTGGACATCGCTGGAGCAACCGCAGTTCCCACCAGACAGTATAGTTCGATCCCCGCGCGGTGCACAACGAAGAGGAGGAGGTGGTAATCACTAGGAGAGAGGCCATACCGCCGATGGCGCATTGGAGACCCCCCAGCCGCGGCGACCGGTGGATACGCGGAGGAGTTCGCACTCCGGCGAGGAATTGCGGCGCCGCCTGCCCACAACCGTGCCCGGAACGACCATGAGCACCACCAGTGCAACATCCCGAAGAGCTACAGCCCAGATTCGAGGCCTCGTCGGTGACGCAACCTCGGGTTGACGGCCACGGCTCCCATGACCCGCACGGCGGCGCCCTTCTCCCCCGATTTCGGTGACAACCCGAGCGTTGTTGCGATGGCGGCGCACGGAACAGTTAGGAGGTCATCACGGAAGCTGCCAGACCTAAGGTTGTAGTCCTGACAGCGGCGAATTAGAGATTCCCCCGCGGCGGCGTTTGCGTGGATTGATGGCGGCAATGGTGGTGTGGCGCAGACCTTTGGGTGGCTTCGGGGGAATAAGAAATCGCGGCAGTCGTGGTCTTTATATCCACGGAATCTGAGTGCGAGCGAGGAACGGTAGGCGAGTATCTAGGGTACTCCGTTGAACCGGCCAAGGTTAGCTGCGAGGAAGCCGGCGGCCGTTGAGGAGGATGAACCTGACAGGCTTGCCCCACGCGACAACGGTTGGATAGGGATCACGCGGTAACGAGTGGATCGGTCTCCCGAGCCCGCATGGAAATGGGACGTGCACCGGGACTGGTGAGCGGGTCCCCGACGCAGTCACACGCAGCGTTGCAGGATTGTCGCGACGAGTAGGGCCCACAAGTCAGTGTGATCAAACAAAAGAAAAAGGCTGGACAAGGAGTGGGCCGGGCGGAGAGAAAGCGTGAGTGGGCTGGAAATGCAGTTCGCGGCCCACGAGCAGTTCCAGTTCTTTATCTTTTTTTTTCCTTTTCTTTTCTCTTTGTTTTTAGGATTCAAATTCAAATTTGAATTTGGTTTTGAGATTCATCAATGATTAGAGTGTACCAAATTAAAATTTTGAAGTAAATAAATAAATTCCTGTTTATATGTTTTATTATATATATTTTTTATACCTATTTTCACTCACATAATATCTCCTTCTTCTCTTTTTCTAATTTCTTGAATTTTCCTTTTGGATTTATATTCCACTTTGGACTTTAATATATTTCTTGTTACCTTATCTTATGTTGTCACAAAATGCACAACAAAATAAAACCCCAGGCATAATTTAGTGGTATCTCTTGTTAATGGTTTATTTGTGTAAGTAATGTGTTCACATGAAATGATAGATAGAGATGACACACCCATGTATACAAAGAGATATAAATTTTTTTCTCCTTTTCGATTTTCTTACAAAAATGGGTATTACAAATCCTACCCCCCTTAAAAAGAATCTCGTCCTCGAGATTTAGGAAGGTCTAGGGAAAAGGTGGAGAAAATTTATCCGAAGATCTTCTTTTCTTTCCCATGTGGCTTTATCTTCTCCATGATGACTCCATTGCACTTTACACATCATTATTACCTTATTTCTTGTAACTCGAGTCAATGTATCAAGAATCTTGGTAGGATGTTCCGTGTAAGTCAAATCACCCTGAACACTGAGCTCTTCCATTAGTAACTGTTCCTCGGGGACACAGAGACACTTATTAAGTTGAGACACATGAAATACATTATGCACATCAGATAGATTATCAGGTAGCTCGAGTTGATAGGCCATCTCTCCAACTTGCCTAAAAACTCAGAATGGTCCAATATAGCGAGGGGACAATTTGCCCTTGACTTTGAATCTCCTCATTCCACGAAGTGGTGACATCTTGAGGTACTCATAATCTCCTTCCTCAAATTCCAGTGGTCTTCTTCTATTATCAGCATAGCTCTTTTGCCTGGTCTGAGCTACCCTCAAATTCTCTCGAATTATACGGACATGCTCTTCTGCTTCTTGAATCAGTTCAGGCCCAAATAACTGTCTTCCCCTAGTCTGATCCAATATAGAGGAGTCCTGCATTTCCTGCCATACAGTCTCGAACGGTGACATCTTCAAACTGGCCTGGTAACTATTATTATATGAGAACTCAGCATAAGGTGGACTCTTGTCGCAACTATTACCATGCTGAAGGGCACAAGCTCTCAACATGTTTTCCAATACTTGATTAGTCCTTTCAGTCTGGGGATGGTAGGGCGAACTAAAATTCAACTTCGTATCCATATTCTCATGAAAACTTTTCCAAAATCTGGAGATAAACTGTGATCCTCTATCCAAAATGATCTTCCTTGGTACATTTTGTAGAGACTTAATCCGAGACATGTATAACTTAGCCAATTGCGATCCCTTATAAGTAGTCTTAACCAGGATGAAATGAGCCACTTTGGTCGGTCTATCCACAATAACTCATATAGAACCATATCCTTTCGAGGTGCGACGCAATCCAGTGATGAAATCCATATCGATCTCTTCTTACTCCCATGCGGGTATCTTTAATGGGTATAATAGTCCAGTTGATCTTTGGTGTTCTGCCTTAATTCTTTGACACACCTCGCACATAGCCACACGTGTAGCCACATCTCTCTTCAATCCATACCACCAATATTTCTGCTTCAAATTCTGATACATCTTGGTACTCCTCGTTCCAGTTAAACTCTTTTCCCTTCTCCAGAAGCGAGGTCATGGCTTAGCAATCTTAGAAAAACCTTCAATAAACCTCCGATATTATCCTGCAAGTCCCAAGAACTCTGGACCTCAGTAACTATAGTGGGTATGCTCCACACCACTATCTCCTTGACTTTAGCAGGATCCACTAATATTCCTTCATTAGGAATGATATGTCCAAGAAATCCAAAACTCGCATTTACTGTTCTTGGCGTAGAGTCGATTATCTCGTAACTTCTGTAGCACCAATCTCAGATGTTCCTCATGATCACTATCACTTCTTGGAATAACTAAAAATACCGTCGATGAAAACCACGACGAATCTATCCAGATCATGAACACCTTATTCTTTAGATCCATAAAATAGGCTGGTGCATTAGTTAATCCAAACGACATATCCGTGAACTCATATAATCCATATCGGGTCGAAAAAGCTATCTTGGGAATATCCGATGACCTAATCTTCATTTGGTGATAACCCGGTCGGAGATCAATCTTCGACACCTCTCATCTGAATAAATCCTCAATACGGGGTAATGGACACTTGTTCTTCATAGTGACATTGTTAAGGGACCTATAATCCACGCACATCCCTTGCGATCCTTCTTTCTTCTGTACAAATAGAACCGGCGCTCCACAAGGTGAAGAATTCGGACGAATGTATCCAGCCTCTTGTAATTCCGTTAATTGTTTCTTAAGTTCCTTTAGTTCTTCTATGGACATCATGTATGGCCGTTTAGAAATAGGGGCAGTTCCAGGTAGAAGATCAATTACAAACTCAACTTCCCTATCTGGTGGCATCACTGGTAACTCCTCTGGGAAGACATCCGGAAAATCCCTAACTGCACGGATGTTGTCACCCAAAAACTTCTCATCTACTAAGAATGTCGCTAGTCTGATGGTGGTAGTTACTGCAACTTCAACTTCAAAACTTTGTCCTTTAGAACTGGTGAGTTCTACGGTTCCTTTAGCACAGTGTATAAACTGCCTTTACCTTTCTTAACCATGACATACCAAGGATCACGTCTATAGTGCTCTCTTCTAACACTATAGGGGTAGCCCATCTGGGTTAGAAATACAGGGTAAGAAAGGAAGAATTGTAGACAAGGCGAGTAATAACGAGGAATGTTACTGCGGGGAATTTATTAGCTAAGTAGATTAGTGTGTTATCCACTAAAGCTAATACATTACCTTATGGTGGTACATGCTAAGATGCCCAACTATAATGTTTCAATCAATCAAAGAAGCAAATCAAGCATTGATCATCAGAACAATCAAACAACGTTTTTAAATATAGAAAATAGTTTTGATTTTTGTCTTAGGCTTCCTATCTCTTAAAAATGTCACAAAGGTAGGGATTCCAAGGTGTGAAATCCGTCTTGTCTTAGAGTAGAAAAGGTAAGAATGATCAGAGTAGAACAGTAGAAGGTAAGATAGGATCAAGGTAAGTGTAGAATGAATCAGAATGAGATAAGTAGGTGAGGGTTGTCCATTTCTATCTAGGTTTCGTCCTACAGTCAACATTTTCTCTGATACCACTTCTGTAACACCCGGTTTTAAAGGACAAAGCCGGGTGCATCTCATACATGCGCCAAAGAAGACAACATATATAATAACAGAGTGTATAGAGATAAATGTCATAAAACATCAGAGTATTTATTACATAGCGGAAGACTTATTACAAAATAAAATAATGAATATAAAACGAACTAAGGATCGTCGGCGCCAATGTCGACTGGGAAACGCCACCTAGATCAGATCGAACTCCTCAGTGTTAGGCGGCACCTCTTCGACCACCTGCTCTTCTCCTGTGGGGGGGGGTGTGAGACAGCAAGAGTGAGCTCACATACGTTCATAGCTCAACAAGTCGTGGGGAATAATGTGGCATGAACTCACCAAAGGTGGGAGTTCATGTAGTGTAAGGCTTAATCAATGAAGTAAAGGCTGAGGCTGAGCATTGCTTTTATAAGTTGGTCAAAATTTTATTAGCAATTACTAAGTGTAAGTAAATACCAAACCTTAATAATAATAAAGAACAGTAATGGTAAAATAACCCCAAATGCGATGCAAATGTCAAATTAAATTTAAGTTCCATAATTAATCATGTGAGGGTCCGAGCCGCTCATGACCGTGAGCACGGCTAGTATACTAGTTTTACACTCTGCAGAGGTTGCGCATCTTTACCCACAAGCCGTGTTACCCATCTGCCAAGAGACGGCCAATCCCATACACCTCTACCGAGGAGGCGAGGCAGGGTAACACTACGAGGCCTTTACAAAGTTCCACTAGCTTCAGACTACCCGCTACAGTTTATAGGAAGCTCCAGTGCAGGGTTCCTGGCTGACCGCCATCGCAGCAAAATCAACCAGGGACCTCCCTACACTGACCACTCCCCTACTGCCCTTGCCCCTTTCGGGTAAGGTAGCCCTCCCCTAGCTTTCCTAGTTAATCAGCCAAGGGCGTCCCATTAAACCCTTGTGGTAGCACTGTTTTCCCGGGTGGTCGCTCCATGTTCCCATTAATTTAACGATCTTAACATGAACAACAATAATAACAAGATAATAACAGAATAATCATGAATAGTGTATCTCCATACCCAATCCACATAAAGCAATAGCAAGTACTACCCAAAAGTATTTCAGGGGTGAACAAGGTATAGAGGTAATCAAAACTGGGGTAACATAAAGGCTCCCATCAAAATTAACCTATGCAGATCATTAAAATTAATAAGAACATGGCTGGGAAAAGTAAGAGATCAAGGGCACAACTTGCCTTCAATGAGCTCCTGCTCAGCTATCTCTACTTGTTGAACCTCAGGATCCACAGTGGCTTGCTCGTCTATTCACATCAACACAATACATACATAGTATAGACAAAATTAACATCACACCAAATATAAGAACATACTGCAAAATAATGATCTACGCGTTGCTACGAGATCGTGGGAACGAGAACCACTAAAATTGGAGTTACGGTCACCGAGTTATGATTTTATGTAGTTATTAAGTACCTAGAATAGAGTAATTCATGTGAATAATTTTAAATCAATTTTTATGGTTAGATAAAGGTACTACGTGATAAACAATACTTAAACAAAATTAATGCCACTGGAATGAATCAATTTGGAATTAAAATGAGGAAGTTATGAATTTCCAAGGGTTTTATGTGTTTAATATATGATTAATTAGAAAATCAATTTTATTTATGTTTTCATGACAAAACAGAGGTACCATGAGATAAACAATAATATTATAGAATTATAGAAATTGAAATGGATTAATTTGGACTACACATGAATTTTCTATGAATTAAACCAATTCTAGCATTTATTTCTACATTAAAAATCCAATTCTATATTTGTTTTCTGATTTTTCTGGCTCTCTGGACTGGGCGCACTAATACAGAGAAGTTCAGGGGTCTCGGTGTAAGTTTACCGAGACACAGAGCACAGTCGCTAGGATGGCGGGTTTAATTCCTAAATCTGCAGGGGCTCTTTAGCAACCCGGCTGGCTGAGGGGGTATCTCAAGATCTCGGCTGTCTGATCTAGAGTGAACGGCTTCGATTAGATTCTGCCCCCACGCTAACTGGTACGCAGCAGAACCGTTGGATCCCAGATCTTCGATCAGAAATCCACGTGACTACCAAGCTGTACGTAAGAGGATCGACGATCAGGATTGAATCGTGAAGGGGGTATCCCGAGTTTCAATCCCAACCTTCCAGAACCCCATCCACGGTCGCGGGTGTTTCATCTCTCCCTAACCAGGCCGACGGCGGCGCCAGAGCGTATGTCGCGGTGGTGGACATCGCTGGAGCAACCGCAGTTCCCACCAGACAGTCTAGTTTGATCCCCGCGCGGTGCACAACGAAGAGGAGGAGGTGGTAATCACTAGGAGAGAGGCCATACCGCCGATGGCGCATTGGAGACCCCCCAGCCGCGGCGACCGGTGGATACACGGAGGAGTTCGCACTCCGGCGAGGAATTGCGGCGCCGCCTGCCCACAACCGTGCCCGGAACGACCATGAGCACCACCAGTGCAACATCCCGAAGAGCTACAGCCCAGATTCGAGGCCTCGTCGGTGACGCAACCTCGGGTTGACGGCCACGGTTCCCATGACCCGCACGGCGGCGCCCTTCTCCCCCGATTTCGGTGACAACCCGAGCGTTGTTGCGATGGCGGCGCACGGAACAGTTAGGAGGTCATCACGGAAGCTGCCAGACCCAAGGTTGTAGTCCTGACAGCGGCGAATTAGAGATTCCCCCACGGCGGCGTTTGCGTGGATTGATGGCGGCAATGGTGGTGTGGCGCAGACCTTTGGGTGGCTTCGAGGGAATAAGAAATCGCGGCAGTCGTGGTCTTTATATCCACGGAATCTGAGTGCGAGCGAGGAACGGTAGGCGAGTATCTAGGGTACTCCGTTGAACCGGCCAAGGTTAGCTGCGAGGAAGCCGGCGGCCGTTGAGGAGGATGAACCTGACAGGCTTGCCCCACGCGACAACGGTTGGATAGGGATCACGCGGTAATGAGTGGATCGGTCTCCCGAGCCCGCATGGAAATGGGACGTGCATAGGGACTGGTGAGCGGGTCCCCGACGCAGTCACACGCAGCGTTGCAGGATTGTCGCGACGAGTAGGGCCCACAAGTCAGTGTGATCAAACAAAAGAAAAAGGCTGGACAAGGAGTGGGCCGGGCGAAGAGAAAGCGTGAGTGGGCTGGAAATGCAGTTCGCGGCCCACGAGCAGTTCCAGTTCTTTATCTTTTTTTTCCTTTTCTTTTCTCTTTGTTTTTAGGATTCAAATTCAAATTTGAATTTGGTTTTGAGATTCATCAATGATTAGAGTGTACCAAATTAAAATTTTGAAGTAAATAAATAAATTCATGTTTATATGTTTTATTATATATATTTTTTATACCTATTTTCACTCACATAATATCTCCTTCTTCTCTTTTTCTAATTTCTTGAATTTTCCTTTTGGATTTATATTCCACTTTGGACTTTAATATATTTCTTGTTACCTTATCTTATGTTGTCACAAAATGCACAACAAAATAAAACCCCAGCATGATGCATAATTTAGTGGTATCTCTTGTTAATGGTTTATTTGTGTAAGTAATGTGTTCACATGAAATGATAGATAGAGATGACACACCCATGTATACAAAGAGATATAAATTTTTTTCTCCTTTTCGATTTTCTTACAAAAATGGGTATTACAATAACAAACATGCCCAAAACATGACTAAATTCAAACCAAATGAACTATGGCACCTTTGCGCCTCACCAAGTCCTTGCATTTTCTCCTAGTGGCCTTTCAAAGTAGTTTAACTTTTACCGCTAGTAAACCAAGCAAAAAATGTTGCAATCATCCACATCATGGACAACCGTGAACATAAGTCATGTTCCTTTGTGGTTAGTGGATCCAATGCAAACAACATCGTTCTACTGGTTTACTAAAGGGGGTCTGCAATTTGGCTTTAATTGTCTCTTCTTGTACTACAAATCTACCAATTCAGTTGACTCAAACTAGTTAGACTGTATTAAATTATTGATTAATCTTCAACCACCGATTAGTACATAAGGATGTAGCACTCATTAATGTGTGCCGGTGTTTTTACCATAATTAAGTATATAACAAACATGAACATAACTTGACTAACTTCAAATATTTTGTGCCTGTAGGTGATGGTTTTAGAGACAGAAAGTTGTGCAAAAGTCTTGCCTTGTTGCTTGACATCGTTGAGGTTCACCGTGTTGCGATCGTAGAGGTTGTCCAAGGGTATATTAACTCTTGGAATCTCCCTAAGTTCAATAACCTGAACCACGCACTAGTTCACATCGAGGCATTAGATAAGGAGCACGACCAGATGGAACTTAAGTATCATCTTCAGGTTACGAACCCTAATATAGTAGCACAAGTTGATTTGTTAGCTGAGGATGATGGGATGGATCCTAAGGATATTGTGTCATCTTCTTATTTTCCCTAAAGTGATGTTAACTAGTACAGCCATGACTATTCCAAGCACCAGATCCCTAGTGAATGTTCCCTTTGGGGGTACATAGGACCTGGATGTCACTTAGATGGAAGGTGAATAAGCGAATCAAAAATTACATAAAAAACTTAGGATTTTCTTTTTCTACTCGAAGCGTTGATTGTTGTGAAATTAAGTCGAGTCGAGTAGTTCGCAGCGGGATACAAATCAAAATATTCTACACTTCAAAAACAGCTTATGCCAAGATGAGAGCAGAAGTTCAAATAAGAAAGCAAACAAGACACGAGACACAGAGATTTTTTTCATGGTTCGGCCAAACCTGAAATGCTTGCGTATATCCACATTGGAGTTAGCAAACCTGACTGGAGTCTATTTTAACTCCTTCCTCCGGTTGTTCAACTTTATCACTAGTGTGACAAACCGAGTCTACAACTATATCAATGGGGGGTTACAGCAAAGCCGAGGCTGTTCACAACTCTTGACAACAATCCAGTAGAGTAACACACACTTGCTCAAGATCTTGCTAGCTCTATCTCACAGTAGCACTTCTCTCTCTTTTGGCTTATAACCACGCCAAACACTTGATCTACAGAGATTTGCAAAAGAGGGATAGAGATTGTGTATGCACTTGTTCTACACTTATATGCTGCAAAGATGTACTCCGTAGGGTTGAGGGAGGGGCTATTTATAACCCCAAGGGCTCCTATAGCTGTTAGAAAACTCCTCCAAAAAACAGGTTCTCGGGTGGCACACCGAACCGGTCCAGTGCACCATCGGACCTCCAGCGGTCGCCAGGCCTCTCATATGCTGATTGGCAGTTATCTTCTCTAAGTGGCACCAAACCAGTCTGATGCACCACCGGACCAGGTCCACGGTAGCTAGACGTTGGGCCAACCAACGCGCCTGCCAATTAGCCATTGCTGGACGGTCCAGTGCATCATCGGACCGAGCACTTTTCAAGGTCTGGTGAATTTTAGCCAAAATTCTCGAGAGTATACAGTTCCTATAGGGGATTCAACGCACATCGGACCAACTCCTATAGAGGGTCACAATAGCACTGTATACCATTTTTGGCGGCCAGTATTATTTTCGGCGGCCAGGGTGTAGCCGCCGAAAATAACAAGTTGTTTTCAGCGGCCCGAGCAGACCGCCGAAAATAGCGCTATTTTCGGCGGCTGTGTCAGTGGTGCACCTAAATAGGCTGAATGAAGTCCTTTCTTCTCCATTCAACTTGGAGTTCTTCGAGGGCTTTCCTATGATTGAGGCAAACATGATTAGAGTATAATACAATTGACTAAGTCCTGGAAACTCACATCTTTCTCAATTCGTTCTCCATTTCTCTTTTTCTCCTGAAATAGGGACCAAAGTGGCACTTTTGCTACAAAACACGTTAGAGTCCAAACCGAAGTGCCTAACACATAGTAAAAGGTGTATGTAACATGTTTGAATAATCAAACCTATCATACTTAACCTTTTACATCATCTTCTTTTAGCCTGTTTAAACTCGGGGTTGGACTCCAAAACCTCAAGTCCATATAACTTGATCTCATTAGCCATCTTTGAGCTCCAACACCATGTAATGGTCAACAAGAACATCTCTAAACATAGGAATAACCCAAGCTACAAGTCAAAGTATACTTAGGAAATCCTCCAACCTTGCCTTTCTTGTAGCAAACTGCAATGATGTTATCCTAATTCTGGACAAGTTAGAGGAGCAAAGACCTCTATTTATTCAAGAGAAAATCGCAAGAAAAAACATCAAAAATCAAATGGCTAAGCTTCTAAAGTATAAGAACAGTTATTGGAGGCAAACATACACTTAGAGATGGGTGGTTCTGGGTGATGAATTCACTAAGTTTTTTCATGCTGTCGCCACAAAACAGATTTTCGCATAACGTGATCAGCTCTTTAACAAATGATGAGGGCATTAGCTTGCTTGGGCATGAAGAGAAAGTTGTTTGCCTTTGTAAGACTTTCAAAGAAAGGATGGGTGTTTCTAACAGTCCTCTCATGTGTTTTAATCTTGTAGAGCTAATTCAGCCTGTGGAAGGTCTTCATTCCCTTATTACACCCTTTTCCACTAATGAAATTGACAACATCATGCAGAACATGCCCCCTGACAAGGCCCCTGGACCGGATGGCTTCAATGGACGTTTTATGAAGACCTGCTGAGAGATCATAAAAATGACTTCTATAACTTGTGCTCTGACTTCTTTGAGGGGTCTACCAATCTGGAAGGCCTCAATAATTCTTTTATCGCCTTGATCCCCAAAGTGAACAGCCCGGCAATAATTAATGATTTTACACCAATCTCTATGCTAGGTATTGCCATAAAAGTGATAACTAAAATGCTTGCCAATAGGCTTCAACCCAAGATGCCAAGTCTTATCCACAGAAACTAATATGGGTTCATCAAAGGCAGATCCATCCAAGATTGTCTGGCCTGGACCTTTGAATATATTCATTAATGCCATCAGTCAAAAAAGGAGGTAGTGATCCTGAAACTCGACTTTGCAAAGGCTTTTGAAATAATTGAGCATGGTGCTATCCTGGAAATGCATAAGCATCTCGGCTTCCCGGAGAAATGGACCTCCTAGATTCAAGCCATTCTTGAGTCTAGTGCTTCGGCTGTACTGTGGGGTGCCAGGGAAAAGTTTCTTGTGCAAAAGAGGTGTCCGGCAGGGGGACCCTTTGTCTCTGCTCCTCTTCGCTATTATCGCTGATCTTTTTCAGTGCATCATTAACAAAGCAGCCAATATGGGTGTTTTCTCTACTTCCCTGGAGAGGGACAACATGCCTGATTTCCCGATTATTCAATACACTGACGACACCCATATCATCATGAAGGCGTCCCAAAGAGATTTATTTTGTCTAAAAGGAATTCTCCGCTGTTTCTCGCTTGCAACTAGCTTAAAATCAATTTTCGCAAGTCTTGTCTTCTACTGATCAACCTCGACACCGTCAAAACTGGTCAGTTGGCTGTTATGTTTGATTACCAAGTTGGTGCTTTCCCTTTCACCTACTTGGGTTTGTCGATGGGTCTCACAAAGCCAAAAATTAAAGATTATCTTACTCTTATTTCTAAAATTGAAAGAAGGCTAAATGCCACTAGTATTTGGTTGTCTATGGATGGGAGACTCACCCTTGTTAATTCTACCTTTTCGGTGATGCCTATCTACGCTGTGTGCACCCTCAAGTTGCCAACTGTTGTAATCAATACCATCGACCGCATCAGAAGGGACTGTCTTTGGAGAGGCAACAATGAATATGCTCATCAGAACCACCTCATTACATGGGACAAGGTAACTCATCCGAAGAACAAATGTGGTCTTGGTGTTCTTATCTCAAAGATCTAGAACATAACTGTTGGGGGCCTTCTTCTTCCGAAGTTCCTCAAAAACTTAACTAACATGTTTTTCAGTATAACAAAGACTGTTACAAGATACTTCGGCTTTGAGATGAAGGTGTGCGTGATATGAAGGTGTGATCTGAAGGAAGGGTGAACAAGCGCCGAAGCTGTGGCTGAAGAATCTTCGGCTTAGCATGATAACAATGGTGAAAGATGGAACCGACCTAAAGGAGAAAAGACTACTTAGTCCTTGATAGCTTGCCTTATGGTTAACAGTAAATGTCAGGGACATGAATGTAATTTTGCCCGGGCTGCGTCCCATGCCTATAAATAGATGAACAGTAACACCGTACTGTTCATGCTGCATGGTAATCGCTCCTGCGTCTCTCACATTTTCACCTTCTGTCGAACCGAAGGTATCAATGAAATACAAACATTATGAGCATTTATTTATGTTTACGAAATGAAATGAGAATGTAAATAATATATTTCTATACGACTATTATTTACATTCTTATATGTTTTATGTTTCTTTATTTATATTCATTTACAAAGATGATGAAGAAGGTACGTCCTTCATAACCTTCGTCCGAAGATCATTATATCCAAAGGGAGATAATGTTTCGAAGGATGAAGGTCCTTATCCATTAATAATTGTGTTGCTTTGTTCTTGGTGTATAGCATTCGAGAGCAAGAACCAACATTGGCGCCCACCTCCGGTGAACTCATTCGACCACCTTTGGCAAGCATCGACCTTCGTCATGCCGCCGAAGAAGACAGCAGTGCTAGGGGCTGCACTGCAGCCACTGGATACTAATCAGGAGACGCTACGCGAAGCTAGGAGCCAGAAAAGGAAGGCTACCAACCCAACACCTCAGGAGGAGGAACTCGATCAAGAGATTAGGGATCTAGAAGCTATCCATCAACAGGTGCAAAAGAAGAGAGAAAAGATGCTTCGGCTCGCCGACCTTCAGAGGAAGATCGATGAAGCCACCGAAGAAATGCGTCACCTCACTCAGGATGACCAAGACCGAAGGCCCCAGCACAGGGAGCTTCGCCAAGAAAATCCATACAATGATGATGAATGGCACGGTGGCTTTCATCATGGCAATTTTGCTTTTGATGATGCTTCTCCCTTGACAGCAGAATTGCAGGCTACCCCGTGGCTGCCGTCATACAAGCCACCTCAGCTTCCTATGTATGATGGGCACTCAGACCTGAAGCAATTCCTGATGAGCTACGAAGCAATCATATCTTCATATGGGGGCAATACTGCAGTCATGGTGAAATCCTTCATCATGGCAGTCAAAAGTGTAGCTCAAACTTGGTACTCTTTTCTTCGGCCAGGGAAAATTACGTCATGGCAGAAGCTAAAAGACATGTTGGTCACTAGCTTCCAGGGTTTCCAAACGAAGGTTCCTGCACATAGGACCCAAGCTCTGTTCCAGTGCACATAGGACCAGGAAGAGTACCTCCAGGCGTATGTCCGAAGGTTCCTGCGATTGAGAGCCCAGGCGCCTATAGTGCCTAATGAGATTGTCATTGGGGCCATGATCAAGGGGCTCAGACCAGGACCAACGGCGCAATATTTTGCAAGGAAGACACCGCAAACCTTGGAGAAGCTTCTCTAGAAAATGGATGAATACATCAGAGCTGACAATGATTTTCGGCAAAGAAGGGAAGAAGCTTATAGATACTCTGAAATAGCCAGGGGCTTCGGAGGAAGATTCCACCCCAGGCATGTCAGGTCAATCCATAATGCCAACCCAAGTGATGACAAGGGAAGCCAAACCCAAAGGCAACAGCATAGCTCCCAATCATCATGGGCGCAACAAAGTTCCTTCAGGCCACCAGCTCCAAGAGGCAGAGGAGGCAGAAGCTTCGGAGGAAGATATGGAGATCAGCCCAGGAGACTGTTTTGTTTGTTCTACGGCAAAGACAAAGGCCACACCACAAGAACGTGCCAAGTCACGATTCAGAAGCAGAAAGAGATTGCTAAAGCTGAAGCACGGCAGAATCAGCTGATGCAGGTTCTACATACCACTTCATGCTATTCTCCCTACGTCCCAGAGTATGTAGGCAATCAAGAGCCTATGGCCTCTATCGCTTTGGCAAGCCATTCTCAAGCTTCCTAGGCCTAGCTCCCACCACCACCGCTGCTAGCACCTACCCTGGTCTGGAGCCAGCAGCCAGAAGGGCATCAACACGCTCAGCAACGGCGAGATTTTCAGGAGGAGTCCGAAGCTCGCATAGAGTCCAAGCACATTTACTAAAGAATATCCTACCCTAGCGCATCTTTGTTTTTTCCGCATTTTATTTTCTTGTATGAAAAACAATTCATGAAGGATTAAATTCCAATTTGATGTAATAATATTGTAGTCACATCATCGAGTAGGATTCATCCCCTTATCAAGATTCCAAAGTTATAAAAGTTGTTCCTAAGGGAGCGTAGGGTAAGTTCCGAAGTAATAAAAGTCGTTTCTAAGGGAGCGCAGAGTAAGTTCCAAAGCTACAAAAGTTGTTCCTAAGGGAGCGCAGAGTAAGTTCTGAAGCTCAAAAGTCATTCTCAAGGGAATGCAGAGCTAAAATACCACCGAAATAGAAGGTGAAGAAGCTCCAAAGTCGTTTGTAAGGGGATGCAGAGCTTAAATGACACCGAAATAGAAGGTGAAGAAACTCCAAAGTCATTCCTAAGGGGATGTAGAGCTTAAATGCCACTGAAATATAAGGTGAAGAGACTCAAAAGATGTCCCTAAGGGGATGCAGAGTCTGGGAGTGTTTCCGTGTGGGTATGTGTCTTTGGCATAAACATCATGCTACATCATATCGTCGCATCATTCCGCATAGCATTACATCATACATCATGTCGCTTCAGCAGCAAGATTGTGCAGAAGGAAAGTTCCTTCTTGCAAAAAATACACCTTTGGCAATTATAATCTTACACGCTAGGAAAATTTTCGTCAACAATATCATACAACAGCTGTGCTATAGAAGGGCTTTTTCTTTACGAAGCATGAAAAGAAGGGAAGGTGTTTTTTTCGCCGAAGGCTCAAAAATGGTATGTACGCAAATTTCATGCATCGCAAAGAAATATATTACATTAATACACATACAGATATACAATGTTTAACTCGTGTACAAATATTACATTTTCCAAATATTACGTTTCTTAACTACACAAAAATCTAGTCTTCCTTTAGAATTTTCTCGGCAACTTCGTTCAAAAGTTTGTTGACAGCTTCGTCAACAGCTTCTTCGACAATTCTTATGGTTTGTAGTGCCGCCTTCATGCCTCGATCGGGTGGCGGTGAAAGTTCAGCTACAGTAAAAGTAATAAGTTGTTAATCCGAAGCTAGAAAAAATATTGAAGCCATGAAACAATTAAAATACCTATGTGCCTTGCGCACTCAGCATCCTCTTTGACTCGCTTAGCTTCTTCTCAGGCTTCATGAGATTCTTTCTCGTTCTTCTTTATAGCTTCGTTGGCTAATTCTCGGTCGCCTTTCATCCAGACGTCGGAGTAGAATTTCTTGCCCATCAAAGTAGCCTCAGCCGAGGGATCCTTCGTGTTCCCTACAGTGAAGACAGCCTCCGTCTGGGTTGCAGCTTTAACATGTTCACAGCCAGATTTTTCTAAAATTGCTGCAACCCCTCTAGCACCGACAAAGGCGCAGAAATCACCACATTCGCTAAGGATCTCGTCAAAGGCTTCAGCTTCTTCGCCGATCCATTTGATGATTCTTTCGGGATCGCCTCTAATAAAGTTTTGCTCAGATGAGTAGACACCCACCTTTGCAAAACTATCTTTCAGCTTCTTAGCACAATCCAAGGATTTTTCGTAATATCTCTCCTTTGATTCCCGAAGCTCATCTACATTCTTTTGTAGTCTTGCGCTAGTCTATTCACTTATTTCTTGTTTTGCTTTAGCTACTTCAAAATCCTCGTTCTTTTCTGCAAGCTTTTTCTTTAAGTTTTTTATTTCAACTCTATGAGCTTCGGACTATGCAGCAAGATTGGCTTCGCTAACCTTTACTCTGTCCACTAAAGAATGCAAAATTTTATCCTTTTCCACAGCTTCATTCCTCAGCTTGGTAACCTCTGACCGAAGATTTTCGAGGGCTATCTGGTAGCTCTCATCCTCAGCATTCTTCTATGCCCTTAAGGCAATGCTCAAGATTAAGCCCTACAAAAAAGGGGGATCAGCACAATGGTAGAAGATACAAAAATAATCTAATTATGTCAAAACATCTTTACCTTCAGACTATTATAAGCGAGACTATCTGCGAGGTCATCCTTCGACATAGCACAGAGACCAACTTCGAGCTTCAGAAATCCTATATTTCTAGCCATCTCCCGGCAAACAGATATTTCCTTGTTGTCCGGGAGGCAGTACAAAAAGTCGTCTTCATCAGTACCATTATACACCAAGGATCCCTTTGGGTACTTCAGTTCCCAGGCATAGTGTTTAGCTTCGGCAATTTCCTCTTCCGACAACTTTTTACCCGAAGCGTGTCGAACGATAAAGTCTGGCTCTTCAGTAGACGCTTTGGGAGTAGGAGATTCGACCTTCTTGGGTGCTTCTTCTTCTTCCAAGATTAGAGCGACACCCGAAGGTCCTTGTTCAATACGCTGTCTCGTTTTAATGGGCAGACTTCGATTTCAGCACGAATTGTAGTAGCTGCGATGGCCTCCTTCGCAGGAGAAGGAGTTGACGCCCTTGTCGATTCCAAGACTATGTCCAGCACTCTAGCCATCCTCCTCCTCTTGGGAGTTATTGCAGGAGCTTTGGATACCTTCGGCAATTCCTGCTCTGGTAGTGGGCTCAAGATTTTTGGTAGCCCTGCCGACTCCTCTAGCTCTGGCTCTTCGGACGATTTTCCTTTAGCTTCGGCAGGACGCTTCGACGCTTCGGCCGACTCAGTTGCAGGAATCATTGGCACTTCAGCCAATTCTCCCTTGGAGCTGGCAGGAGCAGGGTATCCTAGCTCAGCGGTGGAAGATGTCCCTTTAGCAAGCTTCGGCACCCTGGCCGTTTCAATGTATCTAGGTCGGTGTGTCAAAACCTTGATTTTCTTACCCTTCGGTGTAGCGGAGATGGCCGAAGTTGCAGCTTTTCTCTTCTTTCCCTGCTTTCACAAGGGATAGCAATAGTCTGGGTATACAAAACCAATAACATCAAAAACTCTATTTAATCTTTTCTTGCCTCGTCTTCTGAAGGCTAAGGTCATGGCATCATCTTTGGCCCTTATGTAGGCCCCAAGGAACTCGTCGCTAGTTGCCTCAACACAGTTCAGCCAGTCATCATTCGGCTCATCAAACTGTTCTTTATATCTGAAGGTATATTTCAAATAAACCAGGCCGCCTTGACTGGACCCGGTAGCGGTCTCCTTCAGCATCTCCCAGTCATTCACAAGAGGCCACACTCTATAGGCTGTGTGCTCCTGGACTAGGTCTCTTCTGCCAATAAAGGTGCATACATTGTTGAAAGCCTTCTGGCATGCTTCGATATCATTTCCAAGAGCAATAGCCGGCCTTCTGATGCTGAAGCGAGACCAAATAGGGCGTTGGATAATCCCCTTTATATCTTCCCTTTCAACTAAGTTATTCTTCACATGAAGCCATTCTTCCATCCAGGCCCCTGGCCACCTCTTTCGAAACATTGGAACTGGATAGCTCACATCAGATCGGGGCAAGAAGCCATAACAACCAAAATTATTATGATACTGCTCCTTGCTAGTAGCCTTTGTCTCATAGGACAGCTCGTGCATGTTGCAGAAGCATTTTGCACTCGGCTCTAGTCCCTGGCTCCGCACGGCCCAAATAAAAATCCCCATCCTGATTATGGCTTCGAGGGTAATCTGATGAAGAAAAATCTCAAAGGTCTTTAGCACTTCAACTAGAAATTTACTCAATAGAAACCAAAGCCCTGCCTTCATGAAGCTCTTGTAAACAACAACTTCATCTACTTCAGGCACCAACTCTCACAATCATATCTTCCTTTCATAGCATCAATCTGACTTTGTTTGATGGATGACCTTCCGAAGATGGTATGACTCGGCCGCCAGGGCTGATCTTTGGCATCTTCGTTCCCACTTTCCAAATCAAAGCTTTCACTATCGCTAGAATCTTCAGATAACCCAGCTAGCATTTCATTGGTGATCTTCTCTTTGTTCGTCTTTTCCATAGCCTCGTAAAACCCAGCTAGTGCAGGGTCAACAACCTTCTTCTCTTCAGCCATCTAGTAAGCACTTGCGCAAATGCCAAAGCTCACAAATCAATCAAAATCTGGCAGAACAAGAAAATCCAAGCTTGAAAAAATAGAGCAAGAGATTGAGATGGCACATCAAATGCTATCAATGTGAGTTCCTATTTATATGCCCAACGCATCACAATTTGGTGGGTCCTACATGTCATTGACTTTCGCTATTCTAGCGAAGGGAAGGTGTTTTTTCGGACCTTCGGCTAAAGGCCTTTGTTCACGTCGCAGTCTGAATTTGTTAAATACAAAAACAAATTAATACTGTGAGGAGCTATTGTTGGGGGCCTTCTTCTTCCGAAGGTCCTCAAAAACTTAACTAACATGTTTTTCAGTATAACAAAGACTATTACAGGATGCTTCGGCTTTGAGATGAAGGTGTGCGTGATATGAAGGTGCGATCTGAAGGATGGGTGAACGAGCTCCGAAGTTGTGGCTGAAGGACCTTCGGCTTAGCATGATAACGATGGCGAAAGATGGAACCGACCTAAAGGAGAAAAGACTACTTAGTCCCTGATAGCTTGCCTTATTATTAACAGTAAATGTCAGGGACATGAATGTAATTTTTCCTAGGCTGCGTCCCACGCCTATAAATAGATGAACAGTAACACCGTACTGTTCATGCTGCATGGTAATCGCTCCTGCGTCTCTCACATTTTCACCTTCTGTCGAACCGAAGGTATCAATGAAATACAAACATTATGAGCATTTGTTTATGTTTACAAAATGAAATGAGAATGTAAATCTATTTCTATATGGCTATTATTTACATTCTTATATGTTTTATGTTTCTTCATTTATATTCATTTACAAAGATTATGAAGAAGGTATGTCTTTCATAACCTTCGTCTGAAGATCATTATATCCGAAGGGAGATAATGCTTCAAAGGATGAAGGTCCTTATCCATTAATGATTGTGTTGCTTTGTTCTTGGTGTATAGCATTCGAGAGCAAGGACCAACAATAACTTCGCTTCTCAAGTTTTTACATAAATTCTACGGTAGGCATGACACCCCCTGGGTTGACCTAGTCTGGAATTCATATTATGCCTCAGGTTAGATCCCCCATGCTTCTCGGGTGAAAGGCTCCTTCTAGTAGAAAGACGTTATAAGAATGGTGGACTATTCCAGGGGACATTCTATGCCCTAGGTTGGGGATGGTAGAACCATCCTCTTGTGGCATGATGTCTGGAACAACTTCTCCCTCAAGTCTTCATTCCCCAACCTCTTCTCTTTTGCCAGGAGACAAAACTGCTATATGAATGATTTCCTTAAGAATATGTCTTTAGAAGATAACTTTCACATCCCCCTCTTCCCTCAAGCTGTCCAGGAATACCACTTGTTCCGCGGGATTATTGATCAAATTCAAATTGTCAGAGATGACAAGGACACTTGGATTTATTCGTGGGGGATGAGTGTTTTAGCTCCCACTAAGTTTTACAAGCTTACCTTCAACTCCATTCAACCTCCAAATCCTTTCATCTAGATATGGCTATCCAAGGTATGTAAGAAAGTCAAAGTCTTTGTTTGTCTTGTTTTCTAGGATAGAATCAACTCCAAAAACATCTTGCAAAGAAAAGGTTTCCTAAATGATGCCAATGATCTTAACTGAGTTCTCTGCGATTAAGACCATGAAGAAACAACTCATCTCCTTTTTTATTGCCCCTTCACTATGGGATGCAGGAACTATGTTGGGATACATTTGTGCCATGACCTAGCTTTTTTCCCATGATTAAGGCTGCAAGGGGTGCCTTTGGGCACAACTTCTTCATGGATATTCTGACAGTGGTATTATGGTGCATTTGGAAGCGAAGGAATGACTCCATTTTCAGGAACATTGCTCCTTCTTTCCTCTCGTGGAAGGGCAACTTCAATGACATGCTGAAGTTGGAAATGCTTAGATTTAATAGTGCTAGGAAGCTTAGGGTGCCTTTATGGCTAAATTCTCGATAGCCGGTTGTCTATTTTCTCTTGAACTTTTTGTTCCATTCCTTCCTTATATATATATATAGGGTAGGTATATTAGGAGCCCTAGGCTTCAAATAGTTAGAGTAAGCCCAGACTGATCATCCCCTATGACCTAGTCTAGCCCGGCGCGCCCACCCACTCCCCAAGCTAGGTTGTCGGTTGCGCCCCCCACCCCACGTCTGTGCATGCAAAAAAATAGGAAGGCATACATGAGTCAAACACGTTTCCCTGTATACGCGTAAATTTAGGAAACATATGTGTGGCGGTTTCTATTTTTAAATGTTTGATTTCCTCCATAAATATAGGATCGGTGCAATAGGCATGCAACTAGGCTCGTTAGGACCAATTTATGATATATACTGATACCAATTATGCTACACAGTATAGATATTTATGCAATCTAGTACACTACTTAAAAATCTGTTACATGCTGCATGCGCAAAATTAGGATGACAAAAATGTATGATGAAAGGAAATGGATTGGTATGTATGGAAACAAAAAAATGTATTTAATATTTTATTTCCTCTATAAATATAGGATCACTCCAACAGCCATGTAGCTAGGCTCATCAGGATCAGTTTATGATATATACTGATACTAATTATATTACACGGTGTAGATATTTATGCAATTCGGTATACTGCATAAAAATTTGTTACCTGCTGCATGCGCACAAAATTAGGATAACAAAATTGTACTATGGATTGGCATACATGAAAACAAAAAATCGTATTTAATGTTTTATTTCCTCCATAAATATAGGATCGCTCCAACAGTCATGCAACTAGACTCGTTAGAACCATTTTATGATATATATTTATACAAATTATATTACACAGTGTAGATATTTATGCGATGTTGTACACTATGTAAAAAATCTGGCATGTGGTTACTGGTGGACGCATCTCTAGGTTCAAGCGTAAAAATCTTAAATTTTGAGCATAAAACTCTTAAGTCATAAGCGTAAATAACGAGCCAATGTGAGACATTGCTATCTCTAGTGGGTTGTATTCACAATCCTATTTTTATGGCAGTTCCGGAAAATATGGAAGTCGCATCCATGCGGTTTCTATTTTTATGCAGATCCAAAAATTGTGGCAGATCTTGGAGTTTCCATTGCATGCGCGAAAATTTTGGATGATATTTTCGTTTCCACTGCATGCATGCAAAAAAATAGGATGACACGGTTCACGTAGAGCATAAATTCATATACAAAGTCGCATAAATACATACACTGTGTAACATAATTGATAAAAAAACCTAATATCAGTTCAACTAACAGCTCCCGCGGGAATCAGGGATAGTTTTATGGCAACATAAAATCGTATTCATTATCGTAAAAATCATAACTAGAATGCATAAATAGTGTAAGTAGCAGGCATAAAACATAATCATCGATAGCATAAACATGGATCGGATAGTTCGTCGCTGGAGGACGATCCCGAGGATGCTAGATCAAAGGATGTCATCGAAGCCACTAGATCGGAGGAGTTGGTCGTCGAAGGACGCCAGAGCCACCCACGTCTCGTGTGGCCACCATCTCCAGAGACGACCGCGCCTCGCGTGACCGCCGAAGCGACCCACGTCCCTCATGGCCATCGTCGCCGCTGCCGACGCCTACCGCGCCTCGTGCAACCGCCGTTGCCACTGGGCATTTGGTGCGCCGCCGCCACTCGTCCGCTTCGGGAGCGCCATCACTGCTTGCCCACCCGCCTCGGGAGCGTCATCATCGCTCATTCCTGGTGGAGCGCCACCGCCGCTGGCCCCTAGGATCGCCGCCGCTCACACGGCCGAGGGAACTGCCGCCGCCGCTAAAACCTAATCCCTAGCGGCGTGGGGGTATTTTTATAGCAGCCCAAACCTGGTTCGGCTGAACCGGATGGCACTGTTGAGCCAGAGCTTCCTCTAGTTATTAGAAGCCCAGAGCTTGTATTATACAATATATATATTGTGTTATAGGGATTTTCCCTACAACCTTTTCCCTCAAAAAAAGTATACTTAGCTCTTTTGGGCTCTTCTAGGTTCTGACTTTGATACTTCTACACTTCTTGTGACCATGACTCAACTTGAGCTGGATCTTGAGCCTTATGGCTTGAACCATTAACCACAAGCATTACCTCAATTGTCATAAGTCATGTCCTTATATCGTGGCCTTCAATACACCATGAATATTCATAGCTTGACCAACCTTGACCACTTGCAAGAACCTCTTCTTCTCCTTAGCTTTAGATACCTCATCATCTTGACCTTCTCCCTTGCTCTTAGTACCTCAAAGTCTTTCTTGCCTTTGTCCTCAGTTCAATCAGTTGTATCCAAGTCATGCACATTGAGTCCCACTTAGTCAATGTCTATGATATCCTGGCCCTGGTAGATGGTGATATCCTGGCCCAAGGCTTAATAGAATTAATAGAGTACTCAAACAAACAAGGTGCATCTTCTTTTTCGTAAACTCCTCTACAAAGAACCTCCAAATTAAGCATGCTTTGCTTGGAGCAATTTGAGGATGGGTGACCGATTGGAAAATCTTCTCGAGTGCGCATGAGTGAGGACAAAGTGCGCATAAAGGACATTTGTTGGTCTGTAGGGATGGTCTATAATCATAGAGGGCTGTCGAGAGTAAGTGTCATCGATCTGGGAGGGACTGGGTGTTACAAATGTTATCAGAGCTGACCCTCGTGGTTTCACGGGCGCGTGTGGGCTAGGGGTTCGGATATATGGCGCATGGTGCATGTGGGCCCATAGTGGTCACATGGCATGGCATATAATGACACGAGACACATAGACGTGGCCAAAGGGGAGGTTCCTGCTTGGGGTTGATCGGCGACGATGTCGGTCTTCTAAGGGGGTGGATTATGATATCCTGGCTCCGATGGATGGTGATATCCTGGCCTAAGGCTTGATATAATTAATAGAGTACTCATACCAACAAGGTGCATCTTCTTTTTCGGAAGCTCCTCTACAAAGAACCTCCAAGTTAAGCGTGCTTTGCTTGGAGTAATTTGTGGATGGGTGACTAACCAAAAAGTCTTCTCGGGTGCGCATGATTGTGGATAAAGTGCACACAAAGGACATGTGTTGGTCTATGGGGACGGTATATAATCATAGAGGGTTGCCGGGAGTAAGTACTGCCGGTCAGGGAGGGATGGGGAGTTACAAATGGTATCAGAGCCGACCCTCGAAGTTTCACAGGCGTGTATGGGCTAAGGGATTGAACATATGGCGCACGATGCATGTGTGCCCAGAGTGGTCACATGGCATCGCATATGACAACACGAGACACATAGACGTGGCCAAAGGGGAGGTTCCTGGCATGGGGTTAATCGACGAGGATGTCAGTCTTCTAAGGGGGTGGATTATGATATCCTGGTCTAAGGCTTAATAGAATTAATAGAGTACTTATACCAACAAGGTGCATCTTCTTTTTTGGAAGCTCCTCTCCAAAGAACCTCTAAGTTAAGCGTGCTTTGCTTGGAGCAATTTGGGTATGGGTGACTAACAGGTAAGTCTTCTCAGGTGCGCATAAGTAAGGACAAAGTGCACACAAAAGACAGGTGTTGGTGTGTGGGGACGGTCTATGATCCTACAGGGCTGCTGGGAGTAAGTACCACCGGTCCAAGAGTGGATGGGGTGTTACAATGTCCATCCTTTAATGTGACTTGTTATGTCCATAATCCATAGTCATCTTAGCCTATTGGACCATCACACTTAATCACCTTGTGTTGAACCTTTCAAGCTTTTCACTAAAACCTATTTAACACTTAACACATTGGACATACCTTTAATTGTGTTGTGATCCAAAACGCTAGAACCCACAAGAGACCTTTCACCTAGCAACTATTTTGGCTAGTCATTGTCTTCTGATTAGGCATATTCAGAATACTATGTAGCAGTGTTTAGGGAGTCTAGAAAATGATGCAAGACATGTCTATTGTATGTGTGCACTCATCCCGTAGTTGTGGGTTGATTCATGTGTCATCGAAACTCTATGTGCCTTTGTACTTTGATTGAGCACAATGCTCCACTACAATTGTTATTTATGTTTGCATAGACAACAAAACGTGACATGGCTTTGTATTGCAACGGTATCTGCCTTTCTACTTCATTGTGTTATCAAATAAAAGCTGTTATTGCGCTCTAGGTTTATTAACGTTATTTGCACCTCTATAGACTATGAGAAACATGTATAACTATAGGATGGACTCTAGGTGGTCCAGTTTATTGCCATGGTATGGGGATTTCCTTGGTTAATCTTTAGACCTGCATAATGGGCAGTCTCAAATCATTTCATCTCAGTAACATAATTTTGTGGAAGGACCACAATCTACTATCCAAGTTGAGAAAAGGCTAGTGGTGAGAACAAAACTAGCAAATTTCTATGCTAGGGAGGATGTGAAACTGTCAAAGTGCTGGCTAGCAATAAGTTGTGATCGTGTTGTCAACATCGGAAAAAAGCGGCAATGGCTATGAAATAGGATCATCAAGGCATACAACAGTCAACGGGGTAACATGCCTAATGATCGACTAAGTCTCTTATGTGTAGATGGGACACCATAAAAACATAGTGCTCACTTTTTTGGGAGACATGGCAAATGTCATCCATGAGAACCCTAGTGGGTTGTCTAAGGTTCATAAGTTACTTTGCTTTTCATCCTATTTTCGTGCTCTTGCATTGGTTGCAGTTATATGTGCCAAAAGTGTTCAAGATTTACATGGCCTAACACCTTTTGATTTGTGTTATAGACATCTTTTGTGGTCTCTCCGTTTGGAAGTTTGGAGAAGCACTAGTTCACTCTTTTATATTATTGGACTCTTCTGAAGGATAATCCCAACTAGATGGACCGTTGTTCCCGTCCATCAGAAAGTTTGAACTGTTGAAGCTACAAAAATTGAATTGAACATCGTCAACCTAGACCCCAAAGTCTTTTGCCCTAGCAACACAACATCGAAGTGGTTGCTTGGTCAAGATGCAAGCAAGTAAAAATTAAGAAAACCCATTTGGCTCAACCTCCACCAACTTCATCAGATGAATAGCTTTCCAAAATGAGGGATCTATCTCTACAAAGGTTGTTAGTGTACTAGAGTGGTGTGGAATTTTTGAGCTGCAAAATGTGGAGATAACTCATGAATTCTATAACAAGCAGCTAGAGATCGAGGAAAAGAAGCTAGCGATTGAACTAGAGCATTTGGAATGATAGAAGAGGCTTGAAGAGAGGAACATATTTCAACAATTGACATGTCCACTTGCAATTCAACTCAATGTGTGTAGTACAAGGACTTGCAACAACATAACTGGCCAAGATTCAAGATGATATGTTTGATATTGAATGAGGTATCTATGGAGTTTTAGGTTGCATGGTCTACAACAGTTTTATGATTTCTTTGTTTAGTTTTCCAAAAATTTGTTGTTGGTACTGTTATTTCTTGGATTTTTGTTCATGAAGTAGTACATTATATTTCTTTTAATAAACAACCTCTTCACATACACCCTATCTGTTAAGGGACTGATGCATATTCGTCTATGTGGTGTAGTTCTGATAACGAACATATTATTTGTCTGCCATGACTCCCTATGCAAATGAAATTGATTTTCTTAGAATGGTACAGAGTAAAGAAAGGTGTGGCACTAATCTATGAACATGATCACCCATATGCTAGAACCCTCTCTACTGCCCACCTTGATTGTATAACACCAAATGCTCTTTTATATCCTTCATCCTGCTTCTTGATGAGCATCAAAGCATTGTGTCTGTAACTTCATTAGATATCGCACTGTCTTAATGAAGGTTGACCAATCAGGGTAAATACTATCAACAAGGTAGTAGCCCACGTCATAGCTATTCTAGTTCACGATGAAACTAATTGGATGGTTGTCTCCACTAACATTCCTAGAGAAAATAGGAGATCAGTGCAACACATTGATACCATTGTTGCTCCCGGTCATCCCAAAGTATGCATGCCAAATCCATAGATCATATGAGGCCACTGTCTCTAGGATCATGGAAGGGTGCTTGCCCCAATAGGGTAGTTGTTCTACTCCTAGTGCATGTAGTCAATGTTGTGGAGAATGCTAGTAAATTCATGACTCTCACCTACGTGAAGTAAGCATGTCTGGTCCTCAGAGGTACATGCACGCAAGTAAACCATTTCAAATGTTGCTACGAGGGCCTTATAGGAGTGTTTTAGGGCCTCATGTGTAGCAGACTCGCTGATTTGGATGTACTCATACATGACATACTCGGGAACACCATATGCAAGAATGAGAATATAGGCCACCACCTTCTAGACTGCATCGAGACCAAGTTGACTAGTGCAGTTAGGTCTCTGCACGAATTTGGGTCCACATGCTGGATGACATCAACAATGCGAAGGAAGACATGTCGCTGCATTATAAACCTATAAGAGTCATGCGGACAATAAGTAATGGTGTACACAATATAAACTTTGTTGGTTGGTAATTTGCACGCGTAATAAGCCACCTTCTCTGAAACTGAGTTTCTATGTACACCGGCATATCGGAGTAGTCTGATCGAATCCTCGTGTATCTGCTTAAATGATCATGTTCTGCACTCATGAAACCTAGAATGAAACTGTGGCAACCACATGACAAGCATATACCATCTGCTTGAATGAAGGCCATCATTTGCCATTTCACCTCCTCATCATCAGCATCCATCTCGTGCATGAACCCATCTATGAACCAATTCTTCTTGTCATCTATCTTTCTGGTTGTTTTGGTGAAGTGAACGAAATTTGCCTTATTTTGTAATGAATGTGTTACATCCTCTGAACTAGCCCAAGACCAGCGCATTAGACCGAGGCAAAGCTCGCGTACAAGGAGGCCTAATTCACTGATCAATGATGGAAACTAGGCTTTATAGGGTGGTTGTTGTAATTGGGCCATAAGGCTAATAGGGAGATATATGTATGAGAACGATTTTTTGTAAGGGACATCGAAGAAGAACAAAGTTATTGAATACCTGCTCCTTCCTCCGTCTTCCTTCTTCTCCATGCCTCCTTCCTTTCTTCTCAATCTCGAGCACACTACTAACAATTGGTATCAGTCTAGTCGATCCCTGGATGTTATGGATCCTTGTTGGATCTTCCACTCCCACAACACGCATCTTCATCGTCGCTTCTACGCAATGAATCTCAACTTCTAGCTCCTGCCCGACGAAATGTCAAAACGGTTCGACGGCTATGATGCCAAGCTTTCCTAGCGTTTTGTCTATTACAACACCAAGTTGGATCAGCACTTGCTCGACCGTGACATGTCTCTCGACAACCGCCTCTGCGATCTCGACGCTAAATGGAGCAGTTGTCTCTCATCACTCTCCTCCACCAATGAAGCTCGTATGACGTAGCTGGAATCCACCACGGCGTCCCTCGATGATTGGTGACCTGGTGTGGAGGGTATGATGGACGATCTCCACCTACACGTCTCCAAGATGTCAAAGATTTATGAACATGTCGCCAAACCATGGCGTCATGTTGAGGGTTCCCGTGCCTTCACCATCGTCGGTCGTCGTGTGCCCATCTGCTGCTAGCACAGCCTAATGGGCACTAAGAAGAGTCTATACTCCAAAAAGATGGTTTTAGAGTTATCACAGCTCTGGATCATCTCCTGGTCAAGGGTGCATCCTCTCCTCCATATCATCGTTTCAGTTCTACTCTTCCCTTTTAGTTTCAGGGATTGGGTAGTCAGGGTCCACAAAATTAGGGTAACTCTTGCAACACCGGTCGCTTGCCCAAGATCCCATTTCCTTCGTTCTCTGGCGATCAGCCTAAACTCTGGATCACACGTTGCGAGGACTATTTTGAGTTGTATAGTGTGGCTCCTTCTATGTGGGTGCGAGTTTCTTCCATGCATTTTTCAGCAGCCACCTCTTGCTGGATGCAAACAGTGGAATCATGTCTGAAAACCTTTTCGTGGCCTAAATTTTGCACTATGATGCTTGCCCGTTTTGGTCAGGATCAACATGATTGCTTATCCATTAACTCTTCCACATCAGACAAACCTCGTATGTAGAAGAGTATATTGATCGCTTTGCCACACTTATGAATCAACTTATTGTCTACAACACTCATATTGATCCTCTCTACTTTACTATGTGTTTTATGGATGGCCTCTGTGATGGTATTAAATCTGCAGTGTTGGTTCGGCGTCCTTCAAATTGGGATGGTGCTTTTGTTTTGGCTCAATTGCAGGAGGAGGTGTGCAACTCGGTGAGGCATCCTTACTCTCACCGCCCAGACCCCTTTGTGGTGCCTCGACCTATGGCTCCATCTCTTATGTCACTTCCTTCCCTGCCATGGAAGCTAGACAGATCATTGGGACCTCAAGGTGATGATTATCGTGGTGTCGACCTCACCCGTGCCAAGTCCTCTAATGACAAGTGGGCTACTATTCGCGCTTATCATCACGCTCGTGGGCTATGTCTTAATGTGTCAAAAATGGTCCAAGAATCACTGCTATCCAGACTCTATCCAACTCAAGGCAGTGCAAGAGCTCTTTGACATCTTCCAGTGGGACATGGATTGCCACTCTATTGCTGAAACATTAGGTAATGAACAGGAGCAACTCTTTCTAATGTTGTCTAATGCGGCAGTTTCTGGTAGGCCTTGTCCTCATACTCCATGCCTAGATGGATTGATTCAATAGCATGTCGTCCATCTATTGGTCGATTCTAGTAGTTTGCACTCATTCATTAGTGCCCACTTAGTTGCTCAGTTATAGGGTGCCGCACCTCTTCTCATAACTCTATCAGTTCAAGTTGCCAAAGGGACTCAGTTGTCCTGCACCGCACATATACCGGCTCTTTCATGGTCTGTGCAAGGGCTCACTTTTACTTCTGATTTCAAAATCATACATCTTTCTTCCTATGATTCTATTGTGGATATGTATTGAATATCAAGTTTCAGTCCCATGCACATTCATTGGCAGCAATAGTGGTTGGTGATTTCGTATCAGAGCATTTCAGTGTTACTACAAGGGGCTTCCTATTCTATTCCTGATGGAACAGTGATTCAGTTATGTGATGTGATAGATTCTGTGCCCATTCGGCCGGATTCATCCTCTATTCCGGTAGAGGTGTCGTCTATGTTACAAGAATTATCAGCCTTGTTCCTGGCAGCTATGGACCTCCCTCCACCAAGGGCCTATGACCATGCCATCCCTATTGCTTCCCTAGTGACTATGAGGTCATATTGTTATGCACCAGTATTGAAAGATGAGATTGAGCAACAACTCCAAGAGATGCTGTCACATTGAATTATTCAGCCTAGTGCAAGTCCCTTCTCGTCATCTATGATATTGGTTAAAAAGAAAGACAACTCTTGGTGTTTTTGTGTGGACTATGACCACATTAATGCCATCATTATCAAAGGCTAGTACATGTGATTGATGAGCTCCTTAATGAATTGGCATCAGCTTCTTGGTTCTCCAAATTGGATTTGTGTACTAAATTCCATCAAATTCTTCTTCGACTAGAGGAGGAATATAAAATTGCATTCCAAACTCACTGCAATTAGTATGATTTCAAGGTTACGGAATATTTGGTACAACTTAGAGATTCCTTGCTCTGATGTTGATAGACTGCTTTTTGCGGCATCAACGACCATTGAGATTGGTGATGGTTCTAAAATCTCCTTCTGGGGCAACGCTTGGGTGAGGGGGCAAAGGCCAAAGGACTTGGCGCCTCGTCTCTTTTCTATATCAAGAAATAAGAGGAAATCTTTGGCGGAGGCGGTCACAAACAATGACTGGATCAGGGATCTTGCGCTGTTCGACAGACCGATTACTCCCCGCCACATTCATGAGTTCTGCATTCTTTGGTCTGAAGTCCAAAAGATCCAGTTTCACCCAGAGCGTGATGATGCCATCACCTGGAATTTCACTGCGGATCACCGCTACACAGTCAAATCGGCATATCAGGTACAATTTTTGGGCTCTGTTCACACAAATTATGACCTCATCATCTGGAAGAATTGGGCGCCTCCAAAATGCAAGTTTTTCAGCTGGTTAGCAATTCAAAATCGCATTTGGACAGCAGATCGATTAGCCGCCAGGAATTGGCCCCATGAACCAACTTGCGTCTTGTGTCGTGCTGCCCAGGAATCGGGGCTTCACCTTTTTGTGGAATGTCGTTTCATCAAAAGAATTTGGGAGGAAGTTGCTGTTTGGGTAGCTGTTGAGGGCCTGAAGCCGTCTAACTGGGGGCGTCCCCCCTCGCTGGGGCATTGGTGGGAAAAGCTGGCTTTTTTGACGGGATGCAACAGAAAAGGCATCAGATCACTATTGATCCTTGTAAACTGGGAGATTTGGCGAGAACGAAATGCGAGAATCTTTGATCGCAGATTCTCGAGCTGCCAACAAATCATTGCCAAAATCAAGAGTGAGGCAGCAGCCTGGAATTTGGCAGGGGCCAAGCACCTAGTTACCCTTTAACAACTATTTAGTGGGATCTGTTTTTTTATTTCTGTTTACTTCTCTTCAGGTTGGACCTTTACCTAGTGCTTCGGTCACTGTATTGACTTAAACCTCTTGTTATTCTTCTTATCAATATATCTTGGCAGACCTCCTGCCTTTTCAAAGAAAAAGGTTATGGCCTTCGGATTGACAAGCACTTTGGGTACTTTTCAATCGGCGATCAATGCTACTCTGGCACCCTGCCTTTGTCAGTTTGACATGTTATTCTTCAACATCTTGTTTTATAGCTCATCTTATGCCGACGAACTCAAGCACCTATGGATACTCCTTCAATTGTTAGACTAGGATCATTGATTTGTCAAGCTATCTAAATGCTCCTTTGCCCAATGGGAGATTAGGTACTTGGGGCATGTGATCAGTGAGCATGGTGTGTCTACTGACCCTTCGAAGGTGTGTGCTATTGCCTCATGGTCATGCCCTCACTCGGCTAAATATCTTCACAATCTTTTGGGCTTAGCAGCGTATTACTGCAAGTTTATTCACCATTTCGATATTATGTCCAAGTCCCTTACATATCTCCTCAAGAAATATACATTGTTCATCTAGGCATCAGTTCATGAACCTTCCAAGAGCTTTATATGATGCGCTCTATGTAGCCCCCATGTTGCAACTTCCAGATTTCTCTCGCTCATTCGACATTGAAACCGATGCATGTGCTACAGGCATAGGAGCAATTCTTACACAAGATGCTCATGCCATTGCATTCATTAGCAAGGCCTTCGGTCCTAAATCCCAAGGCTTCTCCACTTACGAAAAGCAGTACATGACCATCCTTATGACAATTTCTTATTGGCGTTCATATCTTCAACTCAGAGAATTCCTCATCTATACAGACCAACGCAGTTTGGTCCAGCTCTCTACACAACGTCTCCAAACTCACTGGCAGCAGCGTGTGTTCTCTAAGCTCTTAGGTATCAAATACTGTGTCGTGTACAATCATGGTACGGATAATTGAGTTGTTGATGCCTTGTCCTGGAAGACCGTTCATGATGCCTCATGTGTTGATGTGTCATCTGCTACTCCCTAATGGCTATTAGAAGTGGTGTCTGGTTACAACAATGATGACCATGCTTCTCAGTTGAGGGCTTAGTTGGCTATCAGTCCTTCGTCAACTCTACACTTTTCTTGCACTTATGGGGTGTTGTGTTATAAGAATCGGATTTGGTTCGGCAACAATCCAACTCTGCAAAACAAACTTATGTGTGCTTGCCATGACAATGCTCTAGGCGTGGCCATTCTGGCTTTCAAGTGACTTAAATGCGAATGAAGAATCATCAGTTCTTATGCCTCATGTTTCCACAAAAAGTTTTTCACATACATGTATAAACCCTTTCAATGAAAAGACATTTGAGGATTCTATAGATAACCAAATATCAATGTATCCAATCATAACTGAATCATCAGTTCTTTTGAATGAACACATCAAGATCACATGTGCTACTAAATCCAACAAGGCTTCATAGAAATAGAGCTGCATCTAGATAACAAATCATTATGAGAACAATATCTAGCTGAGTGCATTTGCAAGATATATTAACACTTCAATAGCCATAAGAAACTCATCTTGATCTCACTATAGCATAGGAATATTTCACTTTATAAACGCAGAATTTGTGGAAGATTTTATGACTGTCGCCAATGTCTGTGGAAGCCCTAGCATGGTTGGCGGCCGCTACGAGAACCCTGAGCAGTATGGTATGTGATATAGGAGGGCACCAAGTTGGTCGTTGCTGCATGGTCCACCACGCTTCGTCGAGTCAATTAAGGGATTGTTTGGATATCTACGTATTTATCTTAATTCATATGTTTTGAGGTGGATTGAAACTTTGTTCAGATATCATGTATTCGCTTTAATCTATGAATTCCATACCAAATCACTGCAACATATATATAGATCAAGGTGAATATATAAACATTCAAATAAACCTTAAAGTAAAAATTAAATTAATTCACTTTATTTTACTTCAATGAATGTAGTTTGAGGTAGATACATGTATATTTAAAGAAGGTCTAGCTCTAATAATGATTTGTTTGGTTGGGTTATGGACGTGAAAAAAGTTGTTGTGTGTGGTAAGTTGTGAAAAAATTGTTGTGAGATATGAGATGTAAAAAGCTGAAAGCTGTGGCGGTGGGAGTCACAGACGAGCAGACGCCGCAATTGCCGATTGGGAGCGATGGAAAAGAACGAAGCCTTTTTTTCACTTACCAGTTGTAGATGGGTAATAATTTCAAAGTTCTCCCACCTAGAAGTCGCTAAAAGTAGGTCTCGAGGTACTCTCGATTTTCTACTACGAGAAAGTCGGCTTTGGAAAAAAGTTATTGGCTACAACGAGGCCATTAGTTTGGCTTTTGACTATTATGAGACTGAAGTCATAGCAAAAATCCAAACCAAATACACCCTTAAGTTGATGCACATAAAATGACACATGCTTTTTGTTTCATCTTATATAATGCCCTGTGGCATGTAGTAGTAAGTTGGTGGCGACTTTTGTCTATGTTCTTGCTTTTCTTTTATGATTTTTTCAATCCAAAAGATTTTGTAACAAATTGATAAAGAAGCCAAAAAAAAATAGTGTGTTCACCGAGTTCCTAAAACTGGTCGCCTAGAAATCCACTCCATCTGTCCATTGTAAGATATATATTTTTTATCGATGATATATCTAGTATAAAATGTTTAGAATGCTAGCATGCTAATTTTGTTTATCAGATTCATCGTCTACAGTTGAGTGTAACACCAGAGGACAACACCTTATTCTATCAAAACATAGAGATTATTTAGAAGATAGTATGAGAGGATATGAAATTACACGTGTACATGATTTAATGTTAGTATGTTCACACTCTAATCCTCTCTACACTAGGTACATTTGCTTTCTTATCTGAATTATTAGCTATCTCTAGTATCAATGTTATCTTAACATGAACCCATGGTGATATTAAACATGATGTATGTTAAATCTGCTTGCTATTCAAATTTAAATAACAAGATAATTTTAACCCCTCCAATTCCCTACTTCTAAATAAGCGGTAAGTGTCTAGCTCACTAATGGTCGCTCCTGAAGTAGGAAGGAAATAAAAGGCAAAGGGGTCAGTTTAGAGGTTAAGGGCTTGTTCGGTTATTTTCAATCCATATAGATTGAAGAGGATTGATATGGATTTTGACTTACTAAGGATTAAAACCCCCTCAATCCATATGGATTGGGATAGAACCGAACATGCCCTAAAGGGGATAGACAACAAGAAGGCCTGTCCTCAGGCTGCCATTTTGTGAAGCAACAAATAGATCCACCCATAGGATATTAGGAACCTCCTGCGATGGGAAACGACGTCGGGTGGTAACACAAATGGTTTTCTTTAAGCTTTTAATCTGCAAAAGGGTTCAGTTGGGCAGATAAATCTAGGGACATCTCAGAGAAAAAAATTGCTATTTTGGCCCTTCTAACGTGGACTCTCTACTATTATATGACCCTCTGTCTATAACTTGTAGGACCATTTGTGTCTATGACTTGTGGGCCTGGTGATAAAATAGAGAAGTCCACAACTGAGAGTGACAAAATAGCAAATGGCCCATCTCAGAGTGATCAGATTAGTTAGCATGCACGTAAGTTACCCTGGGGAAACGTAGGCAAGTGAACAGCCAACCAAACCTTATGCAAGGTACCCAGTTACTGTTCAATACTTTATTTGCAGACACACAAATACACCGAGACAAACATAACAGCAAAAAAGCTGCAGCCTTCAGCCCAAAACGATACAGTATACACCATTGGATCGAAAAAAATGCTTATCGTGAGATTCATGGGAGCATAGTCACAGCCCACAAAAGGAGTAAGCCAGTATTTTCATTATCCTGCCAGCAGTAAATACGCCCTGATTAATTTAGGGCGGGCTGCAATGGCAGCTTGGCAGGACAAAACGCAAAGCACAGGCACACGCTCACACAAACACATCGGCCGTATCAATATACACCTGGATCCATCCTCTTGTTACTGAGCTCAGCTGAACAAATTGGGAATGCAGGCTCCTGAGTCAGGATTCTGCTGCTCCTTCCAGATACGGCCTGTGACCCGCAGTTTCAGCTCTTTCCTTTCTCCACCTGAGAAGAAGAGAGCCATGTTGCGCTGAATTATTAGACCATCATGGCTGTCCCTAACCTTCCGGTGGCTGTCCCGGATGCTGCGGGGAGTTCCCTCCCATATCATCTTCCTGCCATTTGCACCAACCTCAAGGCTATAGCTATAGTTCCTAGCATCATTTTCATCGCCCATAAACCGGAGGAAAGCCATGTATACTGGTGCCATTCCAAGCTGAAATGCCTCAAAGTGCAAGCAAAAGTACTGCCCAAAACAATGAAAAACCTAGAAGGACATAAGATAGTATCAGACCAAATTCACTTGATTCATAAATAGATAAAGCATAACTTTGTTATATATCATACTAGACTACTAGTAAGTTGTGGTCAGAAAATCTTGTTTCACTAGCTGAATACATAACATGTGTTTGATTCACATATTTCCAATGAGGGGTGTTGAAATAACTGATGATGGGTGAATTAAACATCTATTATCTATACTAACATAAACTGATAAAACAAGGCATGACTGAAGGCAATCCAAGAAGTCACTATAACTTAGTTCAAACATAGATAAAGCATAACTTCCTCGATTATGTAGTAGAATATGATAAAAAAATGTTTCCTTAGCTGTGGTGATTTAACTTATTTCCAATGAGGAATGTTCAAGACAACAAAAGGTAAGATATAAAAACATCTGCATTATTAATAAAAAAAAGCAATCAAGAGAACTACAAATATATGTGGATACTTACAGTTAGCATCCAAGTTGCATTTTCAACCTCCCTTGGGTTGGACTTGACATAGCGGTGATTAAATGTACATCCAGAGTGCATGTCCACTTTATGATCATCTCGAAGATGTGCCACAAGAAAAGAAATATCCCCAACAACTGAGCATTCAGAACCAGCATAAGGGCAGTTGTATGGCCTAAAATTACACTGTGACTCATGCTTGAGTTTGCTGTAGTATGGGAAGACTTCTGAACATCCAAGAGAGTAGTATTTGCAGGGGAGCTCAAGTGATTCAGCCACCTTTTCTAATGCCAGACACCTGATGTCACCTAGCTCTTGTCGACAAGTTGGGCAGCGGTTGTGCACCCGAGTTTTGCAGGTGGAACATAGAGTATGACCATTTTGGCACTGTAACATAGGGAAACATTTCAGTTTGTAACAGGCTAATTTTTATGTCGATTGTTGAACCATGGGTTTCAAATGCTAAACCTAGAAAATTCAAAGTTTCATATAATAAATACTAAAACTAGGATGTATGTTCTCATTTACATGGTTTCCAGAAGAGAAGAATAACAGGGAACAGAAAATAGATATATCAACAAATATATATTGTTCATTGTAGTAGATCAAAATAGGATTATACTACTACAACGGATATGAAAGATGCGTACAGAAAGCTTCATCTCTTAAACATTTTATGTGTCATACCATAAATTTCAGACCAAACAGCAATATTTGGTATGGACTTAATTTTAACCTTTACTGGTGTACTTGCTTGACTTGTTAACCCTAAAGCTCCAAACAAGCCAAGCTAATTTGCAGAAACGGACACACGTAACTGCAAAATTTTCAATCGATTGTACAACTAATTAACCTTTTTTACATATGTGTATCCTAATGTGCCATATCCACATATAAGAAATCCTTTGTTTTCTCGCCCAATTGAAAATTTATGAAACTATGTTAAGCCCTGTGGGTATGAAACAAAGAAACATGCCCCCCCCCCCAACACACACACACACAAAAGATTAAAAGAAAAGGAAATCAAAATCAAATAAGGTGATAAAATGAAATTGAACAATACTGCACCATCCTGTATGGGGCAATTGTGATTCTACCCTTCTCTGACCTTGAAATTGTGATTTTACCCCTCTGTTTTGAAAATGAAGTCGTCGTTTGCCCCTCCCCCTTAACACCGTTAGTAAAAATCAGAATTGTTGATTAAAAAATAAAATACGAGGGGTAAAATCATAATTGCAAGGTGGGAGAAGGGTATAATCACAATTAATCCTAAAAATTTCAACATAATTTTTAGGGTTAATTATGATTATCCCTTCTTTTGCCCTGCAATTGTGATTTTACCCCTTGTTTTTTATTTTTTAATCACTAATTCCAATTTTCACTAACGGTGTTAAGAGGGAGGGACAAACGACAGCTTCATTTTCAAAAGTCAAAATAGAGGGGTAAAATCACAAAGTTGAAAGCGAAGGGTAAAATCGCAATTGCAAGACCAGAGAAAGGTATAATCACAATTGCCTCTTCTAGTAAATGCTATTGGTCAGTCAAGCGGATCATTTTCACAAAGTACATAGAAATTTTTTCCTCTTCACTTCCAAATGGGAATTTTATATATAGACTAACAAGTAAAGGACCTCAAAAACAAATTTTGAAGATGCGTAGTCAGCACCCAAACTACTAAAGGGAACTGCATAAGTTATCAAGCAGCAGGAAACTTATTGGTCAAGATTTTTACTGGTCAGTTCAGAATCAAACATGAAAGCATTAGAGCATCCCATGGTAGAATGAATCCTGTGCTATTTGTGTCTGCAAAAAGACACAGTTGGAATCGTTGTATGCTATTCAGGAAAGTATCATAAGACATTAATAAAATCTTATCAATACATAAGGTTATTGAAACGCACTCTGGTGAGGAATATATAAGGAGCGTCAAGTAAATCAATTGTCAATTATTAAAATGTTCAATTTTGGAGAGACAAACTTGGCTGTGGGAACTACGGAATACTGCAATAGCAGTAATCCACAAAGAATTTGGCAGGCTCAGAGGAATCTAAAATACATGGCAGTAACTTAAAGAACAATTGACCTGATTAAACCAAAAGGACATCTCTACTTGACTACTTCTCTAGTTTGCAAACATTGTATCTTCCTCGTGGGTACGGGCATGAAAGCACGCACACACAACATCCATAAAAACACAAATAAACTAGAAAAGGAAAGTGTTGGGATTTTTTATTAGATATAGAAGGGCATAGATGTTGCTTCCAAAGGAACACGTCACTTCATAAACATCTGCCCTAACCCTCATTCTTGCTTCCCAGTGTTAAATTCACTTCAAGCATTGAATGGACGAATGACATGAATGATGAGGCTAATTCAATCCTCATCTATTAATGCTCTGCCCCACATTCTGATTCCAGGCACAAGCTGACAAGCATAAACTCAAACGAGGTGCTACTCCATGCGGGACACTGATTTCATTCGAAGACTAGAGACCACTGAGGAACAGAAACACAATCCATTACTACAAACAAATATGGAAGGAAACTAGATTGACAACATCGATATGTCAAGGCGACAATTACAATATCTTAGGCCCTGTTCCAATCTCGCGAGATAAACTTTAGCAGTTTTTTTTAGCTACTTTTAGCCATTTGTAATCTAAACAGGAGAGCTAATGGTGGTAATTAAAGCTAAACTTTAGCACTTCAATTCATATAGCTAAAGTTTAGCAGGAAGCTAAAGTTTATCGCGTGAGATTGAAACACGGCCTTAGATTCTCTGTATCTAAACTGCAATTATCACACAGTTAGCTATATGGAAAATTTAACTATTTTCCACTATTTAAAGATGGGTGGCAAATTTTTTACCAAATCAGTGACTACGATGTCATGACACAAATTAAATGAGTGCTACAGTAAGTGGCAAAAATCGAATGTCCCGCTATATCGGTGGTTTGCAGGATGCAGAGGATGGGCAAGACGCATTTGCGATAGATGAAGAAAGGTACCGATTACGCATGCCTGGGACAGAAAGATCGCGGGGAATTAAGCGGCCAGGTCTCCCCATGACCAAGAACCCCGAGCACAAGCAACAAAGATCCTAACCCTATATTGGAAGTAGCAACAGATCACGCAACCACAGCCTTGGTAGGGCTAACATGCCAAGATCCCGAAACGAAGGCACGAAAGGAATCGGGGCGGGGCGCACCTGGTGGATGGGCGGGTACATGGAATTGGTGCAGACGGGGCACTCGAGCAGCTCGTGCACGCCCGTGGCTGGCGATATCACCAGCGAACCCGCTCCCGCTACCGGCCCGGCGGCACCGGCGCGGTCGGAGACGACGACCACGTTGACGGCGGCAGTACCGGCGGTGGAGGAGGATTTGAGGAAGGGGCGAGGGAGCTGGGACGAGGTGACGGCGTCGGTGTCGTCGTCCCCCATGCCGTCGGAGTAGGACATGCACTCGATGCTGTCCAGCTCCATGTTCCGCAGCAGATCGGGCCGAGAATCTTGACGGGTGCCCAACTTGTGCCGAGGCTCAGATTCGGCTCTCTCTCCGCCCTTCCTCGCGCGGGTCCGGATTGTTGCACCAGGTGCTCCGGGCTCCGAGGACTCGATCGAAGAACTCCACGGGCGCGGGCGGCGAGGGGACAGGGCAAGGGGAGCGTAGCAAAGGGGATGACAGACCAGTTGATGGTGTGGGCTGTGGGGTGTGAAGGGATGAAACGGGGGGAGGGGGGAGGGACGGAGGGAGGAATGTGTGTGGGGTCGGCGGTTGCGGCGGGTGGTGGTGGGGGCATGATGCGGTGGGGGTAGCCAGCACGCGGCGTGGCGTACTGTCGTGGTGCCTTTTTCGGGTGGGTTTTTTATGACGGTCTGCAGGCAGACTGCTGCTGTGTGTGGTGTGGTGCGGCGCACGTTCAAATTTGAACCTGTCGACCGGCGGACGCAGGACCGCGGGCGTGGGCTGGCCGCAGTCAGAGCACATGTCTTTCAGGAATTTGATGTGAGAGCGTTTGGTTGCGTTTGGTTATTGGCCCATTTTCAAAATCCAAATAACGCTACATGATCTGGTAGTACTTAGAACATGTAACACTTGTATAGATTTTTCAAAGATAGCTAAAGTATACACCTCTAAGCCTCTACATTATATATATGCCAGCTTTATTTGTCACTTAGGATAAAGCTTCACCCGAATCAGGGGCGGAGCTCTCAATGTGGTAAGATATGGCGTCCGTCATACCTTAATTTTCTAGTGAATTTACCCCAAAATCACTGTGTACCATAAGCACATATAAGAAAATTAAGTTTCGCTACGAGAAACTTAGCATGGGCGGCCGGAGTAAGAACAGAAACGCATGTACTTTATGAACCGTTACCGGGCCTCCAGGCTACTACTCTCTATGGGCCCTTTGACCTTTGCTTGGCACGTTGACAGTTGACTACGGCCTTCTTGCTAGCTAGCTGGACTTGGAGCCAACCACATGAGTACGGTTTATCATACGTATACTAGGATGACTTCACCACAACGTTGTTTTGTGTCTCCATGGCTCAGGTGTCCATCGCTCAGTTGTCTTTCCGTCTCCCACAGCACTAAGTTCGCCCGTTCATCGCAAGGGTTGAGCAAGAGTCATGGCATCTTCGACGAGACTATGATGGTGGTGGTTGCGCAGTGGATCTCCTATCTATGCCACTGAGTGAAAATTCATTGCTATGTTTCGTCATACCTTAGATCTTTTTCGTCCTCCGCCACTGACCCGGACCCAACCGCACCCCCGACGTTGGGATCAGCTTGACCCGCGCGAAAGCCACGTGCGGGCGGCCAACGCGATAGGCCTGGATCCAAAAAAAAGGCGGCAAAAAACACCACGCGGACGCGCCCTCTCACCCCACCCCTACCAATATAAAAGCGAGCGGGCTTCGATCCCGATGTAACCCTAAAAACAAAAAATATTGTTGGTACTATCGTCGCTACCCGACTTCGATTCGCATCGAGCGCACCCACCGATAAGATCGATCACGAGCCGTTGTCTTCCTTTCTCGGTGATCGTCATCTAGTGTTGGCTTAGGAGGTACGATCTGTCAGTAAGTTCCTAAAAGGGAAATGTGCCCTTGGGACATTTCCAGTTGTTTTGGTGATTAAATGCTCAACACATTACTAAGAACTAACACTGCTCTTATGAGCATGAGCATAGGTGGTTAGAAAAGCAAATTGAAGCAAATGTACGTTTCTAGCTTAGTTATTTGTTTTAGGTGCTAACAATGTTCATCTAAGTGCTAGGGAACTTCTCAAGTCAAGCCAAAATGTAGTGAAGAATGTTGGCTAAGTATGGCCAAACTTGGACCAGTGACGCCCTCACCGGACGGTCACCCGAGACGTGCTCGGGCGAGTCAGAACAGCGCTCGGGCGAGCCAGAGATGTGCTCGGGCGAATCGTGTCTACCTCGGGGTGAATTGTGTCTGGCTTGGGCAAGTCGGAGATGTGCTCTTGACATCTAAGAGGAGAAACATAGGGGGAGCTTTTATTTAGCCCTCTTGATAGCTAAGAGGAGAACTTCTTCAGGGGGAGCTTTTATTTAGCCAAAGAAAAAGCATTTAAAACAAGAGGGAATTTTTAAAATCTTGAAAATGCTTTTAGAAATCATACTCTTATACCATTGGTTATTTGCAAAAGAATCTGAAAAGACTTTTCCAAAAGATTTGCAAAAACAAACTAAGTGGTGCAAATGTGGTCCAAAATGATAAATTATAAGAAAGCAATCATATATACTTAGAAACACTTTTAGTTGGTTTAAATCCAAAGTAACTTATGCACATCTATCAAAATTGCAAACTAGTTACATTCCTACACTTTATATTTGATTTGGTTTGTGTTGGCATCAATCACCAAGAAGGGGAGATTGAAAGGGAAATGGGCTTAAACATTTTCTTTTTGGTGTTTGACTTCCATCACAAACCACGAGGACTAACTAGTTTGCCTAGTTGTCATTTATCTCAGGTGCATAAAGTTCAACATAAACCAACAAAGAAAATGAGTTGGGGAACTCTACAAAGTTTGCAGCAAAAACAAGTATGGGTGCTGCCAGTGGCGCACCGGACACTATCCCGTGTGCACTGGACACTGTCCGGTGCCCAAACCAAAGCACCCCACGAACTGCCCGCTCTCGGGTTTTTCCAGAGTCACTCCACTATAATTTACCGGACTGTCCGGTGAGCCAACGGAGCAACGGTCAACTGCGCCCAACGGTCGACTGTGGTGAACAGTGAACAGTGGACAACACAGAAGTCAGAAGTCAGAACCGCGAAGTCAGAACGCACTGAACTGTCCGGTGTGCCACCGGACTGTCCGGTGCCGCAAGAGGACAAAGGAGTTCAACGGTCAACCGCTCCAAACCCCAACGGTTGGCTGACGTGGCATGCACCGGACTGTCCGGTGTGCCCATCGACAGCAACGACTGGAATAGTGGTTGGGGCTATAAATACCCCCCAACCACCACCATTCAAGCCATCCAAGTTTTCAGCCCTTCGCATTCAATACAAGAGCAAAAGCATACACTCAAAGACACAATCAAAAGATCAAATCCTCTCTAAGCCTCAAAATCAACTCAATTGCTTAGTGACTTGAGAGAGGGTGTTTTGTGTTTCTTTTGTTGCTTGGATTGGTTTCTTCCTCTCACTCTAACTCTTCTAAGTGCTTTGTAAAGCTAGCAAGAGACACCTATTTGTGTGGTGATCCTTGCGGGGTCTTAGTGACCCGAGTGATTGAAAGGGAAATAGGCTTACACCTTTTCCTAAAGTGATTTTGGTGGTTGAATCGCCCAACACAAATATTTGGACTAACTAGTTTGCTCTAGATTATAAGTTTTACAGGTGCCAAAGGTTCACAATAAACCAATACAAGTCAAAAGACAGGGTTCAAATAAAGGGAGCAAAAGATAACCGAAGGCAGTCCTGGTCTAGTGCACCGGACTGTCCGGTGTGCCACCGGACAATGTCCGGTGCACCAGGGAACTCCAACTCCGAACTCGCCAGTCTCGGGAATTCTAAGAGCCACTCCGCTAAAATTCACCGGACTGTCCGATGAACCACCGAACTGTCCGGTGTGCCAGCGGAGCAACGGCTACTTCAGCGCCAACGGTCGTCTGCAACCGCATTGAATGCGCTACAGTACGTGCCAGAGTCAGAGCAGCGCCAGAAGGCGCACCGGACAGTCTACAGGACCTGTCTGGTGCACCACCGGACTGTTCGGTGGCCTAGAAGACAGAAGCTCCAACGGTTGAACCCTAACGGTCAGGTGACGTGGCTGGCACACCGGATAGTGTCCGGTGGCGCACCGAACTGTCCGGTGAGCCATTCGACAGCAGCCTCCACCAAACGGCTAGTTTGGTGGTTGGGGCTATAAATATCCCAACCACCCCACCATTCATTGCATCCAAGTTTTCCACCTTCCAACACTTTACAAGAGCTATAGCATTCAATTCTAGACACAGCCAAAGAGATCAAATCCTCTCCCAAGTCCGGAATCACTCCAAATCAAATAGTGACTAGAGAGAGTGACATTTGTGTTCATTTGAGCTCTTGCGCTTGGATTGCTTCTTTTCTTTCTCATCCTTTCTTGTGAACAACTTAATTGTAACCGAGGCAAGAGACACCAATTGTGTGGTGGTCCTTGCGGGGACTTTGTGTCCCGTGTGATTGAGAAGAGAAGCTCACTCGGTCTAAGTGACCGTTTGAGAGAGGGAAAGGGTTGAAAGAGACCCGGTCTTTGTGATCACCTCAACGGGGAGTAGGTTTGCAAGAACCGAATCTCGGTAAAATAAATCCTTGTGTCTCACTCTTTATTTGCTTGCGATTTGTTTTCCACCCTCTCTCTCGGACTCGTTTATATTTCTAACGCTAACCCGACTTGTAGTTGTGCTTAAACTTTGTAAATTTCAGATTCGCCCTATTCACCCCCCTCTAGGCGACTTTCAATTGGTATCAAAGCCCGGTGCTTCATTAGAGCCTAACCGCTCGAAGTGATGTCGGGAGATCACGCCAAGAAGGAGATGGTGACCGGCGACAAGCCCGTTACAAGCCACGGGAAGGCTCCATCGGGAGAGTCCCACAACAAGGGGAAGGATAAGGCATCCTCCTCACAAAAGTCGCATCGGAGTGGCGACAAGAAAAAGAAGATGAGGAAGGTGGTCTACTACGAGACCGATTCTTCATCGCCATCCACCTCTGGCTCCGACGCGCCGTCCATAACTTCTAAGTGCCATGAGCGCAAGAAGTTTAGTAAGATTCCCCTACGCTACCCTCGTATTTCAAAACGTACTCATTTACTTTCCGTTCCACTAGGCAAACCACCGGTTTTTGACGGTGAAGATTATAATATGTGGAGTGACAAAATGAGACATCATCTAACCTCACTCCACACTAGCATTTGGAACGTTGTTGAGTTTGGTGTACAGGTACCATCCGTAGGGGATGAAGACTATGATTCAGACGAAGTGGCCCAAATCCAACACTTCAACTCCTAAGCCACTACTATACACCTCGCCTCTCTAAGTCGAGAGGAGTATAATAAGGTGCGAGGGTTAAAGAGCGCAAAGGAAATTTGGGACGTGCTCAAGACCGCGCACGAAGGAGATGAAGTGACCAAGATCACCAAGCGGGAGACGATCGAGGGGGAGCTCGGTCGCTTCATGCTTCACCAAGGAGAGGATCTGCAAGCCATGTACAACCGCTTAAAGACCTTGGTGAACCAAGTACGCAACCTCGGGAGCACCAAATGGGATGACCATGAGATGGTCAAGGTTATTCTTAGATCCCTCGTTTTTCTTAACCCTACGCAAGTTCAATTAATTCGAGGTGCTCCTAAATACACGCTAATGTCTCCCGAGGAGGTTATAGGGACGTTTGTGAGCTTTGAGCTAATGATCAAAGGCTCAAAGAAAATCATCGAGCAAGGCGCCTCCTCCATGCCCGAGGCACAACCCGTCGCATTCAAGGCAACAGAGGAGAAGAAGGAAGAGTCTACATCAAGTAGGCTCCCCATCGACGCCTCAAAGCTCGACAATGAGGATATGGCTTTAATCTTCAAAAGCTTTCGACAAATCCTCAAGCAAAGGAGGGGGAAGGACTACAAGCCCCGCTCCAAGAAGGTTTGCTACAAATGTGGTACGCCCGGTCACTTTATTGCAAAATGTCCTATTTCTAGTGACAGGGGCGACGACAAGAAGGGGAGAAGAAAGGAAAAGAAGAGGTACCACAAGAAGAAGGGCGGCGATGCCCATGTTTGCCGGGAGTGGGACTCCGACGAGAGCTCCACCGACTCCTCCTCCGACGAGGACGCCGCCAACATCGCCGTCAACAAGGGACTCTTCTTCCCCAACGTCGGCCACAAGTGCCTCATGGCAAGGGACGGCAAAAAGAAGAAGGTTAAATCCACATCCTCCACTAAATATGCAACCTCTAGCGATGAGAATAATTCTAGTGATAATGAGGACAATTTGCTTACTCTTTTGCCGATCTTAACATGCAACAAAAGAAAAAATTGAATGAATTAATTAGTGCTATACATGAGAAGGATGAACTCTTGGACACCCAAGAGGACTTCCTAATTAAGGAGAACAAGAAGCATGTTAAGGTTAAAAATGCTTATGCTCTAGAAGTTGAAAAATGTGAAAAATTGACTAGTGAGCTAAGAACTTGCCATGAGATTGTTGCCAACCTTAGAAATGAGAATGCTAGATTAATTGCTAAGGTTGATGCTAATGTTTGTGATGATTCAATTTTCAATCTTAGAAATGATAATGCTAGTTTACTTGCTAAGATTGAAAAATTGAGTACCTCTCTTGCTAGCCTTAGGATTGAAAATGAAAAATTGATTACTAAGGCTAAAGACTTAGATGTTTGCAATGCTTCCATTTCCGATCTTAGAAGTGAAAATGATATTTTACATGCTAAGATTGTTGAACTAAAAACTTGCAAACCCTCTACATCTACCATTGAGCATGTTTCTATTTGCACTAGATGTAGAGATGTTAACATTGATGCTATTCATGATCACATGGCTTTAATTAAACAACAAAATGATCATATAGCAAAATTAGATGCTAAAATTGCCGAGCATGAGCTAGATAATGAAAAATTTAAATTTGCTCGTAGTATGCTTTATAGTGGGAGACGCCCTGGCATCAAGGATGGCATTGGCTTCCAAAAGGGAGATAATGTCAAACTTAATGCCCCTCCTAAAAGATTATCTAACTTTGTTAAGGGCAAAGCTCCCATGCCTCAGGATAACGAGGGTTACATTTTGTACCCTACCGGTTATCCCGAGCATAAGATTAGGAGAATTCATTCTAGGAAGTCTCACTCTGGTCCTAATCATGCTTTTATGTATAACAGTGAGACATCTAGTTCTAGGCAATCAACCCATGCTAAATTGCCTAAAAAGAAAACTCCTAGTGTATCAAATGAACCTAGCATTTCATTTAAAACTCTTGATGCATCTTATGTTTTGACTAACAAATCCGGCAAGGTAGTTGCCAAGTATGTTGGGGACAAACACAAGGGATCAAAGACTTGTGTTTGGGTACCCAAAGTTCTTGTATCTAATGTCAAAGGACCCAAAACTATTTGGGTACCTAAAATCAAGAACTAAACTTGTTTTGTAGGTTTATGCATCCGGGGGCTCAAGTTGGATCATTGACAGCGGGTGCACAAACCATATGACTGGGGAGAAAAGAATGTTCTCCTCCTACGAGAAAAACCAAGATCCCCAACAAGCTATCACATTCGGGGATGGAAACCAAGGTTTGGTCAAAGGATTGGGTAAAATTGCTATATCACCTGACCATTCCATTTCCAATGTTTTTCTTGTAGATTCTTTAGACTACAACTTGCTTTCTGTTTCCTAATTATGTAAAATGGGTTACAACTGTCTTTTCACGGATACAGGTGTTACTGTCTTTAGAAGAAGTGATGATTCCGTAGCTTTTAAGGGAGTATTAGAGGGTCAGCTATACTTAGTTGATTTCAATAGAGTTGAACTCGATACTTGCTTAATTGCTAAGACTAACATGGGTTGGCTCTGGCATCGCCGACTAGCCCATGTTGGGATGAAGAATCTTCACAAGCTTCTAAAGGGAGAGCACATTTTGGGACTAACAAATGTGCATTTTGAGAAAGACAGGATCTGTAGCGCATGCCAAGCAGGGAAGCAAGTTGGCGCTCATCATCCACATAAGAACATCTTGACGACTGATAGGCCACTTGAGATCCTCCACATGGACCTATTCGGCCCGATCGCTTACATAAGCATCGACGGGAGTAAGTACTGTCTAGTTATTGTGGATGACTATTCTCGCTTCACTTGGGTATTCTTTTTACAGGAAAAATCTCAAACCCAAGAGACCTTAAAGGGATTCTTGAGATGGGCTCAAAATAAGTTCGGCTTGAGGAACAAGAAAATAAGAAGCGATAATGGGACGGAGTTCAAGAATTCACAAATTGAAGGCTTCCTTGAGGAGGAGGGCATCAAGCATGAGTTCTCTTCTCCCTACACGCCACAACAAAATGGTGTAGTGGAGAGGAAGAATAGAACTCTATTAGACATGGCGAGGACCATGCTTGATGAATACAAGACTTCGGATCGGTTTTGGGCCGAGGCGGTCAACACCGCCTGCTACGCCATCAACCGGTTGTATCTACACCGAATCCTCAAGAAGACATCATATGAACTCCTAACCGGTAAAAAGCCAAATGTTTCATATTTTAGAGTCTTTGGTAGCAAATGTTTTATTCTTGTTAAAAGAGTTAGAAAGTCCAAATTTGCTCCTAAGGCTGTAGAAGGCTTTTTACTAGGATATGATTCAAACACAAGGGCATATAGAGTCTTTAACAAGTCCACTGGACTAGTTGAAGTTTCTTGTGACATTATGTTTGATGAGACTAACGGCTCTCAAGTAGAGCAAGTTGATCTTGATGAATTAGATGATGAAGAGGCTCCATGCGTCGCACTAAGGAACATGTCCATTGGGGATGTGTGTCCTAAGGAATCCGAAGAGCCCATTCAAGCACAAGATCAACCATCCTCCTCCATGCAAGCATCTCCACCAACTCAAGATGAGGATGAGGCTCAAGATGATGAAGAAGAAGATCAAGAAGATGAGCCACCTCAAGACGACGACAATGATCAAGGGGGAGATGCAAATGATCAAGACAAGGAGGATGAGCAAGTTCCAAGGCCGCCACACCCAAGAGTCCACCAAGCAATCCAACGAGATCACCCCGTGAACACCATCCTCGGCGACATTCATAAGGGGGTAACCACTAGATCTCGGGTTGCACATTTTTGTGAACATTACTCTTTTGTTTCCTCTATTGAGCCACACAGGGTAGAGGAAGCACTTCAAGATTCGGATTGGGTGATGGCAATGCAAGAGGAGCTCAACAATTTCACGAGGAATGAGGTATGGCATTTAGTTCCATGTCCTAACCAAAATGTTGTAGGAACCAAGTGGGTCTTCCGCAACAAACAAGACAAGCATGGTGTGGTGACAAGGAATAAAGCCCGACTTGTGGCCAAGGGATATTCACAAGTCGAAGGTTTGGATTTCGGTGAAACCTATGCACCCGTAGCTAGGCTTGAATCAATTCGCATGTTACTTGCCTATGCTACTTACCATGGCTTTAAGCTTTACCAAATGGACGTGAAAAGTGCCTTCCTCAACGGACCTATCAAGGAAGAGGTCTATGTTGAGCAACCTCCCGGCTTTGAAGACAGTGAGTATCCTAACCATGTTTATAGACTCTCTAAGGCGCTTTATGGGCTCAAGCAAGCCCTAAGAGCATGGTATGAATGCCTAAGAGATTTTCTTATTGCTAATGGCTTCAAAGTCGGAAAAGCCGATCCTACACTCTTTACTAAAACACTTGCAAATGATTTGTTTGTATGCCAAATTTATGTTGATGATATCATATTTGGGTCTACTAATGAATCTACATGTGAAGAGTTTAGTAGGATCATGACCCAAAATTTGAGATTTCTATGATGGGGGAGTTGAAGTATTTTCTAGGATTCCATGTCAAGCAACTCTAAGAGGGAACCTTCATTAGCCAAACAAAGTACATTCAAGACATTCTAACCAAGTTTGGGATGAAGGACCCCAAGCCCATCAAGACACCTATGGGAACCAATGGGCATCTCGACCTCGACACGGGAGGAAAATCCGTCGATCAAAAGGTATACCAGTCGATGATAGGTTCTTTACTCTATTTATGTGCTTCACGACCGGATATTATGCTTTCTGTATGCATGTGTGCAAGATTCCAAGCCGATCCTAAGGAAGCTCACCTTAGGGCCGTAAAACGAATCTTGAGATATTTAGTTTATACTCCTAAGTTTGGCCTTTGGTACCCCAGGGGATCCACATTTGATTTAATTGGTTATTCCGATGCTGATTGGGCAGGGTGCAAAATTAATAGAAAGAGCACATCGGGGACTTGCCAGTTCTTGGGAAGATCTCTGGTGTCTTGGGCTTCAAAGAAGCAAAATTCTGTAGCTCTTTCAACCGCCGAAGCCGATTATATTGCCGTAGGCCATTGTTGCGCGCAATTGCTTTGGATGAGGCAAACCCTTAGGGACTATGGTTACAAATTAACCAAAGTTCCTCTTCTATGTGATAATGAAAGTGCAATCCGCATGGCGGATAATCCCGTTGAGCATAGCCGCACTAAACACATAGCCATTCGGTATCATTTTCTAAGGGATCACCAACAAAAGGGGGATATCGAGATTGCATATATTAACACCAAAGAACAATTAGCCGATATCTTTACTAAGCCATTAGATGAACAAACTTTTACCAGACTTAGGCATGAGCTAAATATTCTTGATTCTAGGAATTTTTATTGATGTTTTGCACACATAGCTCATATATATACCTTTGATCATCTCTTTCATGTGCTATGACTAATGTGGTTTCAAGTCCATTTCATGCGAAGTCATAGATTGAAAGGGAAAAGGAGTCTTCGGCAAAGACAAGGCTTCCACTCCACTCGATAATCATTCATCCTTCGCCGTCGCTCCGCACAACTCTCCAACTTTGGTATAATCTTCACTCATGTTTTTGTATGCCAAAGGGGGAGAAAGTTTGAAAGGGCTTATATTTCACTCAAGCATCCATTTTTGGCGATTCATGCCAAAGGGGGAGAGAGTATTAGCCCAAAGCAAAAGGACCGCACCACCACCAATTTCAAAAATATAGTCTTTCAAATTTGAGTTATGAAAAGAATTTTTCAATTGGTATCTTATTTTTGCCATAATTTCATATTAATATACCCTCTTCAAATTAATTTCTAAAACCCTCTTGAACACTAAGAGGAGGATTTCATTAAGGGGGAGTTTTGTTTAGTCAAAGGAAAAGCATTTGAAACAGGGGGAGAAAATTTCAAATCTTGAAAATGCTTCTCAAACTCTTATTCATTTACCTTTGACTATTTGCAAAAGAACTTTGAAAAGAATTTGCAAAACAAAATCCGCGGTGCAAATGTGGTCCAAAATGTTAAATATGAAAAGAAAGCTATCCATGCATATCTTATGAGAATATTTATTGGTTCAATTCCAAGTAACCTTTGCACTTACAATTATGCAAACTAGTTCAATTTTGCACTTCTATATTTGCTTTGGTTTGTGTTGGCATCAATCACCAAAAAGGGGGAGATTGAAAGGGAAATAGGCTTACACCTTTTCCTAAAGTGATTTTGGTGGTTGAATTGCCCAACACAAATATTTGGACTAACTAGTTTGCTCTAGATTATAAGTTTTACAGGTGCCAAAGGTTCACAATAAACCAATACAAGTCAAAAGAAAGGGTTCAAATAAAGGGAGCAAAAGATAACCGAAGGCAGCTCTGGTCTGGCGCACCGAACTGTCCGGTGTGCCACCGGACAATGTCCGGTGCACCAGGGAACTCCAACTCCGAACTCGCCAGTCTCGGGAATTCTGAGAGCCACTCTGCTAAAATTCACCGGACTGTCCGGTGAACCACCGGACTGTCCGGTGTGCCAGCGGAGCAACGACTACTTCAGCGCCAACGGTCGTCTACAACCGCATTGAATGCGCTACAGTGCGCCAGAGTCAGAGCAGCGCCAGAAGGCGCACCGGACAGTCTACAGGACCTGTCCGGTGCACCACCAGACTGTCCGGTGGCCTAGAAGACAGAAGCTCCAACGGTCGAACCCTAACGGTCGGGTGACGTGGCTAGCGCACCAGACAGTGTCCGGTGGCGCACCGGACTGTCTGGTGCGCCATTCGACAGCAGCCTCCACCAAACGACTAGTTTGGTGGTTGGGGCTATAAATACCCCAACCACCCCACCATTCATTGCATCCAAGTTTTCCACCTTCCAACACCTTACAAGAGCTATAGCATTCAATTCTAGACACAACCAAAGAGATCAAATCCTCTCCCAAGTCCAGAATCACTCCAAATCAAATAGTGACTAGAGAGAGTGACATTTGTGTTCATTTGAGCTCTTGCGCTTGGATTGCTTTTCTTTCTCATCCTGAACAACTCAATTGTAACCGAGGCAAGAGACACCAATTGTGTGGTGGTCCTTGCGGGGACTTTGTGTCTCGTGTGATTGAGAAGAGAAGCTCACTCGGTCTAAGTGACCGTTTGAGAGAGGGAAAGGGTTGAAAGAGACCCGGTCTTTGTGACCACCTCAATAGGGAGTAGGTTTGCAAGAACCGAACCTCGGTAAAACAAATCCTTGTGTCTCACTCTTTATTTGCTTGTGATTTGTTTTCCACCCTCTCTCTCGGACTCGTTTATATTTCTAACGCTAACCCGACTTTTAGTTGTGCTTAAACTTTGTAAATTTCAGATTCGCCCTATTCACCCCCCCTCTAGGCGACTTTCAGTGATTAAGGAGAAGCACTCGACCAGTCTGTGTGACCGATTGAGAGAGAGAAAGGGTTAGAATAGACTCGGCCTTTGTAGCCTCCTCAATGGGTTCTAGGTTCTTTGGAACCGAACTTGGTAAACAAATCGTCGTGTTCATTTGTGTTGATCTCCACTCGATTTGTTTATTCCCTCTCCTCTCTCTCTAAAGTTCCTTTGCTCATATCAATTTTAGTTTACTCCCAAAGTTATCTGCATTAATTGAGCATCTCATAGCAAGGAAAACTATCTTCCGCACTCCGAGTTATTTCTAACACTGACCCCAGGGCATATTGCGTGTTCAAAGTTTATAATTTTCAGGTTTCGCCTATTCACCCCCCCTCTAGGCGACTTTCAATTGGTATTAGAGCCCGGTTATTCATTATAGTCTAACAACTCGAAGTGATGTCAGGATAACACTGAAAGGGAAATAGGATCAAACCTTTTCCTAAATGAATTTTGGTGGTTGAATTGCCCAACACAAATTATTGAATTAACTAGTTTGCTCTAGAATATATGTTCTACAGGTGCCAAAGGTTCACAACAAACCAATACAAAGATAAAAGAAAGGGTTCAAAACAAAGGAGCAAAGTATACCGAAGGCAGCCCTGGTCTGGCGCACCGAACTGTCCGGTGTGCCACCGGACAGTGTCCGGTGCACCAGGGAGGATCAACTCAAACTTGCCAGCTTTGGGAATTTGGGGAAGCCGCTCCGCTATAATTCACCGGACTGTCCGGTGCAACACCGGACTGTCCGGTGTGCTAGCAGAGCAATGGCTACTTCGCGCCAACGGTCGTCTGCAAATGAACAGTAAAAGTAAACAGTGCGCTCCTGCGCGCGCAAAAGTCAGAGCAGGCGCCAGAAGGCGCACCGGACAGTGAACAGTGACTGTCTGGTGCACCACCGGACTGTCCGGTGGGCCCACATGTCAGAGCTCCAACAGTCGAACCCTAACGGTTGGGTGACGTGGCTGGCGCACCAGACAGTGTCCGGTGGTGCACCGGACTGTCCGGTGCGCCATACGACATACAGCCTCCCCAACGGCCACTTTGGTGGTTGGGGCTATAAATACCCCCAACCACCACACTTCAAGGCATCCAAGTTTCAGCCATTTGCATTCAATACAAGAGCTCTAGACTTCACTCCAAGACACAAACAAAGAGATCAAATCCTCTCCCAAGTCCAAAGATCATTCCAATCAAATAGTGACTAAGTGAGAGAGACAATTGTGTTCATTTGAGATCTTGTGCTTGGATCGCTCTTCTTCTTCTTTCTTTCTTGTTCCCAACTCAATTGTAATCAAGGCAAGAGACACCAATTGTGTGGTGGTCCTTGTGGGGACTTGGTGTCCTGATTGATTGAGAAGAGAAGCTCACTCGGTCTAGGTGACCGTTTGAGAGAGGGAAAGGGTTGAAAGAGACCCGGTCTTTGTGACCACCTCAACGGAGAGTAGGTTTGCAAAACCGAACCTTGGTAAAACAAATCACCATGTCATCCGCTCTATTTCTTTGGTTGATTTGTTTTCGCCCTCTCTTTCGGACTCAATTATATTGCTAACGCTAACCCTTGCTTGTAGTTATGCTTAAAGTCTATAAGTTTCAGATTCCGCCTATTCACCTCCCTCTAGGCGGCTTTCAAACACGCCAATAGGGAGATGGTCACCGGCGGAAAGCCTGAAGCCTCAGGAAGGAAGAACGATGAACGGACTCCGTCAAAGGAGGCTGGCGACAAGCACAAGGAGCAATCCGCTTCCTCCATCAAGTCACATAGGAAGGGTGACAAGAAGAAAAAGAAAATTAAGAAAGTGGTCTACTATGAGACTGACTCTTCATCACCTTCCACCTCTGGCGTCGAGTCTACCACTTCAAGGCGCCAAGAGTGCAAGAAGTATAGTAAGATGCCTCTACACTATCCTTGTATTCCAAAACGTGCTACTTTACTTTCGATACCCCTAGGCAAACCACCATATTTTGATGGTGAAGATTATTGTATGTGGAGTGATAAAATGAGGCACCATCTAACCTCACTCCACGAAAGCATATGGGATATTGTTGAGTTTGGAGCATAGCACCACAGGTGGGCGACGAGGATTATGACTCCAATGAGGCCGCTCAAATAAGGCATTTTAATTCCCAAGTAACTTCTATACTCCTCGCTTCCTTGTGTCGAGAGGAGTATAACAAAGTGCAAGGGTTGAAAAATGCCAAAGAAATTTGGGATGTCCTCAAGACGGCGCATGAAGGGGACGAGGTGACCAAAATCACCAAGCGTGAGACGATCGAGGGAGAACTCGGTCGATTCGTCCTCAACAAAGGAGCACCAAATGGGATGACCATGAAATGATCATGGTTATTCTAAGATCTCTTGTTTTTCTTAATCCTACTCAAGTTCAATTAATTTGTGGAGATCCTAGATACAGACAAATGTCCCCCAAGGAGGTAATTGGAAAGTTTGTGAGCTTTGAACTTATGATCAAAGACTCCAAACACATTGTCAACTTCGAGCAAGGCGCCACCTCCACACCCGAGGTGCAACCCATTGCATTCAAAGCAACGGAAGAAAAGAAGGAAGAGTCTACATCAAGTAGACTCTCAATTGACACCTCCAAGCTCGACAGCGAGGAGATGGCTCTTATCATTAAGAGCTTTCGGCAAATCCTCAAACAAAAGAAGGGGAAGGACTACAAACCTCATTCCAAGAGGGTGTGCTATAGGTGTGGTAAGTCTAGTCACTTTATTGTAAAATGTCCATATACAAGTGACAGGGATAGGGACGATGACAAGAAAGGGGAGAAGAAGATGGAGAAGAAAAGATACTACAAGAAGAAGGGTGGCAAGGCGCACATGGGGCAGGAATGGGACTCCGACAAGAGCTCCACCGACTCCTCCTCCGACGAGGGCGTCGCCAACATCGCCATCAACAAGGGACTTCTCTTCCCCAACGTTGGCCACAAATGCCTAATGGATAAAAATGACAAAAAGAAGAAGGTACATTCTAGAGATACCCCCAAATTGTCATACCCGGATTTAAGGGATAAAGCCGGGTGTGTCTCATATGTGCGCCAAAGAAGAAGAACACATATAATGACAAAGTGTATAGAGATAAATATCACAAATATCATAAATGTCATTATTACATAGCGGAAGTCTTACAAAAATAAATAATAATAATAAAGCGAACTAAACGTCCATCTTTGGCGCCATAAAGTTGTCTGGGAGACGCCACCTAGATGAGCTTGTACTCTTCATTGTAAGGCTCCTTCTGGACCACATGTTCTTCTCCTGTGGGGGGTTATATATCGTAAGGGTGAGCTCACAAAAGATCATAGCTCAACAAGTTGTGGGGAATAATGTGCATGAACTCACCAAAGATGGGAGCTCATGTGAAGTGTAAGGTTGATCAATAAATAAGGGGTAAAGCTGAGCATTGCTTTTAATAAGTTGGTCAGGTTTTATTAGCAATTACTAAATGTAAGTAGATACCAAATCAGAGTAATAGTAGATCAAAATTAATAATATATCACATGCAATGCAAATGACAAATTGAATTTAATTCCATAAATTAATCATGCGAGAGTCCTGAGCTGCTCATGACCGCGAGCACGGCTAGTATACCAGTTTTACACTCTACAGAGGTTGTACCCTATACCCACAAGTCGTGTATCCCATGTTTCCTGGGTTTGCAAGTGTAAGGCCCAAAATTTGTATATAAAAAAGTTAATAATAATAAAATAAATACATGAAGAAATAAAATAGTAAATTCAGATGTCTCAAATTATATTTGAGTGTTGAAAATTGAGGACTGAATTTTTAAAACCAAGAATAGTAATCACCTCATTGGGAATACATTAATGTTCAATATGAGGATTAAGACTTAATTTACAATTTGGAATTTGGAATAACATAGAAAATAGAGAGAGAAAGATCAGCCAATACAAAATAAAGTTATAAATAAATAAATTCATCACACAATGGCATGTTCAAATTATATCCTCAAAAGTTGAAGTACAAATTCACCACAAAATTTGAATTCAAAATTTAGAATTCAAAAATAGAAGAAAAGCGAAATAGAAAAGATAAAAGAAAAAGGAGGGAAAAGAATAAGTAATAATATTTTAAAACACTAAAGTTATATTCCCATTAAAGAATAGTTTGCCCTTGGAAATTCAAAGTTCAAAACAGAGATTTAAATTTGGTTTGAATCCTTGAATTTGAAATAGGAAAGAAAATCAGAAAAAGAAAACATGAAACGCTTTGTGGGCCAAAACCTGTCCCTCGGCCCATTTCGCAAACTCCACGCGCCAACCCAACTCGTCATATGCGCACTTGTGGGATTACTGCCTCTATCTGGCGGGTCCCACGTGTCAGCCACACCTCATTCCTAGGCGCCGACGCTGTGTCACTGCACTGTGGGGTCATAGCTGTCAGTCAGGCTAGTCATCCCTGCTCGCGCGAGAACAAATCGCTGATCGGTGGCCCCGCCCGCTCTAGTGGCTGACTTGTGGACCGGATCATCGTGCCCTTCTTTCTCGGGATGGCTACAACGGCCACAACAGAATCACGGACGCTGATCACTAGGGCCCAGGTGTCAGCTCTATCCTCTCCACACAACAACCTTCTACCGCACCATAGAATTCCCACGAAAGCCGCTCGCCAGTAACAACCTTGCGCTAACGATTGGACCAGGCTAGTCAGTGCTTACATCGTCCGTCGCCTAAACCTCCTGCTCACCAGGTCCCACAAGTCATCCACAGCCGATTCTTGGTCTTCATCTCCGCGCCGTCAATGTCGCGCGTCGTTGCCGAAATCTCCATAGCTTGGGCGAGATTCTCTCGGGCGTTGGTGTCACCGCAGGATAAATAGACAACCCTCCCTCCTCTTCTTCCTCTTTCACCATGGCGCCAGAGAATAGAAAGCAGAAGAGTGAGCCAGCTCGCGCCGTCGCCATGGATTTGCCCCGCGCACTACAGGAATCCTAATGATTCCCGTCGGCCAGGGTAATTCCCGTCGGCCAGGGACAAAGCCGACGAGGATAACTTAACTCCCGTCGGCTAAAACTCAGCCGACGGGAGTTATGTTAACTCCCGTCGGCCAGAGAGTAAGCCGACGGGAGTTAAGTTAACTCCCGTCGGCCAGAGCGTAGGCCGACGTGGATTATGTAACTCCCGTCGGCCAGAGCGCAGGCCGACGGGGATTAGCCTTTTATGAGCGCGCGCTCACCCGCGCGGACTCATTTTCCCTGTCTTCAACCCGAGCCGCCGCCGTCGCTTCTTCCTCAACCGCCGCCGCGCTGCGCCAAGCACCGCCGCCGTCCCTGCCCCGTGCGCCGCCGCCCCTGCCCCGTGCGCCGCCGCCCCTGCCCCAAGCACCGCCGCCGTTCCTGCCCCGTGCGCCGCCGCCCCTGCCCCATCCACCGCCGCCGTCGCGCCTCCCCAACCGGCCCCGCGCCGCCCCAACCGGCCGGTCGGCCACCGCGCCGCCCCTGCCGGACCCCGCCGCCCGGCCGACGCCTCCCCCGTCGGCCTCCTCCACCGCCGCCCATCGCCCCGACCGGCTCTCCGAGCACCGCCGCAGCCCCAAGTGCGCCGTCGCCTCCGATCGCCTCCCCGAGTGCCGCTGCCGGTCCCGACCGCCTCCCCGAGCGCCGTTGCCGCCTTGTCGTTGAGGTATACATCCTTAATTGTGAATACGAGTGTGATTATAATAGTTAAATATGTGTGTAGATGTTTATTTTCGTCGGTTTTTTATGGCCGACGGGAGTTAACTTTCATGTGATTAGAGTTAGTTTAAATTTCTTAATTGTTTATTGATTAGATTTAACTTATAATATTAGGATGTATGAAGGTTTCGATATTGATAAATTTGATGCTATTGTTAATAAATTTGATGTTCTGAAAATTTTATTTAATTTAATGGATTTAATGTTGCAAATATTGTTTATTTTCGTCGGTTTTTATGGCCGACGGGAGTTAACTGTAATGCGATTACAATTTATTTAATATTGGTATTTGTTGTAAATTTGATGTTCTGGAAATGTTGCAAATATTGTTTATCTAAATTTGGATGTTGCATTATTGTTAATTAATGAATATCATGTTATTGTGTTGAAGGTGATGTTATGTATATATATATATATAGTTTTACTACTTACCTATAGATGTATGTGTGACGTGTACAAACATGAATGTCTCACACACACTCTTTACTCGTACACACAGCCACAATAATGGGTGATAGACGTGATTGGATGTATGAAGGTTTCAAGAAGGGTGGGTGTCACACAAGTGAATGGTTTGCCAAGACGCAGATGTTTCTGGACCATGCAGCTGCTTTGTCACAAATAGATAATATTAGGTGTCCATGCAATAAATGTAGAAATATGACGAGCCACACCAAGAGGCAGGTCACACTACACCTGTGTTCGCATGGTTTCGTGCCAGGCTATAAGGTCTGGTATCTCCATGGTGAAGATGTTGAACAAGCAGCAGAAGTAGAAGTTGATGACGGTGAAGATGATGTTGATAGGATGGACCAGATGCTTGAGGATCTGCAGCCTGAACTGGCACCAGATCATCATGATTCACCTACACCGGAGGTTCAGAAGTTCTTCGACCTTCTCAAAGCGTCAGAAGAGCCTCTTCACGGGCACACTGACGTGACCGTACTGGAATTTGTGACCCGGCTGATGTCAATCAAGTCCAAGTTTGCATTCTCAATTAATTGTTACAAGGAGCTTGTGGATTTGATTAGCGAGGTTCTTCCTACGGGTCACAAGATGCCGAAAGACATGTACCAGTCCAAGAAATTGCTTGAAGGTCTTGGTATGGAGTATGAGAAGATTGATGTTTGCCAAGACAACTGTATGCTTTTTTGGAAGGAACATGACAGAGAACAGAAATGCTTAAAATGTGGGAAGTCGAGGTACGTGGAGCTTGTAAATGAAGATGGGGAGAAGGTGGTGACAAAGGTTGCACATAAACAGCTTCGGTACATGCCTCTCACTCCTAGAGTGAAACGTTTGTTTCTCTCGAGGAAGACCGCTATGCACATGAGGTGGCATAAAGATTGTACGGACAGACAAGATGGGTTAATGGTGCACCCGTCAGATGGTGATGCATGGAAGGCTCTTGACAAATTTGATCCAGATTTTGCCAGCGATGCAAGAAACGTTCGTATCGGCTTGGCAACTGATGGTTTCACGCCGTTCAATATGACCGCTGCGTCGTATTCATGTTGGCCTGTCATTGCCATACCGTACAACCTTCCACCTGCTCTTTGCATGAAATATGAGTTTATGTTCCTATGTCTTGTTATACCTGGTCCTGAGCATCCTGGCGTACGCCTCAATGTGATGCTTCAACCACTGATTGAAGAGTTGAAGAAGCTATGGCAAGGTGTGGAAGCCTATGACTGCTTCAAGAAGCAGAAATTCAATCTTCGTGTTGCATATCTGTTCTCGGTTCATGATTTTATGGCGTATGGTATTTTCTCTGGATGGAGCGTGCATGGTAGATTGACGTGTCCTTATTGTGCTAAAGATACAGATTGTTTTCGTCTTAGTGCTGGTGGCAAGATATGTTACTTTGATTGCCATAGATGTTTTCTACCCTTCAATCACCCCTTCAGAAGGCAGAGAAAGGAATTTAGGAAGGGCACCATCGTCACGAAGGGACCGCCCAAGCGACGTAGTGGGATAGAAATTACAGAAGAGCATATGAAACTTGTCCTAGACGAGAGTGGGAAAAGGTATCAAGGTTTTGGTGAGGAGCATAACTGGACTCACATATGTGGCTTGTGGGAGCTTCCTTATGCTAAGTCATTGATTTTGATGCACAACATCGACGTCATGCATCAAGAGAGTAACTTTTGCCAAGCCCTCATAAATACATGCATGGATTTCCCTGATAAAACGAAAGACAATGACAAGGCACGCATGGACTTAGCAGTGATATGTGATCGTCCAACCCTGGTGCTTAGAGAAAACGGAGGCAAACCAAAAGCTGACTATTGTCTGAAATCTAAGCAACGGAAAGAAGTGATGAAGTGGATGAAGGATATTAAATTCCCCGATGGTTATGCCGCTGGTTTTAGAAGATCTGTGAACTTGAAGACAATGAAGATGAATGGACTGAAGAGCCATGACTTCCACATAATTATGGAGAGGCTCATGCCTGTAATGTTTCGTGGGTACATTTCTGAAGCTGTGTGGAAAACGTTAGCTGAAGTTAGCTATTTCTACAGACAGTTGTGTGCTAAAGAAATCAGAAGAGATGTGATGGAACAGCTGGAGAAAGAGGCACCGGTGCTTTTGTGCAAATTGGAAAAAATATTTCCACCGGGTTTCTTCAATCCTATGCAGCATCTCTTTATACATCTTCCATATGAGGCTAAGGTCGGTGGTCCTGTTCAGTATAGGTGGATGTTTCATATAGAAAGAGCATTAAAGAAGCTTAGAGCAATGGTGGGCAATAAGGCAAGAGTTGAAGGATGTATTGCAGAACAATTTAAACTAAAGGAGGTAGCACACTTCACAAGTTGTTACTTTGCAGAAGAACATAATGTATTTGCTCGAAAGAAAAGGTACCATGATGATGAACGAGAGATGCCTCCTTGTAGTGATCTTTCGATTTTTCAGACAAACGGCAAAGCCGTTGGTCCACCCAAGGCATATCACCTCAGTATGGAAGAACGGAAGTCTGCTTTACTGTACATGTTCACGAATATGCCTGAGGTGGAGAAATACTTTGTGTAAGACTTATTTTCTTAAACTGTTCATATGTGAATTAGTTTATGTTATCAAATATCTCATGTCACACAATAATATTTGACAGCGAGTTTGATGAACAAAACATGAGGTGTCTCGGTAGGCCAACAGCGAGAGACATAGACAAATTGCGACGCGATGGTATGCATGGACGACCTAATTTCATTATGTGGCTTCGGGACCGTGTAAGTCTTAATTATGTGGGTCCGAGAGCTAATTTCATTTAACAAATATTACAGAATTTGCTAATGCTTTGTGGCATGATTGACAGTTTGGGGAGGAAATGAATTTGAATGATGACTTACGTCAGTTATCTATTGGAAGCGTAACTGCCAAAAGCTATGGACGTTACGACGTCAATGGATATCGCTTTCGTTCAAGCATTTTCGAATCAAGTCATCCTATGGCCGCCACTCAAAATAGTGGAGTCGTTACTAGGGCAACCGACATGGAAGGACACGAAGCCTGCTATTACGGGAAAATCAAAAATATAATCGAGATTACATTTGCTGGAAATAAGCCTTTAGCGCTAGTTTTCTTTGAGTGTAAATGGTATGACCCGAAGTATTATAGGACCGAATTTGGGATGACACAGATCCAACCTAAGAAATTGCTTCAAGGACACGACACGTATATCCTTGCCCATCAAGCAGACCAAGTTTATTTCTCGACATATCCATGCAAAAAGTTGTCTAAATGGAGGGTTGTGTACAATGTAAATCCCCGCGAACGCCTATACACTCCTGGTGAGGACGAATATCAAATTGGTCACCTTGAGCAGGTTGATGAGGTGTTTCAAGAAGAAGAGTTGCCAACTAGTTTTCATATTGATCCTGCACCGGCATTAGATTCACTAGTTGCAGACGTTAACGACTTAACTTTTCCGGAGAGGCGGAGAAGACAACCTGTTAGGAGAAAAGTTACATGGCGACCTCTGCATAGAAGAGAACAAATAGATCCTGATTTTGATGATATTTAACAAGTAAAGTTGTTTTGTTATTTCATTTGTTTATATTTTAAGTATTATGTCATTTTTGATGCACTAATGAATAATTTCTTATTTTTTATGCAGGATGCCGCCAAAATCAAAGAAGTCAGTGAAAGGGTTGTTCAAGGGCCTGGGCCTTTTTCAGGGCAGTTCTTCGAGCAGCAGCAGACGTCGAGAGCTGTTGAGCGCGGTACATGGAGATGAGGTAACATATCTTGTACAAATAAATTTGTTTACAAATTTACAAATAAATCTTGAGTTGTATGTACCAGGATGAGCAACACACAGAGGAGCAGCACATTGAGGAGGAGCAGCACAATGAGGCTGAGCAGCACAATGAGGAGGTGGAGCACATTGAGGAGGTGGAGCACGTGACATGGGACCAGGCCGCACAGCATCACCAGCCATGGGACCAGTGGGACCACCAGAGAGAGCAGCAACAGGCGTGGGACCAGTGGGGCCAACAGGGCGAACCGGCTGACAACCCGATGGATGATGGCTCGGGAGGCTCTTCAGCGACACGCACACGTCGCTCAAGAAAAAGCCACTCAGTAAAGCCTCGTCACGCGATAGAGCGAGAGGCTGATAGGACTTTAATCATGCCACATGGAGATCGGTGAGTGTAATATATTAACTTATCTCATATAACTATTATGTGTATTGTTAATGTTTTTGTGTAATGCAGGAATTGGGAGGACCTGTCCTTTGACGGCAAGGGACACCACACTCAGGTTAACCTTACGTTGGGTTCTCTTTGCCGCCTTCACTACCCTGGTATAGTGAAGGTGTCAAACGGTGATACCGAGGATGAGGTGCTCGTCAGTACCTGGGACGAGTACAAGTTTAAAAAGGAACAAAACCACACCGACAGACAGGGACTTGTGCATAATGACTTTTGGGTATGAATTCTTTATTATTTTTGTTATGTTTCTTAATATTGTAAATCTATGACTTATACCATTGTATTTGTATTCTTTATGTTGTAGCTTCGATATCGGTTGCCTGACGGAGAGGATTACATGGGGCACGCTGAACGTGTCTTCCAAAACAATGCAAAGAAGCTGGTGAAGGATGCCATATACTATGCGAGAATTCAGGCTACAAACCTGTATTTTCAAAAGCATCCGGAAGAAGCAGGCCCCTTGACTAAAAAGGAAGGGTCGTCAAAGATATATTTGACTGAGGATCAATATCGTGAGGTTAGTATTCAATTTGTTTTACCCTTTATATTTATTGTTGTGATTGATAATATGTAACATTGTGTGTGTGCAGGTGATGGTTCCATGGATGGCGCCCGTGCCTGATGCGTACTATGCTTGGTGTCGATATTGGGCTTCCGAAGGCTTCCAGAAAGCGTCAGCGCATCACAGACAATGTCGAGGAACCAATCCTAACCACAAGTTTGGCGGTGACGACATGATACGAAAAGCTAAAAGAATGGTAAGTTTGATCTATCTATGTCGATCAGCAAATAATACGATTGCTTATGAATGTTTTTTGTTTATACAGGAAGCTACGAGTGGCCAAAAGCCTAGTGACATTGAGGTCTACCAGGAGGGCCACAAAGGACCAGACCCGAACAACCCTGACCAGCTCTGCAGCCAGACAGCCACGGATCGCTTGGTGAGTTTTGGCTCAAAAGTTCAAACGTTCAAAGTATATAAATTCTTGCATTTGTAAGGTTGTCAATGATGTATAGGCGGCATATGGGGAGGAGATGGTTCGTCGCCATGGCCCTGACTTCGACTGGCGCCATGAACCGGTGGATCCCTCGGTGGTGTACGCAAGTGGTGGTGGCAAAGCGCATGGACGGTAAGCTCTAACTTATGAAATTATATGGTTGACACTAAATTGACTATACAATAATCACATTTTTTGAATAACTTATAGATACGCACTCTTCAACGGATTCATTGACTCGTCATCGGTGAGATCTCAGAGGACGGGTTCATCTTCCCGTAGCTCATGCTCTCGTCGACCGAACGAGCAGGAGTTGGAGATTATGAGGATGCGCGAAGAGATGAGACAACAACGCGAATTTATGGAAGCTTGCAATGCTCATAATCAAGCGATGTATCAAGTGAGTACACATAATCCGAACTCTAAATTATTATATTTCAATACAACATCTTCGGTAGTAACACATATGTGTTTAACAGTTAATGCAGCAACAAGGCATGACATCAAATTTTCCACCGCCACCACAATGGAGCCAATTTGCAAACACACCAGTTCCACCACCATAGTTCACCACCCCTCCGACACATATACCTGCACCTGGAGATAGGGTACGTTTGATAACTCCATTAATTTATACACTTGTATACTTTTTGATATTTGCATTTAACGTGTTGATATTTGCTAACTTGCATAGGTTACGCCTGAAGCGGGTGGCAGTGGGTCTGATCCAGCAGCAGGGACTGGATTTGTTGACTCGCTCTTCGCGTACCCTCCTCCTGGTGGTGAAGGCGGCAGCGGTCAAAGCTCTAACCACCCAAGTGGTGGTTATCTTTAAACACTTAAACTCGTGCTCGTTATGTTTTTAACTCCTGGACGTTATGTTTGTGTAAACACTCTCGTATCTGAAATGTTTGTGATGTGTGAATTATATCAATGTGTTTGTGATGTGTGATGTCAATGATGTGTTTGTGATGTGTGATGTCAATGCGTTTGTGATTTATATGTTTATGTGATATGTTTTGTCATATGTTTGTGATATATATGTTTTGTGTATGTTATGTGTGAGAAATATCTAATTTGGTGTTGCTGTTGCAGAAATATAGGTTAACTCCCGTCGGCCCAGTTAATTCCCGTCGGTTTGACCATAGCCGACGGGAATTGACTATTACCTCCCGTCGGCCCAGATAATTCCCGTCGGCTGACCTGGCCGACGGGAATTAATTAGTAACTCCCGTCGGCTGACCTGGCCGACAGGAGTTACTAATTAATTCCCGTCGGCCAGGTCAGCCGACGGGAATTAGCCCTTATTCCCGTCGGCTCGATTTTGGCCGACGGGGATTACGTATTCCCGTCGGCGGCCGACGGGAATAACCGTATCCCCGACAAGGGACGCCTGGCGGCTGACAACCGACGGGAATAAGGGCTAAACCGACGGGAATTACTTATTCCCGTCGGTTTAGTGCTTATTCCCGGCGGTCGGCTTCCCGGTTGCAACGAATAGCCCGGGTGCGCTAGGGGGTTCCGCCGCCCGCGTTGGACCCCTTGCTAGACAAGGGTCAACACCGGAGGGCCGGTGATTGCTCGCCGTCGATCACGCTTCGCTTAGCACCCGCGAGCCGCGATGGACCGCTCGCCCGTGCGTATGATTCATGATATGGACCCTTCGCTCGTGCCCGCCTTCATTGCTGTAACGAGTAGAGCCGGTTGAATTAGAGTTTGGTGCGCTTGTGCCGTGGATTCACCTCACCAGTGATGGACTTCGCCGTGACTGTGGCACGGCCGCCGTGGTAGGCTGTTCGGGGGAGGAAGAAGGGGTTCTAGACCAGTCGATTCATTTTGAACGGTTTGGATGTGATGGGGAAGTCACGCTTTCCCCAGCTGCGATCTGGACCCTAGGATCCTATATGTACGGACGACACTAGATCGATGGGTGTCACACCGTTGATCGACTGCTCTGCGGCTAGGATTAGATCCTGCCTGTTTTAAAATCTTAACCGTCGCACGGAAATCTGACGGCTCTCATGACACGATACCTCTTCGCCGGGCCCTTTTTCAAACGGGTCCCTGTTCTTAGTAAAAATAGAACCCACCATCCACCACGGGATATTCCTGAGTCTTAGCACTTTTTATAAATTAGCCCTAGGCTTCTCGATATTTTGCGCTCAATCCAGGGAGCAGAGAACATAGGAAAAGAATATAGGACATAGATTTCTAGTATAAAAATAATTGCAGAAACTCATTTAATTCATAGAAAATTCAGTTTAACTCCAAATTGAGTAATTCCAGTTGCAATAATTTTGTTCTATTATTGTTCATTACCTAGTAACTCTGTCTAGCCATGAAACTTGGATTAAAATTATTCACTAGATTTATTCTATTCTAGGTACTAAATAACTCCATAAATTCATAACTAGAGAACCGTACTCCGATTTGATCCGTTAGAATTGCGTTAGATTCATAATAATATCACCTATCCAGTACAACACTAACATTCATCACACCCCATAATTTTAATATTAGAAATTTGTCTAGACTATGTTTAATAGTTTAACTCCGCTAATCGAAGTTAACCTATCCATAACTATAGTTTGATTAAAATATTATCTCTAGTTAAGTTATAATTAAGATTAAAGTTGAATTAATTATTCATAGAATATTCTCTCATATGGGGTATACTAATCAATTTATAATCACATAGATTTCTATAAAATCATAACTCCACAACCGTAACTCCGAATTTAGTGATTCTCGTTCCTACGATCTCGCTACGACGCATAGATTATTATTACTTAGTTTGTTCTTATGTTTGGTGTGATGTTAATTTTGTCTATACCATGTTTGTTTGTATCGCTACGACTAGCAGTGAGGTCACGAGTCACCTGAAGATCATCTTGGTACCTGGAATCTCAAGCCCCAGGCAAGTTGTGCCCTTGACCACTTTTTACCCAATAATGTTCTTTAATATCACTCATTAATGCATAGGTTTAATTTTGATGGGACCCAATAGGTTGTCCTAGTCTGCTTATCTTTTTACCTTGTTTATGAATCATTTGGGTAGTTTTGCTATCGCTTTATATGGTTTTGGGTTAATATTTCATTATATCCATGTTCCAATTATTCAGTTATTTTATTTATGTTCTTGTCAAGATCGTTAACTTTAATTGGAACATGGAGCTTAACTTGATAAACACGTGCCACCACAAGGGTGGAATGGGACGCCCTTGGCTGACTAATTAGGAAAGCTAGTGGAAGACTACCTTACCCGAAAGGGGCAAGGGCAGTAGGGGAGTAGGCATGTAGGGAGGTTCTCGGGTTGATTTTGTTGTGATGGTTGTCAAATGGGGGATTCCTACAATTGCTCTTCCCATAAACTATGGCGGGTTTTCGGAAGCTAGTGGAACTTTGTAAAGGCCTCGTAGTGTTACCCTGCCTCGCTTCCTTGGTAGAGGTGTATAGGGCCCGTACAACCCCGTGGCAGATGGGTAACATGACTTGTGGGTACAGGGTACAACCTCTGCAGAGTGTAAAACTGGTATACTAGCCGAGCTCACGGTCATAAGCAGCTCAGGACTCTCGCATGATTAAACTATGGAACTAAAATTCAATTTGACATTTGCATTGCATGGGATTATTTATTAATTTTGTTCTATTATTCTTATTATGGTTTGGTATTCACTTACATTTAGTAATTGTGTCGGCGTTTCGACCCCGGGGGGTCCCTAGACCGACGAGTAAATTATCGTTGCGTGCCCCAGCCCAGATGGGTCGGCGCGAGACGGGACACAAAGGGGGGAGAACAGCGAGGGGAAACCACGGCCTTCGTGTTGTCCTGCGCCCAGGGCAGCTGGATGCGCTTGCAGTAGGGGGTTACAAGCGTTCGCGCGGGAGTGAGAGAGAGAGAGCGAGAGCCTTATGCGCCAGCCTGTTCTCCCGTGCGGCCAACCCCTCTGTACGAGAGCCCTGGACCTTCCTTTTATAGACATAAGGAGAGGGCCCAGGTGTACAATGGGGGGTGTAGCAATGTGCTAACGTGTCTAGCAGAGAGGAGCTAGAGCCCTAAGTACATGCCGTCGTGGCAGTTGGAGAGGTTTTGGCACCGTGTTCATGTGATGTCGTGGTCGTCGGAGGAGCGTTGGAGCCCTGCGGAAGTACAGCTGTCGGGGCTGTTGGGTCCACGCTGACGTCTCCTTGCTGACATAAGAGGCTGGGAGCTGCCGCCGTCATGGAGCGTGCGGGGTGTCATCATTACTTGTTTACCGGGGCGAGCCAGATGGGACGCCGGTCTTGTTCCCCGTAGCCTGAGCTAGCTAGGGGTAGGGTAATGATGGCCTTCCTGGCGACGTGGCTGGTCCGAACCCGAGTTGGGGCGAGGTGGCGATTCCTCCAAGGTCGAGGTTGAATCCGAGCCCTAGGGTCGGGCGAGGCGGAGTTCGTCATCTTCCGGAGCCGAGGCCGAGTCCGAGCCCTGGGGTCGAGCGAGGCGGAGTTTGTCATCTTACGGAGCCGAGGCCGAGTCCGAGCCCTAGGGTCGGGTGAGGCGGAGTTCGTCGTCTTCCAAGGCCTTGGCCGAGTCCGAGACCTGGGGTCGGGCGAGGCGGAGTTCGTCGTCTTCTGGAGCCGAGGTCGAGTCCGAGCCCTGGGGTCGGGCGAGGCGGAGTTTGTCGTCTTCCGGAGCCGAGGCCGAGACGGGGGCCGAGCCTTGGGGTCGGGCGAGGTGGAGCTTCCTATGTCGCCCGAGGCTGGACTTAGCCGCTGTCGACCTCACTCTGGCGAGTGGCACGACAGTCGGAGTGGGGCAGGCGGCGCTGTTTTCTTGTCAGGTCGGTCAGTGGAGCGGCGAAGTGACTGCGGTCACTTCGGCTCTATCGACTGAAGAGCGCGTCAGGATAAGATGTCAGGCGATCCTTGCATTAAATGCTCCTGCGATACGGTCGGTTGGCGTGGCGATCTGGCCAAGGTTGCTTTTCTGCGAAGACTGGGCCTCGGGCGAGCCGAAGGTGTGTCCGTTGCTTGAGGGGGCCCTCGGGCGAGACGTGAATCCTCCGGGGTCGGCTGCCTTTGCCCGAGGCTGGGCTCGGGCGAGGCGAGATCGTGTCCCTTGAGTGGACTGAGCCTTGACCTTAATCGCGCCCATCAGGCCTTTGCAGCTTTGTGCCGATGGGGGTTACCAGCTGAGATTAGGAGTCTTGGGGGTACCCCTAATTATGGTCCCCGACAGTAGCCCCCGAGCCTCGAAGGGAGTGTTGGCACTCACTTGGAGGCTTTTGTCGCACTTTTTTGCAAGGGGACCGGCCTTTCTCGGTTGCATTTTGTTCTGGTGGGTGCGTGCGAGCGCACCCGCCGGGTGTAGCCCCCAAGGCCTCGGAGGAGTGTTTTGACTCCTTCGAGGTCTTAGTGCCTTTCGTGATGGCTCGGCCGATTTGGTCGTTCCCTCATGCGAACTGGCCGTAGCCCAGGTGCATAGTCGAGTCCCAAGTTCTCGGGCTGGTATGTTGACGCTGTCAACGGGTTGGCCGGAGCCGGGTTTGTGAGAGCACCCCCCGAGCCTTCACACAGAGCGAGAGGACGGTCAAGGACAGACTCGGCTTTTTTTTCATACGCCCCTGCGTCGCCTTTTCGTAAGGAGGAGGGGGGGGGGGAAAGCGCCATGCTGCCCTCGGAGGGTGCCGAACATGGTGTCTCCAGTGAGTTGCTAGCGGGTAATCCGAGTGGACGCCCGTGCCCCATTGTTAGGGGTCGGCTAGTGGCCCGGAGGCGCGCTCCAAAAGTACCTGCGGGTGATTCGCCGGACCTGGTCCCCTTTTGACGGGGTCCGAGGGCTCGATGCCTCTCTCTGGTGGGATTTCGTTATGAAAATCGCTCCCGCTGGTCTCGAAAATGTCCTAGGGTACCTCGGGAGCATAGCCCGAGTCTTGGTTATGTATTGAACGTACCTAGGGTCATCCCTCGCTCTGCGTGCTCTGAGGCGGCTGTCAAACCCTTCGGGGGCCAGCCTACGAACCCCTGATCAGTAGTGGGCGTGGAGCCCGAGTGGCCTGAGGCGGCTGTTGAACCCTTCCGAGGGGCCAGCCTTCGAACCTCTGACCAGTAGTGGGCGCGGAGCCCGAGTGCTCTGAGGCGGCCGTCGAACCCTTCCGAGGGGCCAGCCTTCGAACCTCTGATCAGTAGGGGGGCTCGGGGCCCATTTCCTTCGTGGAGAAGGATCCCTTTCGGAGTATCCCCTTTCCCAGTCCCTGTGGCAAGAGAGAGAAAGAGGAAGTGGAAAAGGATACGAAATCGAACGTTGTGGCATACCTTTTTGACGCGGTCATTATGGCGGAGGTGAAGCGTCGCCCGCTTTGCCTGCCAAAGGTGCCGCCTGCCCTGCCGCAGAGTTAATGCGACGGGATGAGTGGTTCGCGGGGCAGCCGTTGTGCGTGCGTGAGCCGTTCGAGGAACGGAACACGGGCGCGTCGTCTTCATGCCATGGGAGAGGGTTCTCTCGCTGTTCCAGGAGGGGACATGAGCCTGCAGATGATTTGACTACTGCTTCCACCCGCCTGCCATCGCCATTACTGCCGGCCTATTTTGGGCCGTATCGACCGTCACGCCTTCTCCCGCGGCTGACTGACCCGTGACCGGCGTGCCTGGTTGGCACTGCTGGGCCGTGCGCAGGGTTGCCTCGAGTTGCGGCACTGGTTCCGCAGTCGAGGAGGCGCGGGACTGGCGCGAGTGGCGGTGCAGTTTCTCGCATGTAGTAACCGGCGCGCCGGTTACATGACGTGTGGGCCTGGGCCTCCATGCTGGACGCGGCAAAGTCGGAAGGGTGCGCCCTCTTGGTGCGGTTGCACGCCGCCTGCATGGCGGTCCGCTTTTTCACCCGCTGGTCTGGGCGATAGTGGAGGGATGCTTGTAACCGCTGGGCTGTTGTGCGCTCCGCGCGCGGCGGTTTGGCTCCTTCTGTTCTGGGGCAGCTTGCATGATGCGCGGGACCCAGCCCCCCGTGTTGTAGTGGGAGGACCTTGGAGCGTGTTGGAGAAGACTCAGTCCGCGACGGCTGAGGACGCAAGTGGGGAGAGTCGCCTTTAAAAGGAGGGTGACCCCCTGGATGGCAACCATGTCTTCGCACTCCATGTATCGCATCCTTCCAGCTTCCGAGCCCCTGGATGGGGAGCGCTCGCGTCGCTTTCGTCTTGCTGTTGTTGGAGGAACGCAACTTCGCGGAAGTTGGTACCTTTCAGCCATTGCTCGGCTTCAAGGATTTTCATCAGGCACCTCGGTTGCATCCCCTCGCCGGTGGTCACCCAAGACGGTGACCACCAGTTCGATGGTGGGGAGAAGCGAGCCGGGCTGTGGCCTCTGCCCCGCCCTCAGCTTCAAGGATCTTCATCATCCTTGCTGGGGTGGGGAGTGCGCCGAGCCGGGGCCTGCCTTCGCGTGGGTGGGCGTCCCGCCTCCTCCAACTTCTAGGGGTGGAAACCATCCCCCAGCTCTACGGAGGAGGCGCCCTCCAGTCATGCCGGGGAAGGCAGACTGTTGCTGCCCAGCTAGGATGCAACATTCCGTCCTCTGTCCTCGCTTTCGTGGTGAGGACGGGAGTGAGGACCTGCCGGTGCGCTTCGGGGCGGCCGGCGCTCGCCGGTGCGGTGTTGGTGGACAGGTGGACGTCGCCGTCGGTGCTGAGGTGGTGGCAGCTGGAGAGGTAGGCTTTTCCGCCGACGAGACCGTCAGCGCCACCCGTGGACCAACCTCCGGCTCTTTGGCTTTAATATCTGGTTCGCGTCCCTTGAGTGGGGACGCGAATGAGAGCCCTCCGGTGGCCGCGTCCGTCCTGGGACCATGGCTGCTGCTGTGGAGGTTGCTGGCGAGTCGCCCGGAGTCTGTCATCCCGCAGGCTCTCCGATGTGGAGGTTGTTTATACCCGCGGGGGCGGAACCGGAGTTCCGTTTGTAATGGCACCTGGAGTGCCGGTGTTTGTTCATTGTGGCTGTCGGGGTCTGAACATGTAGGTATTTTTGGGTGTAATACCATGTTTTTTCCCTCATTTTCGAGCACTGAGACTCGCCTGTCGGCTAGCCAAACCGCTTAACCAAATGTGAGTTGCTCTGTGCGGAAGGTGACGAGTGAGGTATCCGTATCCCGGGGGCATAGGAATCCCTCGGCTTGGTCGGCCTTGCCGCACGAGGCTTCACTTGCTTAGTTAAAGAAACCCTCGGCTGCTCTGCGGTGAGCCGGGGCCGAGGGCAGCGGTGTCAGCGTGGACAGAGGCGGAGTCGACTCAAAAAAGGGAAGCTTCGTCGGCCGGAGCCTGGCCGGGCCGTCCACTGGCAGGACCGGCGCTGGAGTCGGGTTGCCGAGGCCATGAGTCGAGCTGGTGTCCTCGGGGGACGGCTGGCTGAGACTTCGGGGCGGCCGGCCGAGCCGTCTGCTCGGGCCGGGTTCCTAGAGGAGACACTAGCGGCGATGGCCCAGGCGTGGTGCTGACGTCGTCCTTCGGTGTGGAGATCTTCCACCCGTGTTGCCGTCCGAGGCTCGGTCGGACTTCGCCGAAGGTGGAGTTGACGCTGAGGGTGCTGCTACTCCCTCTCCATCGACATCTGAGCCTGCAGCATCGGTTCGCCTGTAATATGCATATGTTTTTCATGACCGCCGAGGCCCAAACATACTGTCGTCGTGTTGTAAAGCTGCGTTTCTTTTCCCCTTGTTTCGAGTATCAAGACTTTCTTGTCGGTGGCGGAATCGTTCATCCGAGCGAGAGTTACTTCTCACGGAAGGTGATGAGTGAGGTATCCGTATCCTGGAGGCGTAGGAGTCCCTCGGCTCGGTCGGCCTTGCCGCTTACGTGTACTCTTACTCGTCCGTAGGATTCTTTTGTCAACATGGTCGAGATGGCACGAAAAATCGTTTCGGCAGAAGAGTCTTCGAGCGTTAAGACTTGTTCGGTCAGCGGAACCGTTTATCCGAGCGCGAGTTACTTATCGCAGAAGGTGATGAGTGAGGTATCCATATCCCGGAGGCGTAGGAGTCCCTCGGCTCGGTCATCCTTGCCTGCTTACGTGTACTCTGTCGTTTTTAGGATCCCACCATCGAAGTAGTCGAAAAACACGAAAAATGTTCTTGCCGAAAGACTTTTTTTTGAGGAAAATTTTGACGCAGAGGGGGTTCGCCCCTTCTAGCCCTCGAGGGAGGGTCGGACTTTGCCGAGGCAAAGCCGTCCCTTCCTTGATGGTTAGACTTCATATGTAAACGAGGTATATGAACGACTTGTAAACATCTTAAGGGTAGAAGCGACGTAGCTGTCGGATGTTCCAAGCGTTGCTGTAGACCTCGCCTTGACTGTTGGCCAGCTTGTATGTCCCGGGCTTCAAAACCTTGGCGATGATGAATGGCCCTTCCCAAGGAGGCGTGAGCTTGTGCCGCCCTCGGGCGTCTTGTCGTAGTCGAAGCACCAAGTCGCCCACCTGGAGGTCTCGGGACCGAACCCCTCGGGCGTGGTAGCGTCGCAGGGACTGCTGATACCGTGCCGAGTCTAGTAAGGCCACGTCCCGAGCCTCTTCCAGCTGGTCTAGTGAATCTTCTCGGTTGGTCTAGTTGCGTCGGTCGTCGTAGGCCCTCGTCCTTGGGGAACCGTATTCTAAGTCTGTGGGCAAGATGGCCTCGACCCCGTAGACTAGAAAGAACGGCGTGAAGCCTGTGGCTCGACTTGGCGTCGTCCTCAGGCTCCAGACCACCAAGGGGAGTTCCTTCATCCATCACGAGTTGGTCGGACTCTTTCATCCTGATTTGGTGATACCCTGAGTAGGCATCAAGGAACGACAGGGTTTCGCACCCAGCAGTGGAATCCACGATTTGGTCGATACGAGGTAGAGGGTAGGGAACCTTCGGACATGCTTTGTTTAGACCAGTGTAGTCTACACACATCTGCCATTTCCCATCTTTCTTTTTCACAAGCACAGGGTTGGCAAGCCATTCGGGATGGAATACCTCTTTGATGAACCCAGCGGCCATCAGCTTGTGAATCTCCTTGCCTATGGCTCTGCGCTTTTCTTCATCGAATCGGCACAGCGGCTGCTTCACGGGTCGGGCTCCAGCTCGGATATCCAGTGAGTGCTCGGCGACTTCCCTCGATATGCCCGGCATGTTCGAGGGACTCCATGCAAAAACCTCGGCGTTCGCACGGAGAAAGTCGACGAGCACTGCTTCCTATTTGGGGTCGAGCTCGGAGCCGATTCGGATCTGCTTGGAGGTGTCGTTGTTGGGGTCGAGAGGGACAGATTTAACCGCCTCTGCTGGTTCGAAGTTGCTAGCGTGGCGCTTCGCATCTAGAACCTCCTTTGGGAGGCTTTCCATGTCGACGATGAGGGCCTCAGATTCGGCGAGGGCCTCGGCGTACTCCACGCACTCCACGTCGCATTCGTACGCGTGTCGGTATGTGGGGCCGATGGTGATGACCCTGTTGGGGCCCGACATCTTGAGCTTGAGGTAGGTGTAGTTGGGGACGGCCATGAACTTGGCGTAACATGGTCTCCCCAGCACTGCGTGGTAGGTTCCTCGGAACCCGACCACCTTGAACGTGAGGGTTTCCCTTCGGAACTTGGAGGGAGTCCCGAAGCAGACGGGCAGATCGAGTTGTCCGAGGGGTTGGACGCGTTTCCTGGGGATGATCCCGTGAAAAGGCGCCGCACCGGCCTGGACCGAGGACAGATCGATCTACAGGAGCCCGAGGGTCTCGGCGTAGATGATGTTGAGGCTGCTGCCTCCGTCTATGAGGACCTTGGTGAGCCTGACGTTGCCGATGACGGGGTCGACAACGAGCGGATATTTCCCCGGGCTCGGCACACGGTCGAGGTGGTCGCCTTGGTCGAAGGTGATGGGCTTGTCGGACCAGTCTAGGTAGACTGGCGCCGCCACCTTTACCAAGCAGACCTCCCGACGCTCTTGCTTGCGGCGCCGAGCTGAGGCATTCGCCACTTGCCCACCGTAGATCATGAAGCAGTCGTGGACCTCGGGAAACCCCTCTGCCTTGTGGTCCTCCTTCTTATCGTTGTTGTGGGCCCTGCCACCTTCTGCCGGTGGCCCGGCCTTGTGAAAGTGGCGCCGAAGCATGACGCACTCCTCAAGGGTGTGCTTGACGTGCCCCTGATGATATGGGCATGGCCCCTTGAGCATCTTGTCGAAGAGATTGGCACCTCCAGGAGGTTTCCGAGGGTTCTTGTACTCAGCGGCGGCGACAAGGTCTGCGTCGGTGGCGTCTCGTTTCGCTTGCGACTTCTTCTCGTTCTTCTTCTTGGTGTCGCGCCGAGCGGATACCTCGGGGACGTCTTCCGTCTGGCGGCCTTGGGGTTGATTGTCCTTCTGGAAGATGGCCTCAACCGCCTCCTGGCCAGAGGCGAACTTGGTAGCGATGTCCATCAGCTCGCTCGCCTGGTGGGGGTCTTGCGACCCAGCTTGCTCACCAGGTCGCGGCAGGTGGTGCCGGCGAGGAACGCGCCGATGATGTCGGAATCGGTGATGTTGGGCAGCTCGGTGCGTTGCTTCGAGAATCACCGGATGTAGTCCCGGAGAGACTCTCCCGGCTGCTGGCGGCAGCTTCGGAGATCCCAGGAGTTCCCAGGGCGCACGTACGTGCCCTGGAAGTTGCCGGCGAAGGCTTGGACCAGGTCGTCCCAGTTGGAGATCTGCCCCGGAGGCAGATGCTCCAGCCAGGCTTGAGCGGTGTCGGAGAGGAACAGGGGGAGGTTGCGGATGATGAGGTTGTCATCGTCCGTTCCACCCAGCTGGTAGGCCAGTCGGTAGTCCGTGAGCCATAGTTCCGACCTCGTCTCCCCCGAGTACTTTGTGATGGTAGTCGGGGTTCGGAACCGGGTCGAGAATGGCGCCTGTCGTATGGCCCGGCTGAAAGCCTGTGGACCTGGTGGTTCGGGCGAGGGGCTCCGATCCTCCCGCTGTCATAGCGTCCCCCATGCCTGGGGTGGTAGCCTCGGCGCACCCTTTCGTCGAGGTGGGCTCGACAGTTGTGGTGGTGGTGCTCGTTGCCGATGCGACCCAGGGCCACAGGTGCCATGTTGCTCGTGCGCCCGGTGTGGACCGAGGCTTCTCGCACGAATCCGGAAGTCGCGACGCGATGCTCCAGGGGGCACCCCTGCCTTCGGGAGGCAGAGCTTTTGGCCCGTCGGATCGCGGCATCTTCCAGGAGGTTCTTGAGCTCTCCCTGGATACGCCGCCCCTCGGTGGTGGAGGGTTCCGGCATCGCTCGGAGTAGTATCGCAGCTGCAGCCAGGTTCTGGCCGACCCCACTGGAAACCGGGGGCAGCCTTGGCCTGGTATCGTCGGTGATGCGGTGTTGGACGTCCTGGGCCAGATGATGTGCTTCTCCGGCCGGAGCTCGGCCTGCCCACTCCTGTCCAAGGTTCAGCCGAGGCTGCGCAAGTGTTCCTGCCTCCTCGTCGAGCCTGGCCTGCATCTCGTGAATTTGCTCGAGCTGTGCGTCCTGACCCCCCGCAGGGACTGGGACCATAGCTAGCTCCCAAAGGATGTCAACGCGAGGCGTAGGCCTAGGGGGATCACCGTTTTCCGGTATACCAAGATGGTTACCTTCGCAAAGACCCCCTAGATCGACGTGGAAACATTCGCGACTTGGGCCACAGTCCTCGTCGCCGAGGCTGTGGCTACCATCGGAACAATCGGAGAGGCAGTAGTCACACGCGGTCATGAAGTCCCGCATGGTACTGGGGTTACCAAGCCCGAAGAAATCCCAACCAGAGTCGGGCTCGTCATCTTCCTCGGAACCCGAGGGCCCGTAGGTCGAGACGGCCGTCAATCTGTCCCAGGGTGACCGCACATGGTACCCCAGAGGGTTTGGACATGCCTTTGCGAAAGCCTCCACCGAAGCGGGGTCGCTTGGTGGATCGAAGCTGAATCTGAAAGGCACGGGATGGGAAACGGACGGTACCTCTTGATCGACGGGTGGTGACGAAGTCGCGTCAGGAGCAGACTGCGCTGTTGTCTCAGGTACGAGGGTGACGCCCAGCAAGCCCTTCGCGAGCGTGCTGGCGTCATCCGTCAGCTTGATGTTGGCGCGTTGCGGGGAAACGGCGCTCGTCTTCGTCTCCGACGCGAGGTCAACGCCCGGCATGTCCCCCGCTGGGGCGCCGGCGCCGTCGACTGGCTTGTCAGCCGAAGAGGTGTCGCCCCCTGCTTGGCCATGCCTGCCCCGCCTCCTCCTCCATCGGCGGGGGAGGCGACGGGACAGAACTGAATGTTGCTCTTCCGCCACGTGGGGAAGACGTCGTCGATTCCGCCGCCGGCGGGCGGGCTGACGGCCGCCATTGTCGTCGTCGCGCGGTGGAAGGAGTACCATGTCGTGGCTGTCGTCGAGAGACATGAACTCGAGACTCCCGAAACGGAGCGTTGTCCCGGGTTGGAAAGGTTGCTGGGGACTACCCATCTGGAGCTTGATGGGAAGCTGTTCGTCAACACGCAGCAGGCCCCTACCTAGCACGCCAACTGTCGGCGTTTCGACCCCGGGGGGTCCCTGGACCGACGAGTAAATTGTCGCTGCGTGCCCCAGCACAGATGGGTCGGTGCGAGACGGGACACAAAGGGGGGAGAACAGCGAGGGGAAACCGTGGCCTTCGTGTTGTCCTGTGCCCAGGGCGGCTAGATGCGCTTGCAGTAGGGGGTTACAAGCGTTCGCGCGGGAGTGAGAGAGAGAGAGCGAGAGCCTTATGCGCCGGCCCATTCTCCCGCGCGGCCAACCCTTCCGTACGAGAGCCCTGGACCTTCCTTTTATAGACGTAAGGAGAGGGCCCAGGTGTACAATGGGGGGTGTAGCAATGTGCTAACGTGTCTAGCAGAGAGGAGCTAGAGCCCTAAGTACATGCCGTCGTGGCAGTCGGAGAGGTTTTGGCACCCTGTTCATGTGATGTCGTGGTCGTCGGAGGAGCACTGGAGCCCTGCGGAAGTACAGCTGTCGGGGCTGTCGGGTCCACGCTGACGTCTCCTTGCTGACATAAGAGGCTGGGAGCTGCCGCCGTCATGGAGCGTGCGGGGTGTTATCATTACTTGTTTACCGGGGCGAGCCAAATGGGACGCCGGTCTTGTTCCCCGTAGCCTGAGCTAGCTAGGGGTAGGGTAATGATGGCCCTCCTGGCGACGTGGCTGGTCCGAACCCGAGTTGGGGCGAGGTGGCGATTCCTCCGAGGTCGAGGTTGAGTCCGAGCCCTGGGGTCGGGCGAGGCGGAGTTCGTCGTCTTCCGGAGCCGAGGCCGAGTCCGAGCCCTAGGGTCGGGCGAGGCAGAGTTCGTCATCTTCTGGAGCCGAGGCCGAGTCCGAGCCCTGGGGTCGGGCGAGGCAGAGTTCATCGTCTTCCGGAGCCGAGGCCGAGTCCGAGCCCTAGGGTCGGGCAAGGCGGAGTTCGTCGTCTTCCGGAGCCGAGGTCGAGTCCGAGCCCTGGGGTCGGGCGAGGCGGAGTTCATCATCTTCTAGAGCCGAGGCCAAGACGGGGGCTGAGCCCTGGGGTCAGGCGAGGCGGAGCTTCCTATGTCGCCCGAGGCTGGACTTAGCCGTTGTCGACCTCACTCTAGCGAGTGGCACGACAGTCGGAGCGGGGCAGGCGGCGCTGTTTTCTTGTCAGGTCGGTCAGTGGAGCGGCGAAGTGACTGCGGTCACTTCGGCTCTGTCGACTGAAGAGCGCGTCAGGATAAGATGTCAGGCGATCCTTGCATTAAATTCTCCTGTGATACGGTCAGTTAGCGTGGCAATCTGGCCAAGGTTGCTTTTCTGCGAAGACTGGGCCTCGGGCGAGCCGAAGGTGTGTCCGTTGCTTGAGGGGGCCCTCGGGCGAGATGTGAATCCTCCGGGGTCGGCTGCCTTTGCTCGAGGCTGGGCTCGGGCGAGGCGAGATTGTGTCCCTTGAGTGGACTGAGCCTTGACCTTAATCGCGCCCATCAGGCCTTTGCAGCTTTGTGCTGATGGGGGTTACCAGCTGAGATTAGGATTCTTGGGGGTACCCCTAATTATGGTCCCCGACAAATTGCTAATAAAATTTGACCAACTTATTAAAAGCAATGCTCAGCTTTAACCCGTGTTATTGATCAGCCTTACACATCACATGAACTCCCACCTTTGGTGAGTTCATGCACATTATTCCCCACAACTTGTTGATCGATGAACATGTGTGAGCTCACCCTTACTGTCTCACACCCCCTCCACAGGAGAAGAACAGGTGGTTCACGAGGAGCCACACAACGAGGAGTTTGATCTGATCTAGGTGGCATCTCCCACTTGACTTATTGGCGCCAAGGATGGACTTTAGTTCATTTTATAGTTATCTTTTATTTTGTAAGACTTCCGTTATGTAATAAGTACTCTGATGTTATTATGACATTTATCTCTATACACTCTGTTATTATATGTGTTGTCTTCTTTGGCACATATATGAGATGCTCCCAACTTTGTCCCTTAAATCCGGGTGTGACAGAAGTGGTATCAGAGAAATGTTGACTATAGGACGAAACCTAGATAGAACTGGACAACCAATACTTACTTACCTTTGCTACTCTGATTCTTTCTAAACTTTTCTTAATCTTTTCTCATCTATTTCCGCTTTACTCTGATTAGTCTTACCTCTTCTTTTCTCAGTGCTGGTGTCATCAGAGAAGTGAAATACCCAGAGTGGCTAGCCAACACTGTTATGGTAAAAAAAGGCCAATGGCAAATGGAGAATGTGCATTGATTTTACTGATCTGAATAAGGCTTGTCCAAAGGATGAGTTCCCATTACCAAGAATAGACTCTCTAGTAGATGCAGTAGCTTCGTCAGAGCTCATGAGTCTGCTAGATTGTTATTCAAGCTATCACCAAATCTAGATGAAGAAGGAAGATGAGCCAAAGGCCAGCTTCATAACCCCCAGTGGTACATATTGTTATCTTCAGATGCCTGAGGGGCTCAAAAATGCTGGAGGAAGCTTCAGCAGGATGACAGCCAAGATCCTTCACTCTCAGATAGGTAGAAATGTGCTAACATATGTTGATGATATTATAGTGAAGAGCACGAAGCAAGAAAACCACATCACTGATCTGTAGGAAACATTTGCTAATTTTAGGCAAGCCGGTCTGAAATTAAATCTAGAAAAATGTGTCTTCAGAGTAAAGAAGGGCAAGTTCCTTAGCTATTTAGTTTCAACAAAGGGGATCGAAGCCAACCCAAGCAAGATCAAAGCTATCCTTCGAATGGAGCCACCAAGCACAAAAAAGGGGGCCCAACAGTTGACAGGAAGGCTAGCATCTTTGAATCGATTTGTATCTAGATCAGCAGAAAGAAATTTACCATTCTTCGAAGTACTAAAGTCAGCTGAAGTTAAAAAACAAGTCCCAGTATACTTTGTCTCTGAAGTTTTGAGTTTATCAAAGAAAAACTATACAGAATTGGAAAAGGTGTTGTATGCTGTGCTAATGGCATCCAGGAAGCCTCGGCATTATTTTCAAGCATATCACATAATTGTTCCTTCATCACAACCCCTGAAGGATATCATGAGGAATAGAGAAGCTACTGGAAGGATTGGCAAATGGGTTGTGGAGCTTAATGAATTCACTATTGACTACGTCCACAGATCTACAATTTAATCTCAAGCGCTAGCAGATTTTATCGCTGATTGGACGTCAGGGGCTCACAAAGAAGGGACAAGTAAAGATGCTGAAGCTTGGACAGTGTTTTGTGATGGTTCTTGGGGAGCCTTCGGTGCAGGAGCAGCTGCGGTCCTAGTTGCACCTTCGAAGGTCAAAACATGTTATGCAGTGAAACTGGATTTCAGTTGTACAAATAATGTTGTTGAGTACGAAGCACTTCTATTAGGGCTTCAGAAACTAAGGGCAATGGGAATAAGAAGGGCCATGCTAAAGACCAATTCTCAAGTTATTGCTGGCCATGTGGATAAAAGTAGCAAGACACAAGATCCGAAGCTTGAAAATATCTGGATGCAGTTCGAAGGCTAGAAGCTTCCTTTGAAGGATTTTCTGTCAAGAATATTCCAAGAGGTCAAAATGAGCATGCAGATTTGCTAGCCAAATCAGCAGCTCAGGGGCTCCCGCTACCCTCCGAAGTATTTTTTGAAACAATAAAAGCACCTTTAGTTGAGCTCATGGAGAGAGCAATGCTTACTATTTCTCCAGTGTAGAATTAATGAAAGAGATACATGCAGGTCTATGTGGATCTCATATTGGATCTAGACCGTTGTTAGGAAAAGTTTTTCGGCAAGGATTTTATTGGCCGAAGGCAGCTTCGGATGCAGCAGAATTAGTCCAAAAATGCGAAGGCTGTCAAAAATGTGCAAGAGACCAGAAGCAACCTTCATCCCTCACTCAATTGATATAGCCCACTTGGCCATTGCAAAGGTGGGGCCTCGATTTGCTAGGCCCACTTCCACCAGCACAAAGAAATTTAAAATATGTTGTGGTGGCGGTAGAGTATTTTTCAAAATGAATTGAGGCGAAGCCCTTGGCAACAATAACTTCGGTCACTGTCCAGAAATTCTTTTGGCAAAACATTGTTTGTCGTTTTGGAGTACCAAAGGCTATTACTGTAGACAATGGAACGCAGTTCGATGCTGAAGCTTTCAAGGAATTCTGTGAACAAATTGGCACGAAGATTCATTTCGCATCAGTCAGACATCCGGAGTCAAATGGGCTTGTTGAAAGAGCCATTGGCATTATAATGACAGGAATAATGAAGTTAATTTTCAATCAGCCCAGAGGAAAGTGGCCAGAAGAATTGATCAAAGTGGTGTGGAGCCACAACACAACAATATCAAGGTCAACAGGTTTTACACCATTTAAACTATTGTTTGGTGACGAAGCAATCACCCCAGAAGAAGCTAAGGCAGGATCAATAAGAACAGTGGCTTCGGCAGAAGACGAAGCTGATTATTCTGTGGCAAAGGATGCTATAGAAGGGATTATGCTTCAGGCCGTGGAAAATATCAATAAATACCAAGCCGAAACAATAAAATGGCGTGACAGAAAAGTTCGGTTAAAGAGTATTAAACCAGGACATTTGGTACTTCGGAGAGTGGCCAACCCAGAAACAATGGGCAAGTTACAGCTCAAGTGGGAAGGACCTTTTTCTGGTAGTATCTTCGTCAAGACCCAGTTCTTACAGATTGAAGGATATGAACGACAACGACATTCCTAGCTCTTGGAATGCGGATGAGCTTCGACGATATTATGTCTAGCTTGATGTAATTTTTTTATGGTACCCTTTTCCTTTCCAAAGGGGGAGAAAGGTTTTTAATGGGGCCATAGCATGTAATTTCTCTTTTTCTTATTCAGCTCTACGAGAGCAAAATCCCCCAAATATGTACATGTAAAAACTGAGCATGCACCATCGAGTGCAGGAAGAAAGGAAAAAAACAGGGAGAAGCTCGAAAGTCGTTCCCAAGGGAATGCAGAGCTTATAGCGAAAAGTCAATGCTGATACCACCGAAATATAAGGCGAAGCGCGAAAAGTTAACGCGAATACCGCCGAAATAGAAGGCGAAGAAGTTCAAAAGACATTCCTGAGGGGATGCAGAACTTATAGCGAAAAGTCAACGCTGATACACCGAAAAATAAGCGGTGAAGCCGAAAAATAAACGGCAAAAAGATACTTCGGTCTTTTCCAAGGGAATGAAGGCTATGGTTGTGGCTTCGTGTGCGTGTGTTTGGACATTAATTTGCATGACATATCACATCATACATTTGCATTCATAAACATTCATATAGACATACATAGGATCATCATCATCATAACACAGGTGGGTGTTTCGGCTCTAAAGAACAAGACTTCGGAAAACAGAAAAAGAAGCAGTTTTATGCTTCGTTGTGTACGAAAAAAAGGGAAGGTGTTTTTCGCCCTCGGCTCAAAAAAATGCTAGTTTCGTCCACAGCAAAGCAGTTTCATACATGCACCAAAAGGTAAAGATATATTACAAGGTATGATGATTCTTAATTTACAAAGATTTTTTACGGTGATATTACAAGATTTTCTCTAGAGTTTTTCTAGCAGCGACTTCAGCTTTGGCATCATCTAAGCTTCGAACCATCTGAGCTTCGGACCATCGGTCAAGCTTCGGCTCATGTTCCTTCAGCACCATCATCCTGAATATATTAAAACGGTATGAGGGAAGTGCATACTTCAAAGAGAAGGTAAAATAACGGGCATAAATTTTTACCGACTTAAGATGGCTTCGAGCTTCGTCGCCAGCCATTTTCCGTCTGCCTTTTACCCAAATTTGAGTTATAAATCTATTCCCTATACTCTGAGCTAGGCTAGGGATATCAATTAAATCTGCCAGAGATAAGCTAAAATTCGGTCTGTTGACAATTTTTCCATGTTAACAGCTAGATTTCATGAAAGCAACGGCGGTGCCCCGAGAAGCTACCAGAGCGCAGAAATCGGCATGTCCTCCAATGACTTCGTCAAGTGCGTCAACTTCGCCCTCAATATGTTCGAAGGTCTCCAGCAGGTTCTTAACCGATGGGCTAAATTTCTCAGCACCGGCTCCAACCGAGTTGAAAACTTGTTTTAGCCGCTGCAGGCACCGGGTGCTGAAGTCCACACATTTTTCTTGAAGTTCTTTCACAGATTTCCGCAGATTTGAGTTTTTCTCGGCTTCAGCTTCGAGTTTGGCTTCGAAATTTTTCTTTTCTATGGAAAGTTCATTATTCAATCTAGAAATTTCGGCCTGGGCTTCTGCCAGTGAATCTTCCATGGCTCGAAGTGCGAAGTCTTTCTTTTCTAGAGTAGCCTCATGGTCTTTTATCTTCTTCTCTAGGCCCTCAATTATAATTTCATTCTTTTTGTCCTCGAGGTCTTGTTGCATCCTCAGGACATTGCTCAGCAATAAGCTCTGACAAAATAACCTTCATCAGGTAATATCTTCACAACAAAAATAATAAAAAGTTAAGAATTTTACCTTAAAATTGGCATAGAATAGACTACCAGCGATATGCTGCCGCCGGTACCTACTGAGATCTGCTTCAACCTTCGGAAGGCCAATACTCTTCGATAGAGTGCCGACAATTTTTGCCCCAGTGCGGTCCCGAAGGCATCCAAGATTCTCCTCGTTAACTCCCCCAAAAAGTAGTGCCCCGGGTCTATACCCGCAAGATATGGCATATTCCTTCAACTCTTCTTTTTCAGCCTTTGACAATTCTTGTCCAAGTATGTCCTGAAAATTGAAGTCTTCTTCTTCCGATATATCTTCGGCTTTCTCTTTTCCTTTTCCAGAAGCTATGGCCAGAGTTTCTTCAGCAACTCTAGCAGCTTCTTCCGCAGGCTCACTCAGAAGCATGTTATCAATATCAGCAAGTGTGGTCTCTAAATTTGTATCTTCGGCGGCCTCAGCTTTGGCAGTGTCAGCTTCACTTTCAGCTTTGACGGCTACAGCTTCGGTAGCAGCAATGCTCTCCACGGCTGGTGTCTTCGATGACGAGGCCACCGGTGGTGTCTGTTCGATAACTTCAACCACATGAATGATTCTTCGTTTCTTCGGCTGCTTCTTCGCTGCCGAAGGCTCCTTTTCCTTCTGAAAAAGCTTTGTCAAATATGGCTCTAGTGGACTTAGCTTGACAGGCAAAGATTCAGTCATTACCTTTAAAATTTCTTCAACGACAGCAATAGAAGGCGTTGAAGGAGCCTCTTCATCAGTCATTTTTGGTTTCGAAGCAGCCATCTTTGGCTCAGGGCTCAACCTTCTTTTCTTCAAAATTTCTTCATCTTTCTTCACCAATTTAGCAGCTTCTCTATTCAGAACACTGACAACTCTTTTTCTTTTTTGCCCTTCGGCCCCTCTGTCCAACCGTTCATAGTCAGGATACTCAAAATTCAGTGCATCTAAGACCCGATTCAACCTTCGCTTCGGTCGAGTCCCGAAGGCTGCAGCCATTAGTTGATCTTCTTTTTTAGAGTAGTTGCCAAGGATCTCGTTACACATAACTTCAATCTTGTCTAACCATTCTTGGCAAGGTTCTTTGAAGTGTTTCTTGAATTTATAATAATAAGGCAGCCGAACAAGCTCCTTCTTTTTCTTTTCCCCTTTAAGCTTCGGCATATCCCATTCTTTCAAAGTCGGGAATATTCTAAAAGTTAAGAATTCTTGCACCAAGTCCCTGGTGCCAATGTGCTCTGAAACAACTCGAAATTCACCCAAGGCAATTTGGCATGGTGATTCCGGCAACAGGTTGCATTGAGGCCTAGTCTCTCCAAAGACTAACTCCAATGGGCTCTGAACCAGCTTCTCTGATGCGTCACGATGCCCGATCTTCACGATGTAGGATCAATATTCAGATAACTAGCTTCGAAGAAGCCAAGATAACTTGTTGCAAGCAGCGATAACTAGTGCAACCTGACAAATAAATCTCGAAGCCAACCACCGTCTTTAACCGGCAGCCTGAATCGAGGATTCGTCCAACCACACTCTCAAAGAACCAACCAACACAACCTACAATCAATCGAGGAGACCTCGAAGGGAGTAGGAGCACCAATTGGGAGTGGATGAAGCCGCCGCTTCTGTAATCCCGCGAAGGAATTCACAAGAGCAAAGGGGTAGAGATCACTCTCAATATTTGTTAGCACACAGCTGAACAAAAGGGTTCTGTTTTAAATTATCATAAGTTGCCTTACATTATAGACATAGGGGGGTATTTATACTAGTAACAACCATCCTTAGAGAGGTATAAACATGAAACAAAAGTATTTTCACGTGCTGTTGTGAAGGAGCCTCTTCGGGAGATCTGCATAACTGAATTTCGTGTGGCTGTTTGACTTCTACGCAGCCTTCAGTATTTTGATAATAACTTCTTCTAAGAATCTCCAAATGACATGGGACTGGTTGTGCTGGAAAGCTAACTTGATATGATTTCTCACCATATATAGCATGCTTAATGAAACTTCGTAGAATGATGCAGTTTAATACGAAAACTTGGTCATCAAGCTGACTATTGACCTTCTGACCAGTCGGCACTAAAGTAAGTTGGCTGCCTTTCTGGTAGATTTGATTGAGTCGGATTTAGAAGCATTGGAAACTAGACTTCAAGAGCTTTCCAACAAGTACTTATGGGCCTTCATAGCTTTTGGGAATCAAAAGATATGACTGTTTCTTCTGGACGGTTCTGTTGAACTGGACTGACTCGGACATAGCTCTTCTTGCTGACTCGTCCTTGATATGTTTTGTCCTTCCTCTTTGGTGAACCTAAGTAATATCAACATACACGACTTAGGTAGCATAAAGTTCTCATTAGTGTTTAATTGAAATTCATAAAGTAGCGCGTGCACCTCTTGCTGTAGCTTCTTAGCTCGGCTACGTGTAATTGGTCCATCAAAGGCTTGGGTTGGTGATGATGTTGGTTGTACTTGAGTTGATGTAGTATGACTTGGGGGTTGTAATGTGTTGCTTAATGGCATGGTCACATCATCCTCCCCCCTTGAAAAGGAGTCGTCCTCGACTCTGAAGTGTCTTCACTTGTATATGGTAAGAGGTCAGCAACATTGAACGTGTTGCTCACGCCATAGCTTGGTGGAAGATCTATCTTGTATGCATTATCATTGATCTTGGTAAGAACACGAAATGGACCATCCCCTTGTGGCATCAATTTGGATTTGCGCTGATCAGGAAAATGCTCCTTGCGCAAGTGAATCCAAACCAAGTCTCCCGATTCAAATAACACTTTCTTCCTATGCTTGTTCATGCTTGCAGCCTTGCGCACTGCTTTGAGCTCAATTGCCTCCTTGGTCTTCTCATGTATCTTTTTTATGTATGCAGCACGCTTGGAAGCTTCCATATTGGTTCTTTCTTGCAATGGAAGGGGCAACAAATCTATCGGAGCAATAGGTTTGAACCCATATACAATTTCGAAGGGGCATAAATTAGTTGTAGAATGTACTGCCCTGTTATAAGCAAACTCCACGTGTGGCAAACATTCCTCCCAATCCTTTAAGTTCTTTACTATTGTACGCAGCAGCATTGACAATGTACAATTCACCACTTCAGTTTGTCCATCAGTTTGGGGGTGGCA